>OY720449.1:9288559-10526059 GCA_963082715.1 Harpalus rubripes | reverse complement strand
TGCTACAGGAAATATACTGTATCCGAATATGCTAATGTTGATAATTTTTAAATATCCGGAACCGTAAAAATAGTCGAAAACAATAATAACATTTTTGCAAATATCATTGATGCCATGGAACAAAAGCGCAAACATCTGTCACTACTTAAAGGAATCTTAAATTTCGTTCTCGTCAAATTACATTGTTGTAATCAACTATTACATTGTCGTCTTCAACACTACAATAATAGCTATTAACATACCTAGGAATGTTATGTATATCATAACTGCCGAAGATGTCGGTTTGAAATCCGAGCTCGTAGAGCGAGGATTTTAAGACATCTAAGGCTTGTTATAATTAATAACATCCGTGGTTTGTTCAATAGTTTATTGGTTTCAGAAAATTAAGACATTATTGATAAATACCATTTTGTGAAATTCTCTCATTAATGCTACTTTCAGATTGCTATGGTTAACAGAACAATTATTTTGACATATGTCAATATGACAAATACTCAAATTATGTGCTTTGTTCCACATGTTTATTACTTTAGAATAAAGTAGACCGTATTTAGAACGATAGGGTACCGTTATCTGTATGTATTAATGAAGAGCATTATATTTTCATTTTATTTTATTTTCATTTTGTAGGCCGTTGTTGACAAGTCAGTATGGTAATAATACAGTTATTACTTGGTTACCAGCCTACTTTTGTACATGTAAACAATGGAATAATATCCTGAAACCGGTAAAAGTGTTTTCTTTGTCCTTATTTTGAAAATAATTTTAAACGTCAGATGTTTGCACTTTTATTTAAATTTTTGTTCCAAGGCAACAATGATTTTTGTAAAAATGTTATTATTGTTTTCGACTATTTTTACGGTTCCGGAAATTGAAAAATAATAAACAATAGCATATTCGGATGCAGGATTTTTTCTGTAACAAAAACTTAAATACAATTTCGCTTTAAAATAATTAGGGGAGCAAATAACTGCACATTAAGATTTTACCATTGAAACCCCTATGCTGCGTCGTCAAAGTCACCAGCCTGTATACAATCTGTTTTTTTCTCAAACAATTAATTAATCTAATATAATTTCAACGTACCTAATAGACAACAATGTTAAAAATTTAGGTGAATGATATTTTTTATTAGTAATTTAACACTATCAATCAAAAGAAACATGAAAGCTATAGGGATGAAAATGAAACTAATGGATGACTCACTAATGAAATTTCATTCTGAGAAATAGTGTTTTTAGAGGATGCAACAGAAACAACAAAATAGTTAACGTGCATTTGCTAGAATTTGAGGGATTGCAATACAATATCATGATTTTATTACGAAAACCACAAAGAATTAAATTAGTTTTTAATATACCAATTCTTGCCCCCTCATATCGTTAGGATAGACAAGTTTTTTGCAAGAGTAGCGTTACGCAGCGTTACGAGGGGGTGGGGGAGGGTTAATGTGTGCGTTACGTAACGATAAAATATAAAAATATTGCTAAACTTGCTTTAATAGTTTTGAAACATTCAAATTTCGCGGTGCTAATTCGTATATGCAGGCAGTCGTTTGTTTTCAATAACAGTCAACATAATATGTCAGGCACAGTTCAAATTCGGGCCAGTGGTCTTTTATTCGTGCAATACAATTCATATTAAAACATGAATCAAGTAGTGTTGATAAGGAAAAACTTTTCAATAGTTTGTTAAAAGCATATGGAAATGCATATGCTTTTAATTTCTATGCTGTTATTTTTTCATCTTTATGTACATTAATTTAATTAGTTTCTGTTTCAAATTTTAACTGAATATTAAGGAGGCCATATACTTTTATATACAGTAAAAAAATTAGGGTGACAAGCCGTAGGGCATGGGTAGTACATTATTTTTTATCTTTATGTACATTAATTTAAATAGTTTCTGTTCTGTTCTGTTATTTTTCATCTTTATGTACATTAATTTAAATAGTTTCTGTTTCAAATTTTAACTGAATATTAAGGAGGCCATATACTTTTATATCCAGTAAAGAAATTGGGGTGACAAGCCGTAAGGCAAGTAGTACATTATTTTTCATCTTTATGTGCATTAATTTAAATAGTTTCTGTTCTGTTCTGTTATTTTTCATCTTTATATACATTAATTTAAAGTTTCTGTTTCAAATTTTAACCGAATATTAAGGAGGCCATATACTTTTATATCCAGTAAAAAAATTGGGGGGTGGGGTCAAGTACTGCGTTACGTAATATATGGGGGGTTCATGTTTGCGTTACGGGTGCGTTACAAAGGGGGGGGGGTATCAAAAATTTCCTAATTTTGCGTTACGTAATTTAAGGACAGCCCACATATGAGTCTATTATTATTATAGGTATTATTAATCTGGAGTATTCTACCTTTTTTTCTGATAATATATATATATATATATATATATATATATATATATATATAAAAATCTAAGAATATTGGTAAAAATACATTGTCAAAATTCGAAATAGTAAGATAGAGATATGGATTTATGAATGTCTGAAATTATTCGTGACGCCATAGTCTCAAACAGTATTTTCTAGAGGTATCTATATACTCTGTATTAGGCAAATATTTTCATTTATTTCTATTAAATATTTCCCCTGTCAAATTAATTAGTAATGAATACAGAAATAAAGAGAAATGTGTAAAATGAATAAAATATTTAAAATAAATACTCCATGAAACATTTTGAGAATGTCATTAAGATGACAGTAGTGTTGCTATATAATTGAATTCAAACAAAAACAACGAATAGTAGGTCCAGTTCACCCGAATTATTCCGAAATTTTACGATAATAACCGATTAGGGACTGTGAAGTTGCGTTTACAACAATTAAGCATTTTTTTATTACAACGAAGTAATATTTCATTATTTCCATTACACTAAAATTCTTCGTTTAAAGTATGCTACCTCATACTTATGGAAGATTACTATTTTTTTGCAATGGTTGAATACCCCATTATTAGAAATAAATGTATTTGATTGATAACCATAAACTCCAATAAGTAATTATTAATCTTTGCCTTTCGTATTTATGTATTTAATGTATCATTTTACGGCTAATATACCACTTTTACTACCCTTAATTATTATCGCCTTGTATGAATTGTAAATTCCGGAGGACACATAAAAATCGCTGTCCATTACCTGAACTACTTAAACCACTTATCCCGCCCTTTGTCCATTTCCCAAAAAACTCTAACAATTTGTATTTGACGTCTGGAAGTCCGATAATGTTGCTATTAATCAGGTAAAGCAAACCTTTATCCTTTATCGACTATTGGAGACAAATTACTACACACCGCAAGAGTATCAGAGCTGACCACAACAACACCAAACTGTCACTAGATGGCAGGAGAGGAAACCCCTTATCAAAGCTAATTTAATATTATTACGGGAAGAACCGGACTTCGCAAATGAAATAATATTATTTATTTAAGGTATTGTATCGATAATTAAATAATATAATATAAATTTAGAGACATTGGCAACGCTACAATAAATTCGAAAATACTGATGAGCAAATAGTTATCCATATCCAAAGGTTATTATATTCACTATGCATGTACAGTCATGGCCATAGTGGTTAACCATTTCCTTCCTGTATTGGCAGTCGATGTAACAAATTAGTCTGATAAATTCCAACGGCTAGTTTTAACCAATCATGATGCAAAACTCTTGAAAATTCAACCAATAGGAACAGTATTATACTGGTAAAACTCAGTTACCCCGATAAATTTCCGCTACCAAGTAAATAAACAGTTGTTATTTACTACGTTTACATGCAGTTTTGAAAATGGTTTCAGTTTTCAGTCAAAATTATGCAAAACTGTTTACATGCAGTTTTCAAAACAAGTTTAAAAATTGATTTGAAATCAGTTTCAGCGCATGCGCATTTAGCTGATGTAAGTGACAGATCCTCTTCACTCCAAATACTTCGTTTTGCTATTATTCCAATTATTTTTTATACTTCTTACCACTACGCACTAAAACTACACAACTGTCAGTATATTTGAAGGTTACTAACACAAAGCGACAGAAACTGATTTCAAAACTACTTAAACACTTAAAATTCAGTTTTGAAGTCCAACCCATGAATTTTAGTTTTGGTTTGAGATAATTCAAAACCGTTTTGACACTGTATACATGGCGTTTTCAAAACTAAAAACGTTTTAAAAACGGTTTCAAAACTGCATGTAAACTCAGTAATTGTTTATAACTGTCAGTGTGACAATTAATATTTCAAGTTTAAAAATAAAATAATAATAATTAAATTGTTTCATTTTGCGTTGTCTTTGGAATTTATCTCACCAAATACCACACGACCTCTCTGATTTTCTCAGATAAACTTTTATTTTTAAACACTCATTCTTTTTGTTTTTAAGCAAAATCACTCAAGCAAACTGACACTAGGTAAAACCCCTCCTCCTTCGGAGTCGGGTCTTGTAATATTACTTCTGATAATTCTATATTTCCGAAATGATTGTACCGATCGCATCATTTAGATTGTCAGGAAAACATAAAATTCCTTTTATTTTCATTAATATTTCACAGGAAACATTCAGTAAGGAAAAATATCAACAAATATAATATTTTTGCACGATCGGGTTATTTTTTATATTTACCGATAGTTTTTCCAAGACCGTAGGTCTTATTTACAAATTACTGAACGGTAAGTGATGTGAATCACGTCGATAAGTGATATGCTTCACTTACCGTTCAAGAGGCGAGACGGTAAATAAATAAAAACAAAAATCAAAGCTTACTTCAAATGACAAATAAATTTTTTGAATATGTAAAAATAATTTTCAAATCTTATTTTTCTTTTAAATTTTGTGCGTCGATCGTGCAAAAAATAGTATAAGCTTCACGAACGTTAAGGAATTACCAATCTCAGACAAAATTAGGACCTTCGCTTCAAAACCGAAAGTATAAAATGCTTAAATTGGATTGAAGCAATAGCTCAAGAAGAATGGAAAATAACGATAAATTATAATTAAATATAAATAGCTATTGTATACTTGTAACTGTTCCATAAAAAAATTTAATAATAGGAAAATTCTTAGAACATATTAACCTAAAATGTAAATTTAAAACTCAACTGATTCAATTTCCATGAAAGAACTAAGCTACGCCTGATACAAAATCTCTTTCGTTTGTTTATATTATAACATGTAATTAAAATTTATTATAAATTATAGCTTTCATTTCAAGATCACAGTTGGACGTGGTGGGACGAACAGGTGAATGTTCTAGAGCAAAATAACTTGAAAATGTAAACACAAGAAAATCTGTTGGCAAAAATTAGATTCGTATGTAAACATACGACCATATGCGCATTTTGCTTCACTGCAAATTTATTTTTAGACGCGATCAGTTTAGAATTATTATATTTAAAATAAGTGACTCAGTTTTTACTACTGTAATCATTCAGTGAAATGTTAAAGGAATTTTTGGTGATCAAAAACGAATTTTTAGAACAAAAATACGTACAAAACTTACTAAAAACTTAAAGTAACATTTAATTTATAAAATTTCATTTTAAATTGTGTACACCTTAAGAACTATAGTTATAGTCAGTGCAGAAGTCTAAGCTGTGATTCTATATTTTTAAATACTATACTATTGCACTCCTTTAAGTAAATGTTTATTTACTAACGAAAAAAAAAATATCAATTTTTGATGTTTCGAACTGTCATGAATGTCTTGCACGAAACATAACTAATACTATGTTTCGTAAATCAACCAAAAAACCAGTATCTTGATTCCGGGTACACCATGGTTCCTGAATATTTTCATCTATTTCGGGACAGATTGACATTGAATTATATGACATTTAAAATTGACACAACCTAACAAAAACAAAAATCTGGTGTGGCCAACCCAATACCTCCCGCTATGTAACGCCCGAGTCACAGAAAAAATTAAGCTAATCCATATTTTTGAATTAGCGAATTTTACTGTAGTTTTGACAGTTTATTCTTTAAAATATAGTCAAATCTAATCAAAGTAATTACTTTTTTGATAATAAAATGAAGATTAAATTTTACATACTGGGATAAAATAAAATTCACTAATGCGAATCGTTAATTTTTATTAATTTAAATAGATACCTACATACATATCTATATATGCTGTATTGATTTCCTTTCCTATCGTTCTATTTACTTTTTTCTTTTTAAAACGTTACTATTATTAATTTGAAATGATTAGTTCTTTGACAGTGACAATTTTCTGTCAGTTACCAAGGAGTTTTGTTTGTTTAAAGCGTAGGCTCCGTGATTTAAATTATAAATTTATAAATTTATCCATAAAATATAAAGAAAAAGTATTAACGCAAATCTGTAGAATATTTAATAATCTTTAATTTTTATAATAACATTAATTTCGAAAAAATAACTTTTAAAGGTATTTTTCGAAGAAAAACAATTTAGTAAAGTGCCATTTCCGGTTATCCGATTTACACCAAAATCTAATGGGCTCTTTCCATTACAGAAAAAGGTTTCAAAATTTTCTAAATGATGGTATTTGAGTTATACATATACACACAGACATCACCGTGAAAATGTTAAAATAGGATTCTAAGGACCTTACAACCTGGTCATTTACCAAAATCTCGATATGCGATTTTTAGCATGATCCCTATACCTCCTTTACCATGGGTAGCGGGAGGTAAAAATTAACCAAATTAATGATATCGTTCAATAATTCCAATAAAAATAACACAATCAACAATATATCTAATATAAATGATGTTTTCATACTTAAATCTATAATAATTATAAGTAATCCCACTAAAATGCGGTTTAAAAATTTGACATTGACGGATATCGTTTGATTTTGTTATGATGTTTGAAAGTAGCGGTAGTGGGGGTAAAAATACCAGAGAAACCAGGATTATTTCATGGTTGCCGTGGTCCGACTTTTTACCAACTTTTTTTCATTTTCCACCAAGTTCATTTTTAACTGGAATAGAGTATAGTTTATAAAATATTCATATTTTTAATGCAAATTTAAATTCCTTATCTATCCAAATAATTTTTCTCGGTTATATAGAAAACTCTAGCTCTGCGCTACAATTTTTTTATTGTTTAAACTTGCCCACTTTAGTGTCGAAAGACAATTTACGACTTCTGAAGCATCAAGATAAAAATTTGATTTAGCCGACGTATAGAAGTTATTTTACGCAATATATCTCAACTGCTTTCCGATAACATATTGCTATCAATCTTGATAAATTCTCCCGTTTAACTTGTGAGAAATAATAGTTTAAATGTTCAACTCAGATATTAAAAATATATGGTCTCTTCCCCAAACTACAATATTTATTAAGCCATTTTTAAAATACGCTCGTGAAAAAAGTAAATGTGAACAAAAAAGTACAAATTTAACATGAGAACGGAAACAGTGAAGACAACCGAAAAATAAAATTTTTATGTAAACCGGAGGAGGTCGTAAAATTAATTTAAAACATGTTTTGCGAAATACTTTTTTACTTATTCAACGAGAAACTATATTTTTGGTTTCTATAATAATTGAACATGTTTTTACAAATTTATAATACTTTATAAAATTTAAATTTAGTAAATTAGTTAAGCTTACCCCTTATCTAGTAAGATAGCAATGAAGGATGAATACAGTTTTGGCCTTACCTGAAAATAAAAAAAAATATGTTAGACAATATACGAGTATAATAATTTTTGATAATATGAGTCCCTTAACAAATAAAGTTCGTCGTACTCTCTAAATTTACTGGTAGATTATCAGGATTATTTCCAGAAAAACTCTCCCCAATAGCTGTGCTTATTTAATCTACACTTCCTTATCACCTGAACCACGGATTTCAATTCGGTTAACCATAAAAGTCTTTTTTGTGCAACCGGACGCGAAATAAGCATTTCGCAGCCGCAATACAGGCCGCGAAATAAAATTTCGCAACCGTTGTTATGGTAACGGCCGCGAAATTCATTTCGCGGACGTTGTCATAGTAGCGGCCGCGAAAGTAGGTAAATAATCACTTTGACACTTGAAAATTGCATGGTTGTGTTTATCAAATGTTAATCCCATAGACACCGTGAAAGCTAACTTTCTATATACAATGAAACTGTTTAAAATTAATAAAATTAGTAATTACATATTTTTTTACGGTTGCACAAAAAATATTGTGTACACCTTGTCCGCGAAATCCTTTAGCGCCCTCGAGATTGTCTTTTTCTCTCGGTACGCTAAAGAGTGATTTCGCGGCCTTGATATACAAATAACTATTCTTGGATATTAAACCGGCCATTAAGTCATAATTTTTGTGGATCTAAACAATTTTTTTATGTCGTGTATGTAGCACTCAATGAAAACTAATTGTAAACAATGCACCTACAAAAAAAGTTATCTTTTTAACAGCAACGAGATTCGATTGCGTAAGGCCTTCCACATGGTTTAACCCGGCACTGCATGCGTAGTGCATTTTAAGGTCCGTTTTTCCATCTGTGGATAAAGTGTCAGTTAAAAACTTAAAATTTTTGTTCAATAGACATTGATTTGACAACTAAAAATCACTTTTTACCTCCCGCTACCCTTGGTAAGGGAGATATAGGGATCGTGCTAAAAATCGCATATCGAGATTTTGGTAAATGACCACTTTTTAAGGTCCCTAGAATCCAATGTTAACATTTTCACGATGATGTCTGTGTGTATGTGTGTGTGTGGATCCTCCACTCTAACTCATATACCTACTATCATTCAGAAAATTTTGAAATCTTGTTTTTCTAACTTTTTCTGTATTGTAAAGAGCCCATTAGATTTTGGTGAAAATCGGATAACCGGAAATGGCACTTTACTAGAAGCTCAAAATAGTTTTTCTTCGAAAAATACCTTTAAATGTTATTTTTGGAGATTAATGTTATTATAGAAATTAAAGACTATTAAATTTTCTATAGATTTGCATTAATACTTTTTCTATATATTTTATGGATAAATTTATAAAATTATCTATAATTTAAATCCCAGATCCTACGCTTTAAACAAACAAAACGCAGTTATTCAAATGTATGTAACTGACAGATAAATGTCACTATCAAAGAAGTAATAATTTCAAAATAATATTAGTAACGTTTTAAAAAGAAAAAAGTAAATAAAACAATAGAAAAGGAATTCAATACAGTTTCCAGCATAAGTAAATATATAGGTATGTATTTAGATTAATAAAAATTAACGATTCACAAAAATGTTTAAGCTAATCCGCATTTTTGGATTAGTCAATTCTATTCTATCCCGGTATTTAAAATTTAATCTTCATTTTATTATAGCTCAGGTGGCCAATGGTTAGAGCAACGCCGCATGTCATGAGTGCCCTCGGGGCTCTGGGTTCGAATCCCACTAAGTCATGAATGTGTGTGAATGTGAACCCGCTCTGTAATTGGGATTTAATCCTGTTGAGGGGTTTAAAAAAGGTAGTTACTTAGATCAGATTAGACTGTATTTTAAGAAGTAAACTGTGAAATTAGAGTAATATTTGATAATCCAAAAATTAGGATTAACTTAAACTTTTTTTGTGACTCGGGCTGTAAATGGCGGGAGGTATTGTGTTGGCCACACCAGATTTTTCCTGAGGGCATTTTGTACAAAAAATGTTATATGAAGGTATGGCCCGAAACTTTTCGTCACAGTTACTGCCCTTTAAAAATACACCTCATCAGGCACATTTTTATTAATAACTCTAGTATAGGTCCACTAAAATTTTGAAACTTGGTATGAGAGTTACTACGTGTTTAGATGCATATTTATACTTTTTTTTCTCTCTACCTCAACCAGAGGCGTCTCATATGGGTAAGCCATGAACTTTTTTTATCGTTATTTTATTTTTTTCAAGGGGAACTTCGAAGAAAGCAGAGCGTGCAAATAAATGAAATCCTTACAGCTTTTCTTAATATTTTCGTCATTCATTTCTAATTCCACCATATCGTTCTGCAATAGACAATAGATGTGAAGTAATTAAAATTAGTAAAAAAAAGTATTCCGGTTAATACGTAGGTCCAAATGATAGTGGTCCGGATAAACTGCTATTGTAGAAAATATGTTACACGGAAAAAAGTGGTCTGGAATGAGTAGAACATGTTAGTCTGTGTTTATAACGACGGGACAATATCTATCAGCCATTATTTGTTATTTTTTCCGCTAATCACTACACGACCCGACGTTGTTGCGTTCACGTAAGGCTGGCTGCGTTTACCCGCGCGTCGGTGGAGTTCTCCAGATAACAACGTGACAACGAAGAGCCACAGGCCGTATCAGCGCGCCTTGTTCTCCGATATCATTAGTGACAAGCGGCGACGGCGATGTAAAAAAGACAAAATCCCCATCGATTAGAAGAGCGACATCATCATTGTCGGTGTCACAGGCCGGCAACATGACGGATGAGGTCAGTACACGAGCACGACACTTCAAGGAGGACGTATGTCGGAGATTAGCTGCGGGGGATGCTTTAAACTTTCAAATATACCGACATATTTTACAAGATTTTATTTTTGGCCGTTTTTCACTTTTAATAACTCGTATTTGTCTTGTTTTGTTCTTTAAAGATACCAACTTTAACCTAAGTTTAATATAATGTAATAATTGCTAAATAATAACAACCTATTTACAACTAAAACTATTATAATTAGCCCTTAACCTTAAAATTAATTTTAATAAAAACTAAATACGTATTTCGAGAACTAAGTTCTCATCATCAGTAGTACAACAAGGGAAAGTTAAACAGAGTAATCAAGATTACTCAACATGTCAACCATGCCAGAGGTCCTAACAACTCTGAAAAACGAGGGAGAGAACTGGGATTATACCGTGTGTCTGTCTTACAGGTGTACATAGGAGATTAACATGGGAAATCAGTTTTTTGAAATTTCCTGCTCGTCTAATTATTTTATTATATAAATAAAAGTTTTTGGGCATAAAATTCTGCATGTAAATCAATAAACAGAATTTTCTTTACATGCTTTGTAACGGCAGAAATTAATTATGAAAATGTCGAAAATTACGTTGAAAATATCGACAGCCATGGAATTTAACAAAATAGTATATTAAAGAACGTGTTTTATAAGACATGTTTTTTCGCACGCGTCAAAATTTAGAAAACGAGCGTTAGCGAGTGTTCTAATTGACAAGTACGAACGAAAGTCTTATAAAATGAGTTCTTTATACTATTTTTTATATGTTGCGCCTTCTACAATTAGCATTTACTTACTCAATTTGTGATTATATTTGTAACCATTAAATAAAAAAAAATAATAATTTCGACATTATATTATAAAAATGAATTGTCAATTAACTAAAAATAAATTAGGTAAAAATGGGTTAAAGGAACGTCATCTAGTACCAACCGTCTAAAACAAAAAATTGCGTATCGAAATTAAGGTCATTACAATACGCAATTGCGTATCGTAATTACTTTATTATGAACGCAAAATATAAAAAATAAATAAATTCCTGACGTTTTATCAAATTGTCAGAAACGTCAAATAAGTTAACTTACGTTGTGACAGATAAAACGTCAAGCATTTATTTATTTTTTGTTCCATGGCTGTCGATATTTTGAACGTAATTTTCGACATTTTCATAATAAATTTCTGTCGTTGCACAGCATGTAAAGGTAATTCTGTTTATTGATTGTAGATGTAGAATTTTATGCCCTAAAATTTTTATTTGACGCGTTTTTGCTTAAAATAATTAGACGAGCAGGAAATTGCAAAAACCTTATTTCCCATGTTAATTTCCTATGTACACCTTTAAGACAGACACACGATATAGGGACACAGTAGGTATATGTTATAAATATTAGCGAAGAACACAATTATTGCAAATATAATATTGACAATGTCAAACATGACAAAATTCTGTCATACTCCACCTTATATCAAACTAGAAAATTAAATCCCTATAATAAAACCATAACTATTACATAAAATAATTTAACAATGAAATTAATTTATGCAATTACGTAAAGCTTTGTCACACCAATTAAGTTTGGGAGATGTGTATGTGATGAAAAAAACACACAACCTATTCAACCAGTGTCCCAAAACTGTTTCCTTCAAAAACCTCAAAAACTAATTTTTGAATTTTGAAAAAATTCTTTTTGTTCCGTAATTAGGACATTAAGAACTATATGCCCTTCTAATATGTATATATATATATATATATATAAGTTATATTTCGAGGATCCGAAATATTGTTTTTAAAAAGGGTTTTTATTGTGAGTTTATTATATGCCAAAAACTATCATTTGTTACACATAAAATTATTAATATTTATTTAATGAATTATTACATTTATTCTATTCTAATGTTTATTGTATGGATTCTAAACTCTGACTGCCTTGTAACTACACTAAAGTCTATAAGCTGGAAACGGGAAACTCAGGTGTTGGGTTCGACGCCTGGGAACTGCAATTCAGCGATTTGGACAGCGGTAACTTATATATATATATATATATATATATATATATATATATATATATATATATATATATATATATATATATATATATACGAGGGGGTATTGATATATAGTTAGCCTTGGATGGTTCCAATATCTGAAAGTGAATATGGTTGTTATGGTTACAACTATGATGTTTTATAAATAAGTTGACAAAGTTTGACATCTATAAGTTGAACGGTGATTAAACTGTGAATTTTTGAAAACGGCATGTTTGCGAAAAAGCTAGAATTTGAAAAAGTTGAGTTGCGGTCAGTTATTAAATATTTATTTTTGAAAGGATTATCCGGCAAAGAAATTTTTGCTGATATAACAGACACTTTAGGTGATCAGTGTCCTTCATATGCAACTATTAAAAACTGGGTTGCGGAATTTAAGAGAGGAAGATCAGATGTTAAAGATGAGCACCGCGCTGGAAGACCAATTTCTGTGACCACTTCGGAAAACATTGATTCTGTCCATGATATGATTTTAGCAGATCGACGAATTGGGCTGAAACGTATAGCGGAAGCATTGAACATTTCCTATGAACGTGTATTTCATATTGTTCATCACGACTTGGATATGAGAAAACTTTCGGCCAAATGGATTCCAAGATGCTTGAATGCTGATCAGAAGCGTTTTCGTTTGACAACGTCGAAGGAAATTTGCCGTCGTTTTGAAGCAGACTCCTCAACATTTTTGGATCGGCTTGTTACTATGGATGAAACGTGGATTCATCATTATGACCCAGAGACTAAAGAGCAATCGAAAGAGTGGAAGCATTCCGGTTCTCCACGACCAAAAAAATTCCGTGTTCAAAAATCCGCTGGTAAGATTCTTGCTTCAGTTTTCTGGGACAAAGATGGGATAATTCTGACAGATTATTTGGAACAGGGCAGAACTATCACGGGAACATATTATGCTGAGTTGCTATCTAAATTACGCAAGAAAATTGTGGAAAAGCGCCGCGGAAAACTTACCAAAGGTGTTCTCTTTTTGCAAGACAATGCTCCTGCTCACAAGTCCTTGATTGCAATGCGCAAAATTCATGAAATTGGTTTTGAATTGGTTGACCATCCGCCCTATTCTCCGGATTTAGCACCATCAGATTATTATTTATTCCCAAATCTTAAAAAACACTTGAAAGGTAAAAGATTTTCCACAAATGATGAAGCCATACATGCCGCTGAGGAGTGGTTTGCAGACCAAGACAAAGAATTTTTTTTAGAGGGTTTACAATTATTTTATAAACGTTGTGTTAAATGTGTAAGTCTTAAAGGAGATTATGTTGAATAAATAAAATTTTGTTTTGAATTATTGTGGCGTTTTATATGGTAGGCTAAGTATTTATCAACACCCCCTCGTATATATATATATATATATATATATATATATATATATATATATATATATATATATATATATATATATATATATATATATATTAAGAAACTTATTTTTGGAAACCTTGTATAAGGTAGAGTACATTAACTTATTTTTCTTTATTTACTCAATTTGCTACTGTGGGCTACTTACGGAATGGCGCTCGAAATCCGTTTCATAGGCGTTTGAGATGAAAAAACAGTTTTTTTCAAATATTATTTGTCTCGTAAAACTTTATGCAGTGCTGTATGCATAGAGATTTAGAATATGATTCTTCAGAGCCAAAATTTTTAAATTTGCATATTTAGTGAGTGAGTAAACTGAATTTAAAGGCATGGTAAAAACAGATTTAGTGTGCGTTATTTCAAGAAATGCCTATTTTTGATATTACTTGGTATGATAGTTTACTCGACTTTCATTTAACCAATTAAGTTTACTCGGGTACTAAAAGCATAATAATTGAATCTAGTTAATATTGAATTAGCCTAAACTAAATTTAAAAATAAAATGTTATCAATAATGAAGCGATATTCTGATAGCGCTTGGCCTAAATATTGCAGTATTGTGTATTCATGTCTGTAATCTATCTTTAGTCCAAGGTTCATGATGCTTACACAACCAGTTATATTCCATCTCAGAAATTAAAATATTCTCTCCAAATAGCCAAGGCCATCACTCGGATCGTTCCATTTATGATAGAGAACTCCAAAACCACTGAAATTGCTACCTTCCTACTCACAAATTTGAATATCCACCAGCAGCCAGCATTCTTAGCACAGACCAGAATGCAGCCATAAAATTGAGAATATAAAATATTTCATCCCAAAGATATCTTGTATCGAAGATACGGATGACTTTCCTTAATTTACTAAACTGAATAAAACTCAAATTAATCTACAATGTTTATAGCTAATATTTGCAATCTTTATGATACGGGCAACTATAATAATTTCAAAACTGTTGTGGTTTCTTTGTCCAGTAATATTTTATTACTTTTCCTTTAGTTTATTAATTTGTATTATGTAAGTATGTACTATAACCAGCCCTAAGGTATTTTATAGGAAGTTATAAAGTATTAACAACGTTGTTAAAAAATTTAACCAATAGAAACAAATGTAAAGCCTGTCATTTTCATGTTTTATTCAGTGTTCGCAATTATTATTGGTTATTTGCTATAGCAATGTGGCTAAGACATAACAACTTTCAACAAAATAGGGGTGAATATTGAAAGACAAGTGCATATTACAATGATCCTTATTGTAATACGAGTAGTTGCGTAATCGAGCCGTAGGCGAGTTACGCAAATTACCAGTATCACAAATGGACAATGTAATACATGTTTTTCTTACTATTTTGTCTATTACGCTTTAATTTACCATTATTTCAAAATTATTATTGAAAGAAATATTAAAATATCAAGGTTGGTACCGCTGACAGTTTCAATAAATATTTCAAATTTAATTTATTTTGTCATCAGACATTTTGACAGTTACTTACGAGTCACAAAAAATATTAAGCAAATCCTTATTTTTGGATTGGCGAATTTTACTCTAATTTTGGCAGTTTATTTCTTAAAATATAGTCTAATCTAATCCAAGTAACTACCTTTTTGATAATATAATGAAGATTAAATTTTAAATACCGGGATAAAATAGAATTCACTAATCCAAAAATGAGAATTAGCTTAAACTTTTTTGCGAATCGTTAATTTTTAATAATCTAAATACATACCTACATGTTTACATATGTTGGAAACAGTATTGAATTCCTTTTCTATTGTTATATTTGCTTTTTTCTTTTAAATACGTTACTGTTATTAATTTGAAATGATTAGTTCTTTGACAGTGACATTTATCTGTCAGTTACATACATTTGAATAACTGCGCAACCAAGGAGTTTTGTTTGTTTAAAGTCTAGGCTCCGGGATTTAAATTATAGATAATTTTATAAATTTATCCATAAAATATATAGAAAAAGTAATAATACAAATCTGTAGAAAATTTAATGATCTTTAATTTTTATAATAACATTAATCTCGAAAAAATAACAATTGACGGTATTTTTCGAAGAAAAACTATTTTGAGCTTCTAGTAAAGTGCCATTTCCGGTTACCTGGTTTACACCAAAATCTAATGGGCTCTTTCCATTACAGAAAAAGTTCGAAATTGGACCTTAAAACGTGGTCATTTACCAAAATCTTGATATGCGATTTTTAGCACGATCCCTATACCTCCTTTATCAAGGGTAGCGGGAGATAAAAAAAAGCTTTCCCGCGAGTAATGGCAGGTAATGACAATTGAAATGAAAGATATTTATTTGAAACTTAGACTAAGTTACCAAACAATTTAATAAATCCCCAAAAACATTTGTACAAAATTGTTCATTGTAACATTGTTTTTGAAAAAAACAGTTGCACAAAATTCACAAAAATCGTCATTAAAAGTTTAGAAAGCAGGGTTGTCATGAAAAAACCCAGCCCGAAAAACCCCACTTGAAAAAACCCGTTAAAAACCCAGTTATTATAAAAATTTAGGCATGTTAAAGTATTGTATAAGTTTGTTTGCATTTGGTTTTACCATCATTTGTTTTCAAAAGATTTGCCCATTGTAGTGAGTGTTTTCATAAATATTTCCATTCAAAAGTTACCGTTGACGTGACAAATGTGACAGATGACAGCGTTTTTCTTCTTAAATTGTCTATGGAATATTTAGATTCTTTTTTTAATGTGGCGTGACAGCAAGAGGCTAGTTGTGACGTCATAAATTGAGCATTCAGGCCTGTATTCTAGTGTGGCCTCGAGTATACCTATGAAAATATCACGAATAAACAGTTTAGTAAAAATCGTATTACATTATATTGTAATTGAAATGTAATAAACTAGTGTTTCTTGTAATTATTTTTAACTTACCTACTTGAATAATGTAATAATTTTTTATAAACCCAGAAATGGGTTGGTTTCTTAAAAAAAACCAGTGGGCTGGGCATATCTCGAAAAACCCCGGTTTTTTGACAATCTTGTTAGAAATCGACACTAAAAAAGTAATCTATTGTACGACGATTTCAGGAAAAGTGTTGCTAACCTTACGATAATTATTGAACACGTAAGAAAATTTGAGCAGGTGTACGATGTATAATAGTAAATTTGTACGTAAAATATGTGCAAGAAGAACGAACTAATAATTTTTTGAGTCACCCCGTTCGTCACCCATATTATTTACTAAAAGAATGTGTGAAGTTTAAGTATATTCATTATACTCTATTTTTACCTCCAAATTTTGGCAATTGAAAATGCAATATTTTATTTTAAGAAAGAACTATTTTAGACGCTTACTGTTTTTTGACTGTACAATAAGAATACTATTATATTTTCGAAAATAAAATCAAATATTTAAAATGTGTGGTGTTATAAACAGTTGTAATGTGTTTCAAACAATATCAGTATGTACCTCGCACGGTAGAGTATACACACATACACTGTGTAATGTATATTAGTAACAGTGTGATAAATATGACGTCACAGTATCAATAATCTTGTGACTAGATAAATCCAAACATACTAATAATAGTAAGACATGTGCTTCGCATTTTTAATATCTTTCTTTCGAACGATTTAACTACGTAATTATTTCCCGAGTAAAGTTTATTGATATTAAATAGCAATTTATTTCATTATTGAACTGTGGTATTTCGTAGAATTACATATAGTTTATAGTAGTATATCATTTAATAGTTAAACATTACTACTCATAGGTAACAATTTATCGTAGGAATTTATACGACATAAATCGTTTTACTTTCATTGAAATTTACATTGAAGTATTCATAAACCTTCAAATAAATTAATTTTGATTTTTACGATTAGATAATGTCTTTAATTATAAAATTGTTTTATTTAAATGACATACTCAACGTATATCATATGCAAATGAACGAGTTATATCTATTTTATTAATAGATTTTCAGGAAAAAAATTTTAAAAAAACTTAATTCTATGTATGTGAACGTAATATTAATTTAGTTAATTAATTGTATCATATGACTTCAATGTACAATGATAATGCGGCAATTACCTCCAATAAGAGAAAGGAAATTTTATTAAAATAATTACTATGCTATACTTTTTTACCTTCCGTCATATCTTCAGGAAGGTATTATTTTTGATCAAAAAATTTGATGGTGAATTTTTAATGAATAAGCATACGTTTTAGAGCCCTTAAAATACGATTTTACTACTTTCATGATGATGTCTGTAAGTCTGTGTGTATGTGTGTGTGACAAATATTTCTCCGACGATAATTCCAACACTACTATTCTAAAAATTATAATTCTTTCGCATTCCTCTTCAATACATACACATGAAGAGCTGATTAGATTTCTGTTATAATTGGTCAACTGAAAATACCTGCAATGCAATTCTTTCTTGAAAAAAAAATCTGATGTGGCCAGCGCATAACCTCTCGCCAGATATTTTTCTTTTTCTTTATATTCGTCTTTTTTGCGTATATTCTTTTGCGTTGTTGACTTTTTTATTTTCATAATGATATACAAATATTTTTGACAGTGGCATACAAATATTTTAGACAGGGACATTTATGTGTCAATTACAAACATTTGAATATCTTGCCTTGAAGCAGTTTGATCTGAGATTTATTACATCAAACTATTTTATATTCACTTCTGTATCTGTAAATTTATAGAAGATATAATAATGAATTTATATTTATCGAATAAAGAATTTAACGTTCTTTAATATAAGTATTTACATAAATTTTCGATAAATAATATTTAATTGATTTTTTTTCCAATTGTTACCAAAACTTAATCAACTGTTCCCATTATTGTTAGATTGAGGAATCCGTAGTTAAAAATGCCTTAAGTCTTATGGTATTTGAAAAATCGTGAATCCAACACACACACACACACACACACACACACACACACACACACCACGCACGCACGCACGCACGCGCGCACGCACACACACACACACACACACACACACACACACAGACGCACGCACGCACGCATTGTTAGATTGAGGATTCCGTAGTTAAAAAGGTTTTAAATCTTATAGTATTGGAAAAATCATGGATCCAACACACACACACGCACGCACGCACGCATGCACGCACCCACACAATTCGTACCGATTTTTCTAGATATACTTACAAGAACCGTCCTTGTTAATATTGCAATATCAATAACACAATACATAATTCTGTTTTCCATTTCACAACAAAAAAATCTCTATTATATTTAATATTAAATATATGAAAAGTAATTTTATCACATGGAAAATTATTAGCAAATAATGGAATATTGCCCTCGAGTAACAGCATCCAGTGAAACAATTTGTCAGTGGTCGTTCTTGCAAGGCAATTTTACTAAGAAATTTTCCACAATGATTACTTCTCAGGTCAATTGTCTATATAGTCGTTATATAAGCGATTGTGAACCGAAAGAGCTTGTAAGCAAAACATATTTTCTATTGCTATAAGTTCACCATATACGGTTTTCGCTATTGTAGTCGAAATTGCAGGGATTATAGAAGTCAAAGAAATGATCTTGAACTAAATTATACCAAATTGTGATCATAGTTTTGTGTTTTGTCAACTCATAGGGATAGAAATATTCAAATGAGTGCTGGTTAACTTGTTATTCAAAGTATAGAATAAAACTTAAATAATCTCAATTCGAGAAAGAGAGGTAAAAATAATCAGAGTGAATGAATAAACAATCTCTTCATCTGTTATTTGCAAATAAATAAAAAGGCAAGAGCAGTTCATTAAAAGTTCGTATTTGCAGTTTGCAGACGCGTAGTAGAGTAGAGAGAATTGTATTTGCTATTTAGACATTGAATGTAGTAGTAGCAAGCGTAAAGTAGAACAAGCGTGGCGCTGAAGCGTTGACATAGTATCTGTACGCGTGCACGCGCGTCCTTCGGCCCAAGGACGGGCTGCGGCCTTGCGCACCTGTGTTATTTCTGATTGCTGTGTCTGTATTTGTCTGTTGTGCTTGTGCACTGCAATGCACTGCACTGCGTAGCGCTTCAGGCTACACACTGTCCTGAAAATTGTTATGGAAATGCATAGCAGAATACTTCCTAGTTAAATAAAGCCACAATTTGTTTATTTTGTTCGCTATATATAGGTTAGGTCTGCATTATACATTTTCCATTCTCATATTGAAATGGGGTAATCTACTATAATTGAGTTCAAGACAAAGTACTAATTCATATTATAGATAACAAACGTACGTAACAAAAGTTTTGAGACAAAATTTACGCTCAAATTTTTTTACTAAAGAAGGTCTATCTAGTTGGCCTGGCATAATAAATACACAATAGTTGTTTTATATTAGTTGGACCGGTTAACACTTTCAACAAACAAATTATAAACGCTACGGAAATGGTGCGCGATTTCTACAAATTTCTTTCGATTAGTTTAAAATATAGATTTTAAACTTACAAAAACTGAATTTGTTAATTAAGTATTCCGCCATTTAATTTTGGGTTACATCGCCTTTATAAGTAATACCAGCTTTAATTATATTAGGCATTAGATCCTTAAGTCCTGCACATTTTCCTGTGAGAATTGTCCCATATGTCTTGCAAGGTAAATTTTACTGTACGCACTGATTTTTTACCTCCCGCTGCCCTTGGTAAGGGAGGTATAGGGATCGTGATAAAAATCGCATATCGAGATTTTGGTAAATGACCACGTCTAGAATCCAATTTTAACATTTTCACGATGATGTCTGTATGTATGTGTGGAACCTCCACTCTAACTCAAATACTATCATTCAGAAAATTTTGAACTTGTATTTCAAACTTTTTCTGTAAAAGAAAGAGCCCATTAGATTTTGGTGAAAACGGATAACCGGAAATGGCACTTTACTAGAAGCTCAAAATAGTTTTTCTTCGATAAATACCTTTATATGTTATTTTTTCGAAAATGTTTTTCTATAGATTTGCATTAATACTTTTTCTATATATTATATATATTATGTATTTAGAATAATAAAAATAATAATAATAATAATTCTATTCTATCCCGGTATTTAAAATTTAATCTTCATTTTATTATAGCTCCGGTGGCTCAATGGTTAGAGCCGGTTAGAGCAACGCCTCATGTCATAAGTGCCCTCGGGGCTCTGGGTTCGAACCCCACTAAGGCATGGATTTGTGTGATGTGAACCCACTCTGTAATGGGGAATTTATCCTGTTGAGGGGTTTAAAAAAGGTAGTTACTTGGATTAGATTAGACTATATTTTAAGATATAAACTGTCAAAATTAGAGTAAAATTCGTTACCCAAAAATAAGGATTAACTTAATATTTTTTGTGACTCGGGGTGTAAATGGCGGGAGGTATTATGTTGACCACGCCAGATTTTTTTGAAGATGCTTTTCATTGTGCCAAAAGTAAAGGCTTTTGGTGGAAGCTAAATCTGGGCATGAAGTTGTCCCTTAAAACTATTATCACTAGTCATTCGATCCACAGTTTTATTTTTAAGTTTTAAATCTACATTTAAAGTAACCGAAAGAATTTATATACGTTATTTGGACAGATGAAAGCAACATTCGAAGTAGGAGTACCTACACCTCCCCCCCCTAATATACACGTTACGTTAATTCAAAAAATTAAATTATGTCACATATAATAACTGTGCGTCTAGAGAATAATTTTTTTATGATTATCGTAATCAAGTAATTGTTAACATCTAGTCAACAATTGATACATAATATTCTGAAAATATAAAATAAAATTCACCCAGGATTATATAAAATACGTAGAACAAAATAAAGATATAATACTTTGTAAACTAAATGAAAACAATATTTTCACTTGTTTTACACATATTTATTACATAAACGTGTAGATCAACACTTGCTAAGAGGAAAAATGGAACAATTAAGAAAATAATATTTTTAGAGATAAAAAATCTGATGTGGCCAGCACATTACCTTCCGTCAGTTCTATGTATTTTGTACAAATTTCATACGGAAAGTTCCTTGCTAAATATTCTATTTCTTGTACATTACCTTCCGGAAGCTGCATGTATTTTATGCAAATTTCATACAGAAAATTTATGTCTTAAATTATTATTTTGTGAGGTATTCTATATACAGTGTAATGTATGTATCTGCAGAAATAAAAGATTTATTATTATTATTTCTAGTACATTACCTTAAAGCAGTTGTATGTATTTTATACAAATTTTATACAGAAAGCAAAAGATCCTATATTTCCAGTAAAATTATAAGACACACTGTGTCAATTTCACTTGACACTGACATCTTTCAATCAGAATTTTCTTAATATAGTAGCTGTTTTCATAGCTATAGCTACTTTATGAAATTTAATTTCTTTATAATTTTTAAACTCTATATCCATTTAATATTAAGTATAAAATGCAGTCAAATCGTATAGAGAATAAAATATTCTTTATTATTTATAATAACATTAAATGTGAAAAAATGATATTTAACATAGTTTTTTCAAGAAAAACTGTTAAAATCTTCAAATGATGGTACTTCCGGTTGACCAATTGTAACCAAAATCTAATCAGCTCTTCATATCGATGTAACGAAGAAGTATACGAAAAAATTATAATTTTTAAAACAGTAGAATTGGAGTTATCGCAGACGAAAATTTTGTTACACACACACACACACACACACACACACACACACACACACACACACACACACACACACACAGACACACATACATACACACACACACACATACAGACATCATCGTAAAAATAGTAAAATCGTAATCTAGGGATCCTAAAACGTGCTTATTCATCAAAAACTCACCACCGAATTTTTTGACCAAAGACAATACCTTCCTTACCTAAAGGTGACGGAAGGTAAAAAGTTACTACCACATGTGTGCAAATTCATAAAAATATAAATTATTGCATTGCATTTGATATTTTGTAAAATTCGAAACTTTACGTGCTATAACTACGAAAATATATAAAAACGAGAATGTCACCACATTTTATTCATTTAATTCTGATGATTTATTTCATTATTTTTAAAATTCATGCACTTTTAGTAGATATTATTTTGCGACCATAAATAATACGAATAATACATGTTTCAAAATTATATCTCGCAAAAATTTTACTGTTACAAAAAATAATTTCAACATTTTTATAATATAAAATAAAATAGTAATTTGTGATTAACTACTAAATAAAAAACTAAATTATATATTTCTTATAAACAAGTATACTAAGAATTAAATTATATAAAAATTTCTAACAGCTCTGATAGTGTCAGAAACGATTAAGATTACCTACTACTTAGAAGAGATCTCTTACACATGGAAAGTGAAAATTAAAATGGAAATTTGACAAGTGTACGCATAAAAACTTTCTATTTAATTGGTACTTCACTTTTCAATGATATATTTCCAAATAAGGACAAGTTCTATGAGACTACAGGTTGCATACTGTTCGATATAAAACGATATTACGATAGAAAAGTATGATGATATAGGAAACAAAGAAAAAATCGCACATCGAGATTTTCTCTGTTATCCATGTTATTTACGAAATATTAATTTGTTGGAAAATGTACAAAGAAAATTTTTAAGATATTTAAACTTCAAATTTAATCTTCAAATAGTCGATTATACATCTAGACTCCAACAATTTCAAATATTAACTTTGGAAAATAGAAGAATTAATTTAGATATATTATTTTTGTACAAAGTTTTGAACAACTTAGTATTTTCTGAAAGCATATTACCCTATATTAATTTCCTCATACCCAGTAAACTTACCAGGTCTAGAGATTTATTTTACATTCCTTCTCATAATACAAATATTTATAAAAACTCCCCCATCAATAGAATATTAACGTTATACAATAAAAATTTCAGCCAGTTAGACGTATTCCACCTTTCAATAAATAGAATTAAATTTTTGCTAGTAAGAACGAGTATAGTAGAATAATTGTTTTTTTATTATGTTATATCCTTTTATTTATCAAATTTTCACTGCACATGTATGTACCGTCAAGTACTCTTTGTATGTTATTTTCTAATATTTTGTTATAATTAGTGGATATCTGTTATTGGTACTCTGTACTGTTGATTTCCTTAATTGAATAAATAAATAAATAAATAAATTTATCATGTTACATTATTAAAAAATGAAATGGCGAATGATTGAATTTTTTTTTATTAAATGTAGGAGGCATTGCAATACAAATTTTTGAATAAGAAATTTCTAATGACATGAAATAATAGATATAAGAATTAAATAGATATATTAAAGTAATTGTACATCAATTTGAATATTGAATTAAAATGGTATTCTTTATATTTGTAATATAAAATAAATGAAATGTAAAGCCTCCTAAATTTAACAAAAGTATAATAATTTAATCATTCACCATTCTATTTTTTTAATAATACAACATACGATTGTTTTTATACAGTTGAATAGCAAATTTCATGTACTTTTCAAATTTGAAAAAATATATAAAGTGTTCCATTTGAAAATTAAAAGTTGCTATCAATTTCTCCAAAACCGGAAGTAATAATATTGATCTATTACCGAAATTTTATAGAGGAGTCAACATACTATAATTCATGTTATATAGTTGAAATCGCTAAAAGTAATAATAAGCGAGATATTTGCTGGTTTATTCATAGACGGACACCATATATATACAGGGTGTTATATTGTAATGGACCAAGCAAATAATTCGCTTATTTATTATGTTGGTAATTTCTTTCATATAACATGATTTATACAGTAACATGTAAACTACATGATGACGGATGTACGTGCCTGATACCTCTTCCGGTTTATTAGTAATTAATATCTTTGAAATTTCAAATAGAACATACTATATTTTTTTACAAATTTGAAAAGTATATCAAATTTGCTTCACAATCATGTAAAATAATCCATATGTTACATTATTAAAAAGTAAAATGGCGGGCACTTTTTTATACACCTAATTGGAAAGAGAATATAGTGAGCCATGACTGTGGCTTGAAATAAAACAATTAACTAAAACAATTGTAACACGGTAAATGTCAACTTGTAAATACTCAGTAATAATAATAAATATTATATCGTTTAATCATAATAGTTCCAATTGTTTTAGTTAATTGTTTTATTTCAAGCCACAGTCATGGCTCACTATTCTCTTTCCAATTAGGTGTATAAAAAAGTGCCCGCCATTTTACTTTTTAATAATGTAACATATGGATTATTAGACATGATTGTGAAGCAAATTTGATCTACATTTAAAATTTGTAAAAAAATATAGTATGTTCCATTTGAAATTTCAAAGTAGATATTAATTCCTAATAAACCGGAAGTGGTATCAGGAATGTACATCCGTCATCAAGTAGCTTACATGTTGCTGTATAAATCATGTTATATGAAAGAAATTACCAACTTAATAAATAAGCGAGATATTTGCTGGGTCCATTAAAATATAACACCCTGTATATATATATATATATATATATATATATATATATATATATATATATATATATATATATATATATATATATATATATATATATATTGTATGCATTTCACAAAGTGAGATTATAATAAAATTTTGCAGGGATGTAGTTTTAATACAACTATTTTACTAATATTTGTCCCCGTAAACTGCAGTTCCAAGAAATCAGAATTGCCATGTCAACTTACGCCTCAAGTAGTAATTAAACCCGAATTTACAAATTGTTGCCCCTCAACAGTGTTTCTAGATAATAGATTCGACTGAACATACTTAAAAATCGTGTTGAGTTAAACTGTTAATATTTTGTATCAGAAAACCTTCATTCCTAATGTTAACAAATTTGACATGTCCTACTGGCAGCCATGACAGGTGCCCTTACAGCGCCGCCAACGGATTCTGCGGGTCCCAATTGTTTAATTGTATAATTTTCAAATTTGTGTAAATTATTGTCAAAAGAAAATGGAGTGTCAAGTAAAAATTGAGCATTTCCGACATATCCTTTTATTTTAGTTTGACAGAGAAGTTAAGGCTCCGATGCCGCTAGAACCATTTGTGCCGTTTACATATCCCAATCTTTTGAAAAAATAACTTTGTTAAAAATATTCTTTCGTCGTATGAGTTAATATACTTCTACTCGTATAAAATGAAAAGCATAACGTTTCAAACGTGATAAAATTATTAATATCTTCATTAAAAACATTACCTTGAGGTTTACCATAATAGAATATAATATGAAGCAAAAGTGAAAATATGTTTTTCCTTTTTGAATATCTAAGAAAGCAGTGGGCTGTACAAGTAGAAGATAAAAGTAATAAAAGATAATTTACAAAACCTCGATAGGAGCAAAAATATCCAATACTCCACCATGTGGTTAGTATTTGATAACAACACCACTGGTTGTGTTTTGTAATCTCGCGGTTTCTAACAATATCAACCAATCTATCTGCTATTTCCTATAGTTGTAGATAAACTTACCTACGGCCCAATCTCGGAAATTCACACACAAATATATTTTCATACACGAGTATGAAATTCTGATATTAGGATCAAAGTAAGCGAATGCATATTAATTATTAACATATTGTAATTTTCACCTACATATTGTTGTTGTTTGTCATTTCGGTAATATTATAGCTATGGGAAATTTTCAGCGCAATAGCCATAGGAAATAATTTTCCCTGTATGGGCGCAAATTTTGAAATAGGCAATAATTATTCTGATGGCAGTGCGTCATGGAATTGGGACATCTAAAGGCTTTACAATCGGCTTGCACCTAATCTAAATATAATTAGTTAATTAATTAATATGGCTTTGGTAATTACATTTTCAATTGTTATTATCATAAGCTCCACGACTTTGCAAATAGATAAGATTCGTATGTGTAGGTAATAAATAGGTTCTAATAATTTATGTCCCAATATGCGTATTATTTATTGTAATAATAATTTCGGTTATAAATAAAGATATGTTAGTTAAAGTAATTCATAAACTGATTATTAAATTATGTATTATATACGGGTGTCATGTAGGATTAAAAGTTCACAACCAATCTTCTTTTGAAATGCTTTCAATTTCTAAAAGACTTGGCACTGTCAAAGCTGTCCAATTAATTTATTGTATCTTAAAAATCACAAAGTTTCAAACTAATTACTAGGGGGACGTAAAAACTATCAAATTAATGTCAGCCTGTCTTGAAAACTGGCAAAGCTGTCAAATTATAAATCATAATACTAAAATGCTTTCTGATTAATTCCATATTTATTCTTACAAAGTAACTTTAAAGAATTGATTAATTAAGTTCTAACGCATTTATTTTTCGGAATTTGATTTCAAATGACAGATTCATAACAGTTTTATCACCTGTTGATTTATTTTTTTACCTCCCGCTACCCTTGATAAGGGAGGCTATATCGTGCTACAAATTTATCCATAAAAGTATTAATGCAAATCTGTAGAAAATTTAATAATCTTTAATTTTTATAATAACATTAACCAAGAAAAAAATTTTTAAGGTATTTTTCGAAGAAAAACTATTTTGAGCTTCAAGTAAAGAGCCATTTCCGGTTATCCGGTTTACTCCAAAATCTAATGAGCTCTTTCCATTACAGAAAAAGTTCCAAATACAAGGTTTCAAAATTGTCTGATGATAGTATTTGAGTTAGAGTGGAGGATCCACACATACATAAACACACACATACACACAGCCATCATCGTGAAAATGTTAAAATTGGATTCTAGGGACCCTAAAACGTGCTTTTTATTAAAATCTTATCATAGATTTTTTGACCAAAGACAATACATTCCTTACCTAAAGGTGACGGAAGGTAAAAATTATAAAGAAATTAAATTTCATAAAGCACCCAGCTGTGCTATAACCGTGAAAACATCTACTATATTAACAAAATTCTGATGTTAATATCAAGTGCAATTGATATTTTGTCTTATTATTTTACTGAAAATATACGGGATGTCTCACAACTCGCGCCCCAGACGAAACTGACACTTGCCGACGACAATAAGTTGCCAACAAATAGAAGAAAATAATTTGCGGCTGCTTGCATAACGGAGTTACACGACTTTTTAATCCACCAATCCCGGAAGGATATCTTGAGGTGTGATGATATTATTACAAAATAAAACTGGTTGCTAGGTTTTAAAAATACTACTAGTGAGTTACAAAATTTGTTTGACTTACTGTAATTTTGATACTTTAGAGTTGACTTTTCACTGGCAACAAATTTAGTTCAGCGAAGGTGTCATCCGAGATCATCATTTATATCGTACAGTGCAACGTGTTGTAGCAGCTGTGTAAAATGTGTTAAACGAAAATATTATTGTCATTTGAATTCTGGCATAACTTGACCGGTCTCATGCGTTCTTGAGATGGCTCTCAATATCACTTTATGATCCACAAGATTTCTATCCGGAAAACGTTCCGAATAGACTCGTGCTGCCTCTCTGGCGTTACGTCCACATTCTCCGAAAATTATAATCATTTCTAAGTAATCAGCGGCTGAATACAAGGTAAGAATTTGCCTTTTTTATTCACCTTGTCAAATTTAATTTGACACTGACATTTTTCGAAAACTACAGTCGCCCACACATTTTAAAGAAGATTTGATTTGTATAAAACCATAGTAACGTAAAATTACGGCAAACACACGTTAAAGGTGTAGGTCTTTGATTGGTCAATTTTAAGACGTCTTTTCACGAATATATTTTAAGCTAGATTTTTTTTCTTCGAAATTACACATCCGAGTGCAGTCTCGTGTTTCCTCATTCGCTCTGGGGCGCGAGTTGTGAGACAGCCTGTATAGAACCTCTTACAAGAAACTTTCTGTATGGAATTTGTACAAAATACATAGAAGTTACTGAAGGTAATGTACTGGAACTGGAAATATGGAATCTTTTGCAAGAAACTTTCTGCGTGGAATTTGTACAAAATATATACAAATGACGGAAGGTAATGTACTGGCCACATCAGATTTTTTATAGTCTATTTACTGGCATAGTCATAATTCTGTTCGATCACTATCTTTGTCAGGTTTTCTTTGATTCTAATACAAAATTGCCACCTTCTCGGAAACAGTTGAAGATCAGACCTATGTTAAGTTGATTAAGCCTTTTTTACAGCATTTTGGTCAGTACTATATGCCCTTAAGCAATGGAACACCCTTCATATTCATTTGGCTGTAGTTCAATGAAATTGAAAAACTTCCATTGCAAATGATATTCTAGTTTTAAAATTCCATTCATACATTTACCTAATAAAACGAATTGTGTGTCTTTTGCAGTGCACAATGTTCGAAGCGCTGGCTGGTAGTACTTGAACGACACGATGCTCTCATTAACACTAATTAACTCTTTACTGCCCCGCATTACGAATGCTAAACTAAACGGATAATTAACTAGTGGCGCTCCCGTGCCAGGCAAGTCGTTGTTGGCGTACATGCACAGCGGCAGCGGCAGAGGGCACTAATTTACTAAATGAGTAGTTCTCGAATCATCGAGCGCACTACACGACTAACTGTTTTACGCTGCTCTCTTCTCAAACACAATCAGTGTGTCACAAAGGCAATGACGCAGGAGGCAGATTTCATAATAATACTCCTCCAAAGATCATATTGGCTGGTAGCACAAGCCATGTTTTATCTAAAACACAGTGCTCGCGTGCGGGCGCGCGATCGTGTGCGTGCGTGCGTGTGCGTGTGTGTGTGTGTGTGTGTGTGTGTGTGTGTGTGTGTGTGTGTGTGTGTGTGTGTGTGTGTGTGTGTGTGTGTGTGTGTGTGTGTGTGTGTGTGGATCCTTGACTCTAACTCAAATAGTATTATTCAGAAAATTTTGAAACCTTGTATTTATACGTTATTCTAATAAGAAAAGAAGCCATTAGATTTTAGTGTAAATCAGATAACTGAATATGGCATTTTACTTGAAGCTCAAAATAATTTTCCTCCGAAAAATACCCTTAAATGTTATTTTTTCAAAATTAATGTTATTATAAAAATTAAAGATTATTAAGTTTTCTATAGGTCTGCATTAATATTTTTTCTATATATTTTATGGATAAATTTATAAAATTATCTATAATTTAAATCCCGGAGCCTACGCTTTAAACAAACAGCAAACACAACTCCTTGGTTACACAGTTCATATCTCAAATGTATGTAACTGACAGATAAATGTCACTGTCAAAGAATTAATCATTGAAAATTAATAATAGTAACGTTTTAAAAAGAAAATAGTAAATAGAACTTAATACAGTTTTCAGCATGAGTAAATATGTAAGTATGGATATTTGAATTAATAAAAATTAAATTGCGGGAGGTATTGTGTTGGCCACATCAGATTTTTACTTTCCGTCAGCTTTAGGTAAGGAAGGTATTGTCTTTGGTCAAAAAATTCGATGAGTTTTTAATGAATAAGCACGTTTTAGGGTCTCTAGAATATGATTTACTATTTTTACGATAATGTCTGTATGGATGGATGGATGGATGTATGTATATGTGTGTGTGACGATTTTTTCGGATCGCATAACTCCAACACCACCTTTCCAAAAATTATAATTTTTGCGTATTCCTTTTCTTTAGATCCATATGAAGAGCTGATTAGATTTTGGTTATAATTGGTCGAGCGGAAGTACCCTAATTTGAAGATTTTAACAGCTTTTCTTGAAAAAATGCTGTTAAATATCACTTTTTCACATTTAATGTTAATATAAATATTTAAGAATATTTTACTCTCTATACGATTAGATTACATTTTATACTTCATATTCAATGGATATATGCTGTGTTCCATTTAAGCCATTTAGTAGATGGCACTGACAAAGCGCAAATCTGAAGTAGCCGAAATTTCATTGGGTAAACTTGTCTCCTGTCTCTAATTTCAGCCAATCAGAGAGGGCAAAACTATTCCCTAAGCTCCGCAATACTGAATGGCTTAAATGGAACAAGGTGTAGAGTTAAAAAATTATAAATTAAATTTCACAAAATTCTGATTGACAATTGTCAGTATCAAAGTGCAATTTACAGAATATGTTTGAGTTATAATTTTTCTGGAAATATATAGAATCTTACAAGAAACTTTCTGTATGGAATTTGTACAAAATACATAGAACTGACGGAAGGTAATGTGCTGGCCACATCATACTTTATTTTATGTATTGTGTTCTTAATTCTGATGTATTGCTTCTGACACGAAATTAAAAAAATCTGATGTGGACACCACACGACTTCCTTGTACGCAAGACCAATATGAAGATGTAGTATAGGCCCAATTATAAAATTGCACGTGTTTGACGTAATTTGACATTAACATCTATTTTTTATTTTTTTGTTATTTTTTGTCCTAATCCATAGCAAGCTTCATTACAAAAACCAAAAAGTATATAAGTTTTAAATTTACATATCTCGCTTATACAAAGGGCTAATTTAATATTACTTGATGTGCTAGACGCAGAATTTAATTCTCTAAAACTTATTTGAAGCATTTATTTTTAAAATCAAAATGACACCATTTTATTCAAGAAAAACTGTTAACAACTTCAGGTAATATATCACTTCCGGTTAGCCTGTTTTAACCAAAATCTGCTATGTTATTCCAATTGATATAAAAGTCTTATTTACCAAATTTGAAAAGTTTTGGATTATATTTTAATATAGTTCTTCATTAAAATCTATTACAGGCTTCAAATAAAGTACCATTTCTGGAAAGTATGTAATGACCAAAAAGGGAGGTGCACAACTAGATGTTATAGAAGTCCTAAATACAAAATTTCAACTTTCTACGGCTTAGCGTTTTTGAGTTATGCGAGATACATACGCACGTACGTACGTACGTACGTACAGACGTCACGACGAAATTAGTCAGAATGGATTCAGGAATGGCCAAAATGGATATTTCCGTTGAAATCTCAAAACCGAAATTTTTCACGATTACAATACTTCCTTTACTTCGTACAAAGAAGTAAAAAATGAGATAAAATAATTATTTTAAATAATTTTTCCCCTGCTTGTACGGCACTGAAGTCCGTAAGTGTTGGTGTTAGAGTCCCCGTGATGTGTGCGAAGAATGCCTCGCAAGCTGCAATTAAAATTAGAGTAAGTGCATTGTAAGACAGTCGACAGTGAGTTATAAATTTGCAAAGACAACGTGGTGCCAATTACGCCGTTGTCGGCGCACAAGTGGCGTAATTAGCCACCGCGCCGTGATCCGAGATCGTGAGTCGCACTTCGGCACATCGCACTTAGCGTAGCCTAGGTGGCTCCGTCGCCACCAATCCCCATAAATTATTCATTGCAGACGGACGGCAAAACTAATTACTCTCCGACGCACTCGCGCTCCGGTGGGGTGTCAACCCTTCTGCTCCGCACGACATACAGATTCTGCTTACAATATATTTAGGTCAGTCTTGTCTTACACTATGTTGTTCAGCTTGATTTCCTCTTATGCTACTTGACGTGATTATCAATTATATATTAACTTCGCAGACTTGTCTTCGTCAAACTGCTTTATATTTCAAATTATAAATATTTGTTCTGCATTTTACAGAACATCTAATATAAGATTGTTCATAAGACAATAAGTTTCTCTTCCAGTATAATAAAATTAGTTTATTATTTCATTTGAATGTATTTTATAATAAATATTCTTATGAAGTTTCCACTTTATGCCTGAGTCTCTGCACTGAAAAAAATAGGTTCACATTTATAGTTAAAAATTATTCCCTAATACTTTTTTATTAACATCAGATAATAAAATTACTCAAGTAGAATTATTTTCTTTGCCTCAGTGGATGCAGTTTTCTATGAGAAGAAATTTTTATTTTTAATGAATAATCTTCTAATTTAGAAAAAAATATTTTCCACTTTACTGAATTACAAATATTGATTACTACTTTAAAAATTAAATTTTCTATTTTAAAATATAAACTTAACAAAATAATTAGAGTATACATTTATTTAGTTTAGAAAAATTAATACTACATTTACTAATATTTTTTTTTAAGACAGTGAATAAATATTCTATAATAGTAAAGATTGCACCCTAAAAATATGGCGTCGTAAGTCGTAAGCAACTTGCGACTCGTTTGTAAACAGTTGAAGTAAGTTCGTGTTCAATTATTTGTTATAAACGAAAGATGCTGGCTCTTGTATAATGTAAGTAATATCAAATACCTACGTATGTAGTATACATTATTTAGTATCATACATATACATTTATTGTAGCAGAGGAATGTACTAACAAGGTAACAGGGGGAAACCAACACTTCGGACACACCAATTTGAAAGAAATTTTATAGTTATAAAGTACTTTCCATATAAGGAACATAAATCAACCTATTTTATGCCATACTGGCAAATGGCAGAGAAATTGATGAAAAAAGGGTAGTCGCTATTGTTTTCTGACAATAAGAAAATTTTAAGGGATGAATATTGAAGAAATAATGAAACACTTTGAAGGCTTGTTTCTCGGTTTGTTTATAATTTTTTATTTCTTATTTTTACTCAGATTATAACATAATAAACGATGTAGATTTTTATTATAAATAAATAAATTCTTTATTCACTATGAATTTGTTTATTTCTTAATCCATATGTATACATCCATTATTGGAACCATATAAAAATTTTCGGTACTAGAAATAAATTTAAACCTAATAATTTGATTGAATTTACTAAAATAGTAAATGTATATGTTATTTTAAGAATAAGTTTTACTTGAATTAGAATTTGTAATATTTATTTCAGTAAAAAATTTCACTGAAATAGCGATTTCTATTCAGTTATATCAGATATTATTTCAGAAACGTTAGTAAATAATTTTACTAATTAATTAGAAATTTTAGTTTCTGAAACAGTTAAAAATCAATAGAAATAATTTTTTATTTTCTCAGGAAATATTTTCCTTGTCACGATATTAGAGTACCTTTTTCGTTACTAGAAGCAACCTATTTTTTTCAGTGTGTGAATCCCAAAAACACGTATGTTTTATCGCAATGAATGGGTCTCCAAAAAAAAAGCCAATGCAAAAGATAATTCCAATTAAGGTAGTTCTATCATGGAAGCATTTACGCCAGGTTGAGATGAAATTTAAATATGTTATTTGTCATGAGTTTTTACACAAGTATGTAATAGCTATTAACATACCTAGGAATGTTATGTATATCATAACTGCCGAAGATGTAGATTTGAAATCCGAGCTCGTAGAGCGAGGATTTTATAACTTCTAAGGCTTGTTATGATTAATAACATTCGTTGTTTGTTCAATAGTTTATCGGTTTCAGAAAATTAAAATATTATTGATAAATACCATTTTTTGAAATTCTCTCATTAATTCTACTTTCAGATTGCTATGGTTAACCGAACAATTATTTTGACATATGTGAATATGACAAATATTCAAATTATGTGCTTTGTTTCACATGTTCATTACTTTAGAATAAAGTAGACCGTATTTAGAACGATAGGCTAACGTTATGTATATGTATTAATGAAGAGCATTATATTTTCTTTTTATTTTATTTTCAATTTGTAGACCGTTGTTGACAAGTCCATTACATTACCATACAGATACAGTTATTACCAGCCTACTTTTGTACATGTAAACAATGGAATAATATCCTGAAACCGGTAAAAATTTAAAAAGGTATACTACCTGTGAATTCCGATATTTAATACTAAAATAGAGCAAAACTACGTTGGCATTATAGAAATGGTATCCCGAGGAGGAGTTTTTTTCTTTATAATTCATATAATAAACGACATATATACAACCTAATGACGGTTCACGAGAGCTATTGTAAGTGACACAACAAAAATGACCAAACACCAATCAATAATGTACTTCTGTATTAAAGGAGGTGTAAACCAAAAATTAAAATTGTAGAATGAAAAATTCTAAGAACAAGTTTTCAAACCGCATATTTCTATTGTTAAAGATAGAAGAATTATAAGAGTTTTAAACAGCGCGTCCGCCGCTTGTGACGTCATACCGACATCAGCCGGCCGAACCAGCATTGGCAGTAACTCAGAATATGCGTATGCGTCTTAACAATAGTAATCACCTTGCGTTATTTATAGTACGTGTGTTCTACCTTTAACCCTACTGTGGTAGTGTGGAGTCTGTGAGACTCCAGAGATTTTAATTGTTCGTTTATTTCGGTAATTAATTTGTATATGTTCGTGTTTGTTTCTCTACCTTCCTAACTTTGTAGTATATTACAGAATATTATGCGCAAGTAGCGGATGGTTACTTTTGCTTACTTATAAATATTTCTTTTTCTGTGCATGTACTATTTATGCCATATAAAAAATATGAATTTCGATAAAAAGAGAAAAGTTTAAAAGTTTTTTCAACGAAATAGACACAGAAGTGTTCAAGTAAGTATGTGTTTAAAACATGCAAATATGATTTATTAACGTTCTGAAAATAAACATTTTTATATGTTAATTTAATTATTTTTATGTAGGTACATGCATATACTCAAAAGACATAGTTTATTTTTTATGTAGGTATATTTTGTATGGATTATGTAGTTTATAAAAAAGTGTGAATTTAAACTTAATGCTTTCTCAAATGTAACAAACAACCAAATTTCATATTCAACTTTAATGTATGTTAAATGGTGTAATGTTAATATAAATATTATATTTAAAAAAAATAATCTTTCAGACACTAATATTAAAGGAAAGTATATTAACGGAATATGTCAAACTTCGCGGCACCGGTAACATTACATTTTTGGGCGCCATTACTACAGAGTTAATATAAAACTTCAATATTTATTTTCAGTCATCCATTTTAATATGTAAACTGCGAACTACATGGTTATGATTGGGAGTACATTGCTTCCGATTGACACGATTTTTCCAACCGTTATATCGTTGAGGATCCTTTTCTTTCCGGGGAAAATAGAAAAAGATAATTTAGATTTTAGAAAATATCAAATTAATTAATTATAACAGATATAAAAAAAATGTTGCATATAAAAGTTTCCTGATTTGATGAGACAAACTTAAAACTGATGTCAGAATAAAATTAAAGATGGCGTTGTTCGTTTTAATTACGATATGTTTGTTTGTAATTTCTTTCGAATCAAGTAGTAACACTGATTTACGAAATGCAGTCTCACTAAAGTTTTAGGGCACAAACCTACCAACTTAAATCATTCTATTCATTACTCCCTACAATGCTACAATCGCTATAACACTTAAGTATCAGGAAGCAATCTGAAAGCATCCATCTGACAGCCGGTGATATACAACATAATTTGGAAGCAAGGGTCGCAGCGTTCACCTCTGTATCTTTTTTTCCGGATTGGAATAGTGACAACATTGGTAGTAAAAGTGAAGTAAATGTGGACATTTATGTGCGAATTGACGAATACGGTGAACCCGTTTCGGAGGTGACGAATGTTAAAGTTGTGCCGGCAGGAGCGGGCAGGGGGATGAGACAAGTGACGGGCGCGCAGTGGCGCCTCCGCTACTCTTTTGTTCGCATCGAGACTGCTGCAGGCGCCACACAGACTTTGGGTTCCAGATTAATGGATCATTTTTCTTCCCTCCCCGGCGGAGTGAACCGACAGAGCAGGGACGGACGCTCACCCCCACCCTACAGCGTCGCGGCGTGGCGTGGCGCGGCGCCGATCACAGCGCTACCTGTCGGAGACGAGACACGAGACTGAGAGCGAGATCAGTTGCCCATTGCCCAAGCGCGAGCGCCAATATCACTAAAGCATCGCCAACGAACCAACTTTCCTTCATAAAAATCAAACAGTCCGGGAAAATGGAACTGATAACTCAATATCTAATCACATTTGTTCGTATCTACCATCCCTTTTCTAATAAGCCCGCAGTGTCCGTTGGTCGTTCTCTTGTGCAACGTCAATCTTGTATCAGGAAGGGGATCTAGGAGCTCTATGAACATGAACGACTGCACCAGAGACAACTATCTAAAGCCTCATCTACACGTTGGGCCAACTAACGCCAATAAACCAATATAAACAAATACCGACGAGGCAAAGCAAGGCGAGTCGGCGCAAGTATTTGGCCCAGACAATCAGGCCAGTATCAGACGTTTCTCGTTACTTTGACTCGTGCACCATAAACCGACGCTGAGGCGAGCGTCGGCAAAAGGCGAGCGGCTAATGTGAGTCGCGGCGAAGTTTGACAAAAAGCCTTTCCACACGTTGGCCAACGTGTAGATGAGGCATAAAAGAGAGATTGGAAACTCAATGCTTTTGTATCGTCATAAAGTTCGCCAACTATCAGCATATTCAACTAACTAAACCATCTAGATCTTTAAAATGTTGACCGTGTGTGTTTTTAAAATAGTTTTTTTTTTTAATATTTGAAAGAAAAGAAAAACTCATATTGATACGTATTATGAATATTTATTTCAAATACGAGTATATACTGTACAAATTTTAAATTGCAAAAGAACATTTAGTAGGTTTATAAATAATATTAATAACAGAGTTTAATAGTATTTACCCAGATAATTATTTTAGGCATAGTGAAAAATATTAATGTATGTGTATATACAAGTTTGTATATTTTTTTGCAATTTCCTCACCTCTTCGCGAGATTCAATTTCTAATTTGTGTACTGTAATATCTATGTATGTGATGTAAACTAAAATAATCGGATATGTACATCGTTGTATTATTAGTATTATTTGTTTGAAAGAATTTTTAAATCTTATTTAAAGATGTGTTAAAAATAGACGAACATAGGTGAAAGAAAAGAAAAAGAAATTGAGAGCTAAGGAATATCAACTTCCAACATGTTCATAGTTCTTCGCATAACTTATTTAGTCGTAACTTTATGAACAATATTGTCAGCTTTTACATACTACTGTGGATTTTTAGTTCTTTTTGCGTTGGTTCCTTTTTTACTTCCTTGTACGAAGTAAAGGAAGTATTGTAATCGCGAAAAATTTCGGTTTTGAGATTTCAACGGAAATATCCATTTTGACCATCCCTGAATCCATTTTGACTAATTTCGTCGTGACGTCTGTACGTACGTACGTGCGTGTGTATCTCGCATAACTCAAAAACGGTAAGCCGTAGAAAGTTGAAATTTTGTATTTAGGACTGCTACAAGATCTAGTTGTGCACCTCCCTTTTTGGTCATTACATAATTTCTAAAAATGGTACTTTATTTGAAGCCTATAATAGATTTTAATGAAAAACTATTTTAAAATATAATCTAACACTTTTCAAATTTGGTATATAAGACTTTTATGTCAATTGGAATAACATAGTAGATTTTGGTTAAAACAGGGTAACCGGAAGTGAAATATTACCTGAAGTTGATTACAGTTTTTCTTGAATAAAATGGTTTCATTTTGATTTTAGAAATAAATGCTTCAAATAAAATTTGCTAATGTCAAATTACGTCAAATACGTGCAATTTTATACTTGGGTCTATACTTCATATTGGTCTTGTGTACAAGGAAGTCGTGTGGTGTCCACATCAGATTTTTTTCTAATATAGAATTCTTCCGAAGAATTGCAAATGACCAAGTTCTTTTGATGAATGTTCAACAGAATATATATCTCCTAATTTGTAAGTTTCGGGAAGTTCTATATCACCTGAGTTATGGATATTCGATATACAAGTATTAAGAATTTGTTCTCCTTGAAATTCTGCAGAAATATATGTAAGAAAAGTTTATAAATATTATTATATAAAAAGTAATTAATGTTCATAAGATACCTTACGAGTTCTCTGTATGTTTTAAACATATAAAAATTCAAATTATGTGGGTTCAAAAATTATGTATGTCTTGTCAGCTTTTAGTTTGACGTTTCAATTTTCCATTACATTTTTTTGCATTGTCTTCTCTATGTTAATAGGGTATTCTCTCATATTTTTTATTTATTTTTCTTAAAGAACAGTTATATCTAAGAGTACATGTGAAACCCCGAGTTAAAAATTCCTTTTAATAAGCGAGATATTAATTTTTAAAATTTGATTTTGTTGTGTCACGTGATAGTGACGTACTAGTTGTACAGTACCAGCCGTGTACTATGAGTGGTTCATGCGGCGTCTTGTATCATTCGAACATGAAGTAGGGATTTCAACTGGTCTCCCATTGGAAGGTCATCTAGTACATCAGCAAAATTTAAATGCTTTATATCTTTTGTAACAATTAATTTATAATATGATTTTTTGTTTTTTCCCTGTTGTTTACCTATCAACACTAATATTTTTAATACATTTTTAATATTGGTAGTACTCGGAGAATACTCTATTCTTCGTCAGTTTTGTGATTTTGCTGCCCTCTGAAGAAATATGCAAGAAACTATTTTCCCCGTGCTCCGCTTACCCCTCATCACCAAACACTTTGTTACAAGGTCACCCATAAGTCTGCCCAATCTCTCTTTAGATACATAGTTGTGTTTGGACTGCACTGGCGTCACGCTTGAGATGTTGGAAGCGACCCACTTCTCGCACGCACCGGCCTGATAAAACGATAATGGCCCTCGGAAGCTAACGATACGCGGACAGATTACAAAATAATGTAAAATGAATGCGTGTACAGGAACGGATCGGATCGGTGTAGCTCTGGCCATGAAGCAGGAGAAGAGGGATAAAAACCTGGTTGCGCGCCATCATTAATCACGAGCGATTGTGCGAACATCGATTAGCGAAGACGAACCACTCTTCAGTTCACGGGGTTATTAATTATTTTTGCCATCAAAAGGAAATACTTTTCTTTTTCCTTCCTTCGTCGGGCACTCATACATTTCTTGAGTAGGTGCAAATTACAATACACGCGCGCCAGAGCATCAATTTTGTCCCGGCGCGTTTTGTTTCCGGCGCTTCTTCGCGCCGACAACACGATATTGTTATCCGCGAGGACGGCGGGAGGACCAGCACAATGTCCCGCTATTTTTCGGCGGTAAAAATTCGTCGCAAACATCTTTTGATCTGATTCGCGCATTTGCGTGATTAATTACCGCTTAGGGCAAGGCGCATCGCATAGGTGCATGACGGACGACGTCCTTCTGTCTAACATCACACAGAAAGAAGGAAGAATCCCTCCCCCTTTGCCGCACTTTTCTTATCAGAAATTACTAACTCACAAAGATTTTGATCTATATCTACATAAATTTGTTTCTGTATTATTGAACAACGATTGCACCGATTAGGTTTAACTTTTACAAGCTCTATAAATTGACTTCCTCGTTCAACGAAAGAACGTATCTGTTTCGCGCAAGCAACTATAAAATTTGGGCGGGGGAAGTCATACCAGAGTTGTAGTTATTATTTTTAGATTCATTTAAATAAAGTACTGCAAATATAAAAAATCTGATGTGGCCAGCATATAACCTTCCGTCAGTTCTATGCATTTTGTATAAATTCCACACAGAAAGTTTCTTGTAAAAGACTCCATATTACCATTTCCATTATTTTCAGTCAGTTTAAACAAATTCCATACAGTGAGTTTGTTGAAGAGTTTCTATATACATATTTTCAGTAAAATTATAACACAAACATACTATGTTAATTGCACTTGACACTGACATTTGTCAATCAGAAATTTCTTAATATTTAAGGCGATTTCGGGCGATAACCGTTCACTTGCGGTATGTTGCGTTCAGGTACGTTCACACATTCGGGCGCTAGGAACAACATACCCGGTATGCTTGGATCAGTGCTCACAGCTGAACGGGTTTGCGAGTCGGGTCAGCTCTCTGTTCACTATTTCTATCTCTTTTTATCATGTCTTTTTTGAAATGTCAAAAGTCAAAACAGTCGGAGTCGTGGTCTTATGTCAAACAGGGTTACATTCTTTTCGTTGACTCTTTTTTTGGACAAATATGGAAAAAAACTATCTTTCTCCGTTAATGCATTTTAACTGTCAGACACTATTTTTGACAGTTTTAAATGTCGCAGAATATACATAACCACCAAGTACGGTGTCAACAAGTGAACCAAAGATTTTTGGCGCCACCATTAACCATATCATACCGTAAGTAATCCGAAGAAGTGAACGGTTATGTCGCCCGAAATCGCCTATAGTACGTTCCGTAATGCAACCGGTTCGATCAGATTTACGGTTTAATGTTCAGTAAGTCCTCAAATTATTTACAGGTTTCTATTCGGAACGCGGTTCCTGAAAAAGGTTGGTAAAAAATCGGACCACGGCAACCACGAAATAATCCTGGTTTCTCTGGTATTTTTATCCCCATCATAACAATATCAAAGGATATATGTCAATGTCAAATTGTAAGCCGCATTAGTGGTATTACTAATAATTATTATACACATTGTAAGTATGAAAACAATTTATATTTGTTACAATGTTGGTTGTGTTATTATTATTGGCATTAAATGTAATAAAATGTTCAATTTCGTTGTCATATTTAACGATATCATTCATTTGGTAAATTTTTATTTCTGATAGGTTGAGTCAGTTTTAAATGTCATATAGTTCAATGTCAATCTGTCCCGAAATAGATGAAAATATTTAGGAAGCAAGACAATGTTTTTTTTTCTTTCTTTGGTTGTCTTATGGAACATAGTTGTTACCATAGCACAGTTGGCTGCTTTGTGAAATTTAATTTCTTTATAATTTTTTACCTCTATATCCAATGAATATGAAGTATAAAATTTGATCAAATCGTATAGAGAATAAAATATTCTTTCATATTTATATTAAATGTGAAAAAATAATATTTAACATCGTTTTTTTAAGAAAAACTGTTAAAATCTTAAAATTAGGGTACTTCCGGTCGACCAATTATAACCAAAATATAATCAGCTCTTCATATGGATGTAAAGAAAAGGAATACGCGAAAATTATAATTTTTGGGAAGGTGGTGTTCGAGTTATGTGATCCGAAAGAATCGTCACACACATGCATACATACATCCATACATACATACGTACATACATACAGACATCACAGTAAATATAGTACAATCGTATTCTAGAGACCCTAAAACGTGCTTATTCACTAAAATCAAATCATCGATTTTATTGACCAAAGACAATACTTTCCTTACCTAAAGGTGACGGAAGGAAAAAAGGAATATAATAATAGTAAGAATGAAATAATAATACAAAATTGGTTCGTGATTGGGTATGTTCTGTGAACGAGGTATAGAGTTTTTGCGTAGCTTACAAGAATAGTGTTTTTGTTTAGCGTTTTTTTTACAAATACGTAAACGTTAACGACTAGGACTAGGTTGCTTATGGTATTTGAGATTTATCGTATGATAAATTTGAAGACGTAATACGTCCCGTTTAGCGAACGGCTCCTGTTATTTAATGGTCAATTAATCTAAATAAATCCCATAGGTGCTAATGTATACAGTATACAAATAAAATAAAAACTTGTTGAATGAAAAATCGAATATTGCTGTCGAAATTTCGATCATTAAATTAGACACTTTAGAGCGAAAAAGAAAAGTAGAATACCTAGAAATCGATTACGAAAATAGAAAGAATAACAATGATGAATAAAATTAGCAATGAAACAATTAGAACACGATTGAAAATAAGGTCTAGAAAAACAACTCTAATGGTTTGGACACCTTACAAGAATGCAAAAGGTTATACCAATATAAGTCATCTGGAAAACTACAATGACGGAGAAAATAAATTTAAATGTAGTACATCGTTGAACAAGTGTACAGATTAAATAAATAGTATGAAATAAATGGCACAAAATTGAAGTGGTGTACTCTCCACGCCAACAATGAGTGCCCGTGAAGTGACGCCTGGTAAACGCCCGCACGGTCATCATTACCGAAATCTGTGTACAAAGCAGATTGGCACACCCAGCAATGGGTAATTTGCCGTGATGATATATTTATTTATATTTATTTAATTAAATGGTTTAATAATAAATATTCTACTTATATGATAAAACTCTTTAGCCCCAGCAGCGGTCACGAGACCCCATATAATAAAAAAGACAATAAAACAAAATTTTAGATTAATAAATGCGAAAAATATTTCTCTCCATATACAGGGTGTTAATACTAAATAATGGTATAGTTAGAACTCAATAAAACAAACAATTTTACTTGTACCAATTTTTTTAAGGGCTATTGAAAATTTCTTTTTCTTTCCAAATTACCTTTAGGCCCTTAAAAACATTATCATTTACAAATATTTTTTATTTTTGCAAATGACAAAATGGCGATCGATCAAAAATTTCAAATCAAGATATTTTGATAACCACTTCATCGATTTTCGAAAGTAAAACATTTATAAAATTCTTAAAATATCTACTACAACATTTGTCCTAAACATTTATTTCAATTTTTGTATGAAATTCAAATATCTTAGCTCGTGTGTATTGACTTTCACACTCGCATGATATTCAGGCCCGGATTAACCACTAGGCAAACTAGGCAATTGCCTAGGGCCCGTATTAAATAGGACCCGGAAATGACTAATGCCTGTAAATTAGAAATGCATCATTAACAATTATTTTGAATTTTATTTTGTAACCAAAATGTAATACATTTCAGCTTAACTGAATATAATATTTATGTAGATTCATAAAACTAAATTAAAAGTAGGGAATTATCGTCTAAATCGTCTATACGAGTACATTCGTCTGCCATCTCTGATATCTGGTGGTGCGACTATGCGAGCACTATCGTTGCAAATTATCAACACCAGAATAAATGCATTAATTTATTCAACAAAATAATATAATAGCAACAATCCCAAATTTGGATATTATTTTAATAATATATTTAACTTTGCCAATAAGCAATGCAGGTGGAAAGAGGACATTTTCAGTTCGCGAAAGAGTAAAAAATTATTTGAGAAGTACTTTAGGAAAGCAAAAATTAAATAGTTTATCTATGTTGTATACTAGAAATGATGCTTTAAGCGAGTTTTTAAATTATGAAGATTTGATTACTAAATTTACTGAACAATTATTGTAATTTATACTATTATTTATATTGTAATAGATATTATTTTTATGTAGTTTATTTTAGATTTATAATTTTCTAAATTGTATTGCAACGTTATGTACAGGTTCTATTTCATTTTTCGATAATTTTTTATTATTTAGATTTTGTATGTGCATTATATCATAAAATAACCAAAATTTTTAATTTTTAATATTGTACCTATTTATTTTCATTTTTAACTTTATTAAGTAAAAAATGGGGGGGAGCCAGGGGCCCGACGTAAACTCTTTGCCTAGGGCCCCATCTTTCCTTAATCCGGCACTGAAATATTTGATATTTTTCATGTACTATAAATGTTCTATAATTTAAATTTGTTAAAATATTTTTTGTAGGGTGTATATATGACCCGAATTTAATAACAGCGTATAATTTAAGTAGGTATATATATCGCTCTTTGTTTGTCTATTCATATCTCTAATGGCCAGTTGCACCGATTACAGTAAACTGTTGGTTAAATTGACATTATCGTATTGAAAGGAAATGTCAAATATAAGCACCTGTCAAGTTTATTATAATATAATGAAATAAAATGCATTTAAGCACACAATATAAAATATGTAATAAATAAATTTTTAACGTAATTTGAAGGTAGCAAAATATATAAATACTTATTTCGAAATGCACAGTAATGTTTATTTGGCTGACTGAAGGTGACTTGCGTTGCGATAACAAAAAATACAATCAATGCTTATTGAAATTAATATTGCGCATTGTTCTTTCATACAGCAATAACAATTTTTATATTTCATATAATTTCAGTAATTATTTTTAACAATATACTATGCTGCCTTCGCCTAAATGTACTTAATTGACAAAGCCGTGGGTATAAGGCGCCTTTGTGCTATGTTACATTTTCGCGCCCCTTCTCTTCATGATGTAAAATTAGCAAATTAAAGTTTAAACTATACTTTTTGTTCTTTAAAAATGCTAGATTTAATTTATTGATGAAATTTTCCTAGATTCAATCTTGTAATCAATAGGTTATAATCAAAATCGTTTGTTGTAATCAACAATTTTACAACAGATTTCAGAATTATATATGCAATTGAATCTTTGCAAAATGATTGGTATTTAAATATTGGATTCATTGTGGGATTCACTCTTGTAATAAATATTCTTGAGTTATAATCAATATATTCATTGTTGTAATCAACATTTTCACAGTTATTATTTCAATATAACAATCCTAGAATAATAATGAACCGATTGATATGATAATTATTTTACTTATAACTAGAGCTCTAATGCAAACAAATCGCTTAACTTTCAAAGTGTTTACAAATCTGTAATCACCATCTTTACTCAAATTATATCAACAAATATTCATGATTCGATCCGTCTTGATCGCGAAGCCGGTCAACGTTTGTTGATGTAGCGCGAAGTACGTCGACGCGTCCCGGACCTACGCTCGCCATCGTGTAAACTGACCATGTATTTTTAGTTGCCAAAGTATGACCTTGGAGCATTGAAGAAGGACAAGTATGTGCGTTTTGCACGAAACTAAATAGTTTCGAAAAGTTTACACTGCGCTTCAAATTTAGATTTAATTTTATATTTGGAGTTAAACAGATATTCAAGCCAAGCGGAGATGTAATTATAGTAAATTTTCTATTTACATTCGCAAGTCGCTGCGTATTGTCAGCGTTGAAGTGTTAACTGATACGTCTCAACTGTTCACTAGCCAATTTTAATATCAACTGATTCGTTTTGACTTCCAAGAAGAACCAGCAATAAAATGGCGATATATAAAGGCCGAGGGGCACTTGAACGACACGAAGAGCGACGAAGCGAAGCGCGGGGAAGAGAATTTTTTTTCATTCAATGCATTCTTATGTATGTAGTTGCCTCGTTGCTCTGCTCTTCGCTGTTCCAAAGTGCGCATATACACATACATTGAATGAAAAAACTTCTCATCTCCGTTCTTCGCTTCGGTCGCTGAAGTGCGCGTTGGTTCAGAAAACCATTCTCTGCATTGCGGCGTTAAGATATATTATAAAAACATTGTACTATTATTAGAAAAATGGGAGGGAAAATTGGCAATTTTTACTTCGTTACTTATTTAAAATGTCAAAAACGAAGAACAAATTCATAATATTCTCAACGCTTACAGGTTTATACTTTCGAAAAATACAAAACCGATTTTTCCAACAATGACAACTTTTTGCATTTTTGAGAAATTCAACATTAGACGAACATACTTCCTATATTAACCTGCTTTAAAAAAAAACAATTATTGAAATCCTTTAATACTGTACTTTGATTCTATGGAAAAATCAAATTAAGTAGTATTTCTCGTTTTACCATTAAAATCAAAGTCAAATACCTATAAATTTCAATAATACTTTCATATCCGAAGTACCTATGTTCGTCTAATCTCTGTTTGAAATAACGAAAGAATTTTGCCAGAGAGATTCTTAGGATTCTATTGGTTGCTATGCGCTGTATTCAAGCACGGTTTACACAAACACAATTCAAATATTATGTCAATTATAATTTCATTCTTTGTAACTGCTGTGCGTTACTTGTTGCCAAAATTCTTTCGTTATTTCAAACAGAGTGTTATGTTGAATTTTACCTTCCGTCACCTTTAGGTAAGGAAGGTATTGTCTGGTCAAAAAATTCGATGATGAGTATTTAATCAATAAGCACGTTTTAGGGTCCCTAGAATACGATTTTACTATTTTTACGATGATGTCTGTGTGTATGTATATGTGTGACGATTTTTTCGGATCGCATAACTCCAATACCACCTTTCCAAAAATTATAATTTTTGCGTATTCCTTTTCTTTAGATCTATATGAAGAGCTGATTAGATTTTGGTTATAATAATTGGTCGACCCTAATTTGATGATTTTAACAGTTATTCTTGAAAAAATGCTGTTAAATATCACTTTTTCACATTTAATGTTATTATAAATATTTAAGAATATATTACTCTCTAAACGATTTGATTACATTTTATACTTTATATTCAATGGATGTAGAGTTAAAAAATATAAAGAAATTAAATTTCACAAAGCAGTCAGCTGTGCCATAAACATGGCAACATCTACTACATTAAGAAAATTCTGATTGACAAAGGTCAGTGTCAAAGTGCAATTTACTTAATATATTTGTTATAATTTTACTGGAAATATATAGAATTTTACAAGAAACTTTCTGTATGGAATTTGTACAAAATACGTAGAACTGACTGAAGGTAATGTAATGGAAACATGGAATCATTTGCAAAAAAACTTTCTGTGTGGAATTTGTTCAAAATACATAGAATTGACGGAAGGTATTGTGCTGGCCACATCAGATTTTTTAAAATGTTAATAGTTCTAGTACAGGAACAATTTATTTCAACTTTCGCTGCATATTTTAGTACAGGAGTATCCATTATTAGTGCCGCTCTGTTGAAATGAAAACATGCTTTTAATGGATTCCCTGTTTACTCAGTATAGTAAAATAATCTTACTGTTCCTTTAACATAAATACTATATTTTTACCTTTCGTCACCTTTAGGTAAGGAAGGTGTTGTCTTTGGTCAAAAAATTCGATGATGAGTTTTTAATCAATAAGCACGTTTTAGGGTCCCTAGAATACGATTTTACTATATGTACAAGAAATAATAATAATAAATCTTTTATTTCTGCAGATACATTACAATGTATATAGCAAACGTCACAAAATAATAATTTTCTGTATGAAATTTGCATAAAATACATGCAACTGCCGGAAGGTAATGTACAAGAAATAGAATATTTATTTTAGCAAGGAACTTTCCGTATGAAATTTGTATAAAATACATAGAACTGACGGAAGGTAATGTGCTGGCCACATCAGATTTTTTAAAAATAATGTTTGGAACTGCAGTTTTCAATCACACAAGAAATTACTACAATCAAAAATAGCATTTATGTATTTAATAATATTTACACTTAAAGCAGTTATAAACTGCTCTACATTTTTTAAATACAACAAAGTCTTGTCCATAAATTAAACTATATTATCATACTCTAATTCTCAAAAACACACATATCAAATATCTGTTGTGGCGTGATGAAACAGAAGAACAATGGCATTCTCGTTCGTCGTTCGTCGTACGTAATTGCATAGTATACTTATGCATCTGGTTGAAAAGTCACGCTATCACGCGTGGTATCGGAGGTGTACTGTTTCAATTCGCGAGTTTGCATTCACATGACGCAGCAAAATAGCGGACGCTGGCGGCTGGACCTAGGTTAGTAACGACAACCCGGCAACGCTGCAATGAGCTAATCACTCTGATAATGAACTGGACCCTCAAACTTTTCGACGGAGAAAGAGAAACAGAATATTTTCTCTGAAGTCTGAACAGAATATCGCGTCTGAAAAAATTGCATACTACTGGCGATATGCTTTTTTTTCTGTAGACCTTTTTAAATGTAAAAGACTTGTAAAATTCAATAATTATTTTTGGAAACTATGTTTTCTTAGAAAACTTACAAATTTTCATACAAGTTAATATGGCTTTTGCTAATAAAGGAGCCTATATTATGTAACTTAGTGGTTAATTTTTAACAACTGGTTAAAAAAAATAGCCAATCCAATACGTTGATATACAGGTTGTTTCAAAAATACAGTAAAAAAATTTAAAGGTATATAGTACTGACCAAAATGAGTAAAAAGCTTAATCAACATGCATCCTGTCTTCCATAGTTTCCGAGATTTGAGGCAGTGAATAATGAGTTTTTACGGGGTTTACGTCTGCTATCTCGAAAACTATAAGAGTTACGACTTTGATTAAATGGGATTTTTTCAAATAATTGTACTATGTTAAATGTAATGGCGACCTTGGCCAATATTTAATTTTCAAATAACATCGTAACTATTAGAAATTTAGAAAAACGTTTCATATAAAATTTTATTGTTTTTTACCTTCCGTCACCTTTAGGTAAGGAAGGTATTGTCTGGTCAAAAAATTCGGTGGTGAGTTTTTGATGAATAAGCACGTTTTAGGGTCCCTAGAATACGATTTTACTATTTTTACGATGATGTCTGTATGTGTGTGTGTGTGTGTGTATGTATGTATGTTTGTGTGTCCGTGTGTGTGTGTGTGTGTGTGTGTGTGTGTGTGTGTGTGTGTGTGTGTGTGTGTGTGTGTGTGTGTAACAAAATTTTCGTCTACGATAACTTCCATACTACAATTCTAAAAATTATAATTCTTTCGTATTTCTCTTCGTTACATCCATGCGAAGAGCTGATTAGATTTTGGTTAGAATTGGACAACCGGAAGTACCCTCATTTGAAGATTTTAACAGTTTTTCTTGAAAAAACTATGTTAAATATCATTTTTTCACATTTAATGTTATTATAAATATTAAAGAATATTTTATTTTCTATACGATTTGATTGCATTTTATACCTAATATTAAATGGATGTAGAGTTAAAAAATTATAAAGAAATTAAATTTCATGAAGTAGCCATAGCTGTGGAAACAGCTACTATATTAAGAAAATTTGGATTGAAAGATGTCAGTGTCAAGTGCACCAAGTGAAATTGACGTAAACTATTATTCACGAAAGATGACTATTCAAGGTCATCTGTGAGCCGTCTGATATAATATTGCTTGCAGATAACTTCATTGCATTTAGTTTGCATAGGCGTGGAACATGAAATATTTATGGAAACATTTTAACTGAAAAAATAAGAGTAATTCATTTGAAAATTATTTTTCTTTCTAAATAATGCCTTTCTGAAAGATTTATGTTCTTCACTTATGTTTTTACAAAGTACAACAACATAGACTTAACTTATTAACCAAGGAATAATAATTTGATTTAAACGTCAACGCCACTGGGTAAATATTAGCACAGAGGGCAGTGTAGTAAATAATTAGGTATCAGTAATTCTACGACATACGTCATTATTATTTATAGTGTGTTAGAAAGTAATGCCACTATTTACGTATATCTGTTACACCACATAAATTAAATAGACATAGGTCAAATAATCTTTCTCTTTCTAATACAAAATGTTGCTAAGCTACTGCTATAAAGTGTTGTGAATTCTTTCTTCGAACAAATAACCTTGAATAGTCATCTTTCGTGAATAATAGTGTAGTATGTTTCTCTTATAATTTTACTGGAAATAGGTATAGGATCTTTTGCTTTCTGCATGGAATTTGTATAAAATACATACAACTGCTTTAAGGTAATGTACAAGAAATAATAATAATAATAAATCTTTTCTTTCTGCAGATACATTACACTGTATATAGAAAACGTCACAAAATAATAATTTTCTTTATGAAATTTGCATAAAATACATGCAACTGCCGGAAGGTAATGTACCTACAAGAAATAGAATATTTAATTTAGCAAGGAACTTTCCGTATGAAATTTGTACAAAATACATAGAACTGACGGAAGGTAATGTGCTGGCCACATCAGATTTTTATAGTTTATTTACTGGCATAGATACAATTTTGTTCGATCACTATCTTCGTCAGTTTTTTCGATTTTTACCTTCCGTCACCTTTAGGTAAGGAAGGTATTGTCTTTGGTCAAAAAATTCGATGATGAGTTTTTACTCAATAAGCACGTTTTAGGGTCCCTAGAATACGAATTTACTATTTTTACGATGATGTCTGTATGTGTGTGTGTGCGTGTGTGTGTGTGGATGTGTGTGTGTGTGGATGTGTGTGTGTGTGTAACAAAATTTTCGTCTGCGATAACTCTAATACTACAGTTACAAAAATTATAATTTTTTCGTATACTTCTTCGTTACATCCATAGGAAGAGCTGATTAGATTTTGGTTACAATTGGTCAACCGGAAGTACCATCATTTGAAGATTTTAACAGTTTTTCTTGAAAAAACTATGTTAAATATAATTTTTTCACATTTTATGTTATTATAAATATTAAAGAATATTTTATTCTCTTCACGATTTGACTGCATTTTATACTTAATATTAAATGGATATAGAGTTAAAAAATTATAAAGAAATTAAATTTCATAAAGTAGCCATAGCTGTGGAAACAGCTACTATATTAAGAAAATTCTGATTGAAAGATGTCAGTGTCAAGTGAAATTGACATAGTGTGTCTGTCTTATAATTTTACTGGAAATATAGGATCTTTTGCTTTCTGTATGGAATTTGTATAAAATACATACAACTGCTTTAAGGTAATGTACAAGAAATAATAATAATAATAATAATAATAATAAATCTTTTATTTCTGCAGATACATTACACTGTATATAGAAAACGTCACAAAATAATAATTTTCTGTTTGAAATTTGCATAAAATACATGCAACTGCCGGAAGGTAATGTACAAGAAATAGAATATGTATTTAATTTAGCAAGGAACTTTCCGTATGAAATTTGTACAAAATACATAGAACTGACGGAAGGTAATGTGCTGGCCACATCAGATTTTTATATATGTCCTTAATTTTTTTACAGTATTTCTGAAACAGCCTATATAACAAAAAAATGGATTTTTAGTTTTAGTCGTAATTATGAGTAGGTATGACAAAACGGCATCAAAAATTGCATTTATATTATAGGAGCAGTAAGATGATTATACTATACAGAGCACTCAGAACAGGTAGCGTACTCAAAAGATTTCATGCAATACATGTCTTCATTTCAGCAGACCGGCGCAAATAATGCGACGATGCAAGAGTCTCGAAATAAGAATTTTAGTGCAAACGCGACTTAAAATTTTTACGTAATAAGCGAGATATAAATTTTTAAAGTTAAGAATTTCTTGCGTGACGTAGCTGGTACTTCCAGTTGTCGACAAACTGTTAGTTCTAGAGAGAACAGATTTTCATGTTTGCAAAGCTGAAATATTTTTATACAAAAACTAATACGTTATATTCACGAAGAAATTATTATTAAGCACAAATAACAAAAATAATAAAAAAAATTTAAATAAATTATAGAACATTGAAACAGTTTGACAATATTATGACATAAAATATGACGGCTTATTTGTTTTGATTAGTTAATATTCTTATTAATTTAATTAATATTACAAATTAATTTAATTATAATTACATTATTATTGTTAATATTACGAGATATTATAATTAAACTAATTCATGAAACATATTTTTTTTTGTTAGGTTATACAACAACGTGATAGTTCATTATCTTTCAAAAGTGACCGCAGCAGACGCGCGAATCTCGTTTTAAAATCAGGCGACCAATCAAATTCTTAGGGCCTAACGAATCATTCCTAATTAGTAATCAACTTTAATCGCTTGTAGTTTGCGACCTAATTGAAACAAAATTTTTTCACTAATTCTTATTAATTTATGTATATTTTCGTACCCTATTAAATCACGGTGAGGCATGGTTTAGTACTAGAAACGTTCGGGACTTGTGCAAAAAATAGAAAACCCGAACGCCGGACCGTTGTTGGACACCTTATTTAGCTTGTTTGTATATTTCTCTAAAAACTGTAGACACTTTCTTTTTAATATTAATTAAATATTTACACAATACTTATCTATTTCGTGAAAAATATAAAATCCTCCGCCGAAGTTGTGAAACAGTTTAGGAAGCCCTGTCCGTTGAAAAGTATATACCGCGCAATAATTAATGCATATCTATATGGCAACTGGTCTGGTACCTGCATCGGGGCCCCACGAAACCGTGGTCACTCTCCTAATCATCCAAGGTCAACGCAGACTATTTTTACCCTTTGCTATTATCTGGCCAGACTGACCTAGCTTAACATTTGCCGTGACTGTAAAAAACAAGCAATGAGCGGTGTGACGTCACCTGCACACCGGCGACTGCACGCTTTTTTATATTAACTTTTAATCGTCGACCTGCATTATCTGATGTCATGGTCAAGATCATACACAAAAAACACGACCAGGGAACAACCAGACGACTTAAACAATGGAATTCAAGGCAAAAAATAGATAATAAACCTGCGATACCTAGCAAAAAAACGTTCTAGGAATATTATTGCAATTTGCAGTACGAGGTTTTTTATTATTTTTATCATGAAACCACCTCATGCTTGAAACATAAATATTTTATTTTCAGCTGTTTATTTAATTTATGTCGCTAGATGGCGGGGCAGTAACGAATTAGTACGACATAATATTTTGTACGAGTAATACTCATATTAAAACATACATTTACAATGCTCGCATTAAGTCAGGCAGGCCCGGATTAAGCACTAGGCAAACTAGGCAACTGCCTACGGCCCGTAATGAATAGGGCCCGGAAATGACTTATGCCTGTAAATCAGAAATGCATCATTAACAATTATTTTAAATTTTATTTTTTAATACATTTTAGCTAAAGCTAACTGAAAATAATATTTATGTAGATTCATAGAACTGAATTAAAAGTAGGGAATTATCGTCTATACATTCGTCTGCTATCTGGTATCAGGTGGTGCGACTATGCGAGCATTATCGTTGCAAATTATCAACACCAGAATTAATGCATAACAAAATAATATAATAGCAACAATCCCAAATTTGTATATTATTTTTTGTGCAACCGAACGCGAAATAAGCATTTTGCAGCCGCAATACAAGCCGCAAAATTAAATTTCGCGACCGTTGTTATAATAACGGCCGCGAAATTCATTCCGCGGCCGTTGTCACGGTAGCGGCCGCGAAATTAGGTAAACAATCGCTTTGACACTTGAGAATTGCATGGTTTTGTTTATCAAATGTTACTCCCATGGCCAGCTTGAAAGCTAACTTTCTATTTACAATGAAACTGTTTAAAATTAATAAAATCTGTAATTACATATTTTTTACGGTTGCACAAAAAATATTGTGTACGCCTTGTCCGCGAAATCCTTTAGCACCCTCGAGATTGTCTTGCCTCGGCCGCAAGCGGCCTCGGCGACAATTTTTCTCTCGGTACACTAAAGGGTGATTTCGCGGCCTTGATATACAAATATCTATTGAGGGTCGGTATTTCCAACTTCGGATAAAGTGCTGGATAACTTATCTGTCAGATAAATGAACAATATCGCATCAAAAAATGACATTCAATATAATTTACTTCATTTATGCTTTTATTTCGATGAGATATTTTATCATTTATCTGACGGATAGTTATCCTGAACTTTATCCGGAGATGGAAATACTGGCCCTAAGAATATATCTAACTTTGCCAATAAGCAATGCAGGTGGAAAGAGGACATTTTCAGTTCTCAAAAGAGTAAACAATTATTTGAGAAGTACTTTAGGACAACAAAAATTAAATAGTTTATCTATGTTGTATATGAAAAATTATGTTTTAAGCGGGTTTTTAAATTATGAAGATTCGATTACTAAATTCACTGAATTAAAAGTACGAAAAAAAATAAATAAATTGTAATTAATACTATTATTTATATTGTAATAAATATTATTTTTATGTAGTTTATTTTAGAATTATAATTTTCTATCTTGTGTTGCAATATTGTACAGGTTTTATATCATTTTTCGATTATTTTTTAATGTTTAAATTTTGTATGTGCATTATATCATAAAATAACCAAAATTTCAATGTTATACCTATTTAATTTCGTTTTCAACTTTATTAAATAAAAAAATGGGAGAGGAGGGTAGGGCCCCGATGTAAATTCTTTGCCTAGGGCCCCATATTTCCTTAATCCGGCACTGAAGCCAGGATAGCGCTAGACTAGCAAAAATTAGCGCTGTTTCTTAGCACTAGATGCGTACTGATCGACAAGTATATTGTTGAACCTAACGCAGATTAAAGTAAAACATATCAGATGACTATTAACTGACAGTACTACCTGTCTCGTAATGAAAACTCAGACTTCATTTTTGAATGAATCTAATATTACTTGAGCTGTTAGAGGATGTACTTTCTTGTATTTTGACAATTTACATAAATACAATAAAATAATATATATCAAAGGTGACGCGAGCAGCTCCCTACCTTTTCGCTGGATATCTTAGCGAAATATTTCTCGCTAGCTATTTCTTCTACATTAGCGCTAGATTCTAGCAAATCGTTCATTAGTTTACTAGTCTATACATACCGGGTGTTAAGGCATACATCTGTACATAGGGATTTAACATGTAAAATTATTTTAGACAAAAATGCTTCAAATAAAAGTTATAGACCATACAATTCTGAATCTGATTCAATAAACAAAATTAAGTTTACATACCTTGTAACTACAGAAATTAGGTATGAAATGTCAAAAATCACCCCATAAATAGCAACAGCCATGGGAAACAAAATAATTAACAAATGACCAAAGCCATATTTTTCTTGATAACAAGTTGCAATAATTTCTAAGTCAGATTTACTTAAGTGAAGTGTCATTATTAGAAGAAATCTAGAGACAATTAGACAAAACTTAGAGACAATTAAATTTGTTTCAATAATAGCGTATTCCGTTTTAAGCTAATTATAAAATTAACAACGTATAATAGTAGATTTGATTGCTAAATTTAGAAAATCGCTAATCACTTCACTTGTTTTTCTATATAAATGTTTACAATTTATTAGGAATACTTTTCAATCTTATGTCTGTTACAGATAAAAATTTAAAATCGATGTGTCGGTTTACTGCGGAGTTATGGAATTTCAAACAGGATTCGTTTTTAATATCCACGCGGTATACAGGCTGGTGATTTGGATGATGCAGCAATGGTAAAATCTTAATGTACAGAACAAAATTGTATTTAGGTTTTTGCTACAGAAAAAAATACTGCATCCGAATATGCAATAATATTTTTGCAAAAATCATTGATGCCGTGGAACTAAATTTAAACAAAACCGCAAACATGTGTCACAGATTCTTGACATTTAAACTTATTTTCAAAACAAGTTTCTTTATTGTAATTGATGACAACAATGTAATAATTGATTACAACAATGTAGTTTGACGAGAATGAAATTTAAGATTTCTTTAAGACGACCCCCTTTAACTTATTATTTTACTATCACAAATACATTTTTAATATAATAGTTATTTGTATATCAAGGCATATTACAGCAAATGTGCAAACAAACCACTATTTACCATTAAACAATGCCCCAATCTGTTTAAATTTTTATTCCATGGATTGCAAAAATGTTATTGTTTTCGACTATTTTTAAGGTTCCGGAAATTGAAAAATTATAAACAATATCATATTCGGATGCAGTATTTTTTTCTGTAGGAAAAACCTAAATACAATTTTGCTCAAAAATAATTTGGGGAGCAAATAACCGCACATTATGAATTTACCATTGAAACCCCTATGCTGCGTTGTCCAAGTAACCACCCTGTATACATGTAAAAATGAAAAAATTAATACTACTTCTACTCCATTTTAATAGAATCTCCCATTGTCGGATTTTGTACTATGAAACATAGAGATAATATGCAATATTTCCAAGTAAGTAATACATGTCGCAAGAAAACAGATAAGAATATTACTAATGTATCTCTACACTTTTATGTTGTAAATATTTACTTATCCTTTTTTGATTAAAAATAAATTTAGCATCTTGTTTTCAATTAAAAATCCGTTACACTTTTAATATTTGTGATTTCATATTAAAAATCAAACAGTGAATGCAAATTTAATTTTAGATTGTAATGTAAAAATATGTTAACCTTGTAAATAAACGATTAAATTTTCTGATAAATGAACTTTGAATCAATGAAATTTTATATCGGTTTGGACGTGACGTGGGTATACATATATGTAACTAAATATAATCAAACATTGAAAATAAAAAATATTAGGTGTAAATTCTAACGGCGGAGTAGGACAGTGGTAAAGTGTTGGCCTCTGGACTCAGAGTTCGAGGATTCGAATCCGGGTTAAGTCGGAATACTTTCGAGGAAGTTTCGCGATTGGCCTTGATCGGTACCTTCTCCTGTTACCTTTCGAAGTTGGGATACAATTAACCCTCGGACGGTGTGGTGGGGTTTAAATACTCCACGACTACTAAATTGATGTATAACTTTCAAAATACGCATGCTAGTGCCATGTACGTTCCAGTAGCTTCAAATAAGATTGAAATGAAAATATGTAAAGTAATATGAGTACTCTATTCTTACTATTACGCATGTTATAACGTTTTAAAGTCGTTTGGGGTATAGTATACCCCACCACACCAATGGCGTATAACTTTTTGAACAAAGGTAAATAGTAATAGTATTTTAATTTTTTGTTCTATTGATCTTATGTTTGATCATATTTAGCTGTATTTTCACCAATTTATTTTTAAAATTACCTGCGAAAAGGAAATATACTATTAGCGATATGGGAAGAAGTAAACTCAGATCCTGAGTAAATGCCGTTTTTATAACGTTTATATATATATTTCCAAAATAAAACATATAATCACAATGAGTTCATTATCTTTTCATTTTATTGTAAGCAAGCTAGCAGACTCGTAAGAATTTTTTCCTTACATACATTTTAGGGTATCTCATACCCCACCACACTGTTCACATAATTATTTTCCAGCACACTGTCCGATGGTTAACTTGGCAGCCACAAAGCTATCTGGTACCCAGTGGCGTAACTAAGAGTTCGGGGGCCCGCCCGCAAAAAGTTTTTGGGACCCGTTTAATTGTAGCGTTTATCATGAGGAACTACATAACACAAGAAGTTGGGGAAATTGTGACTGGGCTTACTTTCATCTGAGTTGACATATTAAGAAGCAAAATAACTAATATGGGAGGCCTGAATATCTAAGATTAGGCACTTTTACATCCCACCAAAATCATTGTATGCTGTGGCATTTACTATGCAAATGTGATTGGCCTATTTTTTATTTTTTTGAAAATGAAATTGGTGGCACAGTCCACTAGTGAAAGTTACAGGGAATTGATTCATACATTTTTGTTTTCCCAAATAAAAGAACTTGGACAAAATATGGTATTAGCAATATGGATCAGTATCATACAGTTTAAATAGTAGCAATTTTGTGAAAATCATTCTCTTATCGTTATTTAATCCCAAGTTTTGGTAATATACATTGGCCGCCAGGTGTCCTGATTTGACAGCCTCAGACTTCTTTTTATGGAGTTATTTTAAAGGAAAACTCTGGATCAGTTGCAGGAAAATATTTGCTAAGATATCGAAATTCTACCGGCCGAAATTTAATTGAAAATAAAGAGCTTGATTTTGCATAGCGGATAAGGGGCCCCTTAGCCAATATTATTTTTAAATTAATATTTACTAAAATAAAAGACTAAATAAATCTCGTATGTAGCTACAAAAAAAAAGATTAAATTCAAAATTTCGCAGTAGTAACAAAATTATAAATCATGTAAATTGGGGCCTCTCTAGAGCCGGGGCCCGCCCGCAATGCGGGCCCGTTAGTTACGCCGCTGCTGGTACCGGCTTATGATTGTAACAGGAGTTTGCACGGGCTTTTAAATAAGAAACGTCATGGCAATGTAAAAGTAAAAGTTGAAATCCCGAAATACAATACATACACATACAAGTGCAAATTCTAACAAACCACGAAATTCAAAAAAAAAAAATCTTCACGTCATAAGGTATATTACCTTTGTGTTTAAAGCCGTGGTACAGAGATAATTTTTTTTTTTTAAAATTGTACAAGTTTTATACAGAAAGTTTCTTGCAAAGATTCTATTTCTTGTACCTTATCTTCCGGCAGGTGTATGTAATTTATACAAATTCCATACAACAAGTTTCTAGCAAAAGATCCTAATATTTCTAGTAAAATTATAACACAAACATACTATGTCAATTGCACCTGACACTGACACCTTTCGATCAGAATTTTCTTAAAATAGCAGCTGTTTACAAAGTTATAGTATAGCTGGCTAATTTATGAAATTAAATTTATAATTTTTACTTTCCGTCACCTTTAGGTAAGGAAGGTATTGTCTTTGGTAAAAAAATTCGATGGTGAGTTTTTGATAAATAAGCACGTTTTAGGGTCCCTAGAATACAATTTTACTATTTTTACGGTGATGTCTGTATATATGTGTGTATGTATGTGTGTATGTGTGGCAAAATTTTCGCCTGCGATAACTCTAATACTACAATTCCAAAAATTATAATTCTTTCGTATTCTTCTTCATTACATCCATATGAAGAAATGATTAGATTTTGGTTATAATTTGTCAACCTGAAGTACCCTCATTTGAAAATTTTAACAGTTTTTTTTTAAACTATGTTAAATATCATTGTTTCACATTTAATGTTATTATAAATATTAAAGAATATTTTATTCTCTATGCGATTTGAATGCATTTTATATTTCATATTAAAAGGATAATAAAATTCAGAGACGAAACATCGAAGACGAAATATGCACCGATAAACTAGTTACCAAAGTAACTGCTCTTTAAAAATAAACAATTACATTGCTTGTAAGAAATAAACAATTGAGTATGCACGAAATGTCCACTTGACATTTGTAATATATTTTGTTTGTCTTACGAATAAAAAAGATAAAGTTTCATAGCAGTTGCCAAATACGCGTTGTAATTTTTGACGTCATTAGAATATGAGTAATAATATTTTCCATTTATTGTTAATAAAAACAAAAACGTTTTTGTTTATATAATAATAAAATAAAAATGTTCATCCAATCAGTTCTTGGAGACAGTAATACACACCATTAAACAATGCTGTATTTTTGTAGGTACATTACAGCTATTGGCTATATTTAAATAGTTTTATGACTATGTGACGACTACACCTCAGAACTCATATTGCTGCCATACTCACTAGGAGCTACAGAATTTCTGAGGTCGCATTTTTACTGCTAACGCCGTGAGAGCTAGTGACTTTTCACAGATATTTTTTTTTTTTGCATTAGACCTCTAGTTATAAGTAAAATAATTATCGTATCAATCGGTTCGTTATTATTCTAGCATTGTTATATTGAAATAGTAACTATGAAAATGTTGATTACAACAATGAATATATTGATTATAACTCAAGAATATTGATTACAAGAATGAATCCTACAATGAATCCAATATTTAAATCCCTAGTGTTGCCGCAAGACAAGACCAAGACGAGACGAGACAAGACCATCATTTTGGTCTCGACTAAAAAGTCAAGACGAAACGAGACCAGTATCGAGTCTTGTCGAGAAAGTCTTGAAGTCTCGACAAGATTCTCGACTTCAGTTCGTCGGTATTTTTTCAAAATATTTTCTAAAAGTGGGTGCTTCAATAATTAAGAGCAACACTATTAATGCTGTTTGAACATTCATAAAATAATAAACATATTTTTAATCTTATGTTCCTGAAACATTAATTTATGTAAATATAAAAATTCAAACACTATTAGAAATTCGCAAATTAGGCTGGAAGCTTGGCTTAAATTTCCAATAATTGTAAACATTACAAAATAGGCATAATACTCGTATTCATGCAACATCTACACAAATAATGAAATAAAAGCATATTTACTGCATAGATATTAATATAATAGACAAATTCAAAAACCAATAAACCGTTAAATTACAATGTATACGTAGGATAAAAACGGTTTTTCTTAGATATTCATGAACTATTGTATACAATTATAATAAACCATTTGTTAATATACGAAAAGTCGAGACTCGAGACAAGACGAGACTGACTTCAAGTCTCGTCTCGACAAGACCAAGACAAGACTAATGTAGTTGAGACTAAGTCAAGACCAAGACAAGACCGACCTCAAATCTTGTCTCGTTTCGTCTTGTGGCAACACTATAAATCCCTATTATCATTTTGCAAAGAATCAAATGCACATAATAATTCTGAAATCTGTTGTAAAATTGTTGATTACAACAAACGATTTTGATTATAACCTACTGATTACAACAATAAATCTAGGAAAATTTCATTAATATAATAAATCTAACATTTTTGAAGAACAAAAAGTATATATTGTTTAAACTTTAATTTGCAAATTTTACATCATGATGGGAAAGGGGCGCTAAAATATAACATAGCACAAAGGCGCCTAATACCCACGGAGCGGCCCTTAGTATAAACAATTTAAAATAATGAAGCCAAATATGGTTGTCAATACATTTTCGAGTTAATCAGTTTATTGTCAACACTGATCTTGTTAATAACCCTGTAGTATGACCCAAGTCGTTGACCTGGTTTTAGTTTAGCCCCTGTTTTCAGTAACTGCTAAATCAAACAGACTCTAAAGAAAAAAATGGGTAAACTCAATGAGTATCAGAATTAAGAGTATTTAAAAAGAATATTCGTTGGAGATTTACAACTCGTTTGGAGTCTGAAATAAAAAATTGTCGTAATAAAATATAATAGATTCGTTTTTGTGAGGATAGTGATAGTGCAGCATGCACGTTTAAAAGCGGTGGAATAATCAAATTTTAGTGTGGCGCAGTGGAGGGAACGATAAAACGGCAGTAAGAGAACGCATCGTTGAAAATAGCAGCAGAACCGAGCAGCAAGCAACGCGTTCCGTCCGATCCCCAAATGATATGGAAACTGCATAATACTCCGACACATATATAACCCAAGTGCATAAATCTTGTCTAAGGATGGCAGTTGCTCACCTCAAACTGGTTATGCAACACTGAATATGACTTCTTTTTCTGAATTTTCGACATCGAATCTTGCCTGACTCCGCAATTGCTAGCGGTATCTCCCTATAGCGTTATTGCCCACATATCATAAAGACGAAGCTGGCGCCGGGAAACCAAATCTGTTGAGTAATCTCGACAAATAACTTAAATTTATACGGGCGTGACCTCAAAACGAAATTATAGGAACCGGCTTGGTTCGAGTTTCAAGTGTAGTGCGATCTGAATAAAGTTTCAATTAAAATAAATAACGCCCTTAACGACTTCCTATTCTGATACTTGCTCTCGAAATTTCGACATCGACTTTCAAATTCGAATTGGAGTTAAGTTATTCCTACCTCAACTACAATTCGGCTTTATATAATTTCACTAGTTAACAATTTCTATATTTGGTATCAATGGACATACAGGGTAGTGCCCGGCACACCGGAACATAGGACTAACATCATTCTTTCGGAATTTACTGCTTCCCTAATTATTTTAAGTAAGAAAACTTCAAATAAAGTTGTACAGGCTGTCTCATTTTTGATGCTTTTTTAAGGTATCTCGGGTAATATTAATGATAGAGCAAAACCGTTTGCACATTACAAGCTGAACTTTTCGAGAAAAGTTTGATAGTCACCACAGGAATTTTCGATCTTCTTTTGTTTCTGAGATACAGGCAAAAACTCGTTTTTCGCTCATTTTGAAAATATCTCATATCTTATTTAATATGATAGTTAGAGGAAAAATGTATTTACAAAATTTTTACCGTTTTTTAAATAGAATAAAATGGCGTAATTAGATTTTTTGAAAACTTAATAATTCTTGAGATTTAACACAAAGTTATGATTTTTTAAATGGAAACCGATGTTGAAAATAGTCTCGTCTTTTTGCTTATTTTATAAGCTTTTCAACGATATATAACAAGTCTACATTCTTTTGTTTTAAACATTAATAAAAGACGAATTATTAATTTATTGAGGTGAAAATATTGGAAATATTAAGAAACAAATGAAAAATTTATTACAAATTATCATTTGTTTATTTTGATTCAATATCTATTAATTATGTTCTCAAAATTATTCTTAACCAATTATTTTCGGGATAGTTAAATTACTAGTTATCGACACAATCTGAAAAAGATGGTTTAATATGCTTTTGAAGTAAATAAATTGAAAAAATGAGTAAAACTTAAACAAGTAAATCTAATTACGCCATTTTATTCTATTTAAAAAACGGTAAAATTCTTGTAAAAATATTTTTTCTCCAACTTTTATAATAAATAAGATATGAGATATTTTCAAAATGAGCGAAAAACGAGTTTTTGCCTGTAGCTCAGAAACAAAAGACGATCGAAATTTCCTGTGGTGATTATTAAACATTTCTGGAAAAGTTGACCCTGGAATGTGCAAACGGTTTTGCTCTATCATTAATATTATCCGAGATACCTTAAAAAAACATCGAAAATGAGACACCCTATACAGCATAAAATTCTACTAAATCAATAAACATAATTAATTTTGCATCCTTTATATCAGCGTTTCTTAACCTATGGGTAGCGAAGGGATTGTAGTGGGCTGCGGAAACTATTCAAAATTTTATAATTTTGTTTTTATATTTTGCGTTCATAATGAAGTCATTACGATACGCAATTGCGTATCGTAATGACCCTCATTTCGATACGCAATTTTTTGTTTTAGACGGTTGGTACAAGATGACGGTTCTTTAACCCATTTTTACTTAATTTATTTTTAGTTAATTAACAATTCATTTTAATAATATAATGTCGACATTATTATTATTTTTTTTTATTTAGGGACAATTTTAAGGAATGTTTAATAATTAATGTATCCGTTGGAATATTTTGATGAAAATTGGTATACTTATGTTTTTTGGTACGAGGAATTTACTGGTGAGGTCGTTGAAGGTGTACCGCACACCCATTTTTGGGTATGAGGATGGTGTGGTTTAAAAAAGGGTGGAAATTTCTAAAAAATTAAAAATTCTGAAAATTTGTATTTAAGTAGTCTGAAGGGTGTAGATTTAAGATTTTAAAACCACAGGTCGATATCTCTTTTCGTGTCCGAGATATTCGGCCTCAAAACTTTGCTCAAAAATGCCCATTTTTGGGTCATATCTCAAAAATGGTCAATTATACACCGCTGGCGATATCACCATTAGATTCTACGAGCAAAATTACATAAGCATACCAATTTTCATAATTTTTGAACAACTATTACAATCCCCAGAAGGAAAAGTCTGAAAATGGCCAAAAATCGCAAAAAATCTAAGGTGTACCCCTTGCGATTTTTTCAGTTTTTGACAATTTCAAGGAATGTTTAATAATTAATGTATCAGTTGGAGGAATTTACTGGTGAAGTCGTTGAAGGTGTACCGCACACCCATTTTTGGGTATGAGGATGGTGTGGTTTAAAAAAGGGTGGAAATTTTAAAAAAATTAAAAATTCTGAAAATTTGTATTTAAGTAGTTTGAAGAGTGTAGATTTAAGATTTTAAAACCACAGGTCGATATCTCTTTTCGTGTCCGAGATATTATTTTATTATTTTTTTTTATTTACATGAAAATGTACAAATGGTTACAAATATATTCACAAATTGAGTAAGTAAATATTATTGTAGAAGGCGCAAAATATAAAAAATAGTATAAAGAACTCATTTTATAAGACTTTCTTTCGCACTTGTCAATTAGAAAACTCGCTAACGCTCGTTTTCTAAATTTTGACGCGTGCGAAAAAAACATGTCTTATAAAACACGTTCTTTAATATACTATTACTAAATGCCTATCATATTTTCTTAAAATCTTTATAAATTTTCCTCGAAAGTTTCACTCAAATGTTACTAATGTCAATGTTAGCAATACTAGAATCGCTACTGCTAATAACCCTACCGAGACCGTGAGTTCATTTTGGTTAAAAAAAACAACCTTGGAGACTAAAAAATTGAAAATATTGGTACCTTTTGCTATACCTATCCATATGTGCAAGACTGGACTTCTAATTACTAAAAATTACGTTTTAAACTTTATGTCAAGTGAGTAACTAAATTTATCTATTTTGTTTGCATTTTTAATTACGGGATGTTGATATGATAACATTTCGTTTGCTGTAGGAAATGTGTTCTATACGTATCATGTTGAATGTTGCGTCATTTTGTATTTAGCTAATCAATTTTTGTACTTCAAATGTAGAACACTTACCTATCATTATGCATCTAATAGTGGAATTATTTTAAAACGAAAAGTAATTTACATTCAAAATTAGTTTTTAGTAATTTTCGGACAATAACCTAACAATTTATAGCAAGAAATGATGGTTAAAATGCTTACCCACATCTACTCGAATATAGTTTATGTATGAATATGGTTTTGGTCTTACCTGAAAATAAAGAAAAAAATATTAGAAAACATTTAAATTGTCAACATTTTGTAGTTTTCGGAATGAGTGTATTCAGATCAACAACAAGAAACTTTCTATGATAATATTAAGGATAATATATATATATACGTGCACGATGTCCGTCTACAAATAAACCAGCGGATATCTCGCTTATACGGGCCTATTCTGTAACTCAGTGGTTAATTTTTAACCATTGGTTAAAATTTTTAACCAATAGTTATTGATTTGACAATTAAAAATCACTTTTTTTGTTATGTCTCAACATACTTGATTGGTTAGAAAAATTAACCACTGAGTTACAGAATAGGCCCGATTATTACCTTTAGCGATTTCAACTATGTAACTTAAAGTATAGTATGTTAACTCCTCTATAAAATTACGGAAGTAGATCAATATTATTACTTCCGGTTTTGGAGAAATTAATAGCAACTTATTATTTTCAAATGGAACACCTATATATTCTTTCAAATTTGAAAAGTACATTAAATTTGCTATCCAACTGTATAAACACAATCATATATTGTATTATTAAAAAATAGAATGGCGAATGGTTAAAATATTACATTTTTATTAAATGTAGGAGGCATTGCAGTAAAATTTTTTGAATAAGACATATTCTAATTACGTGAAATAACAGATATAATAATTAAATATCGAATTAAAATAAATGTATATCAATTTAAATATTTAATTAATTAATTTTCTTATATTTGAAAGGTCTATGTAAAATAAATGAAATGCAAAGCCGCCTAATACATACGATTGTTGGATAGCAAATTTCATGTACTTTTCAAATTTGAAAAAATATATAGGTATTCCATTCGAAAATTAAAAGTTACCAATAAATACTCAAAAACCGGAAGTAATAGTATTTATCTACTCCCGAAATTTTATAGAGGAGTTAACGTATTATAATTTATGTTATATAATTGAAATCGCTAAAAGTAAAACAAGATATTTGCTGGTTTATTTATAGACGGACAGCCTGTATATATATAATTAGAGCCGTTCCTAGGGATACTGCCGCCCCAATATTTTGATTTTCGTTGTACAAATAGATACAGTAAATAAATTTAAAAAAAAAACAATATAAAATAAGAACACTGTAAATTTGGAAATCACCGTAATTCTTCAAATCTAATGTTAATAGTGAAAGAATTTTGACAGATAGATTCGTGTGATTCTATTGGTTGCTAAGCGCTGTAGCCAAACGCGGTTTACGAGTACATACACACAATTCAAATATTATGTCAATTCTGATATCACTCCTTGTAAGTATTGTGCGTTATTTGTTGTGGTATTGTCGTTTTTAAGTTTTACCTGGTTATTTCCATGTATTTATTATCTTACGGTTTTGTTCAATTAGCTCTTCTTTTTAAATGTCTTGGACCTAAACCATGCCCCAATTAACTATGAAAGTTCTTTTGTTATTTCAAATAGAGTATAGCAAGTAGACTCGTCTATTAAACTTACGGTCACTGTGCGCGCATTTTAATGGCAAAATATGCAGCCAATCAGAATCAGATTACCGTATAGTTACAGTATAAACTTAATAGTCTGGTACAGGATAAGATTTGTGTTTCTTGAAAATGTTAACTGGCCGACCTATTATGAACCTGGTCGTACGAATATATGAAATAAAAAAATCAACTGGGATCAATTTAGACAGATCACTTAGGATTATATCTTTTCTTGGAGTTCTTCCTGTTCTATTTTTTTTAGTTATTCCCTTTACCAATAACCAGCAAAATATAAAATAATATATTCAAAATATTTCTTGTTCATATAATTATTTCCATAGTTATAGACTAATAACGAATCATTAAAATTTATGGTGTAAAAAGTGATTGAAAATTGACTATTTCGGCCGTTGTGTGAAATAATTAGAAGTAATGAAAATGTAAAGAAGCGCTCAAATACCGGATAATTACATTTAAAACATGTAAATTTCCAAATACCATCAATAATTATGCGTACACGTGTTAATGACTCAAGTACGAGTATAATTATATCCACCTCACCCATGGAATTATGGGATATTAATATTCTATTCAAATGCCCAGTCGTGTTTCTGATTCTAAGACTGGGAACGCTACCTTGAGCTATCACTAAAGGCAACTAGAGTTTTAATTCTGCGGACTTTATGGGCTGCCTACAAATTTTATCCTTCGAGATTGCTTATTAACTATTGTATGATTTATTTCAATGTCTGAGTGGCGTGCGGTCAGGGTTTGCGGCGCATACCCATTCGTATTTAGAAATTAATTAAATTTTATGTTATTTTTTTTACATAATTCATGTAAATACTTTAAATTATATGTAAGATAAATTCTATTACTTTTAAATTTTATTTAGTTTACTTGTATAATATGAATAACTGAATAACACTGGAAAAAGTTAGTGGATAGCGCTAGGCTCTGCCGCATGACTTGTTGACGGATCGGGGCAGGGCGACGCTTGAGGAACTGCGAGAAATAAGCAGAGGGGAGTGCGCGCTGCAGATGAGTCGGTAAGCGCTAAATTTATCGCTTACCCGGGTATATTTTGATGTAGTAATTTTTGTATAAGCATCATCCACCGTGCAGAATTACAGAAATAAATATTTTTTTTTTGTTATACTACAGGCACATGAACATAGGTATTACTATTTATTTTGCTTTTAATGATTATCTCCTCAATATTATAATATAGCGCATATTTTTGGATAACTGTGGATTGCATTATAAAAAAATTAATAGAAAAGTCATTTGCGAGAAGAGCATTTAACGAGAAAAATTAAATTATCAAAAGTGGAAAACCTACTTCTGATTTAAATAATTTAAAAACGATTCATAAGGACAAAGGTAAAAGATTTACGCGACATTTTCATGTAACAAAATATGAAAAAGTTTTCTGGTTATGTGGATCAGCATCATTTGGAAAATTATTTTGATATAACTGTTTGGAACAAACAAGGATTTGAAAATTTAAATTGTTTAGTAGCAATTCAAAATCATTCGCGATTTCTGACACTTCCGAGTTCTACAACTTTTGTTGAACGCTCATTCTCGGCTTTGAACCGCATAAAATCATACAAACGATCATCCCAGGGACAAGAAAGATTATCAAGCTTAGGACTGTTGTCCATTGAAAAATCTCAACCATGCGAAATGCAAACTAAAGATAATTTTCATTCTGCAATAATTCAAGAATTTTGTAAATAAGAAAGAAGAATGGAATTTATTTACGAATAGTTATATTAATTAATATTGATTTTTTTCTGTTATATTAAAGTATGCAATAAATATCGTAATTACAAAAACTATAAATTATTTCCTATCCTTGGCGCATACCCGACTAAAATTTCACTGCACGCCACTGCGAAAGTATAAATAAAATAAATAAATAAATATATCATCACGGCATATTACCCATTGCTGGGTGTGCCAATCTGCTTTGTTCGCAGATATCGGTAATGATGATGACATATTTGTACCGTGCGGGCGTTTACCAGGCGTCACCTCACGGGACCTCATTGCTAGCGTGAAGAGTGCACCACAGGGGTCAATTTTGTGTTATTTAAAATTGGAAATATTTGGCGTCGGTCTGGATCGAACCCGGTTCCCCAGATTAGCGACCAGACACTCAGGCACAAGACCCCTTAAAGAATAATAAAATGGGTTTTTTTGTGAATAAGAATTATTAATGCGATTAAAAAATATTAATACTTATTTTTAAATCTAATATTATAATGGATTATTAAAATTATCCAACAAATACGTTTTAATGTATTTTGAATTGTTTTGTACCTTTTACCTCATTTCAGTTTTATAACTGAAAATGAATATAATGTGAATTTGAAATGTAAAATTTATTAATACATATAGTGGAATACCTCAGACGACTGTCAGTGCCGTTTTGAAAATGTGTCTATAATTCGTAAATAGTCCCTGGATCTTTAATATACAATATAAAAATATGTTGATAACCATTGACAAAAATATTGCAAGAACTAATATTATTAATTCCAAGCAATTATTTAAAATTATAACGGATGTATGAAAATCTATAAATCACAATAACATCGATAATTTACTTAATTCGATGCCTCGATGATTGCAAGCTATGATACATAATTCCTAAATTATTAAATATGTAACATTGGTTATTTTTTGTGTAATTTAAGTTTCTCTCATAAATTGTTTTTCAGAAGTAATATCTCAAGACCTCCTGATTTTATTTTGCACGAATTTTTTTGCTTAGCAACAAACACGAAACAAACTGCATGGTAAATCCCGACTCCGAAGGAGGAAGGGTTTTACCTCGGGTTTTACCTAATGTCAGTTTGCTTATGTGACTTTGCTTAAAAGCAAAAGGAATGAGTGCATAAAAATTAGTTTATCTGAGAAAATCAGAGAGGTCGTGTGGTATTTGGTGAGATAAATTCCAAAGACAACGCAAAATTAAACAATTTAATTACTATTATTTTATTTTTAAACTTGAAATATTAATTAACTGTCACACTGATAAACAATAAAACAAATAAATATGTCATCACGGCATATTATCCATTGCTGGGTGTTCCAATCTGTTTTGTACGCAGATGATGATGACATATTTGTACCGTGCAGGCATTTACCAGGCGTCACCTCACGGGCACTCATTGCTGGCGTGGAGAGTACACCACAGGGATCAATTTTGTGCCATTTAAAATTCGAAATATTTGGCGTCGATCGGGATTGAACCCGGTTCCCCAGATTCGCGACCTGACATTCAGGCACGCGGCCACGAGACCCCATAACAACTGTTTATTTACTTGGTAGCGGAAATTTATCGGGGTTACAGAGTTTTATCAGTATAATACTGTTCCCATTGCTTGAATTTTCAAGTGCTTAGCATCATGATTGGTTAAAAACTAGTCGTTGGAATTTATTTGCTTAATTTTTTAAAAGTAAATGTAAGATTATTACACAGTCACTCTTTTTTGGCGCACCTAACATCTATATAAGGCTTGTATACAGCTGTCGTCGTTTACCCTCCAACCGGACTCACCGAGCCGCAGTGTTTTACCAGTGCCGTACTGCCGGTTGGATTTCAGCCATTGCTACATTTACTTAAGATTTATAACTGACCAGCTTATAGCATCCGAGTGTGATAAATACAAGTAGCTGTATTTATTTTTTACGACAAATCATATATTGTCGGTCGACGGGAATCGAACGCACGGAACATGGTTCGGGTGACGTCACTGCCAGCTAACATTCGTATTCAAATACATTAGTACTTACTCATTCAATGTCCATAAGCAACAATTATTTTTAAAAGAAAATTGTGGTTATGCATTATATTGTATAATTTAATAATTTTTAATTAGGGTATACAAAAGATTAATTCGCAGTACTTCATGATACCATGTGTTTGTTAGATACGTAACGCTGACTTCTTTCTTCTTCAAGTACAAAACCACGGAAAATGACAAATAAATAATAAAACATTTTATCCAACACCGACTCATAATATACTTGTTACTATGATTATTTGAAATAACTAATGTACAACATTAGTCACTCCGTGAGAGAATATTTTAGAAGTCACAGAGGAATTATGAACGATTTTTGTGTTTTTTTAAATATAAATAAAAAGCAATTTTACAAAATTATTTTATTATTGAAGTAATTTAACATTATCAAACTAATTTATTTAAATTAATATTAATATTTATGCTAAAATAGATTACTTATCTTTACCCAATGACAGCTGTCATGTACGGCTAATGAAACGAAAACGAGACACGAGTTAGTGGTTACTTGCTTCGGAATTAAATTCAAAGATGCTGCTTGTGCTTCTAATGCCCGTACCTATAGTTGAGACTTCGATTGAACTTGGACTTAAGCAAGACTTGAGGCGAGAATTGTTTACTATAGTCGAGTCTCGAAAGTCAAACGCTGTACTGCGCGTGCGTCGGTGGAGTCTTGCTCGAGCCCGGTAATGACTAACCATTGCTTCGCTCGTTGACATTTGTTTCGCATGTAGATACTAGATAGTTTGTAAATTACACTTCTTAGCAATGGAAGATTATGAGGAATTTGTTGATTTTGTAGAAAATGTGCAAAATAATGCTAGATTGCCAAAAATATATGTTCGAGGTGCAGCAAATCCTATTGAACTGTACGATGAGAAGGATTTTAGGGGCCGTTACAGGTTTTCAAAAGATATTGAAATGAATATTATTTTACCCCTGGTAGCCCACGACTTAACGACAGTTAATAACCGCGGATTACCATTTCCCCCTTTAATTCAATTATTGTGTCTACGATATTATGGAACTGGAAATATTCAAGTAAGATTACGTTCTATATTCTATTGTGATTGTGTAAAATTCACGTAGGTAAGCCAACAGTCGGTTTCGCAATAATGTATAGGTTACGTTTACGGTTGACATTCCCTCCCAATCTGTAGACAGACATACAACGCCTACATGCAAAAATCACCATAAATGGCACTAGAAACACAAAAGTTACTAAACAGATCCAGCCCCATCTTAACTTCGCCGAGAATTCACGAGGGCTGCATTATAATACAGACTGAAGTCTCGAGTACGGAGTACAGCTTGGTCAAGTACAACTCAAGTCCAAGATTGAGTACGGACTATAGGTACGGGCGTAAGTAAATACGTTTTAAAGGAAGGTCCTCATTTTCACCCATTTTAATGTATTTTTCTATCAAATAATTCCTAATGACAGACAATAATTATTACAGCAATTTTTTTTCAATAACAATATAACAAAAACATTCAATGGCGAAAATTAGCCCTGCGGGCTACGTGCTAAACTCTTTCTTTCGTGACTAATATGATACATTCCACCCTCTTATAATAAATAACTATTATACAAGTATTTATTATTTAAAAAGAGAAACGGTTCGTTTTCTACACCTATGAATGTATATTGAATATTTAAAATATGGAGAATTATTTTTGTATTGGACCTTTAGTATCGCTCGATTTATGTCCGATACTGTGTACAACTTAGCTTATTACCCATTTTTGGGTGTGCCAATCTGCTTCTATTCGCAGATTTCAGTAATGGCGATAAAGCTGTACTATTGAATGCGTTTGATACTGATTCACCCTTGTTAATGGCCCGTATTTATAAAAATGAAGCATTTACTTTGAAGTGAAAGGTAGAAGTAAAAGGTAGCACTTTGAAGTATAAGGTAGAAGTAAAAGGTTTTGCTTTAATTCGTATTCATAATCTTTACCTTTTCCTTGCGAGGAAATACTTCAGACAAATAAAGTAAAGGGTACTAAAGATTCGCGATGATACAAGTTCAAACTATAAAGTGTGTGTGATCAGCAAGAGCTATACAGTTTATTTTTATAGAATAGATGTATTGTATGTATGACTGATATTTGTGCAGTGTATGTTTTTGAATTAAGATTTAAAATGTCTGACACCGAAAGTGAACAGGAAGGTCACTCATGAGATTACATTCATCGCTGAGAAAGTCCGCGCACATCCAGAAATTCTGGAAAAGTCCCAAATTCCATCAATGAAAAATAAAATGACTGCGGCCTCTCCTGCAACACGATCAAGCACTTGATGAAATATTCTCGACACTGTGGGCTGTGTACATCCCAATTCTTCGGCAATTCCGCTCTGTAATCCAGGATCCGCACAATATCGTAGAAATATTTTCATTTTGTGCACAGGTGACAGGGCAGCTCCACGAGTTTCTGGATTCTCTCCCAGAATGTGGTGCGCCAACCACACCAAATGGATATCTTCAAATCGAAATAATGTTTTGAATTCTGATGCACGAGGTGTATGCCTCGGTTTATAAAATTTCCTTGCACGTAAATGCAGCACATCAGCCATAGCAAATGTACCACTGTAACCGCGCACACCAAAAATGAAAGTTTATCCCATAAAAACAGCACATACACGTCGTATGCCGGCTAGAAAACTAATGAAAAACTGAGATTTTTGTAAAAAAAGTTGCATGGGGACTAGATACATTTTTTTGGAAGTAAATCCTTCAGTTTGTAAGCAAATGCTTCTTTTTATAAATACGAAAAAAGTAAAATCTTTTATTATGAAGCAAAACCTCTCGCCTCGAAGCAAAACCTTTCCCTTTACTTTTTACCTTCCGTCACCTTTAGGTTATGAAGGTATTGTCTTTGGTCAAAAAATTCGGTGGTGAGTTTTTGATGAATAAGCACGTTTTAGGGTCCCTAGAATACGATTTTACTATTTTTACGATGATGTCTGTATGTGTGTGTGTGTGTGTGTGTGTGTGTGTGTGTGTGTGTGTGTGTGTGTGTGGATGTGTGTGTGTAACAAAATTTTCGTCTACGATAACTCTAATACTACTATTCCAAAAATTATAATTCTTTCGTATTCCTCTTCGTTGCATCCATATGAAGAGCTGATTAGATTTTGGTTATAATTGGTCAACCGGAAGTACCCTTATTTGCAGATTTTAACAGTTTTTATTGAATAAACGATGTTAAATATCATTTTTTCACATTTAATGTTATTATAAATATGAAAGAAAATTGTATTCTCTATATGATTTGACTGCATTTTATACTTCATATTAAATGGATATAGAGTTATAAATTTATAAAGAAATTAAATTTCATAAATTAGCCAGCTATGCTAGAAACAGCTACTATATTAAGAAAATTCTGATTGAAAGATGTCAAGTGCAATGACATATTCGTAGTATATTTGTGTCAGGATCTTTTTGCTCGAAATTTTCTGTATGAAATTTGTATAAAATACATACTACTGTCGAAAGGTAATGTACATAGAAGAAATTTATAATCTTTTGCAAGGAACTTTCTGTATGGATTTTATAGAAAATACATGCGCATTTACGGACATTCTACCGGTAGATACCGCATCTACCGACTGTGTTCGAAAACACTACCGGATTCATGAAGAATCTAATCTCAAAAAAAAGTAGTGATGCAAAGCGAAGCGTGCGCGGTAAAAGTGGAAATGTGTTCAAAGTAGGATTCTGCTCAGTTTGTTAACTACGTCAAATGTCTAACCTGTTTAAAATTTTCAATTTTTTTCATAGGTTATGAATCTACCCTGTTTACCACTCGCGTTCTTAAAATAACGATTCTGGTAGCTATAACCTGATAAACAGCTATTTACTGGTAACAGTTTACCGGTAGAATTTTTGTAAATACCTTATATAACTGACGGAAGGTAATGTGCTGGCCACATCAGATTTTTTTTATAAATATAACCAGAAGCAATTGCTTTATTTTTGGTAAGCAAAAGGTAATGCTTCTTTTTATAAATACGCCTAAATATGTATTCTTCATTATTTCAACTCGATAGGTAATTTAAAATTCACAGTCTAGTGCTCTATCTATATCAAATTACACCATTCTTAACCTATGAACGATTAATTTCCCTCAATCAACCCAACCCCTTCTCCCAGTGGACTATCGGATTTTAATTTCAATTATAAAAGAGCAGTTTTAATTGTCTGGGCGTTCACGGTCAATCGGCGCTGCTAACGCGATCTGTCGGCATCCAAATCCACATCCACATCCACCCCCGGCCTCCTACGATAATCAGATCGGGTAATTGCGTCGCGCAATTACCTGGTTTGCGTGTGCGAGTGTGTTCGAGCGCGCACGCGCCAAGGACGCCGGAGAAACTGAGAACCACGTGCGGACCGCGGATTGCGGCAGGAGTACAGTTATGTAATGCTAGCAGGAATGTTGGTTTGGTTTGGTTGTTCGGTTATACTACAGGCGAATTGCTCTACGTTACAATCATTCATTTTCACTATAAAAATATTTTTCATATATTTTGAAATTCCTTTATAACTACGATTTATGTGAAACAATATTAACGTATGGAACAAAAGTTTTGAGAAAAAGTTAGTCTCTTCATGAAATTGAAAGATTTTTACCTCTCGCTAAGAGAGGTATTGTATTCATGCTAAAAATCGCATATCCAGATTTTAATGAATAAGCACGTTTTAAGGTCCCTAGTATCCGATTATAACATTTTTACGATGATGTCCGTATGTGTGTGTGTGTGTGTGTGTGTGTGTGTGTGGGGATGTGTGTGTGTGTGTGGATGTTGGATTCACTATATCTCAAATACTATGAGACTTAAGACATTTTTAACTACGGATTCCTCAATCTAACAATAATGGGAAGAGTCCAGTCAGTTTTGGTAACAATTGGACAACCGGAAGTAGTAGTTACAAGAAAAAAATCGTCTAAATATTATTTATCGAAAATTTATGTAAATACTTATATTAAAGAACGTTAAATTCTTTATTCGATAAATATAAATTCATTATTATATCTTCTATAGATTTAGAGATAAAGAAAGGCATATAAAATAATTTGATGTAAAAAATCTCAGATCAAACTACTACAAGGCAAGAAATTCAAATGTTTCTAATTGAAAATAAAAAAAAAAAAAAATGTCACTGTCAAAAATATTTGTATGCCTCTGTCAAAAATTTTTGTATATTATTATGAAGATTATGAAAATAAAAAAAATTCAACAACGCAAAAGATATACGTAAAAAAGAATATAAAAGGAATTTGCGAAAAAATGACGAATATAAAGAAAAAGAAAAGGAAAGTAGAAAAAGAAAATTTCAGGATATTGAATATAAAGAAAATGTAAGTATTGTACACAATTTATTTTAAAATATCCCATAGATTTTGCAAATATATGTGAGAATTATTTTGTAGTGAGACATGAATATATGTATTTGTATTAAAAATATTTTTCGTTTTATGCGTACAACCAGGTAAAATATCTGGCGAGAGGTTATGTGTTGGCCACATCAGATTTTTTTTATTGAAACATTGACATAAGGAGTTGTTCCTATAAACTAAGGGATAATAAATCGAATTTTTCAATACGATGCAGTTTTTTAATACCTCGTCTCATTTGACTCTGGACGATGTTAAATCTACTTTCCGGATTGTGATATATAATATCATAAATGGTAAATTTTTGCCGGAAAAATTTTCAGATTGCTACGAGAGCTGGTTGCCTCGCAATTTATTGAGTGGCATTGACAAAAAAATCACGAGATGTCAAGCGAGTGATTTTTGATCAATGTCACGAGATAAATTGGCAACAGGCTCGCTCAAGTAAAGCAATCGGAAAACTTTTCCAGGATAAAATTTAACCACGAATGGTATTCGGACGACTATTTCCAAAATAAAAATCAGGTAATCATTTATAAATTTTTTTCTTGACAAAAATCTTCTAATTTTTATTGTATTTTTAGGTGTTATATTTAAGTTTGCTTTTTCAACGTTTTAAATAGATTCCTGTCCGAATCGACTCGTTTTTAATAAAAACTGATAACACTGAAAATAAACACACTTTGACAGGTATGTAAACAATTACTGAGTTTACATGCAGTTTTGAAACCGTTTTTAAAACGTTTTAAGTTTTGAAAACGCCATATATACAGTGTCAAAACGGTTTTGAATTATCTCAAACCAAAACTAAAATTCATGGGTTGGGCTTAAAAACTAGTTTCAAAACTACTCATGTAAACACTTAAAATTCAGTTTCGATACTGCGCATGCGTACAGAGCATAACGTTTCTGTCGCTTTGTGTTACTAACCTCCAAATAAACTGACAGTTGTGTAGTTTTAGTGCGTAGTGGTACGAAGTATAAAAAATAATTGGAATAATAGCAAAACGAAGTATTTGGAATGAAGAGGATCTGTCACTTACATCAGCTAAATGCGCATGCGCCGAAACTGATTTCAAATCAATTTTTAAACTTGTTTTGAAAACTGCATGTAAACAGTTTTGCATAATTTTGACTGAAAACTGAAACCATTTTCAAAACTGCATGTAAACGTAGTAATTATGTTCCTAAAACGTCAAAAAAATTTCGCTGATCAAAACTCACTTGTAAAAATACATCTTATTGGCTTAAAGCGTGCGAAACTTTTTTGACGTTGTTTTGTCGAAATAAAATTTCAGATAGAATCCTGAATTTGGATTGGCTTATAAATTTATTAGTGAAATAGTGAACTTAAAATTACCTAAGGAACATACCCTTATAGACATTTACCACGTAGGAATATTTTTCTTTTAGAAGTCATTTAACGCGGCTGTGAGAGTAATATAAAATGGTTATCTCAGTTTGAAAAGCCCAATATGTGGAATCTTTTCCTTGTACCTCACCGCTTCAATTTTAAAGTAGATTTTTGGTCAGACATGATTTAAAATTTCGTAAAAGAATTAAATAAAATAGACAGCGGCCTAGCTTGAACGAATCTCCAGATGCTGCAGAACATTAAGGAGCCAACATTTTACAGAAAACAGAGAGAGTATAATCCCCAAAATGATTCTCAGGCGTGACTGATTGAAAATTTTTGGGCATTTCAAAGCAGGAATGTATACAATAACGGCTGGAAATACCGAAACGAACAACAGTTACTGGCAAGTATATTTCTGACTATTTCACTCATAAATTTATAAGCCAATCCAAATTCAGGATTCTACCTAGTTACCAAGTTTCAATTCGATAAAACACCGTCACAAAAATTTTGTCGCACCTTTAAGACAATAAGATGTCGTATTTTTACAAGTGAGTTTTAATAAGCAATTTTTTTTTTGACGTTTTAGAAACATATTGTTTACATACTTGTCAAAATGTGTATATTTTCAGTGTTATCACTTTTTATTAAAAACGAGTTGATTCGGACAGGAATCTATTTAAAACATTGAAAAAGCAAACTTAAATATAACACCTCAAAACAAAAAAATTAGAAGATTTTAGTTAAGAAAAAAGAAATAAATGATTACCTGATTTTTATTTTGGAAACAGTCATCCAAATACCATTCGTGGTTAAATTTTATCCTGAAAAAATTTTCCGATTTATTTATTTAAAAAAAAAATGCATGAAATAATCAAGAATGTGTTCTCCCATACTGTTTCCGATTGTCTCCCGACGATCTGGTGGTTTTTTTTTTTTAAATCAATAACAAAATACGGGATTTTATTAAACGTAGAAAATCATTCATGTCAAAATGGCCCTCTTTGAAACGAGAAAACCATTTTCGTACAGTACTTTCCCTATTGGCGTTCTATCCGTAAACTTATATTTCAGAATGCTTGTTTTTTTCTACTTGACACTCCAATTTTAGCAATAATTTTCACAATTTTTGCACGTATCAAAAACTTCATAACCGTAGTCGTAATAGCTAATACTTTAAAATATAAAAATAGCAATTTGATTTTTTTGAATTTACTTGCGTCAATGAAAATCACACAGACTTTTTGTTGTTGTTTACTACACTCCAAGATGTAGAATAACTGTTCCAATTCCTAATATAATAGAATTAATAATTGATTCAATGTACTACGTACTGACAACTAAGGATTCTTTTGTCACAGCGTAGGAACACCTAAAAGTGGGACAGATAATTTGTGACATTTACTATTCTAAATTGTAACATACGTTGTAGTAATACGTAATAATAATAGTAAACTCTATATAGGAAAAAAAAATCTGATGTGGACACCACACGACTTCCTTGTACGCAAGACGAATATGAAGATGAAGTATAGACTCAATTATAAAATTGCACGTATTTGACGTAATTTGACATTAACATCTATTTTTTATTTTTTTGTTATTTTTTGTTCTAGTCCATAGCAAGCTTCTTTACAAAAACCAAAAAGTATATAAGTTTTAAATTTACATATCTCGCTTATACAAAGGGCTAATTTAATAATACTTGATGTGCTAGACGCAGAATTTAATTCTCTAAAACTCTTATTTGAAGCATTTATTTTTAAAATCAAAATGAAACCATTTTATTCAAGAAAAACTGTTAACAACTTCAGGTAATATATCACTACCGGTTAGCCTGTTTTAACCAAATTCTGCTATGTTATTCCAATTGATATAAAAGTCTTATATACTAAATTTGAAAAGTTTTGGATTATATTTTAATATAGTTTTTCATTAAAATCTATTATAGGCTTCAAATAAAGTACCTTTTCTGGAAATTATGTAATGACCAAATAGGGAGGTGCACAACTAGATGTTATAGAAGTCCTAAATACAAAATTTCAACTTTCTACGGCTTACCGTTTTTGAGTTATGCGAGATACGTACGTACGTACAGACGTCACGACGAAATTAGTCAGAATGGATTCAAAGATGGCCAAAATGGATATTTCCGTTGAAATCTGGAAACCGAAATTTTTCGCGAATACAATACTTCCTTTACTTTGTACAAGGAAGTAAAAATACGAAATTTGAAGTGTTGCAAGAATTTAAAAAGTTTACACGAAATTATGTGTTCCTTAGTATGGTTACTCCTAATAAAATCAGTGAGTGTACGTATAAGTACTCAAATTGAGGAGCTTAGTCCATTTTGTTTTTAATAATCAAAGAATAATCTTCTTCTGTTTCGGAATTAGAATGCCAACATTCTACCAAGCATATCGATGTTAGAAGGAGCTCCATTCTTACACAATTTATGATGATATTTTGTTATTTGAGATTGGCATGACTGAATAAATACCCTAATTATCTAAGCAATGAACAATAAAAAGCACGTCACCAATCTAACAACTTTTTTTGAATTTTTAATATGTTATGAAGAATTTAAAAATAGAAATTCCGTATTTTTTGTTTTCTTGAAATTATGCTCAATAACGCCTAAAATAATTATTAAAGTTTTGGCGCGAAAGTTGTGACGTTACCGTCACTCCGTTATAAGTAGAGAAAACCGACATACGTTATCATTAATATGGTAATATACAATAAATGTTGCAAGAATAAAAATACGTGTCCATTAAAAACTGTGATCAAAAATCTTTAGAGCTAATGGTAATAAATAAACGAGATAGTTATTATACCATTTCGAAATATATATTTGTTTGATTTAATATTTACTTACATGAATAGGTATAGGAGTAGTGTTAAATGATAATTTATGAAAAACTTACAAAGTACATTATCATAAGTCAGGTAAGTAAAATATTGAAGGTTATTACACTCACAAAGTGCCATTATTATAACTAAAATAGTATTTGAACTATTTTCTATATAATTAAATACAACAATGACAGTATTGATTACAATAATCAAAGCATAGTTCATAATAAAAAGTAATCCAACATTTGCATACCTAGTTTACTAAATGATTGCAACAATGACAAGTATTGAGATTAGAATAATTAAAACATAAATTATAATATAATTTTATTTAATAAGTAAATTTTCTTTTGATCTTAATAAAAATTACTCGGATATATTAAATATGTGTGTTAGAGTAGGTGTAAAACCAATCGCGAATTTATGAGCAAAATATGCATGGTCCACTGTATAGTGACATTTTCATAGGGTAACTGGACGACTGTAATGCCGCTGACGTCACAACATGGCGATCATTTTACGCTAAAAACTTTAATTACATTATTATAGGTATAAAAATACAAAATATATAGCAATTTTTAATTCGTTTTCATTTATTTACATTCAAAATTCATATGCGACATGTAATTTCTAAAAAATCGAAGACTTGGACGGGCCCATTGTACCAAAAATTTCCCTTAATGTAAATTGTTAAATATTTTTATAAAAAAATAATGTAAGTTAAAGCCTCAACAGAGAAAATAGTATAAAAACACGTTACATAAGGCATTTCAAGCACTCGTTCGGTCACCCACTCGCCGCTGCGCGCACATGAGCAAATTTGTTACTCGTACTTGTTTAATATACTATTCTAGCATCCTTACTTTAGATTTCTACAATTTAATTTTATACGAAAATTATTTACTGTATGCTAAGAATTGAAAAATAAACATTAGATATTTTTATATGACGTTTTTGTAGAATTGCTCAAACTTTAAAATGTAATAACTTCTCTAAAATACTTTTTTTTTGCCTATTAACATTAAACGTGTGATTATTTTTTTTTGCAACTAACAGTTTATAGAATGCCACTTTTACTGCTTATTGTAGCTATTCACATAGCATACATAAAATTTTCCTAATGAATCTTACAAAACTTTAATATATGAGTAATACATGACAGCATGACAGAATACATGAAACGTATAATATACAGGTTCTAACAAAAATGGTGGGCAGACTATACACAGTCGGCTTTTACGAATAAAAATAAGGAATTGAAATCATAATAAATGTTCAAAATGGCCTCCACAGGTAGCAACACACTGCTGAGCTCCGTTTTCTGTTATATTAGTTTCCCAATAAAAATAATTAATAATTAGTATTCTCTAAATTAAATTGACAAATGAATAACGCCATCTATGCCATATGTTTTGTGGCAGCCTAGCGGCCATATTTCAAACCATATGCAAGTTTGCTCTATACTGACGAGATAAAGATAGAATATCCTTACGACTTACTTTAAATTTGGGGCTAGTACGGTTCGTTCGTAACTTTTTCAATATACAATTAAGAAACCGGAAGCCTATTTTCAATTTTAGTAATTCCCGCTCGATTTTGACGTCATCACTTTTGGAGTCTATTCTAAACGCTGTATTTGTGAAAATTATAACTTCATCTCTTGTAAATTTTCAAAAAATACTTTAGTCTAACGGTAACCTAACGCACAGAACTCAATTTGACGAAATTCGAGTATATAATGTAAATAGATATGTTATCTCTGTTCTGGTGGTTGCATGCATTTCGCGATAAAATGATTATTAGTTTTTTAGGCTGTATTTGTGAAAAATGTGACATTTTCGCTTGCAAATTTTCAAAAATACTTTAATGTTAAGTAAATTCGTTTTATAGAAATTTACACCACTTTTATTCAAAAACAAAATGCCAAAATCAGTGTAAATTTGGCTTTCTGTTCTAATATTTATGGAATATTTTTCATGGTTGCAGCTATATGTCTTGTCTACAACCTTCAAAATAAAATTCTTGGGGGGATAGATATTGTAGATTAGGTTAAAATTCCATAATGTTTTTGTTGTATTTTTTATTAATAAACCGTGTTTATAAATAAATCGTATGTATTTGTATTATTATTTTTTATTAATAATCTAGAGTGTGTGCTACAGTAAAAACGTACGCGTAGAATGCTCACTATAATGGTATTAAAAATATTTAGGGCATGTTAGGATATTAGTATGTTTGTATAAACTTTTTTTTACATCCTGTATAAAAATTAATAATGATAGTTTGATGAAGTCGTGTATTGTGATAATTTTTACTTTAAGCAATTTTCCAACTACGTTGGCCTTGTCTGTATGAAATAGAATTATGTATTGTGCTGTTATATAAAGAAATATGTGAGAATATATGGGTATTTAACTGTTGAGAGACTTCATTGAATTTATATCATTTATCTCCATTCTATAATAACAAATATGCCAATAATAAATTATCAACTTAATTAGATAGTTTTAAGAAAATTTACATCGATAATCCGAATGTAATTAATCAAGTCATTCAAGCTGCCTTCTAATGCAATTTATTAAAGAGGTTACATACAAATACTTGACATATTGTAATTACATTACTAAGTATAATTATCGACACAATCAGCCACAATATCTACATTTTCATTTAATAAAGTTTCTATATATGTGTGTACTTCATTAAGGATTAAAGATCGTGACGGGCTTGTAAGCAGTATAAAGCGAAATTAATATTTTATTAATCATCGCAAGCGTACTATTATTAATGGAAATTGCTTGTAATATATTAACTATAAAGACTTTTACACCTTATTACAATATATTATTTTTTCTTGCTCTCTTATACCCATATTCACAAACACTCGTAAAAGTTCGAAACAGTTCGTTACAATTTTTGACAAATAGAATCAATCGAGTGTTTATGAATATGAGCATTAGACGTAACTATAATCCAATAAATATTTTGGTAGAATATACTACATTTACATGCAGTTTGGAAAATGGTTTTAGTTTCAGTCAAAATTACGCGAAACTGTTTTCATGCAATTTTCAAAATAAATCTACAGATAAATTTGAAAACATTTTCGGCGCATGCGCATTTGGCTGATGTAAGTGACAAAGTGACAGATCCTCTTCACTCCAAATTTTACGTTACCATTATTCCATTTTTTTTTTTACTTCATACAACTACGCACTAAAACTCTTAGTTTATTTTTAGGTTAGATGCAGTAACGTTATGCTATGTACACTTGCGCAATATCAAAACTGAATTTTAAGTGTTTACAGGAGTAGTTCTGAAACTAGCTTTCAAGTCAAATCTATGAATTTTTACAATTACTATGTTTACATGCAGTTTTGAAAATGGTTTCAGTTTTCAGTCAAAATTGTGCAAAACTGTTTACATGCAGTTTTCAAAACAAGTTTAAAAATTGATTTGAAATCAGTTTCGGCGCATGCGTATTTAGCTGATGTAAGTGACACTTCCTCTTCACTCCAAATACTTCGTTTTGCTATTATCCCAATTATTTTTTATACTTCGTACCACTACGCACTAAAACTACACAACTATCAGTTTATTTGGAGGTTAGTAACACAAAGCGACAGAATCGTTATGCTCTGTAAGCATACGCAGTATCAAAACTGAATTTGAAGTGTTTACATGAGTAGTTTTGAAACTAGTTTTCAAGTCCAACCCATGAATTTTAGTTTTGGTTTGAGATAATTCAAAACCGTTTTGACACTGTATACATGGCGTTTTCAAAACTAAAAACGTATTAAAAACGGTTTCAAAACTGCATGTAAACTCAGTAATTGTATACATGGCTTTTTAAAAACTAAGAACATTTGGAAACTGTTTTGAAAACTTCATGTAAACAGTGGCGGATTTTCGCACAGGCGCAGGGCCTCTTAAATCGAGGGGGCTTCAAATTTCAGGTCTCAAAATAAAAAATGTAGCGGTCATATTTCAAACCATATGCAAATTTGCTCTCTACTGACGAGATAAAGATAGAATATCCTTACTACTTACTTTAAATTTGGCGCTAGTACGGTTCGTTCACAACGCTTTCAAAATACAGTTAAGAAACCGGAAGCCTACTTTCAACTTTTGTAATTCCCGTTCGATTTTGACGCCATCACTTTCGGAGTCTATTCTAAACGCTGTACTTGTGAAAATTATAACTTCTTCGCTTGTAAATTTTCAAAAAATACTTTGTTTTAACGGTAACTTAACGTACAGAACTCAATTTGACAAAATTCGAGTATATTATATAATGTAAATAGATATGTTATATCTGTTCGGGTCGTTGCATGCATTTCGCGATAAAATGATTATTACTTTTTTAGACTGTATTTGTGAAAAATGTGCATTCTTTGTCGACAATGAATGAAACTAAAAATTGAATGACATTTTTGTTTTCAACCACAAAACTAACTTTCAAAATACGTTTGTAATCAACAAATTGACATTTCTTCTCACATTACTCTTTCTATAAATGAATGGCTCAGATCATTTTGAGTTTATTTCACGGGTGATGCAGCATCGGTAAGAGAGGATGTGACTACATTCAGTACCATTCAGTACCGTTCAGCTCAGATAGGACAAAAAGTACAACAATTGGGCTGTTGCAAGAATTTTTATATGCCTTCTAAGTATTACATTTAAAAAGATATTATTTAAATAGCCTTAAATTTTAAAATATCACCAAATATCCATTAGATATTTTACAATTAATTTTTGAAATTTGGATATTTTTAAAAAGTCACGTGATCTGAAGCAGAATGTGACGTCACAACACATACATCTTCATCGGCTCCAATTGGTCCCTTATAGTGTCAATTCTTTGTGTAACAAGTGTTATGATAAATATATTGTCAAAGTTGTCAAACAAGTGTCAAATTTTTGAGTTTGGTTCGTGTTAGATAATACAAAATTCAATATAAAATGAGTAATTTACAGTATCGTATTGTGTCTTCTTGCAAAAATGCGCTAGGAACAAACCTACTGTTGAATTTATAAATATGCCAAAAGATGCGAAGAAAAGAAAATTGTGGCTGAAAGTAGTAGGTCGAAGAGCTGATGGTTGGGTTTTTACATTTTATTTTACCTTAACTCTTTAACACACCTTATTTCGGCAACAATAAAATAGTCGTTTTCTTATATAAATTCAGCCATCATCTAGCTTTTCGGTAAACTGTCCGATTTAGCTTCAGCGTATTCTGTATTAGCCATTGACCATGTTTACACGTATAGCAAAAAAGTACTTTGACTTGATTTTGACTTTCAAAAGGCGACTTTTGCCGTTGTGTAAACACTCTCGCCTTTGACTTTTCTTCCTAAAGTCAAGTCCAAAATAAAATAGACTTGACTCATATAAGTGACTTTTAAAAAGTCGTGTGAAGCAACGAACGTAACATATTTTACTTTACTAACAGTGACATCTAGTTTTCATCCACAAATTCGTAGTAATTGGATATTTAATTACACAATTTTGTGCTTTATATCTGATTTTGAAATGTTCTCGAATTTTTAAATATTTTATACGATTAATTTTTAATCTATTTTGCACCCAATATTGTTGCTGCATAGTGATATTATTTAAAAATATCGCTCTTATATTCAGTTACTCTAGTTTACTATACATTTTTTCTATAAATAATTTATTCTTAATTATGATTATATGATAATAGTTAAATAGGTAACTTACATCACACGTATTATAACCAAACTTTACTTTGCTGTCAAAGTCAAAGTTGAGTGAAGGACAAGTAACAAACGTAAGGTGAAGTAGATTTAACCATATGTGTAAACGCACCATTAAATTGACTTTTCATAAGTCTCCTTTTGTAAGTCGTCAAAGTAAATTTTTCTCATACGTGTAGACGTAGTAATTATTACTCATTTATAATGGAAAATGTCAGCGTCAAATGTTAAATTAGAAGTTTGTTATTGCTATTATTAGGTGATGACCCCTGTGGTGCATGCTACACGCCAGAAACGAGTGCCCGTGAGGTGAAGCCTGGTAAACGCCCGCGCGGTACAAATATGTTATCATCATTACCGATACCTGCGTACAAAGCAGATTGGCACACCCAGCAATGGCTGACTTTATGTGAGGTAAGCTGAGACAAACTGAGATTTTGACCAAAAAGAATACCTACAACTAATGTGGCAAGTGGCAATATTTTCTTTCCTACAATTAAAAGCTATTGTTTGAAACACACAATTCTGAACAGTTTCCAAGTCAGGTGCAAAGTTATCACCTGTACTGGTCCGTAAGATAGCATTGAATGATAATCGCGTGCTCATATCAATAGCTGGAATTCCTCGGTAAGACAATACAGCATTTGCCACATTCCCGGCGGCTCTGATCGCACATGCTAAGCATTGTTCACCGTCGACTACCGAGAGAGAGACAGGCACCAGCTCAGGGATAACTACATCATATGCAGTAGATCGACTCCGAATCGTAAATGTGTCATTGCAACATGATTATAATCGAGAATGACTTAATTTGTTTAATTGGAAAATTGTGATTATTAAGATTTTTTTGTATTTAATTGCTTATTTAATGTTGTAAAATGTAGGCTGTCTTGTTCTAAGAAATGATTGATCAACATGATTATGTTTCTTATTATACTAAAATGCAATTATTAAAAGTGACTTTTTAGAATATTTAATATTCTCATACGTAATCTTAATCTTACTTTATAATTGAAGCATTTAAATCCAAAGGAATCTAAGTGACATTTTTATATTTTAAATTTACAAATTTTTGTAACAAGTGCGGAAATTAGTGATTCTGAAACGAATGTATACAATTTCAGAATCAGGTTTTCCGCAAGTGGTGTAATCAATATTTATTTTGCATTTAATAAAATAAAATTCTGAAATGTATTCCACATTTTTGATGTATTTTCTACTTTATAATTTGAAAAGAGGTTTTGAAAAACTTACCCATAACCAATGAAAAAAATAATGGATGAAAGATGAAACGAACTATGGTCTTACCTGGAAACAAACAAAATAATGTTACAAACGCACACAACCAATTTCATTTTGGTGAAATAGTATATTGAAAGACAAGTAAGTATTACAATGATCTTTATTGTAATACGAGTACAATTTGCAAAATCGAGCCGTAGGAATATTACAAATAGACACTGTAATACGTGTTTCTCATATTTTCCTATTTCGCATTAATTTACTTTTATTTCAAAATTATTATTGTAAAAAATATTAAAATATCACTGTTGGTAACGCTGACAGTTTCAATAAACAATTGAAATTTAATTTAAAGAGTGCTTTACTGTTTGATGTAATATTTTATTATAAAAAAATCTAATTATAGTAATTTTCCATGAACAATGGTAATGACAACTAAAATGAAGCTATTTATTTGACACTTAGATTAAGGTACCTACTTCACAATTTAAAAAATGCACAAATACATTTGTGCAAAATTTTTCATTGTATCAGTATTTTGACAAAAACAGGAAGTAGGCGGCTATTACACAAATAGATGTTTTGCGTATCCTTTGACAACCGCAAAGTATCACTTTTATTTTGACATCTATCAAAGACTATTTTACGGTCGCTCTTACTTCATGGCCGCTTTTACTTTACGGCTACATTTACTTTACGAACTCAATTGTCAAACATTTGTTTAAATAACATATAAATTTAGTTTGGCATTACATACAACTTGATATATATATATATATATATATATATATATATATATATATATATATATATATATATATATATATATATATATATATATATATATATATATATATATAAACAAATAACTATTTTTCACGACAGGGTTTTTTTTATTTTTAAATGTTTCCAAGGTGACACCCAAAAACTTTTAATGTGTCCAAATAATTTTCAAAACTTATTTATTTTTATTTTGGGCGTCGATCGTGCAAGAATCGTAATAAGCATTGTGGTTAGTAATTGCTCTTGTACGGGTATCAGATGTATTGGATATCTCGACTTCTTTTCGATCTCCAAAATCATCCTCAACCGGTAGAAAGCACTTACTGACATTAATACTTACATAACTATTATCGTCTTGTAAAAAAACTATGTATTAATAAATAAGTAACAAACTAAAAAAATATTAAAATGGAGAAAACGTTAAGTTTAACAAGAAAAGAAAGCATTCCAAGTATACTGATAAAGTTTAAGTATCTCCAATCCAAAGTCCGATTAACTTAAACGAAAAACCGGAACTGCACATTATATATAGACAAAATACCTGGTACTCCACAGATTTTCCTTTTCGTCCGACGGTTGGGTGAACGTAAAATTTCTAGAATTGTTAAATTGGAATCTAATGTATATTTTGAGTAAAGTATTTGGATTGCCGTAAGCATGGCAAAGTCCTTGGCATGCGTTAATTGCACCTGTTATATTATCTCGTCAATCACATTGTCACTGTCCGCAAGACATGTGTTAATGAAGTGAAATTAGAAACATAAATATCCAATGAAATTCGTACCAGGCGGGAGACAAGATCGACGCGACGGTTTAACCAAATTTATGTAATATACAAATGTCACAGTTTGTTTTATTTATAACATTTGTAGAAATAATGAAATTTGTATTTACCAAGCAAAAAGACAATTTGCTATTCATAATTGGTACTAAAAAAAACTAGAGTTTGGTAGCATGTTTATAAATTTGAGCATAAATATTGAGGGTGTTTTTTAATATTTCAACTTTGGGTAAAATGAAGGGCATATGAAGAGCCAGAAAAAAAATCTGGTGTGGCCAACACAATACCTGCCGCCATTTACAGCCCGAGTCTCAAAAAAAGATTGAGTTAATCCTTATTTTTCGATTAGCGAATTTTACTCAGTAACTACCTTTTTTTTAAACCCCTCAACAGGATTAAATCCCAATTACAGAGTGGGTTCACATTCACACACATCCATGCCTTAGATGGATTCGAACTCAGAGCCCCGAGGGCACTCATGACATGAGGCGTAGCTCTAACCATTGAGCCCCCGGAGCTATAATAAAATGAAGATTAAATTTTAAATACCGAGATAGAATAAAATTCACTAATCCAAAAATGAGGATTAGCTTAAAAATATTTGTGAATCGTTAATTTTTATTGATCTACATACATACCTACATATTTACTTATGCTGGACACTGTATTGAATTCCTATTCTATTGTTCTATTTACTTTTTTCTTTTTAAAACGTTACTAATATTATTTTTAAACGATTAGTTCTTTGATAGTGACATTTATCTGTGAGTTACATACATTATTTGAGACCCCATGGGGTCTCGTGGCCGTGTACCTGAGTGTCAGGTCGCGAATCTGGGGAACCGGGTTCGATTCCGACCGACGCCAAATATTTTCGAATTTTAAATGGCACAAAATTGACCCCTGTGGTGTACTCTCCACGCCAGCAATGAATGCCCGTGAGGTGATGTCTGGTAAACGCCCGCACGGTACAAATATGTCATCATCATTACCGATATCTGCGTATAAAGCAGATTGGCACACCCAGCAATGGGTAATATGCCGTAATGATATATTTATTTTATTTTATTTTACATACATTTGAATTTTGTTTGTTGAAAGGGTAGGCTCTGGGATTTAAATTATAGATAATTTTATTCATAAAATATATAAAAAAGCATTAACGCAAATGTATAGAAAATTTAATAATCTTTAATTTTTATAATAACATTAATCTCGAAAAAATAACATTAAACGTATTTTTCGAAGAAAAACTATTTTGAGCTTCTAGTAAAGTGCCATTTCCGGTTATCCAATTTTAACCAAAATCTAATGAGCTCTTTCCATTACAGAAAAAGTACGAAATACAAGGTTTCAAAATTTTCTGAATGATAGTATTTGAGTTAGAGTGGACGATCCATCATCGTGAAAATGTTAAAATTGGATTCTAGGGACCTTAAAACGTGGTCATTTACCAAAATCTCGATATGCGATTTTTAGCACGATCCCTATACCTCCCTTACCAAAGGTAGCGGGAGGTAAAAATTATAAAGAAATTAAATTTCATAAAGCAGCCAGCTGTGCTATAACCATGGATACAGCAACTAATGCTGATTGACAGATGTCAGTGTCAAGTGCAATTGACATAGTATGTTTGTGTTATAATTTTACTAGACATATAATAGCTCTCACATGAAACTTTTTGCATGGAATTTGTAAGTACTAAATAAATAGAACTGACAGAAGATAATGCAGAACTTGAAATATCGAATCTTGTGCAAGAAATTTTCTGTATGGAATTTATACAAAATACATGGAACTGACGGAAGGTAATGTGCTGGCCACATCAGATTTTTTAAAGTCATTCTGGGCAGTACTATATGCCCTTAACATTTTCATGTATATATTTTTTCTTTTTCTTTACATCATAACATGTAAAAACAGAAACTCGTCGAAAAGTGACATAGAAACAATAATTGTGCTATTTTTGAGCGTCATTGGGGTGTATTATGTAAAAAATATGTTAATTTTAACATGCCTTTAAAAAATTATATTTTAACATGACTGTTAACAATAAATTCATTTTTTGGTATTCTCTACGCGAAACTTTGACACTGCTGTTAAATTCATAAATTTTAACATGCCTGTTAAACACAGAAAAAAGGCGTCTTTGCTAAAGTAATGTAGTTTGTAACCATAACACAAATAAATAAACATGATAAAAAGAATGGAATGAACAACTGTCAGTTTATGTGTCACTTTGAAATTTTAGAAAACTAATCTGTCATTTTGAAATTTTAAAAAACGAATGGAAAAAATGTTTCGGAAAATAAATAAAAATCTGCTGCATAATCATGTCTCATTTTTAGGTTCCATATTAAAAATTACATTGAAATTGTAAATTATTAAGTTATCATTAGGTATGTAAAATTTCTTCTGCTTGATCCTCAGAAGTGACAATCCAAAATGTTAAGTTACGTTGGTTTGACGAACAAGACAGGAATAAGCAATTTTAACTGCATTTAATACCTACATTATAATAAAGTACTATGTTTTACGATACATCTAAATCGTGCTCTAGGTATACCATTCAAAGTTCACTCTTTGTCGAATTATGTTAATTAAATATTCGTACTAGACATACGATGGAACGGGTGACCGTAATTAAATAAAATACTTCGTAAAACAGTTGTATATTTTATTAAATAACACCTAGATATTTTTCATATTCATCCATGGTATTTTTCTTTCGTTTTCTATTTCATTTTCATTAATTAGAAGTGCAACATATTCAAATGCTGTTATAATTATATTGTATAAACAGATATTAAAATTTTAAAGGCATCGATTTGAATGACGTTAAAATATACAGTTTTAACACCTAATTTTAACACAGGTGTTAAAATTTTAACAGAATTGATAGTTACAGAATAGAAAATATTTTAACAGCAAGTTTATTTTTAACATACTGTTTAAAATTAACAGTTTCCTTACAGAATACACCCCATTATATTTTAAAAATCGACTTTTGTTGATATTATACGAATAATCAACCTATGCAAAACAATTCTATCCTTGCATGTTCATATCTCGTATAATTACAATGCCTATCAAAAAACAACCCATCTCATTTTTATGGAATATAAATTAAAAATTACAATAGCATTATTAGACGGCTTTGAGTGAAATATGAGTAAATGTAGTGTGGTGATAGTGCCATAATCAAATTCTTTCCTCTCGCTGGTGATATGTGCCAATATATTTAAATTACGTATAATGTAGTAAATAACGGTAAATCTAATATTTCCCGATAAATTACTCATTGGTACTGAGATCATTAGTATTAATTAGCACTTATGATTTGTGTTGTCGCATATACTTCAATTAACTTGTCTTTCAAGTATGGGTGCCGATATAATTTACCCATATGACTGAATTATCAGGCTATTAATGTATGCTAATATACGGTGTTAGTTATTGTTGTACACAGGTGTATTCGATCAATTGTTATGGTTTTTTTCCATACAGGTACGGGAGGTAATGTTTTCGGTCCAAAAATTCGATAGGGAATTTTCAGTGAATAAGAACGGATCCCCACAACACTATTTTTACGATGATGTATATATATATATATATATATATATGTATATATATATATATATATATATATATATATACCGTGTGTCTGTCTTAAAGGTGTACATAGGAGATTAACATGGGAAATCAGTTTTTTGCAATTTCCTGCTCGCCTAATTATTTTAAGCAAAAACGCGTCAAATAAAAGTTTTAGGACATAAAATTATGCATCTGAATCAATAAACAGTATTACCTTTACATGCTTTGTAACGACAGAAATTAATTATGAAAATGTCGAAAATTACGTTGAAAATATCGACAGCCATGGAATTGAACAAAAAATAAATAAATGCTTGACTTTTTATCTGTCACAACGAAAGTTAACTTATTTGACGTATATGATAATTTGATAAAACGTCAAGCACTTATTTATTTTTTGTTCAATTCCATGGCTGTCGATATTTTCAACGTAATTTTCGACATTTTCATAATTAATTTCTGTCGTTACAAAGCATGTAAAGGTAATACTGTTTATTGATTCAGATGCATAATTTTATGTCCTAAAACTTTTATTTGACGCGTTTTTGCTTAAAATAATTAGGCGAGCAGGAAATTGCAAAAAACTGATTTCCCATGTTAATCTCCTATGTACACCTTTAAGACAGACACACGGTATATATATATATATATATATATATATATATATATATATATATATATATATATATATATATATGTATGTGTGTGTGTGTGTGTGTGTGTGTGTGTGTGTGTGTGTGTGGGCGCGCGCGCTTGAATGCGTGTGTGTGTGTGTGTGTGTGCGCGTGTGTGTGTGCGCGTGAGTGCGTGCGTGTGTGTGCGTGTGAGTGCGTGCGTGTGTGTGCGTATGTGTGTGCGTGTGAGTGCGTGCGTGTGTGTGTGTGCGCGCGTGTGAGTGCGTGCGTGTGAGTGCGTGCGTATGAGTGTGCGTGTGCGTGTGACTGACAGTTTTTTCGTTCCCGATAACTCTTATAACAAACTTCCAAATAATTCTATTTCCCTATTTAAGCTTTCTGCATTCATATAAAGAGTTGATTAGATTTTGGGTAAAATTGGATAACCGGAAGTGATACTTTACATGAAGCCTATAACAGTTTTTAAATGAAAAACTATATTAAAATATAATCCAAAACTTTTCAATTTTAGTATTTAAGACTTTTATATCACGGGGAACAACAAATTAGATTTTGGTTAAAATTAAGAAACCAGAAGTGATACTCTACTTGAAGCTCTCAAATATATTATGATATATTCCAAAACTTTTCAAATTTGGTATTTAAGATTTTTATAGTAATAAGAACATGTTAGATATTTTATAAAATTGATAAACCGGAAGTGATACTTTACTTTAAGCTGTGAGCAGATTTTCGTGAAAAATTTAATATGATATATTCCAAAACTTGTCAAATTTAGTATTTACGACTTTTATATAAAGGGAAGCAACATATTAGATTTTGGCTAAAATTGATAAACCGGAAGTGCTACTTTACTTAGAGCTCTGAAAAGATTCCCGTTAAAAATATGTTGATATAATCAAAAACTTTTCAAATTTGGTATTTAAGACATTTATATTAATGAGAACAACATATTAGACAATATTAGATTTTTATTAAAATTGATAAAATGGAAGTGGTTGAAGCTCTGAACAGATTTCCTCGAAAAAATATATTAAAGTATGATCCAAAACTTCTCAAATTTGGTATATGATTGGAAACATCTTAGATTTTGCCTATAATAATAAACCGGATGTGGTACTTAACATATGTTGCAGGAAAAACATAATAAAATATAATCCAAAATTTCGTATTAGAGACTTTTCTATTTCTTGGAACCAAAGTGATATTTTTCTTAAAGCTCATTGCTATTTTAAATATGGAATTGGCGGGAGGTCATGTTCTGGCCACATCAGATTTTTTGCATGCTTCTAAAGCCGTTTTAGTTAATTATAAATTTATTAAGCGAAGTTTACTGACAAGTTTTTAAAATCAAGATTTTATACTCATCGTTTATTGTATAAATCGCTATATTTTCATAAAAAGAACAATTTAAACGACATATTAAATTTCAAGTTCCGTTAATTTAAGGTAATTTAAATAAAAATTATTCCAATATGTTAAATTTTGCATCGGAATAAGAAAGGCAATAAAGTAGAGTCGTAAAAAGAAAATAGATTTATTTTCTTCGTTTTACTTTTATTCCATTGGAAAAAGAGCCGTTCATTGAAGCAGTTCATGTTACTAGAATAAAATTCCAGTAATAAAATAAAGGTTTTTTTCACTAGAAAAATCAATTTGAATTGCTATTCTTATTTAAATACTTTTATTTGACTTTAATGTACTTTAGTACTGAACTAATTATTAATTCATTCTTTAGATATTTCACAGCATCGAAAATTATTTCAAAAAAATATTAATTATTTTTCACTATGCCTGTTCCATATCATTAAAGATCTTACAATTTCATATAATGTATTCTTCAAATAATATACTCTGAATTATTAAAAAAAACTTTCAGAACTCATACGAGAGATTTTCAAAACCAAGAAATAATCTAAATCATTGTATGAGTAAGAAAAGCTTATTCAAAATAGGTCTGATCTTCAACTCTTTCCGAGAAAGAGGCGTATTAGAACCAAAGAAAAATTGACAGAGATACTGATCAAACAAAATTTTGTCTATTCCAGTAAATATTTTTTCTGTTATTTAAAAATTAAATATTGGTCAAGATCGCTCCAGCATTTTTCAGAGTATAATTATTTATTTAAAAAAAAACACATCTTATATGACCTATCATCTTTATGCTACTTTATAAAAAATGTTAGATTAATATCCGACATATCATTAGCTAAAATGTTTTATTTTGCTAAGTTCTACTCCATCCTAAGTTATGGCAACTATTTCTAAAATCTATTTTCTAAATTTAATAATTATCTACAGATAGGCCAGTCGGTAAGGTGTTTATTGTGGAAATAATTGGTGACAAGCTGTCCTGAATTTTTTTATTCTCTTTATTGGGACCTCCAAAAAGACTTACTAATTTTACACCATTTAGCGACCCCGGATTTTGCCGCCATCTTGGGTCAATGGTGCAATGGCCCGTAACAAAATTTTACAAGAATACAAAATTAAAGCTCGTAATTTCCTGTACATAAAAGGGTTCTTACATTTTTTGCCTAGGATGAACTGTCAAAGAGTTATATAAAAAACAGTTAACCAGAATAACAAATGATTATAGAAATTTTAATTACTCAAAAAATAAACGATATTAGGTATTTAATACTTAGTATATATCTTGTTCCATATAAGCCGTTCAGTATTGTACAAGAATTGGGCATAGTTTTGTACTCTCTGATTGGCTGAAAATGAAGAAAAGAGACGCGTTTACCTAATGTAATTTCGGCTACTTAAAACTGGAGCTGATGTCAGCGCCATTTACTGAATGGCTTCTTCCTACAAATTTGTCCACAACTCTGACCCGGTTAAAAATACGATAACGTGGTTTGAATATTTTGATTCAGCATGAAATACTCCTTCATGTCATGTATTATAGCTTGTTCCATTTTAGCCATTCAATATTGCAGATAATAGGGAATAGTTGTAACCTCTCTGATTGGCTGAAGTTAAAGACAAGAAACAAATTTGCCCAATGTAGTTGCTAATGCGAGCGCCATCTACGGAATGGCTTAAATGGAACAGAGTATAGACGATTTTTGCCGATGAGCGGTTCGCGAGTTACTAACAACCTACAACTTAAACTTATATTAAATTCCTTTATAATTTTAAACATCTACAAATCGGTTTAGATAGCATTTCACCTGAAATTTCGACACGTATTAAATACGTATTGTTTATTTTTAATAGTGGTAAAATTTTAGAAGAAAATATGAGAACTAAGCCCATTTGCAGATGTTTTAAATTTTAGATAATGTTCATGTAAGTTTAAGTTGTTAGTAACTCGCGAACCGCTCATCACAAGTTTATTTTGTTTTTATTTTCTTGATATGTAGGGGCGCAGATAATTTTTTTGCCACAGGCGCTCAAAATCCAAGTTACGGCTCTGACTATCATGTTAATGGATTTCTAAATGATAAATAGGTAACAATATTCTTTTTTAACCCATGCACGAATCTTTTTGGTTTGTAAATTTTGACTTTTCCTATATCAATGTATTTTGATCCTTTCAAATAAGGAATTATTATTATTATTATTATTATTATTATTATTATTATCAAAGGTAAACAAAAATTCTCAACTAATCGATGTCGTAACTTACAGTTATCGAAATAGCAGAGTAAACCCCATAAAAAATCATTTTTCACTGCCTTACAACTCGGAAACTATTTTGAAGATCGAACTCATGTTGATTAAGCTATTTTTACTCATTTTGGACAATACTATATGTCCATAAACTTTGTATCCGAAGTTGTGAAACACCCTGATACCGAGTCCAATATATGTAGTTTATGAAAAAAGAAATTAATAAAATTTATTAGTCTTTTAAAAAGGCTATTTCTTAAATACATGTTTAAAAATAGAAGAAATCGGTGGCAGTAAATCATATAAAAGGCATAAATTAAAAGCGAATTCATTGACTCTTTAATTGCAAGTCAAAACGAAATCAATACTGAGAGTTGAAGCCGGGTCGCGAGTATAATCAATTTGTCCCTGTAAAAAACTCGTATCGAAGACAAAAACTTGGCGTACATTATGGCGTGTTTAAGCAGCAAGGCATAATTAACTAAGTACAGGCGTAATTTGTGTAGTGAATTTGACACAAAATGACACACGCTGCACTCGACAGCCTTTAATTACTAAACCTCAAACTTCATTTATTATAAATTGTTCAGCTCGTATCTGGCGTTGGTAATCTCAGCGACGTACCAATTGAAATCTACGGACAGATTAATATTGTTCTAATTGCGATATTGTGTGCCACTCTGAAATAAATTACTGGCTTTTATATGTATACGTATGTGTCCACAAATACCACCTATTTATCTTTTCATTCTGTGCTGTGCTGATTACTTTACAGCCTTTTGATGGGAAATTGTCAACCTGTTGGTAAAATTATCAACAATTCGTTTCATAAATTATCAATACCGTCACTTGAAAAATATATATTCTAATTAAAACTAATTATATTACCCCTTAACCTTAAAAATAATTTAATAAAAAATAAATACGTATTTCGAAATTAAGTTATCATCATCAGTAGGTCCTAACAACTCTGACGTGGTTGACATGTTTAATAACATTCCCTTGTTGTACTACTGATGATGAGAACTTAGTTTTATTAAAATTAATTTTAATGTTAAGGGGTAATTTTATTAGTTTTACTTATATTTAACCTTAGACTCCATCTATTATTAATTTTTAATATAATAATAATAATAATAATAATAATAATAATAATAATAATAATAATAATAATAATAATAATAATAATAATAATAATAAAATACGAAACGTAATAGGTATATGGGGTCTCGTGGCCGCGTGCCTGAGTGTCAGGTCGCGAATCTGGGGAACCGGGTTCGATCCCGACCGACGCCAAATATTTTCCAATTATGAATGGCACAAAATTGACCCCTGTGGTGCACTCTCCACGCCAGCAATGAGTGCCCGTGAGGTGACGCCTGGTAAGCGCCCGCACGGTGCAAATATTTCATCATTACCGATATCTGTATACAAAGCAGATTGGCACACCCAGCAATGGGTAATAAACCGTGATGATATATTTATTTATTTATAATAGGTATAGGGTGACCATCCGTCCTGGTTTGGCCGGGACATTCCCGGATTTCAGAGATTGTCCCGGCGTCCCGTCAAGGTTTTGTAATGTCCCGGTTTCTACTAAATTATTAATATTCTTTTTTACCTCTCGCTAAGAGAGGTATTGAATTCATGCTAAAAATCGCATGTTCAAATTTTAGTGAATAAGCACGTTTTAAGGTCCATAGAATCCGATTATAACATTTTTACGATGGTATCCGTGTGTGTGTGGATGATGGATCCACGAATTCTCAAATACTATAAAATTTAAGACATTTTTAACTACAGATTCCTCAATCTAACAATAATGAGAAGAGTTGATTAAGTTTTGGTAACAATTGGACAAGTAGTACTTACAATAAAAAAAACATCTAAATATTATTTATCGAAAATTTATGTAAATACTTATATTAAAGAAGGTTAAAAGAAATAAACTGTGAAAATTAGAGTAAAATTCGCTAATCCAAAAAACTTAATCATTTTTGTGACTCGGGCTGTAAATGGCGGGAGGTAATGTTCTGGCCACATCAGAATTTTATTATCTATCTCAAATTCAAAATAATGGACTATGGTTGTTTTTGCCAGAATCTCTTTAACAAACATGATATTCTAGTTTTAAACATAAAAAAATTAAATGTATAGAACTTGACAAACATTGTTTTGTGTGTTTTTTGATACTAGTTGCCCTCTAGTGGTGTTACCAGTACTATTGCATTTACGTACGCCATTATATTTCATGGGTATTATTTTTAAAAATCTGATGTGGCCAACACAATACTTCCCGCCATTTACAGACCGAGTCACAAAAAAGATTAAGTTTTGTGGATTAGCGAATTTTACTCTAATTTTGACAGTTTATTTCTTAAAATATAGTCTAATCTAATCCAAGTAACTACCTTTTTTAAATCCCTCAACAGGATTAAATCCCAATTACAGAGTGGGTTCACATTCACACATCCATGCCTTAGTGGGATTCGAACCCAGAGCCCCGAGGGCACTCATGACAAGAGGCGTTTCTCTAACCATTGAGCCACCGGAATTATATTAAAATGAAGATTAAATTTTAAATACCGGGATAGAATAGAATTCACTAATCCAAAAATGAGGACTAGCTTAAATATTTTTGCGAATCGTTAATTTTTATTAATTTAAATACATACATACATATTGACTTATGTTGGAAACTGTATTGAATTCCTTTTCTATTGTTCTATTTACTTTTTGCTTTTTAAAACGTTACTAATATTATTTTGAAATGATTAGTTCTTTGATAGTGACATTTACCTGTCAGTTACATACATTTGAATTACTGCGTTTTGTTTGTTTAAAGTGTAGCCTCTGGGATTTAAATTATAGATAATTTTATAAATTTATCCATAAAATATATAGAAAAAGTATTAATGCAAATCTATAGAAAATTTAACAATCTTTAATTTTTATAATAATATTAATTACGAAAAAATAACATTTAAAGGTATTTTTCGAAGAAAAACTATTTTGAGCTTCTAGTAAAGTGCCATCTCCGGTTATCCGATTTTCACCAAAATCTAATGGGCTCTTTCCAATACAGAAAAAGTTCGAAATACAAGATTTCAAAATTTTCTGAACGATAGTATTTGAGTAGAGTGGAGGATCCACATATACACACATATACACAGACATCAGCGTGAAAATGTTAAAATTGGATTATAGGGACCTTAAAACGTGGTCATTTACCAAAATCTCGATATGCGATTTTTAGCACGATCCCTCTACCTCCCTTACCAAGGGTAGCGGGAGGTAAAAAAGGATGAATGCCCATTTTTTCTAATAGTTTGAAGGTGGGACTTTCAAATGATATATTTAAAAAATACAAGAGCTTAAAAGAATGACGGTCCAGGCTAGTAGTCAGACTAATAAAATTCTATTAGGTCCCATATAAGTTGAAACTTGAAACTCGACACAGCTGTGAGTATAATAATGTCCAAACTGAGACTTGGAGTAAGATTATGGACACAGAATCTTAATTCAAATATAAGATTTCAAACTTTAGCGTATTAAAAAAAAAATTGTGACATTCATTTTTTGCAGGAGGCTCTTCATATAGTACTGACTGACCAAAATGAGTAGCGGGAGGTAAAAAATGCAACAACATTTTAGGAATAAACAAAAAATCGTGTCTATTATCTTTTTAACAAGTCTATAAGAACATAATCTATTTCTTAAAATTCTTTTGTGGTCGTACATAAAAAACTTTGCACATGTGTGTAACAATGAGACATTCCTACATTATAAATTATTACAAGTAATTTTTCACCCACACCGCATGACTTCATTCAATTTTTTTCGCTAATTGAATAAATTATTTCTGTCTGCATGTATTATATCTTATATAAGAAACAAAAAAGCGTAATTATTGCAGGTGTTAAGTACCGAGTTTAAAATTCAAATGAATTTGGCAAGCATCGCCACCTACACTAACATAACGTCCAACGGCCATGAATTGCATCTGTCTGAATATAGCCACACGTGTTGTAGAGCGCGATGCTCGCGGCTAGTTTCAGTGTGGATATTTGCGTGGGACATATCACAGACCACAGCCATCTATTCGGTTTAAAAAAGTATCGAGATGTTTAAATCTGATACGATAATGACTATAGACAGGGAATGTACACTCTACATTGCTGTAGTGCGTAGTGATAAAACGTGGAGCCATCTGGTACTCTAGGAACTAATTACAATTTTATATGCTTGTACTATTTGTTCCAACACTTTATATCTCAGAATCTAAGTACTAAGTATATATTTTAATAAAATATTAATCACTTATTGAATAGTTTGATGAAATATTTATGGGAGATATTGAACTCTAATGAATGTTGCTGACATTTAAAAAATATAAATCAAAAACTTTAAATATTTAGTACGACACAATTTCGATTACTATCTATTTTAAACGCTTTAATTAATTTATTTTAAAATGTTGCCCTTTTTGATAGCTTCTCTATATGACAAATATCAGAATAAGGTATCCTAAATTATTAATTTTCAAAGTGGTTCTTGTTCAGTATATTAAAAAAAAACTTTTTGCCGATTGACATTAAAAGTGCGATTTTTTTGACAGCTAACATTGTAAAATATCACTTTTACTGCCTTTCAAAATAGGTAGGTAACTATCAAAAATAATCACTGAATTAATATTAATTCTAAACTCGACAAAAAAATATGCAACACTGCACCAAACATAGATTTACAGCTCTGGTAGCCTCTGCTGTAAATCAGTAAATCTGGTATTTTAGTGCCTAGTTAAACAAATAACTATTATACGACACATGGCAAGTATAGCCGCATTTACTGCCTCGGTCCACAGTGCCGGCCCGCGACTTTATTTGAGCGCCCCAGGCGAAAATTGTAAATTGCGCCCCTCATTTATTACAATTTTGTTTAGATTATATAGGTACAAAAATTATGAAAGACGCGATTTGTGTGCATAACTCGCGAACAATCACGGAACCTTACTCTGAATGAAATTTTTTTTTAAATATTTTGGATATTTAAAATACAGAGAGTTTTTTTCTTTTGGGTTCTACAGAGTCGCTTTATTTTTGTCTAATACCATATACAGGATTAGTCACGGGAGAGTTACTTTCAAAGTCCGTTTGTGTGCAACACGAAATACAATTTACTACAGCTTCTAGCTTCCTCTCTTAAAAAAATAAATTATTTAATTCACGATTGCTTTGCCTATCTAATGATGATTGTCATTTTGACATTAAACAATTAAATATGGTCTGTTGTCATTAGTATTTTCGGTTGCAAACAAACGGACTTTCAAAATAACTCTTCCCTGACTAACCCTGTATATAGGGAAAGAAAAAAATATTTCTCAGTGTAGGTATAAATACTTTTCGTTATTTTGCAATTCAAAAAATCTAATTTAACTCTTTAACGGTTCATCCTAGGTAAAAATATAAGAATCTTGTTTTGTATAACATTTCGATACGGTTCACCGTTTTCAAGAAAAATATCAAAAACCAAAATATGTCGCCTTTTTTCAAATTGACGAGGGGCTGTTGCATCAGTGTATTTTTCTGTACAGGATTGCGTATAAAAGCTTTTGTTGCAATTTTTTTGACGTTGGGGGTATTTTTCAACACATTTCCTGAACAACAATTACATCTTCAGTATTTGATATGACAATGTTTTTAATTGATATAATCGCCAACGAATTTAACCTTTCTTCTTTCTTAGTATAACGTAAAAAAATATAAATAGGATGTAATTAATATAAGTTTGCTGCAAGTGGAACTGTCAGCATTAGGATTAAAGCTACACACTGGACGAGTCAATAAACTTGTAATTTAATTTTTAATTTATGTTGCAAAAAATAGTCTCAAAAAATATCGCCCTAAAACCAATTTCGCCCCAGGCGGTCGGCTGGCTTGCCTGAAGCTTGGGCCGGCCCTGGCTTTTAGACAATAAAAAAAGGAATACACCATAACAAAAAATAATAAAATGTATAAAGTATTACTCAATAAATTATGAGTACGATAAAAAAATTTTAATAATTATTTTGCGAGATATTTAGCATTTTTATAAGTGTCACAGTGACGTCACACTATATTGCTATTTTTCTTGGGCAGCCTACTATACTGGTGCAAGAAAGATTGTAATACGTGTCGCTAAAAATCAAATGCAGTTATACCAAAACCAATTATGACTTTTTAGACTATGAATTGCTTCAAAATTATTATATTAACTATTTATACTTTTTTGATAAACTGACACAATATAGATTATATTATAATACTGTCACTTTTGACATTACGTCAAACCCCCCCCCCCCTCCATTCCCCTCGAGGTGATTTTAACCATATGCTTACGATTGATGAAGTGCGTATTATCAACTTGTTACAATATGTATACATATTTGAAAATAACATAATATTTATTTTGCAAGAACAATATTGTTTTGCTTCATTTTTGTTCAAAACATGTAGGCAGGTAGACCAAATATTTATATGAAAGTGCATTAAAAGTTGAACGTCTCTTAAATTCTAAAAAAAATATTTAACGACATTGTTGAACATTTGCACTTGTTTATTTGCTCATAAAAACATTTTGCGTCTGTTATTTTATCAATTTTACAAACATAATATATATTTTTTTGTCAAATGATTAAGATTACGATCCGGAAAACCCAGTTTCGATTTCAAACCAAACTTCAAATTTATTTACAATGAACTATTTGCGGAATACAGAAAAACCGATATCTATCACAATATACATAATATTACGTTGAAAACGAAAAAAAATTATGTTTTTTATTAAATTAAGAAAGTGCATTCTGTGACGACAAAATTTTGAACCGGACAAAGGGAAGCATATGTAAGAATGTAACCTGTTGATGGCGTGCGAGTGGGATTTTTAATTTGAATTTGACATTAATTCATTTTCTCTCTGTGTGTTTTGTTTATTACAATTTGAGTGGTTTCTGTTACTTTTATTACGTATTTCGATTTGATAAGCAAACGTCAAACATGAGACCTGTCATGTTTAAATTACCCGCACATGCCGTTGCTATGGAGCGTCCGAAGCTATGGCTCTACGGCCATTCATTGGTTTGGCGTAATTCTACGTCACATGGCGGGAATTAAATTAATCATATTTTATATCTTTTTTCTGGTCAATTAAGCTACGTTTCCAGCTCTTAACATAGTCACTGTTTTTATTATTTGTCATAACCTTGAAAGTTTGTCATACGTATAATGGCTTGAGCGTTTCCAGCTACTGTTTTAGTCTTTAGTCTTTGTCTTTGTCATAGCGCATAAACACAAAGTTTGCATGCTTCATACTTTCGTCATAGTCTTTGTCGCTGTTCTGTTGGAAAGAGATAAGTGATGTAAGCGCTATCTCTTTTTATGTTGCGCAGTAGTTCTACGCGTTGTATCTGTCATTATTTTGGTGGTTATGTTATTATTTTTGTGTTGAGATAATATAAATATGGACAACAAAAAGAAAAAAATCATATTTTTTATATTATAAGTACAAATAAAATTATAGCATATCTTGTAGATATACAGACAATATTAAAATTTAAAGTGGAATATTAGAAACATGGTGGCTCGTTCACCATATTAATTTCGTGCTTTATTTCAAATGTTATTTTGGAATTATACAAAATAATTACATTATTACTTAATTTGAGTAATGATTACTACTCATCATTAATATCATTAATAACTATATGAATTTGAAGCATTGTAAAGAGTTTTATAAATGTGTTCCTTTTTTGAGTGAACAAACATTATAAGTACAAAAACTTAAGACTGTGCTTATGTTAACAGCTGGAAATGGCCAATATCTTCTAACAAAAACATAGGACAAAATACAAAAACAAAGACTAAAACAGTGACTATGTTAAGAGCTAGAAACGTAGCTAATGAAAATTTTGTTGAAAGAAAAAATATGGGTAGCAAGATTTTATCATCTCTTCAAAAATATTAAATAAAAAAAACGTTACGCAAGTTGCCGATTATACATTGCATTAAAAAAAAACCTAACTCGGAATAGAAATAAATAAATAAATAAATAAATAAATACATCATCACGGCATATTACCCATTGCTGGGTGTGCCAATCTGCTTTGTTCGCAGATATCGGTAATGATGATGACATATTTGTACCGTGCGGGCGTTTACCAGGTGTCACCTCACGGGCACTCATTGCTGGCGTGGAGAGTGCACCACAGGGGTCAATTTTGTGCCATTTAATAGGCTATGAACAAAGAAAACTATGTCAATTTAAAAGTATTTAATTAAATGTTAACTTGAAAGGAGATATTGTCAAAAATGTTATCTAAAGAAATGAAAGTTTTTCTTCTTGAATCTTATTTTAGAAATGAAAATAAATTCAATGAAGAATGGCAATATACTGCATCCTTCTTTATTATATATATATATATATATATATATATATATATATATATATATATATATATATATATATATATATATATATATATATATATATATATGTTTCTCTGTTCATAGCCTACTCCGAGATTTTTTTTCGAACACACTGTAGTACAAGATTGGGACTCCCAGAAAAGAATAATTAGCCGTGAGGATATATTCATATTTATTTATTTAAATTTTAAATAATTATGAAAAGTGTTAGTGCAGTGTACGCTCAAAGAATTTTAAAAGTCTTTTAATTTGATAATGTGAAAATAAAAGCTACGGTATTAAAATAAATTTAACCTGTTTATAAAGGAATATAAATTCTCCCTTAAAGGAAAATACTTTCAATGTCTTGGTAACAACATTAAAGTTAAAATTGGGACATGAAATAATTTTAAACTTTAAAAACTTTTCAAAATAATCCACCGTATATCACTCCTTGATTTTAGTAAAATTTGTAAGAGTTCACTTTGCAAGAAGGTAAATTTATTTGCGACGGAGTGAGACGGAGAAGTATTATCAAAATTGAAATGCAGTCTGCGATACCTGGCCCAAATCCCGGACTTCACAAGTGTGGGTGTGATCTTTCCCCACGGAGGCACATTAAGAAACATTACTTAGGATGAAATTAGATATAAAAGTATTCAAATCAAGCTTTATAATTTCGAGGGTCGAATATTTTTTGGAAGATAAGTGTTATAATGACCCTTATTGTAATTTTCGCAATATATATATACATACATATAAACATAGATGATGGTTTATTAGGAACCGAAGCGTCGGATTGTTAAATAAATGGCAATCTAATAAAATTATTTTACCACGACTGCATCTCCAATAATTTTTTCCCTAATATCTTATTGTAATTGTTTATCATACTATTTTCTGTTTTTAATTTACTTTTATTTCAAATTTTTGGATTGCTCCGTTAGAGTAGCTGGTGCCCATTTCATGATTTATTCCTAGGAGTCAAGGTTAGTATTCTATGTATACAGGGTGTTATAAATATGTGTTAAAAATTTATAGGATATATAGGGGATGAAAATAGACTAACTTTTACTAATAAACGCATATTCGGAGCATAAAAGAGTACTGGGGTCATACCACATTTTCCAATTTTTTTTCTTCTGGAATTACACTTAAAACTACTTACGAAAATATATACTTTATGTCACATAAGTTTCTAGTTTTACAGAAATAATTTATTAAGGTTTATATAAAATTTCAAATGACGTCTTAATTTTGCGACCGTAGTGTCGCCTACCGAGTAAAAATGGAACTACATTTGACGTTTATGTCATTGTGTCTTGAAACCAAACGTTGACAGCAACAAGTTGTTTTATACTCGTGCTTTTGTTTTTATTGTGTATTATTTAATTTAATTATGGAAACTAATTTTGAAGAAGCAAATTGTCAGTGACAGATCTAATTCAAGTACAGTAAAGGCACGAGTACGTGTGTGCCTCACTATCGTGTATTTGTGTACAAAATTATGACGTCACAAAATCAGACTCTTCATAAAGAAAATCATGTATGAAAAGCATAATAATATTACATAATTTTGATTTATATATGTATATTATTAGGTGAATTTTTCATTTATGAAAGAAAAATCAATATTTTTTACTTCCTTGTACGAAGTAAAGGAAGTATTGTAATCGCGAAAAATTTCGGTTTTGAGATTTCAACGGAAATATCCATTTTGACCATCTCTGAATCCATTTTGACTAATTTCGTCGTGACGTCTGTACGTACGTACGTATGTACGTACGTACGTACGAACGTACGTGCGTATGTATCTCGCATAACTCAAAAACGGTAAGCCGTAGAAAGTTGAAATTTTGTATTTAGGACTGCTATAACATCTAGTTGTGCACCTCCCTTTTTGGTCATTACATAATTTCTAGAAATGGTACTTTATTTGAAGCCTATAATAGATTTTGATGAAAAACTATCTTAAAATATAATCTAACACTTTACAAATTTGGTATATAAGACTTTTATGTCAAATGGAATAACATAGTGGATTTTGGTTAAAACAGGCTAACCGGAAGTGACATATTACCTGAAGTTGTTAACAGTTTTTCTTCAATAAAATGGTTTCATTTTGATTTTAGAAATAAATGCTTCAAATAAAATTTTTAGAGAATTAAATTCTGTGTCTAGCACATCAAGTATTATTAAATTAGCCCTTCGTATAAGCGAGATATGTATATTTAAAACATATAATTTTTGGGCTTTTGTAATGAAGCTTGCTATGGATTAGGACAAAAAATAACAAAAAAATAAAAAATAGATGCTAATGTCAAATTACGTCAAATACGTGCAATTTTATACGTGTTTTATACTTGGGTCTATACTTCATATTGGTCTTGTGTACAAGGAAGTCGTGTGGTGTCCACATCAGATTTTTTCTTTTTGGTATGACCCTATTATCTACCTTAATTTAAGTTGGCTGAGACGAGCCACTTCATTTAATAACTTTGTTTATTTTATTTTTTTAAAATAATTTTATTCGTTCAAAAGCGTCAGGATCTGTTTGAATTTTCTTGTGCTACCATACACTCGGTCGTGCATTACCATTTAAGCCTAATCGCGAACAGTATACTCATTTATAAACGTCTGCAATGCAATGCTAAAATAAACAAAATAATAGGTAATTGAAGTGATAGGTCACAGTCCACAAAAATTAAGAAAGATAATTGTTCCTTTAAGAGCCTATAGCTCGAAAACGATAAGAGTTTATTCGTCAAAGTTAGTCTATAATAGACCCCCTACATGCTCTATAAATTTGTAACCCGTATTCATTACCATCCTATATAATTTTAGCGCCCCGACGCAGGATGGTAACGCTGACAGTTTTAATAAACATTTGCAACTTATTTTGACATTTTGACAACGATTATTCAGAAGTTAAGTTAGAATTAAAATTTATAATTATGTTATCAACCTAAAAATAAATATGTACGTAAGGTATTTTGCTATTTTAAATTTTAAAAATTATACTTTGATAAGCATTTCCAATAAAAATAATGTCTAAAAATAGTAGTAAGTTGAACTTTGTAAAGCAGACATAGAATAAAATATATTGTATGGAAATGTTTTACTTTAGTCTAGTCCGAGGTCTAGTGCTAGTCAATGGAATTGACGCATTTAACTAGTTTCATTATTCGAGCAATAAAATAACAGCTTTTACCCTTGTGGCATAAAATAGTATATTAGAAAATTTAGAAAATGAATCCTGGCGAGTTTTCTAAGTGACAAGTGCGAAAAAAGTCTTCTAAAATATTTGAAAAACTGCTATATTAAACCGAAATGGTTTAGGGACGATTTTATATGTAACGTTGCAGTAGTACCAACCTTCTAAAACAAAAACTTGCGTATTGCGTACAATGTCTGGTCACGAATCTGGGGAACCGCGTTCAATCTCGACCGACGCCAAATATTTTGAATTTTAAATGGCACAAAATTGACCCTCGTGGTGCACTATCCACGCCAGCAGTGAGTGCCCGTGAGGTGACGCTTGGTAAACGCCCGCACGATACAAATATGTCATCATCATTACCGATATCTGCGTACGAAGCAGATTGGCACATCCAGCAATGGGTAATATTCCGTGATGATATATTTATTTATTTTATTTAAATATAAAAATAGTTCATTCCATAGTTTAGGTTTAGACTCTAGAGCCATAGATAACTTTTAACAGGTTAACATTTGGCATACCTAACTTGAGTAATAAACCGTAATGCTATCTTTATTTATTATTAAAATATTTGAGTTCTTATCATATTTGCAGAAAATGTCTGTTTTTTATAGTATGTAATAATCGTACATAAGTCCAGATAAAAATGGGTTAAACGAACTATGCATATAAACATTCGTGGAAAATTTTACCCATATTAAATGATGGAAACTTTTTAATATTTATAAATAGTATTTATATTTTAAAAATACGCAAATTTTCTACATCATCATTCTGTTTGGTTTTAAAATTTCAATATTTTAAATTTCTGTTTACAAACAATAGAATTTCTGCTAATTATGAAAATTATAATAGTAAACCTTTAACAAAAAGAGAATTTATGAATAACTATTTTTTGCTTTGTTTCGAGTTATTTTTGCCTCGGAACATTGTTTATGAATTAATGTCTGTGTTGAAACGTAATAATATTAATAAGAGAATGGGTTGCTACATTAATGATGTAAAATTGTGTTCTCTGATTTCGCTTGTTAATTTTACCGTCAATATCGAATTTATTAACCTAATTAGATTGACAAGATTAATATTTCAGAAACCTGTACGCTTTATTGACAATTGACAACTGAACTTACAGATATTTTGTTTTATTCAACATATATTCATGTACTCAAAGGTTATGTCATGTAATATAATTCGACTTGTTGAATTCATCTGTAACTGTTTCATGTAAACAAACATGTCAGCCATTCATGATTCAATAAGAATTCTCGTATTTCAGGAAAACTGTAAACGTATTAAATTATTTCAGTATAATGTAAAATGAATACATAAAAATACGTAAATAAGGTTTTTATTATTTAATTTATTTATTCTATTAGGGGGGAAATTGAATAAACAATTAACGGCTTCCCGCTTCCAAATTCGGAACTACTAGAATTCAATTTAAGAATCGGAACTAACCGAATAACCGTAACAGACCTAATTTTTATTCTGGAACTGATAATAATATAATAATAATATCATATCTTCATTGTCAATAATATTACCCGAATATGAGCATCGGTTCAACTACCCGATCCGAAGACCTAATCCATTATTTCGTTCCGGATATCCGGATAGTTTCATTGACAGCATTAGAAATAACTAAATATTGTCAAATGTGAGAAAAAGTTTAATTTTTCAAAATTTCAATTTTTATATTTCCGAGAGATTTGCATTCACAGTTGTACCTCAAAATAGGGTATTCTCTCATATTTTTTTATTTATTTTTCTTAAAGAACAGTTATATCTAAGAGTACCTGTGAAAACCCGAGTTAAAAATTCATTTTAATAAGCGAGATATTAATTTTTAAAATTTGATTTTGTTGTGTCACGTGAAAGTGACGTACTAGTTGTACAGTACCAGCGGTGTACTATAAGTGGTTCATGCGGCGTCTAATCACATTCGAACATGGAATAGGGATTTCAACTGGTCTCCCATTGGAAGGTCTTCTAGTACATCAGCAAAATTTAAATGCTTTATATCTTTTGTAACAATTAATTTATAATATGTTTTTTTGTTTTTTCCCTGTTGTTTACCTATCAACACTAATATATTTAATAAATTTTTTAAATTGGTAGTCCTCAGAGAATACCCTATTGCCCATTTTTAGGCGTTAACTCAATAATGGGTAATAAAAATAAAAAAATTACATCACCACTCGATTCTACGGATTAAAATTACATAAATATACCAATTTTCATAATTTTTGAACAACTATATCAATTTTTATAAATAAAAGTAAAAATATCTCTGATAATGACCAAAATGACAAAATACTAGAGACCTTAAATTTTTGCGATTTTTAGGTGTATTCAGTTATTTTATTCTAGAATTTGCATACTTTGTTAAAAAAATATGAAAGTTGGTATTATTATTTAATTTTGGTCATAGAATTGAATGGTGATGTGGCTAAGACTATATCTCGTCCCAGTTTTGAGTAATGCCTAAAAATGGGCATCTTTGAGGTACGACTTTGAATGCAAAAATCTCGAAAATGAAAATAGATATCGACATAAAATAAATAACTAAATATATCATTACGGCATGTTACCCATTGCTGGGCGTGCCAATCTGCTTTGTACACAAATATTGATAATGATGATGACATCTGCATACACTTCTAAAATTTAAAATCAGCACGTTGAAATTTTGACGTTTTTACTTAAATTTTAAGCAAAACTGTTTCATTCTATGAACCAATTCCATTTATTACTTGTTTTGTTTGATTTTCAGTTTTTTGGGGTTGTGTCGGGGTACGGAATGGTTTAACACCTCCGGGCTTTGATTCGTGGGCGGACACAGGTCTGGCAGTCCGCCAACCAACGAGGAGCCAGTGTCCGCGGGCTCCAAATTCATCTGAGTCGCCGCGAGAATCCAGAGCTGCGGTACCGACGCACCAAGAGGTACGGACTCCACCAAGCTCTTTAGTAGTCATTCGGCATTGCTCATCTTGCACTTGCCATGTACACCATACTCAATAAGTTTAATTGTTTATGTACTTATTTGAAATAAACCAAACCTATTTTTGTCTTGATATTATAAAAGATTTTCTACTGTGAATTTTACCGATATTTCCATTGCAATTAATAGTAAATTAATACGCTGCATCCCGCAATGCTGAGGAGTATTTACTCCATATGGTAGCATGTATTCGGGCCTATTCTGCAACAATTGGTTAAAAAATCTTCTGCCGACTTGTGTCGCTGAATTTTCTGCTATAATTTAGTTCTAAGAATAGTTGAGATTTGTTTAAACCGATTTAAAAATTAAAAATTAACCTAACCGTTTTATAAACCTGTTATAGCTATTAACATTTCTAGGTATGTTATGCACATCATAACTGCCGCAGATGTAAGTTTGACATCTAAGGCTTGTTATGATTAATAACATCCGTGATTTGTTCAATAGTTTATCGGTTTCAGAAAATTAAGACATATCATTTTTCGAAATTTTCTCATTAATGCTACTTTCAGATTGCTATGGTTAACAGAACAATTATTTTGACATATGTCAATATAACAAATATTCAAATTATGTGCTTTATTCCTCGTTTATTACTTTAGAATAAAGTAGACCGTATTTAGAACGATAGGCTAACGTAATCTGTATGTATTAATGAAGAGCATTATATTTTCATTTTATTTTATTTTCAATTTGTAGACCGTTGTTGACAAGTCAGTATGGTAATAATATTACCCAATTAACATACAGATACAGTTATTAAACTATTATTCACGAAAGATGACTATTCAAGGTCATTTGTGAGCCGTCTGATATAATATTACCTGCAGATAACTTCAATTCATTTTGTATGCATAGGCGTACAACATACAATATTTATGGACACATTTTAACTGCAAAAATAAAAGTAATTCATTTGAAAATTAGATGTCTTTGTAAATAATGCCTTTCTGAAAGATTTATGTTCTTCACTTATGTTTTGCAAAATATAAAAACATAGACTTAACTTATAAACCAAGGAATAATAATTTGATTTAAACGTCAACGCCACTGGCTAAATATTAACACAGAGGGCAGTGCAGTAGATAATTAGGTATCTGTAATTATACGACATACGTCATTATTATTTATAGTGTGTTAGAAAGTAATGCCACTATTTACGTATATCTGTCACACCACATAAATTAAATAGATATAGGTAAAATAATCTTTCTCTTTCTAATACAAAATGTTGCTAAGCTACTGCTATGAATTGATGTGTATTCTTTCTTCGAACAAATGACCTTGAATAGTCATCTTTCGTGAATAATAGTTTATTTAGTTACCAGCCTACTTTTGTACATGTAAACAATGGAATAATATCCTGAAACCGGTAAAGTAAAAAAACACACTGCGATTTGACTAAAAGCATTTTAAAAATTACATATTCAACTTCGATTAATCTTAAATAGTAATGGGAAATTCCCGGATATTTATTTTTAGGAAATATTGCTTGGAAATATTTCCGGGAATATGTCCATATTGGGAATTTTTATGGAAAATTTAATTTTTTACCTCGCGCTACCCTTGGTAATGGAGGTATAGGGATCGTGCTAAAAATCGCATATCGAGATTTTGGTAAATGCCCACGTTTTAAGGGCCCTAGAATCCAATTTTAACATTTTGACGATGATGTCTGTGTGTATGTGTGTATGGATCCTTCACTCTAACTCAAATACTATCATTCAGAAAATTTTGAAACCTTGTATTTCGAACTTTTTTGTAATGGAAAGAGCCCATTAGATTTTGGTGAAAATCGGATGACCAGAAATGACACTTTACTAGAAGCTCAAAATAGTTTTTCTTCGAAAAATACCTTTAAATGTTATTTTTTCGAGATTGTTATTATAAAAAATAAAGATTATTAAATTTTCTATAGATTTGCATTAATACTTTTTCTATATATTTAATGGATGAATTTATAAAATTATCTATAATTTAAATCTCAGAGTCTACGCTTTAAGCAAACAAAATACAGTTATTCAAATGTATGTAACTGACAGATAAATGTCACTATCAAAGAACTAATCATTTCAAAATAATATTAGTAACGTTTAGAAAAAAGTAAATAGAACAATAGAAAAGTAATTATAGCTTCCAGCATAAGTAAATATGTAGGTATGTATTTAGATTAATAAAAATTAACGATTCACAATAATATTTAAGCTAATCCTCATTTTTTGATTAGTGAATTCTAATCTATCCCGGTATATAAAATTTAATCTTCATTTTATTATAGTTCCGGTGGCTCAATGGTTAGAGCAACGCCTCATGTCATGAGTGCCCTCGGGACTCTGGGTTCGAATCCCACTAAGGCATGGATGTGTGTGAATGTGAACCCACTCGGTAATTGGGATTTAATCCTGTTGAGGGGTTTAAAATAAAAGATAGTTACTTGGATTAGAATAGACTATATTTTAAGAAATAAACTGTCAAAATTAGAGTAAAATTCGCTAATCCAAGAAACAATCTTTTTTGTGACTCGGGCTGTAAATGGCGGGAGGTATTGTGTTGGCCGCACCAGATTTTTGTACAGTTGTACTTATAAAATTGTAACTAAAAATAAATTCCCTAGAAATGGGAATTTATATTGTTACAGGGAATATTCCCATATAAATTCCCTTCTAAGGAAATATTCCTATTGAGAATTTTTCCATCTCCCATCACTAATCATATACCTTTATTTTTTCGGTTTCTTCAACTGTAAAAATTGAATAAATGTATTCAAAATAGTAACATAAAAAGTACGACTTTGAAACTCTGAAAACTAAAGTTACAGACTGTACGAGAAGCCAAAGTAACGTATACAATGGTTGCTTATTATTCAAATCATCTACTGCGTTGCACTTTTGAAGGCTACGTAAGTTCACATTCGGAATCTCGAATCATCGTCTTCATTTTGAAGACATGGTCGATTTCCAGCCAACATTTGTCAAATATCACTTACATTACGTCACTATACGTCACGGTTTACTGCCTACCATATTGTTACATTGTAACTCTTCAACATACGATGTTATCTCGGTGAGAAATTAAAATTACTTTATTGAAAGCACGTCGTTTCAGTGTGGGAAGGATAAAGTACAACAGAAAAAACAGAAAAATGGCATTTTAATTCTACGTAATAAAATATACGGGATTAGGATCAAATTGAGTCGAAACAGTTAACTCAAGTACATTCTGAAATTTCTAATTAAATTCTAATTGTTTTGGGGGAAAACATGTGGTATTTATATTCAAACTAATTTCAAAAGAATAAAACCAAATTGAAAGAATTATATCGCTTTATACATATTTTGAATTAGTTTTAATTTCAATTTAAAAAAAAAGAAATCAAGTCTGCCATGTACACAAACAAATACTCTGTTCTTATATTATAACATGGAGAATAATAAGATTTTTAATGACAGTTGTATTGTAAGTTTGATAAAGAAGTACAGTAAGTAAATAAAATGGAAGAATAAATCAAATGACTGCGAAATACACTGCTTCAACGTAACTTTATCACTCGTGTCGCACTCCATTATGAAGAAGGCTCATAAAGCTCACGAAAGCGCATATTACACTTTCAAGCTTTCGTCCGGCTTATTTTACAGACAAAATAAGATAGCACAATAATAGATTACTATAATAACATAGTCAAATTTTAACTATCTTAAATCAAAAGACGAAAATATACATAAATTAATGAGAATTAGTGAAAAAAATTTGTTTCAATATTGATTAGGTCGCAAACTACGAGCGACTAAAGTTGATTACTAATTAGGTATGACGCGTTAGATCCTAAGAATTTGATTGGTCGCCAGATTTTAAAAAAGAGATTCGCGCGTCTACTGCTGTCACCTTTGAAAGATTATGAACTGTGACGTTGTTGTATAACCTAACAAAAAAAATCTGGTGTGACTAAGACAATACCTCCCGCACTTTACAGCCCGAGTAACAAAAAAGATTAAGTTAATCCTTACTTTTAGATTAGCGAATTTTACTCTAATTTTGACAGTTTATTTCTTAAAATATAGTCTAATCTAATCTAAGTAACTACCTTTTTTTAAAACCCCTCAACAGGATTAAATCCCAATTACAGAGTGGGTTCACATTCACACAACATCCATGCCTTAGTGGGATTCGAACCCAGAGACCTGAGGGCACTCATGACATGAGGCGTTGCTCTAACCATTGAGCCACCGGAACTATAATAAAATGAAGATTAAATTTTAAATACCGCGATAGAATAGAATTCAATGATCCAAAAATGAGGATTAGCTTAAATATTTTTGCGGATCGTTAATTTTTATTAATCTAAATACGTACCTACATATTTACTTATGCTGGATACTGTATTGAATTCCTTTTCTATTGTTCAATTTACTTTTTCTTTTTTAAAACGTTACTAATATTATATATATATATATATATATATATATATATATATATATATATATATATATATAATTAGTTCTTTGATAGTGACATTTATCTGTCAGTTACATAATTTGAATAACTGCGTTTTCTTTATTTAAAGCGTAGGCTCTGGGATTTAAATTATAGATAATTTTATAAATTTATCCGTAAAATATATAGAAAAAGTATTAATGCAAACCTATAGAAAATTTAATAATCTTTAATTTTTTAATCTCGAAAAAATAATATGTAAAGGTATTTTTCGAAGAAAAGCTATGTTGAGCTTCTAGTGAAGTGCCTTTTCCAGTTATCCGATTTTCACCAAAATCTAATGGGCTCTTTCCAATACAGAAAAAGTTCGAAATACAAGATTTCAAAATTCTCTGAATGATAGTATTTGCGTTATAGTGGAGGATTCACACACACATACATACAGACATCATCGTGAAAATGTTAAAATTGGATTCTAGGGACCTTAAAACGTGCTCATTTACCAAAATCTCGATATGCGATTTTTAGCACAATCCCTTTACCTCCCTTACCAAGGGTAGCGGGAGGTAAAAATAGGTCTCAATCGAAAACAAATAACACGCGAAATCAAAAATTCTCCCCTTTCATGCTAGTTCTAAACGAGTCAAAATGTAGGTGTTCCATCTAAACATTAACCTATCCAATCCCTTTGACGATGCGAGCCAGGGTTGTAATACATCCCTCGACGCTCGTGCCACAGAGCGGTGATCGTCAAGGGTTCCCTTCCACTTGACTATTACGTAACAATGGTAGCGTGCGCTTGCACGCATTTTACAGCCCTAACACGGCCATTATGTAGCGCCAACCTTTGGCTGTCGTAAAACAGGTAACCGCGTGCCGCCCATGACATAAAGACCCACAAACCTGTTGACTGCAAGTGGAATCTGAATCTGATACTGCACCATTAAGGCATTAAGCTACCTGCCGAGGGTTTCATGTTTAATGAAAGAATTAATTCGTGAATAAAAGGTTGTTTCTTTGTTTGCAAATGCAGGTGGTGCTGTTTGACAATCATATTTTTATAGAACAATAGGAGGTTATATTTAGATAATTATTTGGCCATAGAGTTAAGAATATATATAGAGGGAGCATGAAGCATAATTCGTAGGCAATGACCTTGATGCCTAGTGACGGAAGGGGAATGAAGCGTCGGCCATATTGCACTGGTACATTTCTGCAGTCTAATACATAGTCAACTGTCGTATTTATTATTAAAATTTACTAAATATGGTCAAAAAATGTATTTAAACACAAAAGTTTAATGAACACATTCGAAATAGTACACGTCGACGAAAGCAAATGCTGGGATTCTAGGCATTTCTATAAAGTCTATAAGCGTTTCTATAGTGACTTATTGACTTTATAGAATGCAATTCTGAGCTCGTCTATATGTAATAGATTTCTATAAAGACCTTATAGACGTCTATAACTTAAACGTTGTCCAACAGTTGTACTTATAGAAATCGAAAAATCTGTATTTCTGTCATTTTTAGTAATAGAACGAAAAGTATTACACAAACTTTAAATTTTGTACTTGGTTTAGTGGACAAAAATTACAGAATTTTTGCACTTTTATTGCATATTGACAACTGACATATGCCAAATTTGTTAGCTTTTATTTTATATAGGTAGGTACATGTTTGCATCAGCACGAATTATCAAAAATAAAGAATCCCAAAAGAATAAGAACGGAAAAACAGACTGCTTAAAATAGTTTGCAGGAATATCAAAATTATGAACTTCGATATTTTTAATAATATTAAAATTATTTTAGTTCCTGAAGTTTGTATATTCATTTGTCTCTTTTCAAAATTCATGGCTGTCAAAAGTAAAATTTAACAGGTATTAATGACAACCTTATAAAAATATTGCTGATATTATAATTACAATATTTTATAGAATTAAAATGTCTTAAGAAATATTTCTTCAAATAACATGCTTTTAATATTGTATTTAAATATTAGAAAATAATAAATTCAAATAAATCCATGTTTTTCAATTATTTAAAAAAAATTTAAATTGTATTTTATAACGATTGGTAACATTGCCGTTATAGATTCCATAAGATGAATTTACAGATGAAGCGAGTTATTGTGATTTTCAAATATCAAGAGATGGCGGTGATCGCATTAAACAATGGTACACTTTGCATTGCTGTCAATTGCGTTTCTTTAGTTTTCGTATTATTTTCTCATATATTAGTATTTTTTATTTATAATTCAAGTATCTATAATAGAATTTTTGTAGTCATATAGTTGTAGTTTCATGTAAATGTCAAATGTGTACCCCTGTTTGTAGTTCTAATATTCACCGCTAGTCAGCCTTTTCTCTTTTAAAAACCCAATAGATAGTTGCACAGAATATTGTTTTATGGAAATCTATAGGACATTCATTTATAGAATTTCTATAAGCTACAGATCTACAAATTTACAGAAATTTAAAAGAATGCGTAGAATCCCAGCAATAAACCAATAAAAAATGGACCATTCCCCATACGGCTTCAAGATTGCGGACTTGTGCTCCCTCTATTTTATATTCTTAAGTCTATGGATTTGTAGCTAAGATTGCATTTTTCAAATAAGAAAGTAAAAGTATTTTTAACTAACTATATATATGAAAATTGTATGAATGAGAGTATATCCTTTGCCAAATATTTGAAGACAGATGAAATTGATTTTTTAAGTCCTTGAGAAAATTAAATGCCTAGAAAAAATTTAAAATGTAAACTGCAGGGTAGATAAGGAAATAAATTCAGATATTTTTTAATCATTCACACAAATGTATTTTTAAATGGTAGCCATGGTAATTAGTTAAAAAAAAGTTTTTAAAATTTAGTTAGTATCAAAATATTACAAGTTAAAAAAGAATACACGGAAAAAAGTTAAATATTTCCAGTACAAAAATTGCATGAACAGTAAAGTAAAAAATGGTATATTATGTAACAAGTTTTATAAAGGTCGCTATAGTTTCGAGTACCTTTTCGCAAACTTCAGCTAGTACCTAATGACGGAGCTGTTAATGGTTGCTAGCTTCACCTTGTGTTTAATACGTTCGAAATCGAAACCACATCTTGTGGTGGTGTTATTAAAATTAGTGATGCACGACGAGGCGAGAGTACTCTCGCATCTCGTCTCGTCTCGTTGCATTATACGAGACGAGAACGAAAGCGCGATTGCAATTTAAAATTCGAGGCGAGATCGATATAACAACTGCGAGAAGCGAAAAATCTCGCCAGATTCTCGCGAGAGTCTCGCAATAAAATGTATTTGTAACTTTATAGCTTTAATTCATAAATTCAATGAAAAATGCACCGTACAGGGAGTGGAGTCAACGGTAATTCGTGCATAGAACAGGTGAATGTGAAAATTATATCAATTGACTATATTTTTTTGAGTTTATCTAGATATCGGTTGCAGAGCGAGGAAAAACAAAATAAAGACTAAAACGGTTTTGCATCTAATAGAACTAGTTTTTCTCCAACATTTCAGCCCCTAATTCATCCCAGTTAAAACTACGGTTAATAAAATTCTTGTCGTCCCTGAAAAGTAAAGGATCTTATATTAAGCGTCGATAGGAGCCAACACAGAGTGAAGCGGAGTGATTGGTTGCCAGCGGGTACCCAGTGTAGCGCTTTTATATGAGTAAATCTTACTTAAATAGTGGCATATAGTTAATGATAAAGTGTAGAAACTTTTAGTTACAAAAAATATTTTTTTAAATGTTGAATTACTTTTACTGATGATAGAATGTATTAACAGATGTTCGTATTGAAATAATTTGGTGACTAGAATTTAGTATTTCGTCTCTTTATTATAGTTATACGACTGTAAATACACGGAAGACGGAACGATTGGTGCGAACTTGTCTTTTGTAGTTCAACTGATACGTAAATACCGATGTAAATACATAGTGCGCAAGCGCTTATTTTTACAGCGGGATTCTCGCGAGACTCTCGCGCGAGTACGAGACGAGACCCAAAAAAATGTGCGAGAACGAGAGCGAGATTGCAGATCCGAAAACGAGACGAAATCGATATTTTATATTTCTCGTCTCGTCTCGCTTCGCGTGCATCACTAATTAAAATGTTGATTAGCGCCATGGATATCAGTACGTTAAGTGACAATTTAACAAGATTTCAGGTCTAAATATATCGATGCATTCTTCAAAATGCACTACTATACTATTGCGTAAGAATACTAATATAAAATACAGTAAAATCGAATAACTTGGAAAAAACCGATATTTAAATACAATAAATATATAATATATATTACGATCTGGTGTCGCAGTAAATTCCATATAATGAATGTGACTTATATACGTTTTACATTACAATTCTGATTTTATTTGATTATAAATTTCATCATTATTGTCTGTAGAGATATCTTACGATTACTTATTGTAATAGTTGAATAATTAAACGTACAAAAAATGTAAACAATGACTTTGAAAGGATAATATAATAGCGCATATTAAAATCTACAGATAACACCACTCTGAAATTTACAAGTCAAAATATCCAAAGAGTGAAATTTCAATTTCATTAAAAACCATTTAAAAACGGAAGCAATAAAAAACTACATAGAACAATTAGTATCACGTGAATCAAATACTGCAACTAACACACGGTGTCGGCCTGTCGACAGCGTGGTAGAACGATCACAGTGTGCCATGCAGACGCCAGGCTGCTATATCTACAGTAAAAAAACTCGTTGACATTGAGTAAAACCTGTGAAATACGTAGTTCTAACTGCGGGATCATCATTCGCTAATTCACAATCACACGCGTGTGTATTGTAAAACCTAACGCGATTTCATGCTCGTCGCTTCGCTGGCTCATTGGAATTTTTTGCACTTTTGAGTACTTAAACCACAATGAACATTAAGAGGATTTTAATTTTTAATTTGCCAGACACTTCTATAGCAGATGTCTAATAAAAAACTAGTATTTATTGAATAGAAAAAATACAAGTTACAGGTTTACATATTTTGGACTGGTTTTGATAAAATGTTTTATATTGCACCGCGAACCATAAAGTTAAAACGAAGTTAAATAATGGATGAATATAACTTACCCACATCTAATGACTATTATGGGGGATGAAAAAGCTTTGGACTCACCTGAAAGTAAAAAAAAAAATTACTTGCATTGCGACAAATTGAGTGCAGGGTAATAAAAAGCAAATAACCTTATTATAACACTCTTCTAAATTTTAGTTTCACTTACAATATTTCAACTCTGTTTATCAGTGGCGTAACTAACGCATTGCGGGCGGGCCCCCGGTTCTAGAGAGGCCCCAATTTACATGATTTATAATTTTGTTACTACTGCGAAATTTTGAATTTAATATTTTTTTTTAGCAAAATACTAATTTATTTAGCCCTTTATTTTTTTAAATGTCAATTTCCAAAAATAATATTGGCTAAGGGGCCCCTTATCCGCTATGCAAAATCAAATTCTTTATTTTCTATCACATTTCGGCCGGTAGAATTTCGATTTCTTAGCAAATATTTTCTTGTAACTGATCTAGAGTTTTCCTTTAAAATAACCTCATAAAAATAAGTCTGGGGCTGTCAAATCAGGACACCTGGCGGCCAATGTGTATTACCAAAATATGGGATTAAATAACGATACGAGAATAATTTTCGCAAAATTGCTACTATTTAAACTGTATGATACTGATCCATCTTGCTAATACCATATTTTGTCCAAGTTCTTTCATTTGGGATACCAAAAATGTATGAATCAATTCCCCGTAACTGTCACCAGTGGACTATGCCACCAATTTCATATTTAAAAAAAAACATTTTCATAGTAAATGCCACAACATACAATGACTTTGGTGGGATGTAAAGGTGCCTAATCTTGGATTTTCAGGACTCCCACATTGGTTATTTTGCTTCTTAACATGTCATCTCAGATGAAAGTGAGCCTAGTCACAATTTACACAATTTCTTGTGCTATGTAGTTCCTCATGATAAACGCTACAATTAAAACGGGCCCCAAAAACTTTTTGCGGGCACGCCCCCGAACTCTTAGTTACGCCACTGCTGTTTATCTTTGTTAAGTTAAATTCGGTTTAAAAATAATTATCATTTTTCTATAACGAGGTCATGCAAAAGAAATAATTGTTCCTTTTTCTTTTTAAAACGAACAAGCCTAGTCTTTTATCGTTCTGATTAAATTATTTTTATTTACATTTTTTGTTGAATCAAAATGTTTTAAAGGATGACATTTTTAAAAAGTTACAAAAATCAGCCATGTTGTGACGTCAGAGGTTCAGAACTGCAATTTCAGACTCATTTCATAAAGACTTATCATGAACACAGAATTTCTAAAAGAATAAATCTGGTGTGGCCAACACAATACTTCCCGCCATTACTGCCCGGGTCACAATTGTCACAAAAAAGGTTAAGCTAATCCTTATTTTTTGATTAGCGAATTTTACTCTAATTTTGGCAATTATTCTCTATCCGTTTTGACTATAGAGTGGTGGGAAGATAGGTGCAGTTTGATCTTGTATTTTGATTGGATAATACCTCGATATTATCCAATCAAACAACAAGATCAAACTCCACCTACCTTCCCACCACTCTATAGTTAAAACAGACAGAGCATAATTTCTTAAAATATAGTTTAATCTAATCCAAGTAACTACGTTTTTGATAATAAAATGAAGATTAAATTTTGAATACCAGGATAGAATAGAATACACTAATCTAAAAATGAGGATTACTTTAACTTTTTTGTGAATCGTAATTTTCATTAATCTAAATACATATCTACATATTTACTTTTACGAAACTGTATTGATTTCCTTGCCTATTGTTCTATTTACTTTTTTCTTTTTAAAACGTTACTATTATCAATTTGAAATGATTAGTTCTTTGACAGTGACATTTATCAGTCAGTTACATACATTTGAATAACTGCGCAACCAAAGAGTTTTGTTTGTCTAAAGCGTAGGTTCCCGGATTTAAATTATAGATAATTTTATATATTTATCCATAAAATATATAGAAAAAGTATTAATGCAAATCTGTAGAAAATTTAATAATCTTTAATTTTTATAATAACGTTAATCTCGAAAGGTATTTTTCGAAGAAAAACTACTTTGAGCTTCTAGTAAAGTGCCATTTCCCGTTATCCGACTTACACCAAAATCTAATGGGCTGTTTCCAATATAGAAAAAGTTCGAAATACAAGGTTTCAAAATTTTCTGTATAATAGTATTTGAGTTAGAGTAGAGGATCCACACATACACACAGACATCATCGTGAAAATGTTAAAATTGGATTCTAGGGACCTTAAAACGTGGTCATTTACCAAAATCTTGATATGCGATTTTTAGCACGATCCCTATACTATATAAATGTCAACCCAATATAGTGAGGCATAAAAAAACAATAAATTAGTCTATATTAAAAATATAATGACGAGAGATAAAATATGTACCTCCTACTTTCTGCATAAATTTGCGGAACATTCTATAATATATTCCGGACAATGTAACTGAATTGCGTTGTCAATTTGAAGGTTATGTTTATGTACTGAACTTGACCATAAATAAAAAATTACGATGTAAACAGAAATTATTTTGAACTTGACTCAATTCAACAGCTTGCATTAGTTCAGAAACACCTCAGAGCTATTTTAAGAAAAAGTAAATATTAGTAGTTCTTAAAGACTAGTTTAAAAATATCATAGTTGGCACTCATTGTGGATTGATCATAATAAACATTTATTGATAATTTTAATCTTTGTTTTTTTATATAGGGGTTTAAAATAGATCTTATCTTTTCTAATCTATATTAAATTATTATCAGATAATATTTTGTGATAACGGTTCAATTAACATTATTAAAATGCCTGCTGTAAAACAAAAAATATCTAAATACTAATTATTATTAAAATATTGACTTGGATACAAAATACATGCAGTGGCATCCTTTATTATTTTTTATGAAACTTCATTTAAATTAATACCGATCAGGAATCTGGATTTATAGAAAATCTGAAATGTTAAGCGTTTAGCCGTAATATGTACGTAAAAAATTGCCACTGTCATAATGATAGGTTATGAAAATTTTAATTTTTGTGAAGACCATTATTTTATTACTAAATAAAGTCTAATCTAGTTGTCACTAGACGAAATAAATACATAATAGTTGTTTTATAATATGCCATGTTAAAATAGTCAGAAATAGTTTTGAAAAATCTAATATCTATCCATAGATTAGTCGGACAGATATCCAAAACGTGAAATTGTTAACGTTTTCGGGGATTAAAATATTGGACAGAAGGCTGTTTATGGAATTATATGAGAATGTGAAGAAGCTGTACTATGTATAAATTTACAAAAAAGTGGGCGACCCGAACTTTTGCCCCCAAATCGAATCAGTAGAGTCATTCAAAGTGCTCAAGACAAATTCAGAACACCATTGCGCAAATTAACTCGACAATTCAGAATTTTAAGATGATTGTTAGCAGAACTTTGGTGAAAAATGATTTAAAATTTCGAAAAAGAAATAATGTAACCAAATAGACTGCGGTCCAGCCCGCCCAGCTTGAACTAATCTTCAGATCACCGACTATACACTTTACAGACAGTACCGTACATGTAAAAAACAAAGTATATAGTTTTTGGCGCCATCTTAGCATTGCCAGTCCAGAGCTAAAATTAAAATCGCAACCAACGTGATTATTTATTTATTGAAATTGTACTTTACGTTTACTGAAAATTTGAAATAAAATAGAAAAATACACGGTTATTACGTTAATTATTACAAAATTTTATTAACAAAATTTGGAACATAATATAGAATAGAATTTACTAATCCAAAAATGAGGATTAGCTTAAACATTTTCGTGAATCGTTAATTTTTATTACCTAATCTATATACTACCTACATATTTACTTATGCTGGAAACTGTATTGAATTCCTTTTCTATTGTTCTATTTACTTTTTTTCTTTTTAAAACGTTACTAATATTATTTTGAAATGATTTGTTCTTTGATAGTGACATTTATCTGTCAGTTACATACATTTGAATAACTGCGTTTTGTTTCAAATTATAGATATTTTTAAAAATTTATCCATAAAATATATAGAAAAAGTATTAATGCAAATCTATAGAAAATTTAATAATCTTTAATTTTTATAATAATAACATTTAAATGTATTTTTCGAAGAAAAATTGTTTTGAGCTTCTAGTAAAGTGCCATTTCCGGCTATCCGATTTTCACCAAAATCTAATGGGCTCTTTCCATTACAGAAAAAGTTCGAAATACAAGGTTTCAAAATTTTCTGAATGATAGTATTTGAGTTAGAGTGGAGGATCCACACACACATACACACAAACATCATCGTGAAAATGTTAAAATTGGATTCTAGGGACCTTAAAACGTAGTCATTTACCAAAATCTCGATATGTGATTTTTAGCACGATCCCCATACCTCCCTTACCAAGGGTAGCGGGAGGTAAAAATACATCTTCACAAGTAATATTGAAGTATGAGTTAATTATTATTAATGAGTATACTTACAGTCTTCCTGGTATATGTTTCCAAAAAATTTGTTTATAAAAACTTGCATATCTGCATTATATCTCGTTGACATATACAAATGACATAAAATTATTTGAATTTTAAACGTTTCCGTTTCGCCTATCCATAAGGTAAATTCAAATTCAAACAGCTTTGTTTCAGCAGGAAGAACAGAAGCCGAATTTCAACGAAAGTATACGAACGTACCCGACAGCGATTATGGCGACATTTTGCGGTGCCATCCCCAAACTACAATGGGGTATGTGACCATATCCGAATTTCAATATGTCATTTCATAAAATATAAAAACTAACCACTATTAGCTTCTCAATATAATAGTATAAACTAAACATTAATTTGTAATAATCTTGTTATTAACAATTTAATGTTTTGGAGAAGGGATATATGCCGTAAGTATGTTAGAATCGTGGACAAAGACAGACAGACTGCGGGAAGGAAAGAGACAGTTATAAATCAGCCTATCAGTGTCGCCTTTATATTGCGATAGGTGTGGCAGGGTGTGGCATGATCACATCTGGCTATAACTATCTCTTTCCCTCCCAGTCTAACCGTCTTTTTTCACGTTTCTACCATTGGCACGTCACAAATCCCTTCCCCAAATTTTTAATAATTATTTTCTCGTAAAGTACGAATAATTAATCGATGGAAAAAATACGGGTATTTAATTTTTTTGTCTAGTATCATATTACGTAAAAATAAAAAATTTGTTACATACCCCATTGTTAAATTAATTGGTAATATAATTGTCAGCCCTGTCTCCAGATGATGCAGAGCATTAAGGAGCTAACATTTTAGAGAAAACAGGAAGTATAATTTCCCAAATGTGTCTCAGGCGTGATTGATTAAAGACTTTTGGGCATTTTTTTTACAAAAAAGTATACAACAGTGGCAGGGAATACCAAAAGAACAACAGTTACAGACAAGAATATTTCTGACGATTTAACATCGTTCTGAGACAAATGAGACAAGGTATTAAAAAATTACGTCGCATTGAAGATAATGGAACAACTCCTTATGTCAACGTTACAATAAACAAATTCTATTTGATGAAGAGGTCTACACCTTTTCTCAAAACTTTTGTTACATTCGTTATTAACAGTAATACTTGGTAATATGAATCTGTTCCCTGATGACGACGCACAAATCACGTCGTAGTATATTTTCTAATAAATACGAATACGAGAACGTAATATTTCACCATCTTTATAGTTTGCAGTAACAACACAAGGCATGAGTAACATTGCAGTTATCAATGAGTCACATGCCTGCATACCTTGCCACGGTCGCTACCAGTTTACGATTACATAAACACATAATTATATTAAAATGACAAGATTTTCTACGACATATTTCATACACTCGCTAGGAAAAGGAATCATCGCCATTTACAATGACTCCACAAGTTTGTAAGCGAGAGGTGGGGATAGACATCAAACTATGATTACGATTCTTAAATTGGATAATTATACTAACAGTAGGTTCCACGGAGATGATTTAATTCTCGCACTTGAAGTAAATTTTATGTTTTCTAAATTATGAATAATTGTCTGAATGTGATATGGTTTCATTATTTTAAAATTTGTCTCTGTGCTTATAAGAGCCCTGGCCCAGAGAAGTTCGGGCGGCTTACATTTCTAACAAATTATACTTACACAAATCGTTAGAATATTTTACAAAATTAAATCGTCTGCTTTCAATATAGACTTTAGGTTGGTTCTATGATGACAGTATATAAGTAAACAAATTCATAAAAATCTGATGTGGCCAGCACATATAATATTTTTAAATACAAATACATATATTCATGTCTCACTACAAAATAATTATTTTAATATAAATTATGTACAATACATACATTTTCTTTATATTCAATATCCTGAATTTTTTGTTCTACTTTTTCTTTTATTAGACATTTTTTCGCAAATTCCTTTTATATTCTTTTTTACATATATTCTTTTGCGTTGTTGACTTTTTATTTATTTTCATAATCTTCATAATGATGTACAAATATTTTTGACAGCGGAATACAAATATTTTTGACAGTGACATTTATGTGTCAACTACAAACATTTGAATTTCTTGCCTTGAAGTAGTTTGATTTGAGAATTTTTACATCAAATTATTTTATATGCATTTCTTTATCTCTAAATCTATAGAAGATATAATAATGAATTTATATTTATCGAATAAAGAATTTAACGTTCTTTAATATAAGTATTTACATAAATTTTCGATAAGTAATATTTAGATGATTTTTTTCTTGTAACTACTACCTCCGGTTGTCCAATTGTTACCAAAACTCGACTCTTCCCATTATTGTAAGATTGAGGAATCCGTGGTTAAAAATGTCTTAAGTCTTATAGTATTTGAGTTATGGTGAATCCAACATCTACACACACACACACACATATGCACACACACACACATACGGACATCATCGTAAAAATGTTATAATCGGATTCTAGGGACCTTAAAACGTGCTTATTCACTAAAATCTGGATATGCGATTTTTAACATGAATACAATACCTCTCTTAGCGAGAGGTAAAAATCAGATGTGGCCAACACAATACCTCCCGCCATATACAGTCTGAGTCACAAAAAAGATTAAGTTAATCCTTATTTTAGGATTAGCGAATTTTACTCTAATTTTAAAAGCTTATTTCTTAAAATATAGTCTAATCTAATCCAAGTAACTACCTTTTTTTTAACCCCTCAACAAGATTAAATCCCAATTACAGAGTGGGTTCAAATTCACACACACCCATGCCTTAGTGGGATTCGAACCCAGAGCCCCGAGAGCAATCACGACATGAGGCGTTGCTCTAACCATTGAGCCACCGGCGCTATAATAAAATTAAAAATAAATTTTAAATATCGGGATAGAATAGAATTCACTAATCCAAAAATGAGGATTAGCTTAAACATTTTTGTGAATCGTTAATTTTTATTAATCTGAATACATACCTACATATTTACTTACGCTGGAAACTGTATTGAATTACTTTTCTATTGTTCTATTTACTTTTTTCTTTTTGAAACGTTACTAATACTATTTTGAAATGATTAGTTCTTTGGTAGTGACATTTATCTGTCAGTTACATACATTTGAATAACTGCGTTTTGTTTGTTTAAAGCGTAGGCTCTGGGATTTAAATTATAGATAATTTTTTTAATTTATCCATAAAATACATAGAAAAAGTATTAATGCAAATCTATAGAAAATGTAATAATCATTAATTTTTATAATAACATGTATCTCGCAAAAATAACATTTAAAGGTATTTTTTACAGAAAAAGTTCGAAATACAAGTTTTCAATATTTTCTGAATGATAGTATTTGTGACAAGGCGAGGGTAAGCGCAATAACAGATAAATAACTTTTTATAAACTCTTCTAAATTATAGTTTCAATATTCATATTTTAACTCTGTTTATCTGTTTAAGTTATAAATGTCAAAATTCAGTTTAGAAATTCTTATCGTATTATGATAGTCACGACATTTATTTGTTGATAATTAAGTCTAGAAATTATTGTGTATGCGTACGTGACTATGGATGCCCTTGCCTATGCACCCCATACCCCTAAGATAATCCTGTCCTGGAGATAGCGTTTTTGTTTTAAGTCAGTCGGCATTAGTTGGCCATGAGAGTAACATGGAAGGGTCGACATAAGACAGTCGGCATTAGTTGGCCATGAGAGTAACATGGAAGGGTCGACATAAGACAGTCGGTTTCAGTTAGCCATGGGATAAACATGGGAGAGTCGGTTTCAGTTAGCCATGGGATAAACATGGAAGAGTCTGCATTAGTTAGCCATGAGAGAAACATGGAAGAGTATGTATTAGTTAGCCATGGGATAAACATGGGAGAGTCGACATCAGATAGTCGTGGAGTGAACATGTAGTGTTTTTAGTTTTGGGGCGCCCGCCCGCTGTATTAGTTAATAATGTAATCATTTAGTTTAAATGTAAATAAAATTAGTTAGTTAGTAACATCATAAAGTATTTCTTCATGTTCGTAGTGTTCATCAGTGTAAAGTGAAAAAAGTGAAGTGTATGCGTGTTCTTCCATCACACGAAGTCGTGGACGCCAGCCATCAAAGCGTCCACCAGTCAGTCAGTGTATCATCGTTGGGAATCATCATCGTTAGTAATCAGCAGTATTATCAGTCAGCTTCAGTTCCACCCCCCTCGTGTTACAGTGGCGCAGTCAACGGGTAGGATAATGAGAGTAATTGTTTACTCTTATTTATCCGAAAAGTTCCTACAGTTTTAGAATTATTAGTTTGTGACCGAGGAGAGGGTACTTGGTGTACAGTATGTACACATTTGCGACCACGACGCCAGCGATGATACAGCAACCCAGGCCGTATCAGCCGTCACCAGACATGCTTGAGGTATTACTTGCAATGAATACGTTCTCTGGTGATGGCAGTGTGGGAGAATATATCCGCAATATGGTAGCAGCCAGCAGAAGATACGGCTGGGATGAAGTTTTTCTCGGCAGTGCAATAGTGTTCAGGCTCAGTGGTAAGGCAAGGAAATTGTATTTTGAAATTCCTTTATGTAAGCGGCCTACCACTGGCACAGATATGGTGCGTTGGTTAGAAATAACTTATGCTGGACGCACCATATTACCGCCATCATTTTTTCCGGCTTGTACGCCAAGTTTTTATGGTCCAGCATGGACGCACCAGGTCTTCGCACCGCAGGCGCCGTTAGATTCGTTGTCTCCAGGGCATTCGTCGGTGGCATACGGCCACGTTTCTTTTGCCATGCAGGGAGTGCACGAGTTGCCAGTAGGGAGGATCAGTTTGGAAGAAATTGAGTCCTTACTGGCAATAGAGGATCGTTTTGCGGTGGTAGACATACCACGACCGGAAAGTCCGACAATAGTCGTCACAGCGAGTGACAAGGGCGTACAAGAAGGAAAAATGATTGAAGAGAATTGCCTGCCGGAGGAAACAGCGAAATGTGAGACTGAGGAAGAACACAGCGAAGTAGCTGATGAACTGGACATGAACACAGTATATGACGACAACCTGCACGAAATGGATCTGCAAATGGTCAACGAAGAGGACATCGAGAATGGCGACTTGGGCATGAACGTCGGAGAGGACAACTTGGCATGCCCACCAGTGCAAGCGTTACGCCGAGAGCACGCCACTGGTGATGTCTTGCATTCCAGGACCGACGTTATCGCTTGCAGCAGTGTTTACAAATTTTTTGTAGTGCCATCCCTTAGACCACTTAGGTGTGAAAAGCCTCCTCCCTCTCGTACAGTGCATTGACCTTTGTGTTGTTTGTGTTTCTTTTATGACGATTATATGCCAATTTTTGTTAGTGTTTAGTTTTTTTTTGGGTTAGTTAAGTTGCATGTTAGGTTAGTAATTTTTTTAGATAGGAAAATAAAATACCCTTTTCCTTTAGCATCGAATTTGTAATTTGTTAAAACGTTTTACGTTTTTATTGTGTTTGCATTATGGTTATAATGTTTTATGTTGGTAAGCTTTATGCTTTATGTCGCAGGTTTTATACCTTTTGTGTGTTTTAAACATGTTACATTTGTACCTGTTTTGCAATTTTTATGTTTTCTATGTTTTGTGTCTCATATTTGTAATATGTTTGATGTTTTATTTGTTTTATGTATGTGTTTTATGTTCTGTGGTTGCAGAATTTGGAAACTATCTTCAGTTCAGGATTTAAGAATAAATATATCGATTTTGCGATATATTTATGTCTTAAGGGGAGGATAATGTGACAAGGCGAGGGTAAGCGCAATAACAGATAAATAACTTTTTATAAACTCTTCTAAATTATAGTTTCAATATTCATATTTTAACTCTGTTTATCTGTTTAAGTTATAAATGTCAAAATTCAGTTTAGAAATTCTTATCGTATTATGATAGTCACGACATTTATTTGTTGATAATTAAGTCTAGAAATTATTGTGTATGCGTACGTGACTATGGATGCCCTTGCCTATGCACCCCATACCCCTAAGATAATCCTGTCCTGGAGATAGCGTTTTTGTTTTAAGTCAGTCGGCATTAGTTGGCCATGAGAGTAACATGGAAGGGTCGACATAAGACAGTCGGCATTAGTTGGCCATGAGAGTAACATGGAAGGGTCGACATAAGACAGTCGGTTTCAGTTAGCCATGGGATAAACATGGGAGAGTCGGTTTCAGTTAGCCATGGGATAAACATGGAAGAGTCTGCATTAGTTAGCCATGAGAGAAACATGGAAGAGTATGTATTAGTTAGCCATGGGATAAACATGGGAGAGTCGACATCAGATAGTCGTGGAGTGAACATGTAGTGTTTTTAGTTTTGGGGCGCGTGTGCAGAACGCCCGCCCGCAAGGTTACAAAATGTAACAGTTTTGTTAGTTATGTTTAATTAAGTTATATTTAATCATGTAAAGAAAAGTATTAGTTATTAAATCAACAAGTATATGTTCATGTCCGTAGTGTTCATCAGTGTAAAGTGAAAAAGTTAAGTGTATGTGTGTTCTTCCTTCTCACAAGCCGTGGACGCCAGCCATCAAAGCGTCCACCAGTCAGTAAGTGTATCATCGTCGGGAATCATCATCCTTAGTATCATCATTATCAGTCAGCTTCAGAGACCCCCCCTCGTGTTACAGTGAAGCAGTCGGTAGGATTGCAGCAGATTAGAAGACCCCCCTCGTGTTACATATTTGAGTTAGAGTGGAGGATCCACACACACATACACACGCTCATACACACAGACATCATCGTGAAAATGTTAAAATTGGATTCTAGGGACCTAAAAGGTGGTCATTTACGAAAATCTCGATATACAATTTTTAGCACTATCCATATACCTCCCTTACCAAGGGTAGCGGGAGGTAAAAAAATGCAATAATATTATTGATGTACCTTATCTAATTTTCTCTATCTTCTCAACGCTTATTTGTAGCTGAATATTCGAAAAAACACTACACAATAAAACAAATTATGTACTTAACTGATCACTGGACAATACTAAATCAAATAAAGTATAGTTAATCATAAAATGAATAATTTACGTATAAAAAATATATAAACAACACGCACTTAACACAAACGAATTAAAACTGACTGCTTGACACACAAACATCCGAATATATTATAAAATTTTGTTGTAACATGTTAGGTACAGTCATTTACGAATCTCTTGAAAATAACACGAAATTGAAATGTGTGAAAAATTCAATTTTTCATTTACTATTAATATCACCACGTGTAGTACTATTTAGTAGTGTTTGTAACTAATTTCCGCGTATAAATTTTGGCTACTAAAGCAACAACTGTCATATTAAAAAGTTATAATTAAATGGAGTAAACAGTAATGACTCAATAAGTAAATGCGTATTTGTTTACATTATGAAGTTAAGAAATTGTACTACGATATTGAATGAAAGCTACTATTAAAGTTTATATCTCCATTTATATTTAGATATGTAATTATTGTATAGTTTATGAATAAAATTACTCAATGTTGCATTTAATATTATCAAGGTAATATTATTTGTAAAGCCAAGTTTTGTTTATCGTTTAATACATAAGTACTTTCATATCACTGCAGTTTTTGTGATAAATAAGCAGAGGTGGCGATTTAAACTTTTTACTTCCTTGTACGTAGTCGTAGTAGTATTCTAATCGCGAAATATTTCGGTTTTCAGATTTCTACGGAAATATCTATTTTGAACATTCCTGAATCCATTTTGACTAATTTCGTCGTGACGTCTGTACGTATCTCGTCTAACTCAAAAATAATTAGCCGAAGAAAGTTGAAATTTTGTATTTAGGATTGCTATAACATCTAGTTCTGCACCTCATTATAGCCAATAAATTTAGTGTTGTATTATAGTTGCAAGAAGGAATCTATGAAATTCATTATAGAGTCGGCCAAGTGCCACTGATAAAGTTTTATGTGACTTGTGGTAAGGATTACTAGAGCTACGTAGAATTTCTATCATGGACAGTATCGGAAATTTGCGTTCAAGACATTTCCTAATTATACACTTTTAAATCTGTATTACAAAAATAATGAGTTTTAAATGTACTTCTTCTAACATCAATTTGTAAATAGAAAAGAGATGATAATAAGATGTTTCCTAATTATGTACTTTTAAATCTAGCAATGCGTTTGAAATATCCTTCTTCTAACTGAAATTTGTAAATTTAGCAGAGATTAAAATATTATAGGGATTACAATATTCAAACGTAACTTTGAATACAAATAGTTATGGGCAATTTTCTTTTTAGGCAGGCGTCCATAAAAGGTTGTAAACCCTGCATAAGTCAGTTTCATAGATTCCTTCCCCCAACTATAAATGCAGCTTCATAATTATTAAGCGCAGTATTGGAAAAATCGTTGCTTAAAAGAGAGAAAGTTTCCGAGTGGGAAGAGAAGAAGAACGTGTATGAATGCGATTATGAATGTGGCCGAGGCGAAAGAAGTGTGCTTAGACAGGAATGTGTGGCGAAGGATGATTGTTTCGTAACTATTATTGTGGTCCGGTTGCGGTATTTCGCTGCCGAAAATCGGTCGCTTTAATATGTTAAGAGTGAGGAATATATGTTGTACCTATGATGTCAGGTTAGTACGAATGTTATTGAAAGAGAGACTGATTATTTTTTGGATGATGTTATTGTTATTCTTCCGGGTTTGTGCTAACCCACTAAGTGGGAAATGCGTGATTTCATGTTTGTATGTATGTATTGGAAAAATCGTTGCTTTCGCTATCGCTCATTTTCTTGCTCAACAAATTAATTATTGTAGTTATTTTATCTTCATTTTTAGGTTGTAATATATTTTGGCAGTAGGTAAGCAGATGGTTTTGTGAGTTTTCAGATGATGACAGTATTCTATAAGTGATATGAATCAATCAGATATGAAATATATTTTTAAATAAAATTTATAACTTTGCGATGGTCGCCTAAAAATGTTATGTGCACCTCGGCTTAAAAGTTCTTTTCGTCTCGCAAACTTTAGGTTCAGGTAAAAAATAGTTATTTGTATCACCAGGCCAGAAACTGAACATTTGCGAGACCGAGTTTATTTTGACAATATTTTACAAATACGAGATCTCGCAAAACAGTAAAGATTTTGTGTACCAACTTCTCCATAATTCTTCGTATATTTCTCTACACTTTATTATATGTTACATAACCTAAAAAATGAACATATTTTTATCGGTTTTGCATTGCAAGTTTAATTATAATTACTTACATTCGAGCTTAAAATGCGTAATTATGTTATCATATAATATCATAAGTGGTAAATTTTTGCCGGAAAAATTTTCAGATTGTTACGAGAGCCGGTTGCCTAGAAATTTATTGAGTGGCATTGGCAAAAAATTACGAGTTGTCAAACGAGTGATTTTTGATCAATGTCACGAGATAAATTGGCAACGGGCTCAAGTAAGCAATCGGAAAAATTTTCCAAGATAAAATTTAACCACGAATGGTATTCAGATGACTATTTTCAAAATAAAAATCAGGTAATCATTTATATAATTTTTTTCTTGACACAAATCTTATAATGTTTATTGTGTTTAGAGGTATTATGTTTCAGTTTGCTTTTTCAACATTTTAAATAGATTCTTGCCCGAATCGACTCGTTTTTAATAAAAACTGATAACACTGAAAATATACAGACTTTGACAGGTATGTAAAATTCTAAAACGTCAAAAAATTTTCGCTTATCTAAACTCGCTTATAAAAATACGACATCTTATTGGCTTAAAGGGTGCGATAAAATTTTTGTGACGGTGTTTTGTCGAAATGAAACTTGGTAACTAGGTAGAATCCTGAATATGGATTGGTTTATATATTTATGAGTGAAATAGTCTATTGAAAATATAACATATGCGTACAAACATTAGTTATATATATATATATTTTATATACTTTCGCATATTTTTAATGACAGATGGCGGAAACTCAATTGTATCATGCGAAGTTAGTTGTAGTTACAAGACAAACTATAGCCCTAAAGTTGGAACTTATAATTAATCTATACGAGATGTGAGCAATGACAGCATATTATTATTTTTATGACAAAATTTAGTTATTTCAGTTACAACAATTAAATATTTAGCCCTAAAATTTGTGAACATTTTGCTAATTCTTCTTAAATTGACATATCATCAGAACAGTAATGCCAACTCCTTTTGCCGGCCGAGGTCAGCAACAGCGCATTACTGGATTTTGAGTTCTGTAATACTAGATAAAATGGACGGAGATACGAAAAAACTGTTAAAACCTTATGATACAAAAATAACTTTTTTGTTGTCAGAAACAGTATAATGTAAAACAGGCTTTACCCTTTGTATAAGAGCATGCAAACTATGGTTTTCCAAGAGATTCTATTCGAGTTTACCGTTCCGTCTCCCACGAGTGACAAAGCCATCGGCCATGGCATCTGCTTGTCACCCAATCTTGACCACAATACAACCCTTGCCTAGCTACTTACTCCCACGCTGTATGGGTTTCATTTTACCCTTTCAGTCAGAAAGCGAACGACGGGCGGCATTGTCATCATCCAGCTGAAGCTGATCATTGTATCTACGCATTCATATGAGAACACGGATCTGACCCGTTGATTGTAAAACTTCATTAATTATTGATGAATTTGTCGTTTTTACGGAAGAGCATCGCCCCGCGGCAAAAGAAATGATTAATTTTTTTGAATAATATTTACATACCGTGATAACCCAATTTATTTTGTTATTCCGTGTTTTAATTTTTATTTTATTAGACAATAAAAAATAAGATGTTCACGACACGTGTGGAGGTTTCTATTAATATACATGCCTCATAGGCGGCGCCAAGGAATTTTCTTCCGTGGAAAAATATACTTTTATCCTATAAATAAACCATTTAAAAATTTTATGGTCTCTTGACGCTCCTGACTTTTACTTCGGACGCCAAATATCTAGAAACTTCGGAATAAAAATGTGTAATTAGCTTTTGACAAAACAGATACATTAGAAATCAAAGCGATCTTAATGCTAATTTTGTTTTTAAGATGCACTATGAAAAATGGTTTGCACGAAGCAATAAAGATATCTGCAACTTCTTTTATTCATATTCATATTTCTTATTCAATGTTGAAAGCAACTACGTACCTACTGTAATAGTTATTTATATTATACTATATTATATACAGGGTGTTAATTACAAAACGGCCCATAGGCGTTTAACATGGGAGATCAGTTTTTCCTTCCGCAAAACTTCCCAATTAATTTCACACAAAAATGTTTCAAAAAGAAGTTATAGATATTTAAAATCTACATCTAAATTATTAAACTGATTTTATTTTGCACGTTTAATAACCAGTAAAATCCAACTTGAAATTTTATAAGTATTGCTCATTTGTAGTAATAGCCATGGAATTGAAACAAAATAATAAAGAAATGCATGTCGTTTGAAATGTCAGAAATTCGATTTTCATATAAAAATTAAAGATAATTATATTCTACACCTAAATCAATGAACAGATTTTGCATATTTTTATTTTGTAACCTGCAAAATCGAAATTCTGACAGTTTAAACGATATGAATATCTCACTGAACTCAATATACACTACTGGAATGCGCCGTCAGCTTCATATTGTGAGACTTGTGGTTTCTCCGTCTTTGTTTTATACACCCTGAGTTAAAAAAATATTTTCATTGATAAATGTCAAATAGTTAATATCCTTAGTGCACATTCAATACTGTTATTTTTATTCTTATTGTAGACATTAAGGAATATTACTTCCATTTTCTCTTGTATTGAAGCCAAAACGTTTGGAAACATTATTTATTTCAAAAACCTAAAAAATCCTATAAATAAATGCCGAGATTTTGGTTCTTGAAATTCAAGGATTCAATGGGTATACAGGGTGTCTGGGAAGACGCCCCCCCCCCCCCTTTAACTTTTTTATTATAAGTAATAAAAAAAAATAACTCATATAAAAGTTTTATTATTTTACATATACTATTTGATGGCAGATATAGATATAGATAAGTCGGGTTTAAAAGATACGACTATCAACTTTTATTTTTCAAATGGCAACCTATAATTATTTTAATAAAATTGAAACCGCCATTTTTTCTCTTTTCAACGATGTATTATTTTTTATTAATGTATTTGAAAAATTTCGAGAAAAATGAGATAATTTAGAAATATTGGAAATGGAAACAAATATTATATGTGGCTATGTGAAAATAAACAAAACGTAACAATGTAAAACAATTAAATTAATGTCAAAAAAGTATAAATTTGTTTGTTACTTAATTTAACTTATTTTGTAAACAAAAAAAAACATTTTGAAATGTTTACGAACGAATTAATTGATATGATTCTAATAATTGGTGAATCGACTGAAATCATAAGAAGAGCAAAAAGAATTTACCGGGAGCGGTTTCCTAGACCTTGTCGAAATATTGAACATTTGTTTTAAGTTGTTTTTGTTACTAAATTTGTTGTTTTAGTTTGCTAAGTTGTATAGCACTGTTACGTTTTGCTTATTTTCACATAGCCACCTAGAATATTAGTTTTTTTGTATTACTTATAATAAAAAAAAGTTAAAGGGGGGGGGGCGTATTCCCAGACTCACTCTGTATATTTGGTATCGTTGTGCTGGCGTTGTGAATTTTAAGTATGCTGTGGTTTCTAGCTATGTTGTTTGTTTATAACAAATTTTAATTTAGTGTCAAATGAAAATGGAAGATAACGATTATTCAAAAGAAATATCGGATGAATTTGACGCTGCCCAGGGTAAGTTGGTTCCACAGAAGTGAAAAGACGTATACGAGAAAGGATACGAATAGTTTTACGAGCAGCAGTGTTTAAAAACTGTGATTTATAGAATTTATTGTATTGTCTGACATTTATTTATAAACCCTAATTTTGACGTTTGAATACCTGTTGCTTGGTAACTTTATAAGCTCTCGGGCGATAAAAGCCTAATTGCGCCCGTTTTTGAGGACGAATAAACGAGTTTATCATTATAAAATAAAATAAAAATATTTATAGACCCAGAAGATGCAAGAATGTATCGAAACGTCGGTGTTATAAGAAAATAAATGCTATTTGACTGAGGTTTCGAGTTTTGGCGAAATGAACTATATAATCTACCTACACATGCTAAAATGAATCCTTATACCGTAAAAGTAAAAAAGAAAGGGTTTGCCGCATATCTGTACCGACTACCGAGGTATAAAGTTACTAGAAAATGACAACGTTTTGGGTTGGGCTGAAAAGCCTTTTGCAGGTCAGAGAATTTGTGCAGCTGATACTTCCATAGATAAAAACGAGTAGATATATCAGCTATGTTTTTCTTATCTCTAGATCAAATTACACTTTGTAATTGTTTCTATGGTAACTAATGTGTTACTTCGAGATAGCGCGTAACTTATCTTTTTTAACCTTGATCGTACGATATTATATGCGCTGTAACTACAATGTAACAGTGTTATAATAAATGTAAATATTCTCATTTATTATTGTTCTCGTTTACCTTTAATCATTTTTAAATTTAACCTCGTTTCATTAATTTAAGTCTCGAACGTATAGAACAATAGAAACTAAAATGACAATAACATTTGTTATTTACCTTTATACTTTGTCTTGTTATATGTATTATATTTTTAATAAGTAATATTTCTACAGGTGTCTCACAACTCGCGCCCCAGAGCGAATGAGGAAACACGAGATTGCACTCGTATGTGTAATTTCGAAGAAAAAAAATCTAGCTTAAAACATATTCGAGAAAAGACGTCTTAAAATTGACAAAATCAGAGACCTACACCTTTAACGTGTATTTGCCGTAATTTTACGTTACTAGGGTTTTATACAAATCAAATCTTCTTTAAAATGTGTGGGCGACTGTAGTTTTCGAAAAATGTCAGTGTCAAATTAAATTTAGAACCACCATTTGTTGTTTTAATCTCAAAGAATTCAAATGACAATATTTTCGTTTAACACATTTTACACAGCTGCTACAACACGTTGCACTGTACGATATAAATGATGATCTCGGATCACACCTTCGCTAACCTAAATTTGTTGACAGTGAAAAGTCATCTATAAAGTGTCAAAATTACAGTAAGTCAAACAAATTTTGTAACTCACTAGTAGTATTTTTAAAATCTCAAAAATATTTTCGTTTAACACATTTTACACAGGTGCTACAACACGTTGCACTGTACGATATAAATGATGATCTCGGATAATACCTTCGCTAACCTAAATTTGTTGACAGTGAAAAGTCAACTCTAAATTGTCAAAATTACAGTAAGTCAAACAAATTTTGTAACTCAACAGTAGTATTTTTAAAATCTCAATAATATTTTCGTTTAACACATTTTACTCAGACGCTACAACACGTTGCACTGTACGATATAAATGATGATCTCGGATAACACCTTCGCTAACCTAAATTTGTTGACAGTGAAAAGTCAACTCTAAAGTGTCAAAATTACAGTAAGTCAAACAAATTTTGTAACTCACTAGTAGTATTTTTAAAATCTCAATAATATTTTCGTTTAACACATTTTACACAGCTGCTACAACACGTTGCACTGTACCATATAAATGATCTCGGATGACACCTTCGCTAACCTAAATTTGTTGATAGTGAAAAGTCAACTCTAAAGTGTCAAAATTACAGTAAGTCAAACAAATTTTGTAACTCACTAGTAGTATTTTTAAAACCTAGCAACCAGTTTTATTTTGTAATAATATCATCACACCTCAAGATATCCTTCCGGGATTGGTGGATTAAAAAGTCTTGTAACTCCGTTATGCAAACAGCCGCAAATTATTTTCTTCTATTTGTTGGCAACCTATCGTCGTCGGCAAGTGTCAGTTTCGTCTGGGGCGCGAGTTGTGAGACACCCTGTATTTTGATACGTCAAGAAGATAGATCATCGTTACCAAAAGCTCGGTATAAATAACAGATTAAACCACACTCAGAAATAGATAAAGCCCTAGTGATATATTATTTATATTTAAAATAAGACTATTCTAATTTAGATTCCTACGTATGTTATGAAAATACGGTAATATTTCTGAGAATAAATTAAGTTGTATATTTGTTCTGCTAAATTTGAAATTCATTTCAAAATGTCAAAAAACATGTTCATTATTAATTCAAATTTTAGTATACTATTTCTAAAATATTAATATACCGTGAATAATTTAAATAGGTAATAATATTTGATGAGAGTGTTGAACTATAGTGAATCTCGTCTTCGTCTTGAACATGTGATACATTGTAGATAATCCTGTAGAGAAAAATGAAAGCGGTGTAATGTGGAATCGGCTGGCTGGCTGCCCGAAGATTTAGTCAGTGCGCTATTTAAAGACCAAATTCGTGGCCAGTTCGTATTATTATTTATTATTTCTCCTATGGCTTATATACATGAAGACGATTTTAAAACTTTCATAACTTATGGCACTGGTCAGTTTGTGAAATAACCGTATAATCTAAATTTAAAGTGAATTTAATAATTTTTTCTATTTCGGTGTTCTTATGAGTCTATAAAAACACTGTTTATCACTGAAAACACGACGTTTAGAAGATCTATAAACGTACTGTTTTCGGCGCCTTTTGTATTCTAGAGGTGGTAGTCATGACATGAATTACATATAACCTCAAAATGGTAAGTTGTTTATGTTGAAATATTACTTCTAATAATTGATTTTTATCTTTTCTCCAGGTGATAGGACTAGAAAGAAGAGGAATTATATATGTGTTAGTTCAGAAAGAAGAATCTGTGAAGTTAAAATCTTTCAACTAAAAAATTATTAAACAAGAAACAATGCGCTCAGATTTACTTTCTCCAAGCAATTTAAAAGGTAAGTTTTATTTATTACAATTTAATTTTATGGTAATATTGCAATTTTCAGCTGATTCTATTGTTATATCAGGCAGGTTTTGAAATGTATGGTGCACGTTACTTGAAATGTTGACACCGTCAACTCAATTTGTGGCTACTTACAAGTAAATATGAAAATTTTACGATCCATGATTTCCAATTCCACGTCGAGGCGTACTGTTCGAATATTAAATTTTTAAATATGATTTAGATATGTGTTATATACAAATACAACAAATGTTTTGTATTGAAGAATGTAAGAGTCTGCAACTGAGCAGTGGATGTGTTAACAAAATGGTGGAATGTAAAAGTGTAGATAAATAAATTGTTCATCAAAGTATTTAATTATTTTAAAAGTTTTATTTATGACAATAACTAACACAAACCAGCGATACCGATTTGTTATTTGATAAATTTACCTTTATTACAAGATATGTCAAATCAGGTGGTTCATTAATAAATCGGTGGAGTACATTGTAAGTATTGGTTTTCCTCTTCCATAATTATATAATGCTTGATACAATATTTTAATGTAAACAATCAGTCAGAATCACACAATACACAAACTGTCAAAATGTGAAATTTCAATTGTTAGCGGGAAACGCTACCAACATATTGAGTATTGAGAAGTTTTAGCCTAACATGGAATAGTATATTCTATAACAAGTAATGGAATGGCCCATATTCCACACGAGTAAAAAGTTTGTGGTCCGAGCCGAAGGCGAGGACTACGGTTTGGAAGTGTGACTTATGCCATTCCAAAATTTTGAAATGAAATATCCAATATACAATATTAAATTTCTTCTACTTTTAATTCGAGTGCTATATAAATGAACAGGGAAAGCACGTAATAATCACATTAAAAATGTTAATAGTTAGTTAAGAGTCAATGAGTTAATTTAAGTTCAAATAAAAAGAATAAAAAAGTTACTGTTGACTTATAAATGTACAAAATGATTTCATTCGTTCTAATTATAGTCAATTAGAAGTAATTATAAAAATTCCCTGAGAGAAGAACGGTAGTTAAGAAAAATAATAAGTGGCTATTAAAATAGCAACGATAGGTAGACTAAATTTACATGTGGAGCAGACGCATATGGAGAAGTTGCGTGAATGGACACACACAACAATGCACACACGTAGTTCCGACCAGATATTCCGGCTCTATAGGCCTGTCATCACCAGGTATATGACGTCATCCCTGAGTTAATTTAACGAACATGATAGACTTAAAAAACATCCGATTTAATTATATATTTTAAATTATACAAGACCTACCGTGGAACGTGAATTTAGAATTAAATTAAAATCTGTGGCATTTTAAATAAGATCGAAATGGAAAACAAAATAAACCGAATAGTAAATTTACGCACTGGGAACTAATAAAATAATAAATAATATCTTTAATTTTAATTGTAAGTGGTGCATATATTAGAGTATGTTTTTGGCGAGAAAACTATGTCAAAAGGTTTATGAATGGAACATTTTCAAGAGGACCGTGAAAATGTGGAAGATGACATGAGAATGAGAGCCGGGCGTCCTAGAAGAACATTGCACGTATTTGACGTAATTTGACATTAACATTTTTTTTTTATTTTTTATACTATTTTGTCCTAATTCAGCAAGCAAGCTTTATAACAAAAACCAAAAAGAATATAATTTTTAAATTTATATATCTCGCTTATACAAAGGGCTAATTTAATAATATTGGATTTGCTAGTCGCAGTATTTAATTCCTAAAACTATTATTTGCAGCATTTATTTCTAAAAGCAAAATAAAACCATTTTATTCAAGAAAATCTGTTATCAACTTCAGGTAATATATCACTTCCGGTTAGCCTATTTTAACCAAAATCTACTATGTTATTCCCATTGACACAAAAGTTTTACATACCAAATTTGAAGAGTTTTGGATATATACAATGTACTCCACCGGTTTACTAATGAACCACCTGATTTGACATATCTTGTAATAAAGGTAAATTTATCAAATAACAAATCGGGATCGCTGGTTCGTGTTAGTTATTATCATAAATAAAACTCTTTAAATAATGAAATACATTAATGAACAATTTATTGATCTACACTTTTACATTCCACCATTTTGACAACACATCGACTGCTCAGTTGCAGACATAACAGCAACAGCTGTTCTTACATTCTTCAATACAAAACATATGTCTAAATCATATTTAAAAATTTAATATTCGATAGTTCGCCTCGACGTGAAATTGGAAATTATGGATCGTAAAATTTTCATATTTACTTGTAAGTAGCCACAAATTGAGTTGACGGTGAAAATTGCAATATTACCATAAAATTAAATTGTAATAAATAAAACTTACCGTTTAAATTGTTTTGACAAAGCAAATCTGAGCATATTGTTTCTTGTTTCATAATATTTTAGTTGAAAGATTTTAACTTCACAGATTCTTCTTTTTGAATTAACACAGCTATAGCTATAAATTTCTATTCTTTCTAGTCCTATCACCTGGAGATAAGAGAAAAAAATCAATAATTACAAGTAGTATTTCAACATAAACAACTTACCATTTTGAGGTTATATGTAATTCAACTGTCATGACTACTACCTCTAGAATACGAAAGGCACCAAAAACAGTACGTTTATAGATCTTCTAAACGTCGGGTTTTCAGTGATAAACAGTGCTTTTATAGACTCTAAGAATATCGAAATAGAAAAATACTATTGAACTGCATGTATCAGCGTTAATAATGTTGTGCGAAAGATCGAATTATTTGTTAATCCATAGCAATGTGAAAATTTTCCTGGAGTTTTTTAGAAAGAATTATCAGTATTATATGTATAATAGAGTAGCGCATTGAATTAACAAAGCATCTTAATCCTTGGTATTCTGGCAGTGGAAGTTTTGCAAAATGTGCAGAATTACTCCATTTTGAATAGACAGCTTTATGCTACTGATTGAATAAATAGCCCGATTCCAGGAATAGAGTAATTCACTACACTACAACGAGTATTTGCGAACAATAATTTAGCGGACGCGTGCACATATGACAATAGGCAAGGCTTAGCGCAGATGTCGAAATTGTGCAAAATTTGTAAAAGGGAAAAACAGCCTCACCCGATCCCGATACGCAATCAGCTGTTCGAGCATGCATAGCTAGCCTGATCCGTTCATGCTTATGACAGACATTTTCATTGTTGTCAAACCTTTAGGTCTGGTGGATTCTCAGAAATCTGTGTAAAGATCTTTCACGCATATCTTTATGATAAATGATAACTGTTACAGTTCAAATACTGACAGCTACTTTTTCAGTTTGTATTGAATGTTTAATGCATGGCGCCTTACTGAAGCATATCGTAGCATATCGTAGGTAGACGGTAGTCTACCTACGATATATTGCTGAGAATAAAAAGGATTGGGCTTGAACATTATCTGCAGTGAGCTATGGTCAGAGATTATTTCATTTTTGTAACACAAGGATCTTGCTAAAAACGTCGCACATTGCCAAATTAGATGAATATGACGGATATTCTATTACTTTTATATTTTTTCGTCAAAAACAGAAGTATTCAATCTGTCTCCAAACACTTACGGTACATTCACAAATGAAAATTATGTTTAGATTTATGGTTTATATTTTAGATTTAAAGACATTGGCCGCATATTATGTAATGACTCCATTCACACTTCAGAATTTAGTATCTCTAAATCCAAATCATAAAGCTAAACATTGCAAGGTCCAAACTTAAAGACATTGGCCGCATATTATGTAATGACTCCATTCACACTTCAGAATTTAGTATCTCTAAATCCAAATCATAAAGCTAAACATTGCAAGGTCCAAACTTAAAGACATTGGCCGCATATTATGTAATGACTCCATTCACACTTCAGAATTTAGTATCTCTAAATCCAAATCATAAAGCTAAACATTGCAAGGTCCAAACTTAAAGACATTGGCCGCATATTATGTAATGACTCCATTCACACTTCAGAATTTAGTATCTCTAAATCCAAATCATAAAGCTAAACATTGCAAGGTCCAAACTTAAAGACATTGGCCGCATATTATGTAATGACTCCATTCACACTTCAGAATTTAGTATCTCTAAATCCAAATCATAAAGCTAAACATTGCAAGGTCCAAACTTAAAGACATTGGCCGCATATTATGTAATGACTCCATTCACACTTCAGAATTTAGTATCTCTAAATCCAAATCATAAAGCTAAACATTGCAAGGTCCAAACTTTAGGTTTATGATTTAGTTTGACGTCACAAACTTCACCAATGAGAACGAGTCTGAAACGATATAGATATATACATCCATCTTTATTTAATATTCACTTGGTGGATTCGGCTTTTTAAACAAATGCGAGAAGAACAAGGAGATTGTCAAAACTTAATTGCTGAAATTTAACCAATAATTCCAAGCAAATGACAGTTTCACGGCGCACGGGTATCTGTTAAGTACTGCTCTACCGATATTTTAATCTTGTTTTTGAAGCATTTACATAGATGTCTGTACATAGCAAAACTAAATTACGCTAATTTAAACTTACATTTATGAATGAAGTACTTAAACCTAAACAAAAACCATAAACCTAATTTTCATTTGTGAATGCACCTTTAGTGTTGACAAATTCCCTGGAATTTATTTTTTGGGAAATATTCCCAGTAAATTCAGTGGAAACTTTCTGCAAAGTTTCCTTTAGGTTTTCAAAACTGATAAAATATTATTGTATTCATTACGAGCTTTCTTTTGATACCAAATACTTATATATTACAATGAAATATTATTAGAATATATTAAAAAGCGTTATAATTTCATTAAATACACAGTAGATATTACCTATACACAGTTAAATTAGTTCAGGATAGAAAAGAAATTTAACGAATAATGTGACCCCAATGGCGCGCGTTCAAACGTAGTTCAGAACACGATATATTTTAAATGATTACATTGTTTAAACGATGAAACTTAGTATTTATTCTAATTTTAATAATTAACATGAAAGTATATTTATTGTATTTTAGGTAAAAGTCTCAAAAATGTATCAAAATTGTTTAAATGAGAGAAACGCGAAATAAAATTAATTTAGTAATATCTCAAAATCTAAAGTTTTGATTTTTTTATTTATTCTAAATAAATACATATATTTTCTATACTTGCGTAAAGAAAAATCGAAAATTAACCAACACAATTTTTTGTTATAAATAAAATAACTACTTTTTCATTTATATTGGATCGGTTAATTTTCGATTTTTCTTTACGCAAGTATAGAGAATATATGTATTTATAGAATGGGGTATGTGACCAAATTTTTATTTTTACATAATATGATACTTGACAAAAAAATAAGATACCTATATTTTGTTACATCGATTAATTATTCGTACTTTACGAGAAAATAATTATTAAAAATTTGGGGAAGGGATTTGTGACGGTTAGACTAGGAGGGAAAGAGATAGTTATAGCCAGATGTAATCATGCCCCATCCTGCCACACCTACCACAACATAAACGCGGCGCTGATAGGCTGATTTATAACTGTCTCTTTCCTTCCCGCAGTCTATCTGTCTTTGTCCACGATTCTAATATATACTTACGGCATACCTCCCTTCTCCAAAACATTAAATTGTTAATAACAAGATTATTACAAATTAATATTTCGTTTTTATTATTATAATAAAAAGCTATAGTGGTTTGTTTTTATATTTTATGACATATATATTGAAATTCGAATATGGTCATATACCCCATTATAAAAAATATTTGCAAATAACAGACACGCGTGCACACTTGTTTGTCAACAAAGACATTGTCAAAGTACTGGCAATAGGTTATGTTAGAAGCAAAAATTCCCGCAGAAACTTTCTGGTAATATTCCCGGGAATTTATTTTGGAAACTTTCATTAGCAGTAAGGAAATATTCCCGGTAAATTTCCATTGTTGGAAATATTTCTTTTTGGAAAATTTCCAGTTTGCCAACACTACTTCAAATATTTTTCAGCGTACCATTTAGCTGTAACTATTAATTATAATTACTTGTGCTAAATTTTTGTGTTCATATGAAGAAATAATCCGTTGGAAATTGAAATTGAATAGCCGAAATATGATTTAGAAATCAGTGAAGTTGTAAAATCGATGCGAATTGGTGAACTCTGAGCAGAATACGAACACAGAGAAGTCGTGGCGCGAATTTGTAGGCTTGTCGCACACTGATACGCAATTACTTATCAAATGATACGGTCGTAGTCTTAAGTAGCGAGGGAGTCGAGACTTCTTAACAGACTCAAACCGGATTCAGGACCAAATACACAACAACTTATCTATAATTGCGTCATTGCTACTAAAAAATTTGGACTACAAATCGTTTGGGCACGCCCAAATTCTGATGATGTCACCGAAAAGAAACAGACGTGATGATAATATACAGGGAGGTAACTTGAACGACGCAGCATAGGGGTTTCAATGGTAAAATCTTAATGTGCAGTTATTTGCTCCCCTAATTATTTTAGAGCAAAATTGAATATAGGTTTTTGCTACAGAACAGTGGCGGCGCCAGGATGTAAATGTAGGGTGGGCACAATAAAAAAATGGGTGGGCACAGGGGGGGGGGTCGTAATAGGTCAAAGGTATTATTCTATATCTTAAATTATAATATTTACGGATGGAATTAATATTTACGTTGTTTGATTTTGTTTTTTTTATAAGGTCATGGCTTATGGAAAGGGTAATTATCCCCTTTACCCCCCCCCCCTTGTATACGCGACTGGTGGGCACCCATTTATTCTAAATAATAAGGAAAACCAATAGAGTATTTACGAGTATATACACATAAAACAAAACAAAGCTGCAGGTATCCACATTCAAATAATTATTATGAATTACAGAAAATACAGTGGTAATATTTTCATATACTCAAAATTTTTGACTCTGTCGGGTCTAGTAATAAAACTATAGCAGCATACAAAAATAGCATTTATGTTCAAGGAACAGTGAGATTATTTTACTATACTCTAGGACTCACAGTAGGTGGCGAACCCAAGAATTTCAACAGAGCGGCGTTGATATCCAGTCATAATTAGTTTTATTGCTAGACCCGACAGAGTCAAAATTTTTGAGTATATGGCTGTAATTTCTACCCTATTAATTTTAGAACAAAAGTTTAAATACAAAGCATGTTAAGAATTTTTAAAAAAATCCCGTATTTTATATACATACATATATATATATATATATATATATATATATATATATATATATATATATATATATATATATATATATATAAATTATTATTTGTATGTTGGTAGTGGGTGCGCACAAGACTTTTTAGGGTGGGCACGTGACCACCCTGCCCCCCCCCCCTTAGCGTCGCCACTGCTACAGAAAAAAATACTGTATCCGAATATGCTAATATTGATAATTTTTCAATTTCCGGAACCGTAAAAATAGTCGAAAACAATAATACCATTTTTGCAAATATCATTGATGCCATGGAACAAAAGCGCAAACATCTGTCACTACTTAAAGAAATCTTAAATTTCGTTCTCGTCAAATTACATTGTTGTAATCAACTCTCACATTGTTGTCATCAACACTACAATGAAGGTGTTTTCTTTATCTTTGTTTTGAAAATAATTTTAAATGTCAAGATTCTTTGACAGATGTTTGCAAGTTTATTTAAATTTTTGTTCCAAGGCAACAATTATTTTTGTAAAAATGTTATTATTGTTTACGACTATTTTTACGGTTGTGGAAATTGAAAAAATATAAAAAAAAGCATATTCGGATGCAGTATTTTTTTCTGTGACAAAAACTTAAATACAATTTCGCTCTAAAATAATTAGGGGAGCAAATAACTGCACATTAAGATTTTACCATTGAAACCCCTATGCTGTGTCGTTCAAGTCACCACCCTGTATAATAAATTTGGATATATATTTTTAGAAAAATACGTGAACAACTAAATATATAGTTTTTCAACTTCAGATTTTCAATTTCTTTCTGAAGCGGCAAAGTATCGTTTTCTGCTCTAGATACACAATCAACTACATATTATTAATTTGGTTATAAATTATAAAGTGTATTTACGAAGCTAACATTGGAATAGTTCTGATCATTGTTAACATGACAGTTGACAGATGTCGCATTTCGATATTTAGTATTTACAATTTAGGACGAATCCCGTACCTACAATTCCGAATGGCTGGTTTATATGGAACATGAAATGTGTATTAAATAATTTAATTCAATTTGATGTTAAAGATTAATTGTCGATAAATTGGGCCGATACATAATTTCGTAGCGTTTTTGGTTTCTAGGGCAAGAGTGCATTGAAAAACAATTTGTTAGCCATTATGCCAACGTTGCTTTAAAGTTACACTATTCTTTATTGAAAAATTGTGTAAAATACTGTCAAAAAAATGGATTGTAAAGTACAAAAAATTTCAACATATCTTTTCATTTGAGTTTAAAAGAGGATACCATTTGTGTCATTTACATTTAAAATGCCATTGGGGAAGAAAGGGCCATTTTGGCTTGACGACTTCCTCACTTCCAAACCACCGGATTTCTTCAGACTTGGAATTAAAAAACTGCCAAGTCGTTGGGAGGCAAAGGACTACTTGCCTGCCTTTTTACCTCCCGCTACCCTTGGTGAGGGAGGTATAGGGATTGTGCTAAAAATCGCATATCGAGTTTTTGGTAAATGATCACGTTTTAAGGTCCCTAGAATCCAATTTTAATATTTACACTATGATGTCTGTGTATATGTGTGTGTGGAGCCTGTATACGCTGTGTTTCTATCTTATTCTAATTGAAAAGAAGTCATTAGATTTTGATGTAACTCATAGATCTTCTACAAAAAAATACCTTTAAATGCTATTTTTTCGAGATTTATGTTATTATAAAAAATTCAAGATTATTCAATTTTCTATAGGTTTGCATTAATACTTTTTCTATTAGTTCATATCTCAAATGTATGTAATTGACAGATAAATGTCACTAATCATTTCAAATTAATAATAATAACGTGCTAATAGAAAATCGTAAATATAACAATATATGTGAAAGAACTTAATGCTGTTTCCAGTAAATATGTAGGTATGTATTTAAATTAATAAAAATTAAATGGTAGGTATTGTGTTTTGTATTGATTTTAGTTATAATTGGTCGACCGGAAGTACCCTCATTTGAAGATTTTAACAGTTTTTCTTGAAAAAACGCTGTTAAATATATTTTTTTACATTTAATGTTATTATAAGTATCAAAGAATATTTTATTCTCTATACGATTTAATTACATTTTACACTTCAAATTCAATGGATATTGAGTTAAAAAATTATAAAGAAATTATATTTCATAAAGCAGCCAGCTATGCAATAACACTTGTGTTATAATTTTACTGCAAATATAGAATCAGTTTAAGAAACTTTCTGTATGTAATTTGTACAAAATACATAGAACTAAGGGAAGGTAATGTACTAGAAATATATATTGTTTCCCAAGAAAGTGTCTATGGATTTGTATAAAATACCTAGAACTGACGGAAGGTAATGTGCTGGCCACATCAGATTTTTTCAAATAAAATTTATATTTTTACATTCGTTTCCAACATTTCCAACATAACATTAGTACATATAAATGCCTTTATTAAGAAGTAAATAAATTTTGAAATCAATAAAAACGTTATGAACTTAAGCATCAACCTGATACATATATAAAAAATAAAAGCTCTTCATCGACAAAAAAATTGGCACTTAGTAATAAATATAATTAGGAAACATATTTTGTACCATTCTTTCTGCAATTAATCTGTTTTCGCTGAGTGAATAAAATCGACTTTGATTATTTCCAGCGTTTATTTTCCGTGTCGCTGCCACTTTAAATCTGTCGTAATACAGGCCTGGTTGGAAAGCCTTGTGGAAAGGGCAAGCAACAAGTGTTCAAGACATGAGCGGCAGGGCGGGAAGCAAAGCGTAAAGCGAAATACAAGACGGCTCAATTTGCCATCAGTTGATAAAACTCTATTATCAGCCTGTTCTGCCGCTCACGTTCTGCCGGCGCGGCGTCCCGGCGCTTATGGAATCGTTTTACACCTGTTTAAAGTTCAAGCGATGAGTGATATAAGCGATTTTTATACATTGCGAAATGAATTTAGTCTGGCTATTTGAATAAGCATGGGAATTTATTCTACATTATATTTTAATTTATACTTATAAATTCAATTTGTTCCACAATATGAACCCAGAGCATTTCATACATTACAATTTATGGAATGTTTAAATAATATTATTTTATTAATATCATATCATTTTTTTTTCTGAAAAGAATAAATTAAATAATGAATGTTTATTCGAATGAGGAACGTGTGTTTGTTTATTACTCGTATGTAGAATTATAATGGTGAAATAGTATATTAAAGAACGTGTTTTATAAGACATGTTTTTTTCGCACGCGTCAAAATTTAGAAAACGAGCGTTAGCGAGTTTTCTAATTGACAAGTGCGAAAGAAAGTCTTATAAAATGAGTTCTTTATACTATTTTTTATATTTTGCGCCTTCTACAATTAACATTTACTTACTCAATTTGTGATTATATTTGTAACCATTTGTACATTTTCATGTAAATAATCTTCCCTAAATAAAAAAAAATAATAATAATTTCGACATTATATTATTAAAATGAATTGTCAATTAACTAAAAATAAATTAGGTAAAAATGAGTTCAAGAAACGTCATCTAGTACCAACCGTCTAAAACAAAAAATTGCGTATCGAAATGAAGGTCATTACGATACGCAATTGCGTATCGTAATGACTCCATTATGAACGCAAAATATAAAAATAGATTTATGTCCATATTCATAATCACTCGTAAAATTTTAAATGGTTCGTTATAATTTTTATACAGTAAAAACAGTTGACACTGACATAAAAATCGAAATGTAACTTGTCAATTTTGATTTAATTTGAAACTTTGCGAGTGTTTATGAATATGGGCATTAGAAAAATATGAAATTTAATTTCCATAAAAAGTATAATTAAATAAATAATTTATAAAAACTAGTTAAATAAATAAAATGTCAATTTTGTAATTTCTATTTAAAAGTGTAAAGGAACCAAAAACTTAATAAAAAGTGTAAAAACAATTTTATGGATACTTATGATTTTAAATTTTACTATTGCCATCTACTGGATACGAAAGTAATCTCTCTAGACAAGACGACAAGCTCGAAGAGAAAGACAGTAAAGCACTACCATGATCTCTTAGATAGACTTTAAAACAGTAGCAGCCGTATTCATAGTAACTGAGATAGACCTGGTTTAAACTAGGTCTAAGTAGACTAGGTTTAAACTAAGTCTAACTTAGAACACCCTGGACTTATTCACAGTAAATTTTAGACCCAGTTTAAATCTAGTGATGAATATGAAGTAAGCTTCAGACATAAATATTCAAATATTTTCAAATGTTATTTAGTTGTCAGTGTAAAAACTAATACTTAATATTATCTAAAATAAGAATGGTATGTGGCACAACAATAGGTTTATAGAAGCGTGTATTTATATGTACGAGTATACATGAGGAAAAATGGGAAGAAAAAAAATAATGGCTGTGCTGGTTTTGACAATATATCAGAACTTTAATTTGGGTATGAAACTGGTTGTAATTTACAGGAAACGTGTAAAATCATTTATTTGTACCTACTCTAAATTTGTCTAACACATTAATTTTTATATAAAAATATTTGACAACTACAAGTGAGGTTTGAAGCGTTTTCGTTTCCAAGCCTATTGGGATTTTCAAGCATCAAGAGATGGCGCTGACCGCATTAAACAATGGTACACTTTTTGTTAACATTTGTCAGCGTAGCATTGTTGGCAATTGTATTTCTTCAGTTTTCTTAATATTTTCTCATTTATAAGTATTTTTTATTTATAATTCAAGTATGTATAATAGGGTTTTTGTAGTCATATAGTTGTAGTTTCATGTAAATGTCAAATGTGTACCACTGTTTGTAGTTCTTATATTCGCCGCTAGTTAGCGTTTTCTTATTTGAAAATCCCAATAGTGATTTTGTTTAAATATGCTTCGTTACATAGAGCATTATTTAATTCAGTATTATCTTCAAAATTAAATACAAATTTCAATTATATCAAATTGGCAGATATGATAAAACATCGAAATCTGATCTTTTCTTTACCTTCTCAATTTTATTCATTTAATATAAAAAAAATTGTCTTACAAATGCAATTTTTTAAAGCACACTATATATTTGTTACAATGACAGGACTTAGACCTAGTTTAAACTAGGGGTACGCTCGGTCTAAATTTTAGACTAGGTTTAAACTAGGTCTAAGTCAACCGTTAGTATGAACTTAGACCTAAGATAGACCTGGTTTAAACCACGTCAGAATTACTATGAATACCTACGGCGCTACGGCTGTAGGTATTTAAATGTTTTGAATAATTTTGTATTTCGGTATTATTTTTTTTTTTCTAATTTATCATCAGCTAACATATTATTATTATAACAAAACTGATCACTCGTACATAAGTCAAATACCACGACAAAATAAAACAGAGCAAATATCAAATTGGATTAGGAATTTGTGACTAAATTTTTTCTTCTAAAAAAATAAATAAAATCTTCATATAAATAAATATATAAAAGTAAATTCGTAAATCTAAATTTGTAAATTAAATCCAACATAAACCAGTCATATTATTAATAAAATCAGAAGAAACGTCAAATCTGCCAGATACGTCAGAAACGACAAACATAATTTATTGTTATATCAGTTAATCAAAATTTTAATATTGAATTTCCTATATTCGGAAAAAAAGTAGACACCGGTATACAAAATAGAGTAGCTATCTACAGATTACGAACACAAATTCGAAAATGTCTACGAAAAAAAAAAAATTGCTTGATAATTGAAACAAGATATAGTACTTAGTTAAAGTAATTATTAATCGTATTCAAATTTTTACAGTAGTAAGTGCTATTTTTAGTACGGTACTTTCTGTTATCAATAAAATAATTAAATATATCATCACGGCATATTACCCATTGCTGGGTGTGCCAATCTGCTTTGTACACAGATTTCAGTATTGATGATGACATATTTGACCGTGTGGGCTTTTACCAGGCGTCACCTCACGGGCACTGGCGTGGAGAGTGCACCACAGGAGTCAATTTTGTGCCATTTTAAAATTCGAGTCGGCCGGGTTCAATAACATATCAAAATAATTTGGTATATATCATCACAACTTATTATTTTTTATGCATTCACAGGCACTCAAAGTTGTCGTGGAGAGAGCATCACAGGAATCACTTTTGTGCCATTTGAAAATTGCAAAGAATTTCAAATTTCAATTGATGTCGATTAGATTCAAACTCATTCACATAAATGTATACAACCATCAACAATGCGACCCAATATATTCAAAAGTACTTAGCAATAATATATTAAATTGTAATGATATAAGTACTACGTAATGAACAAAGTAAAACAGTGACATCACATGATATGTTTTCAAATACCAACACCAATACAAACAACGATAGTAAATAAACTATAAAGAACTCAACAAACCATATAACAACATCGCATCGGAATCGTAACACGTGCCAATCGAGCTACGCTTGCCGATGCGCGGATGTCTGGTCGCAGGCACCTTTGAATCACAGGACAGATTTTGCTATACGATATTTCAAAACTTTTAGAAGGACTAGTGATCTAATCATTTTAATCATCCGATATATGCATGAGTTTTTGGTTTATGGGAATACTTTCCTAATGATTAAGCAATAAACATGTTTATATTCAGATTATAAAATATCAATTAATATACGAGTAGATGAATCACTTACAAATTTCTTAGAAGTATTTACAATACGGGAAATAACGCACAATAAATTCTTCAAACTGTTTTCCTTCAAATTAATTGGCTAATTAAATTATGAACGTAAAAAAATGTATATTATTCTATAAACAACAAAACATATTTTTTAAATCACAATCATTATGATTTTTTCGATTCGTAATCTTTTAGAGGTTGGAAAATACGTCATTCCTGACTGTAATGACAATCTCTTGGGTGGGAAATGACAGAAAATGGAAATGTTTATGTATAGGGTTGCCTAACAACAATGTCATAATCAAAGTAGGCTAAACAAATTTTAATAGAGCTGACAAAAAATAATAATAAAATTAAACTACATGATTTATTTTTGAAAATTATTGATTTAAAAAAAAAAGAATAATTTTGATTAAAATAATACAAATATCTCGGTGGGAGTTTCATAACACCCTCGCGCTGTATACAGGGTGTAAATTAAAAAGCGGGCCATAGGCGTTTAACATGGGAAATCAGTTTTTCCTTGCGCAAAACTTCCCATTTAATTTTAAACAAAAATGTTTCAAATAAATGTTGTAGAGAATTAAATTCCACACCAGCACCCCTAAACAGATTTGATTTTGCATGTTTAGTAACCTGTAAAATCCAATTTGAAATTTTATAAATATTACTTATTTGTAGTGATTGCCATGATATTTAAACAAAATTACAAAGAAATGCATATCGTTTGAATTGTCAGAATTTCGATTTTGCAGGTTACAAAATAAAAATAAATAAAATCTAAGCAATAATTTAGATGTAGATTATAAAAACAAAATATTTTTAAGGACTTACGATAGAATATAATTATCAGTAATTTTTATTTGAAAATCGAATTTCTGACAGTTCAAACGATATGCATTTCTTTGTAATTTTGTTTAAATTCCATGGCTATCACTACAAATGAGCAATATTTATAGAATTTCAATTTGGTTTTTACAGGTTACTAAACATGTAAAATAAAATCTGTTTAGTGATGCTGGTGTATAATTTAATTATCTACAACTTTTATTCGAAATCCTTATTTCTAAAATTAATTGGGAACTTTTGCGCAAGGAAAAACTGATTTCCCATGTTAAACGCCTATGGCCCACTTTTTAATTAACACTGTATGTAATCTGTAATATACACAAACAAGCCTCGGCTGCAATGAAACATTTCCCACCTCGGATGTAATATACTATTACGATCCCAGTAGATATATTGATAAATCAGATCAAAATCACATATTTTGAACTTACACCAATACTTGAAATGGGGTCCTACCACATTTTCCAATTTTATTTTTTTCTAAAAGTACACTTAAAACTACTTACATAAATATATATTTCATGTCACATAAGTTACTAGTTTTATAGAAATAATTTCCAATGACGCCCCATTTTGATGACCTTGTGCAATCTCTCCCGTGCTGTGTACAAAATTATGACGTCACAACATCAGACTCAGAAGTTTGTAATGAAAGTCATGAATGAAAAGTATAATAATATTAATTATTTTTGATGAATGTATGCGTAATATTAAGTAAATTTTTCATTTATGAAATTTTTTTTTTGTATGACCCCAACTGTAGAGTGTTTTCAGGAAAACTATTATTAAGCTGCCCCAAATATTTTAATGAAATATTGCTCATTAGAAAAAAAATAAATGGTCACTTAAATATAGCCAAAAATGTAAAATTTGCAATTTCCGCTAACTTATAGTCAAGGAAGATAGTGTCTATGGTTAAAAAATTTCATGGTGTGTTTATTGAATTTAAACGTTTTAAGGTCCCTAGAATATTATTTTATTATTTTTACAATTATATATGCGTGTGTGACAGTTTTTCGTCTGAAAATTCCAATGCCACACTTCCAAAAATTATGAAGAGCTGATTAGATTTTACTTAGAATTGGACAACCGGAAGTGTCTCTCCTCTTGATGCTTTTAACAGTTTTTCTTTTACAAAAAGCGCAGTTAAATATCATTTTTTGACATTTTACATTATTATAAAAAGTAAAGAATATTTTATTCTCAATACGATTTGATTACAAATTCAATTTATTTACAGGCAAATTTAGAAAGAAATTAAGTTTTTAAATTTTAGAACGTATGCTTCTGCAATATGGAAATAGTTGATGTTCAAATATTGTTAGTTGACATGACAGCGTCAACTACAATACGGTCCTCTACTCTAATTTTTTATTATTTTAAATGAAAGTGCGTTTAATTTTGAAGCAATTCGTAGTATTAAAAAGTCATAATTGTTTTTAGTTCAATTGCATTTGATTTTAACGAAACCTACAAAATTGATCCCTGTGGTGCACTCTTCACGCCAGCAATGAGTGCCGTGAGGTGACGCCTGGAAAGCGCCCGCGCGGTGCAAATATTTCATCATTACCGATATCTGTGCAAGCAGATTGGCACACCCAGCAATCGGTAATAAGCCGTGATGATATATTTATTTATTTATTTATTCATTTATTTATTTACAGCTATCTTTCTCGCACCAAGTTCATAGTTTGAATTCCCTAGTATGAGTTTCTTATGGAAGTGTGATTTTGCTGCCAAAAAAAAGATATTTTGTAAAAGAAATTAAGCAGCTGTTGTTAAGGATTTGATAGTTTGTTTATTCAGTAATAGATCGCAACTGTTTAAAATCCTTTGAAAGGTAGAGTAAGAAAATTATTAAAAAATAAAATGTTACGTGTAAGTTAAAATTCCGTATGTCGTGGATAGTCTCTCACCCGCCTGTAAGAATCAAGTACAACACAAGCTACGCTACGATTGGCTGCATACCGAAGTTGTAGCACCAATCGAGATATAAGTTCATTGAATTTTGTAGTGTTGTATTTTTAGTTAAATAATTATAAACTGTGCACAGTTCATGAGAATATTATTGTACGAATCTGGAGATAAAGGATCATTCTAGGTGGTGCATATAATGTTTTGCATAAGAGATTTACTTTTATGAAATTTCTCGGCCTTTAAAGTTGAGGTAAAATTTCCTTGGTAAGAAATACGCGACGATTAAAATTATGTTATCAGCGTTATGAACTGAGTTTGAATATGGCGCTTAAATTTGACCGTTACACTTTTCCGGTCTATTGTAAATTAGATTTTGTATACCTACTATTATTTTATATTTTACATGTATAAATATGTTTTGTTTGTTCTGTAAATAAATGTAAATGATTGTATGTACCTGTACTATTATTGACTTTATTATTTAATTAAATCATTTTAAAACAACCCTGGTTTTCTTATCCTTATATTTTTGAAACTTTCCAGGTGTGAGGGTGTAATGAAGTCATATAATATATTTTGGCAAGAACTATAAATAATTTCCGTTTACATTATTATCCTGTCCTTTACAATAAATTCCATGATTGCCCCATTCCACCCACTACTGTTGTAGAAAGTGTCAGTGTGTAGTGTGATCCTTGGCCGTTTGTGCCGGGACGTGAGAGGTGCGCGTCTTCACTTCGCTCGTGCGAACCATACGTGCCAGTTTCATTTCAATCGAAGCGTGTACGTTGCGATGCCGGTTGTCAGGACAACACAGCCGGCGGTCTACATCTCCAAGGATACCTGGCTCTCTGGCGCCACCGGTACCGAGCGCCGCTCGGCAGCACAAGGGCTGACACTGATACGAGGGATGCAGGCAACACAACACACATGGGACAGCAAAAAGATACAGCACTTTTACATCTTTCTACAATATTTCCATTGGAAGGTTATGTGTTTGCATTGATTGAATTAAAAATGAAAAGATTTGTATGCATTAATGTTCTAACAATTTTTATGCCATTAAGTTTAACGCGTTAATCAAGCGTCAACCTATCTTATTCTTAATTTAGCAGGCTGTATATTTAAAAAATAATAATTGTATCAATTTTTGATCGGCAAAAAATAAAATAAAAACCATTTCTTTAAAAATCAAACAATTTGGCCTGTTGCATCAATATTTTAAATGAGACAAAGAAAATTAAATTAGAATCTACATTTAGCCCAGTCGGCAGAGCATTTAAAAGATGCTATTGTGGAAATAAATGTTAGCATTAACAAATAGCCACAGATTAAATTTGCAATTAAAAAATCTGGTCTGGCCAACACAATACCTCCCGCCATGTACCGCCCATCACAAAAAAGATTAAGCTAATCCTTATTTTTGGATTAGCGAATATTACTCTAATTTTGGCAGTTTATTTCTTAAAATATAGTCTAATGTAATCCAAGTAAACTACCTTTTTTGGTAATATAATGAAGATTCAATTTTAAATATCGGGATAAAATAGAATTCACTAATCCAAAAATGAGAATTAGCTTAACTTTTTTGCGAATCGTTAATATTTATTAATCTAAATACATACCTACATATTTACATATGCTGGAAACTGTAGAATTTTCTTTCCTATTGTTCTATTTACTTCTTTTAAAACGTCAGTTACATACATTTGGAGTTTTGTTTGTTTAAAGCGTAGGGTCTGGGATTAAATTATAGATAATTATATAAATTTATCCATAAAATATATAAAAAAGTATTAATGCAGATCTGTAGAAAACTTAATAATCTTTAATTTTTATAATAACATTAATGTCGAAAAAATGATATTTAAAGGTATTTTTCGAAGAAAAACTATTTTGAGCTTCTAGTAAAGTGCCATTTCCGGTTATCCGATTTACACCAAAATCTAATGGGTTCTTTCCATTACAGAAAATGTTCGAAATACAAGGTTTCAAAATTTTCTGAATGATAGTATTTGAGTTAGAGTGGAGGATCCACACATACACACAGACATCATCGTGAAAATGTTGAAATTGGATTCTAGGGACCATAAAACGTGCTCATTTACCAAAATCTCGATATGCGATTTTTAGCACGATCCCTCCTACCTCCCTTCCCAAGTGTAGCGGTAGGTAAAAAAATTGTAAATTATGACGTTGATATCTTTTCGAAATGATCGGTTCAATTATATCTATCATCATTATACCCCTCAATATTCCGATTTTATTATGTCTAAAAGGTAACAAAAAATCCATTAAATTATGAAAATAGTACATCATGTGTATGGGGTGATCTGATAAGTGTATAGATCGAGTTACTCAGATTCATTTCCTGTCCAAATACACTAACATTTGCTTTTCCCAATAATCTGAAGTAGTATGCTCTCTTCTTTTCGCTTGTGATTACTTTAAAACGTTACAAATATTAGTTTTCGAAATACAAGCACTAGATCATTGACATATTTAGTGGCCTATTCAGAAAAATACAGTCATAAAGGTTGCTATGCATATAAAGATTGTTATCATACATTTGTAACAATCGAACCCGGTTCCCCAGATTCGCGACCTGACAGTCAGGCACGCGGCCACGAGACCCCATAGTCCATAACAACCATAAAGACCATAACGACTACACAAATATCGAGTTCTGAATAGGCCCTAATAATTAGTATGAAAAATATGTATGCATTTTAAAGTCAAATTGTTTTTATGGCCCTCAGCGTTTTACAGCCCTCGACTTATAGACCTAAATTTTAGCCCGCATAAGTAACTACTATTTTTACTATTTTGAAAATTAAATTCTAAATAAAACAACTTCAGTCAATAAATTATAACTAAAGCAGACAACCTTTTTAAAAATATTGATATTTTAGAAGAAAGTATTTAATTTACTTATTGTGTTCACACATTTCTTTTCTTAAGTTTGTTATGTCTACTGAAAAATATATATTTAACCGTCCATATATTATATTTGACTTATTTTAAGAGAACATTTATAATATGTATATGTAACATTCTTATCCATTTTGTTTAAATAAACACTTACGGCCATTCGTCGTATGAGTCAGATAATACATTTAATAATATATTTTAAATCAATTTCATAAATTTCTAATCGATTATGCATGTTTATGAATTCAAATTGCTAATTGCAGTAATTGAGTGAAATTAAAAAAATAATTAAAATCGTATGCAGATACCCCTAATACAATGTATTATTTTAAAAAAACATTTCAGGAAAGGAAAAGCACAATATTGCAAATGCACCATAATTGCAAATTAAAAATGTTATTATCATATAAATGAAAATACTGTAAATTATTTAATTATTGCTGAGGGAATTAGTTGTGTTATACTGGATTAGTTTTGAACCTTGTAATAAATAATTATAGGATTTTATTTTTAATCGTGCTAATACCTGGATTATGTGATGTGTGTGGATTTAATACACGATTTTGTTCATTTTATAAATAGTTGTTTTAGATACAACATACAGGGAGATATGTGCAATCAAATTGTTTCTAAACATTTTATGTATTTTTAAAAAATACCTACTTCATATTTGTTCATTTTGCACAAGTTGTCAATAACGCAAGATGCACGCTATGTAAGTATACATGAACATACCTTAACGTAATCTAATCTAAAAGACACTTACATAATAGGGGATTACAGCTCAATCGAATTAAGAGAAATTAGCAAAAAATAATGAAAGTAGATGCTTAAAAATGAATATTAATAAAGAAATAAAATGATGTAATGGAAATACTTCGGAAACAAGGGGGTTTTTGTTTTAGCAGCTCGTCACTCATATGAAATCCATATATATTATTTTGATTGGCGACTCAAAGACCACCCATAAATATATAACGAATACCAAGTTAGGGGGTAGAGTCTACTACCAATGTAAGTAGACAAATTCAAATAGGGGACACGTGGCTACCAGTCCAGTACTGCAATTCTCAAACAGTTTTTATTTGAATATAAATTTCTTGCATTAAACTTAATAAATTAATTTGTTTTTCATAAATATAATTTAAAAATAGCATACACTTCAAGAACATTTTAGATTCACGAAGAAAACAGTTTTATATAAAATCTTATATTTGTGACGTCACATCTTTATTTTCAAACTTCGTGGGACCAAACTCGCTTATTAATAGGAATTTTTTCACCGGATTTTCACCAATAGTCTTAGTTTTACTTATACTTTCTGATGAAATTATTTTAAAAAAATGGTGGAATCCCCTATTGACATCACACGCAAGAGAGAGATTGAAGATCTCGCTTCCAAACAAACCCCCCTCGTTGTCTTACGTCCCTCTCTCGGACAGTACCGGCGAATCGGGAAGTTACTGGTATACCGGGATAGCTGTGAAAGATAATACTCGGTAGTGTTGAAGAGTATTGGGAAGCTAGGTATACGGGGACAGTAACGGGAAGTGGGATTGAATACTCGGCAGTGGTGCTGAAGAATTGTGACATACGGACAGTCGGTGATACTGAGGCTGTGGAAGTTAGACAGAGAGTTACATAAATAGACAGATAGTGTTGTTCGAGCACTTGAATATACAGACGCTGTTGAGTCAGTTGAGTATATAGACGCTGTGGAGGTCGGTAGGCGGACAGTTGAACGTGATAAAAATATAGTGATATAAATATCGCGTAAACAGTCTACAACAGTCTGCAACAGACCGGCAGTCTAAGATTGGAACGCGTAGTGGAAATAAATAATTAGTAATATCGTGGAAATAAATAGTAGTAATAATTTCTTAAATAAATAAATAGTATTAGTGTTATCTTAGTGCTTCATTGCTATTATGTGGTCGAACATTCTAGAGCTCTCTGGAAGTTAATGGCAGCTGTGTAAAAGGGACGCAACTATGCTCGGGAGTTAGTTACTTACATAGGGAAAGTCATATAGAGACATTCACATGGAGTGTTAGAGAGTAAAGTGTTAGGAGAAGCGTAGCAGTATCGTGGTGAGCGTATGCAGTTTGTGTCGAGTAGGTACTCGAAAAGTTACTGGTAAACTGGGATAGCTGTGGATGTGAATACTCGGTAGTGTTGACGAGTATTGGGAAGCTATAGTGTACAAGGACAGTAACGGCGAGTCTGGAATTTACTGCATGGTATATTGGGATAGCTTTGGAAGTGAATACTCGGTAGTATTGACGAGTATTGTGAAGCTAGGTATACAAGGACAGTAACAGCGAGTGGAGTTAGTTACATAAATAGACAGACAGTGAGGTGAAAGGCGTGACTTCTTTCCAATCAGTTGAATATACAGACGCTGTTGAGTCAGTTGAGTATATAGACGCTATAGAGATCGGTAGGCGGATAGTTGAACGTGATATAAGTATACAGCGATATAAATACAGTGACATAAATATCGCGTAAACAGTCTACAAGAGTCTGCAACAGACCGGCAGTCTAAGATTGGAACGCGTAGTGGAAATGAATAATTAGTAACATCGTGGAAATAAATAGTAGTGATAATTGCTTAAATAAATAAATAAATAAATAGTATTGGTGTTATCTTAGTTATTAATAATTGCTCAATATTAGTAATGGTCATTATTTAATACCTTTTTAATATTTAGTTATAGTTTAATAAACCTTTATTTTAATTAATAATAATTGTTTAATATTTACATTTCACCCAAATAAATAAAAACGTTATATTATTAAATGTAAATTAGTTACCTTGTAATAGCTATTTATTGTTACAATTTAGCCAAAAAATTATAATGTAAAAGAGGCTAATCTAGTAATCTATGTAATTAGTATTAAAGCTATTAATTAAATAAGACACCACCAGCCATTTGCAACACTCGCAGGCGCAGCCCTCGAAACAGTCGTTGCTGTCAATTTCAGGTAGCGCCATCCTCCACTTCTCGTTTACAGGAAAAATGGAACGTTGCTGTTGCTACCGTCCCGTTACGTAGCTGCACAAATGTCTTTTCAATAAGCAACCTCCTGCTCTGTGACAATTAAATTATCTCATCGTATTACTCCATATTTTAATACGACCACCTTATTGAAATGTCACTGAGCTCCGAGCTCGGTTGAGGTTATTTCATAGTTAAGTAAACATCAAACACAAATCTAATAAGGAAAATACAGAAAGGTTATTGTAACTACGTCCTGTTTTTCACTAACGTTCTGCCAGACACGAGCGTCTGAAGCGAAGTTAAATAGTTGGAGCATAATATTTATGTTTCACTAGTCTACTTCAAAAACAAAAATATCTAAAAGGAAGTGTAATTTATGAAAATTAAGACCTTATTTACTATTTGTACTAGAGATGAAAACACTGCATTAATATGTAATGAATGACGAATATACTTTGCTCTAATTTCAAGATGAAATATCTGTTTATAAACAATGGGTAATATGAATAAAAATGAGTATGTGCTCTGAGTATGTACTCAAAAGTATGAGCATAAAGTGTGAGGTTTTACTCTAATTTATATGAATAAAAGTGATGTAGACTCAACGAGTAGATGCTCTTATATAAATGAAGAATATGCTCCTATGTACAGCATTACAGAACTACAGCTAGCGTTGACATTACTTGACAATTGTCTACACGTCAAAATATTTGAAACAAATCTGACAGACAATTTGGCGTCCTCAATTTAATTAAAATGATTAGTGATCGTAATAGTGATGAGGATGAGAAAAGTGCGGAAAATGGTGTCATAATGGTTTGGAATAATGCTTTTTTTTCAAAATCGCCAACTCTGGAAACAAAAAAAAATTGCTTTGGAATCCTTAAAATAATTATACGAGGAAAACTGGACAATTTTCATTTTGTCCAAGTTAGATACGGCACCACCTCTTCTTTCTCCCTTTTATTCGCCCAAAATACCCAGGAAAGGGTAATATGCCGTGATGATGTATTTATTTATTTATTTAAATCGTGAGAAATAGTACTCCTCCCAGGAGTACGTTTTCGTGCACCTAACGTCATTAATTCCGTCATTTAGCTTAATTATAGGCCTCTGCGAACAGTCTGAGGCTGGTCGCTAGCAAACTCCAATTTTTCCAAGTATATACTTCAACCTGGTAGTAGGTACTATTTTTTATTCATACCAAACTTGAGTTGATACTTAACTGTTTTGTATATAGGGAGTAGATACTCAAAGGAGTATCTACTTCTATATTTTTATTCTTACGAAACGAAGTATCTACTTGCATTTTTGGAGTATAAAGTATATACTCAATTTTATTCATATTACCCAATGTTGAATAAACTTTCGGTGATACAAAACAACTTGAAGACTTTTTTATCTCTCGCTAACGAAGGTAACAGTGGTATAGGGATCGTGCTAAAAATCGTATTGAGATTTTTACGAAGATGTCTGTGGGTGTGTGTGTGTTTGTGTGGGTTGCTGGTTTTAAGTATATGTGAGTGTGTATGTGTATGCCTGAGGATCCTCAACGCTCTAACTCTACTATCACTCAGAAAATTTTGAAATCGTATATTTGTACCCAATTCCAACATGGAAAGAAACCCATTAGATTTTGGTGGAAATCGAATAACCAGAAATGACTCTTTACTTTAAGCTCAAAATCAAAATAGTTTTTCTTCGAAAAATACCTAAATGTTATTTTTTCGCTATTTATATTACAGTCGATGACTTTCTCTAAATCGACCTCTATATAATTTGAATTTTTCTATAAATCGAATTATTTTTTTGACATGTACAACCCTATAAGATTTTTTTAATTCGAATTCTTCCTTTAATCGAATTAAATTATTGCACACTTGTCATTTCGATGAAATTCGCCTCTCTATAAATCGAATTTAAATACAATTCTTCGACGCGTTCGTCCTCCCTTCAAAAGACTCTAACGATACCGTATATGGATTTAATTTCGTTTGAAAACTATGACTGAGGCATCTTCGGCAGTATATGGGTTATCCAACCGAGACGAATTTAGAAGAATCAAAAATGAATCTCGAAAAATAATTCCAAAATTTAATACAGAAAGAGGATATGTCACTAATTAACAATACATATTTTAATTTTCATCTGTCTGCAAAGCAGATTGGCACACCCAGCAATGCGTAATGTACCGTGATATATTTATTTATTTATTTAAAAATAAATAAATAAATAAAATAAATTTAAATATATCATCACGGCATATTACCCATTGCCGGGTGTACCAATCTGCTTTGTTCGCAGATATCGGTAATGATGATGACATATTTGTACCGTACGGGCGTTTACCAGGCGTCACCTCACGAGCACTCATTGCTGGCGTAGAGAGTGCACCACGGGAGTCAATTTTGTGCCATTTAAAAATCGAAATAGAATATTTATTTTAAATTTCATTATTTCCGTCAGTTCTATGTACATATTTTGTACAAATATCACAAAGAAATTTTCTTGCAAAAGGTTCCATATTTCCAGTACATTACCTTCAGTCTGTTCTATGTATTTTGTATAAATTCTATACTGAAAGTTTTTTGTAAGAGATGATATACCTATTTCCAGCAAAATTATAACGCAAACATACTATATCAATCGCACTTAACACTGACATTCGTCAATCAGAATTTTCTTAATATAGTACATCTTTCCATGGTTATAGCACAGCTGGCTGCTTTATGAAATTTAATTTCTTTATAATTTTTTAATTCTATATCCTTTGGAAGATGAAATATAAAATGTAATCAAATCGTATAGAGAATAAAATATTCTTTAATATTTATAATAACATTAAATACGAAAAAATGATATTTGACAGTGTTTTTTCAATTTAGGGTACTTCCGGCCGGCCAATTATAACCGAAATCTATTCAGCTTTTCATATGGATGTAAAGAAGAGGAATGCGCAAAAATTTAATTTTTGGAAAGGTGGTATTGGGGTTATGCGATCCGAAAGAATCGTCACACACACATGCATGCATACATACATACATACATCCATCCATCCATCCATCCATCCATTCATACATACGTACACACAGACATCATCGTAAAAACAGTAAAATCTAATTCTATGGACCCTAAAACGTGCTTATTTATTAAAAACTTTACTTACCTAAGGTGACGGAAGGTAAAAATGTATAAAATCGGTTTCTGAGTGAGTGTTTTAATAGGTTTATCTTTAATGTTATGTTCCAAAAATACAAAAAAAATATAATAATTCCCTACCATGCCGAATATAAATTCCAACTTTCATAATTTCACTCCACCCTAATGTACATATCATTTTCAACAAATTTTTATGTTTCCGTTATATAACTGAATATACATTTTGTTTCTGTTAGATATACATATTCTTTGTAATTTACAGAAATGTTCATTTAATTTTCATTTACTTTCTCTAGTTCGAACTCTCTTTAATTCGAACATATTGCGATTTGATTTATGAAGAGTCGACTTTATTATAAAAATTAAAGACTTAAATTTTCAACTGATACACTTTCTATATATTTTATGGATAATTTGTAAAATAGTCTATTTTAATGCATTAAACAGAGGCAGAACTAACTCTGATGAAAACGTAATTGACAGCTACCATTATTGCAAATAGCAGTCGGTGTGTTATTTAATTAATAGGGTTAATACGAATCACACAGATTACTAGATTAGAAACGTACTTATTTTACCAAGTGTATTAATTAGAAGTAATTTGTACAACTTGTGTTAATTAAGTCGTTATTAAGGGCCTTTTATGTATGACTTGAACATGTGTAGTTACTAATTAATTCCGTCATTGTTAGAAATCTGATCTGACGGTAATTACTACACACCGCAACTATATGTATTTGTTCATTATTTTACATACGAGTATTATTACTAAAATTATTAATTAGATTCACTATTAATTTATGTCAAATATTAAATACCTAAGAGACAGAAAAAAAGGCAAGACAACTTGTTTTTAAATAGTACACTGAGAAAAATGACTGGTTTTTAGCAAATGAATATTCATAATTAAGGGGTACTTCATTCATCCAATTATTGCAACCTTGCAACAAATACAATTTAATCTTTAATATGAAATGTATTTTATTCATTCAGTTATATTATTTATTTGACCGTCATTTAAATTTAATTTAATTTTCTCAAAAAAACTAATATATTTATTATAATTGATAAATCTCTCCAGGTTGTTCTGCATGTTGATAAGGGTTAAAAATGAAATACACTTGTTGTGTGATGATGCAGAATGTATAGTTTATTTATTTTATTTAAGTGGCGATCGATTTCGGACGATAGTCCATCATCAGGCCGACACGTCAAAATAGTAAAAATATATATCGTAGAATAATTTTAAATGTTAAAGACATCTTATATTAATGTCGAAAAATTAATGAAAATATAAAGATTACATTGATAAACGAAGAATTATAAAGGTAACGTGTGTTACTTCCCAAGAAGGGAACGTTTCCTTCTTGGATAGTTTTTTGCATTCTTGTTTTAATAATTTGGTGTAGAATTCTTCTTTATCCTTGGGACTAATTTGAAGGTGATGCGGAAATTTAATTTTTATGAAGTTAGGAGTGACTTTATGTCGTTTTGCTGAATGTAGAAAATGTTGATGTTGGATGTTACGGTATCTTTTCCGTAATATATATTTTAGCTGTTTCCTTCTTAGGAAGTAACACACGTTACCTTTATAATTCTTCGTTTATCAATGTAATCTTTATATTTTCATTAATTTTTCGACATCAATATAAGATGTCTTTAACATTTAAAATTATTCTACGATATATATTTTTACTATTTTGACGTGTCGGCCTGATGATGGACTATCGTCCGAAATCGATCGCCACTTAAATAAAATAAATAAACAATACATTCTGCATCATCACACAACAAGTGTATTTCATTTTTAACCTTTAATATATTTATGTTTAGTATTTTAAATTGAGATTTTAATAAATAAATTTATAATTTTCTGAAATATTTATTTGTTTCTTACAAATATGTAATTGTTTAGAATTAAATTCATAATATATTTGTGTAAACTTTATATTAATTACAATGAAAAATAGTTTTTATTGTATGTATCTATAATGATATTTCCCTTGAGTGAACAATGTTCTATTTGTCAAATGAGGATTTTAAGTGAAGTGACTTGTATGGACTTAATAATACAATTTTTGTCGAAAAATCAATTGTTTTTCAAATTATTTTAGATACCCTACAGAGTTAACAAAAAGAAACTTCTACTATGTTAATGTAATGTAAAAATGTATACTTAGGTATATATCGGTGTCTACTTTTTTATGGACCATAGGAAATACAATGGTAAAATTTTCATATATGTGTAAATACTGCCCTATTCAGAATTAAATACTGCATCAAATGAGCCTAAATTTATTGATATAATAAGTTCTTGTCATGAGACAAACGTAAAATATCCGTTCTCAAGAGTGCCATGCAAGACGTGTTTGGACCTGTTTTATTTAGGTAGGCATGGTTTAAGTTTAAAGTTTAAATACGCGCGCGTGGACGCGTTATATACTTCGTATAAGCAAAATTCAAATGCATTCTTTGGGGTTGTATTACAGATTTCGTTTTCGTTTATGAAATATATTTATATTGCTTTCAAAACAATTAAATGTGCAATAACACCAACAGGTCTTTAGATAATAATAATAATAATAATAATAATAATAATAATAATAATAATAATAATAATATTTGATTTTTTTAAAATAAATAAATGATATTTGATTTTTTTAAATAAATGTATAAAATTTGAAATTTTGAATACATTAAAGATTTTGTCGTATTATCTTTAATACATTTATTTTCCAATGGGAATCTTCAAAACATGTACGGGGCGCATATGAGCTATTAAAAGTCAAATGAATTAATGTTATGTAATGTAAAGTTTAATTTAATACTCTTTCCATTTCAGTCGTAGAAAACAACAATGTTACGTAGGTTTATATAAAAATAGACCACACATATTAATGTAATAGCAAATACGAGTACGAGTACATATATTGATATTCCATTATTACGTTATATACCACCATCCTGCAAATACGTTTAAAACACCCCATGACGGAGTCCCTAAGTCCTCTCAATAATAATAATCTATTTACACATATCTCCCACACATTCATTCACAATCCTGCGCTAGCATTGTAAACATCTTTATTTTTTATTTTCGCGCGTCACGCCACCTCACTACGCTGTCGTACACGTGTCTGCGACTGCGATGCTCGGTTGTCATCGGAGCGGGATCATAGCGTTGCTGTGGCTGAGATCAAAGTGAGCTGGGCAACCGTAGCTTGTGGTTGTTCGTGGTGGCGCCACTAGTGTCGCAACACGACCACTAGATGATTGCTGCTGATTTTTATCGATTGATGAATATGTATGCGTGTATAATAGTTACTTGTGGATGTGGTTTGATGATATCTTAATTTCATTCAAAAATGACAGTAGTTGTTAGCGGAGTTATTTTTCATCTCGCTACTACGTTTACTTTGGGTACATTTTGATAATGATCTATACTTCTAAATAAATATACCGGGTGTCTTGACCGACACATAGGAGGTTAACATGTGAAATCAGTTAATTGTGAACAGTATCTCCCAAGTGCAAGATATTAAGTTGAAAATTCGCGTACATATTGAGGGATACTAATTTTATGAATTACAGTCCAAATTAGTAAATTAAAAATCAGAAAAAAATAAGTAAATTTTTAGAATTTCCAGGATTGTTATTCATATCCCGGAAAAAATGGTTACCAAGCAGCAGCTTAAATAGCATAGTGGTAGCGTGTGCGCTTGGTAATAAATGAAACTCTGAGAGACTGGGTTCGGAACCAGCCACCAACAAAATTTAATTTTTAATTTTTACTTCTCAAAATAATTTTTATTGTTCATATGTTTTTAATTTTTCATTGAAATTTAATAAATGGATATACGTTATTTTTATTATAAATATTTATTGTAAACCGATTGGCACACCCAGTAATGGGTAATATGCCGTCATGATATATTTATTTATTTTCTTGTAATTATTTAACAGTATGTAATAATCAATGTGATTTAGATTTTACAAATTACGTATAATTTATGCATTAAATAAAGTTTATATTTTATTTAAAGTTAATAAAACATTAAAAACATGTTAATAATAAAAATTACTTTGTAAAGAGCGCAAAATGGGACAACGTATTCAAATATGACTTCAAGATATTGTTTTAGCTTTCGTTATTCAAAAAATTAATGCCAATTTTGTGATGAAAATAAGTTTTTTGTATAATTTATTTGTTTCAAGCACATTAAATTAGTGCAGTGAAAAAGTGGATACTCATTGGGAGCGTTCCCGCGAAATTTTTGCAGGTGGCTGCACAGCTGTTCACACAGATAATTTTATATTTAATTTATCGTTATTTTCCATTCTTCTTGAGCTATTACTTCAATTTAATCTAAGCATTTTATACTTTCGTTTTTGTAAATAAATGCCCTATTTTATTTTCACAGCAGTGCGGTATTTTGTTTGGTTATGTAATATACCGACAGAGCAGTTATATGTCAGATTGACTTGTGAAGGTGGTAAATGTGTAACTACAGTGTCATTACTTCCTGACTAAACGTTTCTATTAAGAATGTAGACAAGTGACATTTCTCAACATTGTATAGATAGAAATTTGAACAGCGAACGTTTTTTCTACTTTGTCGCGTATAAGCGGCAAAGTGACATTTTGCGTTGACAAAAGAGAGCGCAAATGGATACTTTGTATAGACTGTAGAAAAAATTATTTTAAAATATAATCCAAAACTTTTCAAATTTGGTATATAAGACTTTTATGTCAATGGGAATAACATGGTAGATTTTGGTTAAAATAGGCTAACCGGAAGTGATATATTACCTGAAGTTGTTAACAGTTTTTCTTGAATAAAATGGTTTTGATTTTAGAAATAATAAATAATAGTTTTAGAGAATTAAATTCTGCCTCTAGCACAAACCCATATTATTAAATTATCCCTTTGTATAACCGAGATATGAAAATTTAAAAATTATATACTTTTTGGTTTTTGTAATAATCGCCTATAGTGTCAGAATCAATAGCATATTGAAATATTTCTAATTTTTTAAAACGAAATTAAGTTATTTAAGCATTAATCGATTAAAAGCAAAAGCCAATTATATTTTTTTAGAAATTAATAAATTAATATCTATACATCTATAGCATAAAACAGCTGGAGACAGCAAACATGTTTTAGTCTAGACAAATTTTCAGACTAAATATAGTTATTATAAATATAATTACTTCCGCATGTTTGGCAAAAAATTGAAATTAAATTAATGACAAAATTTGTTCAAATCATACTAATACGATACATATGTAATAATATTATATAATAATAGAGATATTATTACAATGTATAATAAAATATAAAAATGTTAATCGTTTTTACACATACAATTTGTCATTAGCATTAAATAATTAACTGATAATAATCTGCTGAATTGGAATTAAAATTAAACTTTTTAATAATAATTTATGACATTGTATAATTGTTGTCTATTTATTTTATGTATCAATTAATAATCGAAATGTTTTATGAATAGGTATTTTAATTCGTTAACATTCAAATAACTGTAATGGTTAGTTTTTGTTGTAAAAAATTATTTGATTGCCTCTGTTTTAAGTTCAATCAAATGAGGAAAAAATTGCCTAATAACTACTTTCATTTAACATTGATAATTTTCAAAGAGTAATTCAGTTTTTGCAAGACTACATATGGTACTGGTTAAAAACGAACTTTGAAAAACATCAAAAGAAGAAACATTTTATATTTTGTAACAAGAGGGTGCTGATGCTGGTGCACGTACTGCTTTACTGACGATTAGCTGATGGTGGAGTATTTGCGATCACTTTATTGAGGAGGAACAGGCCACACACTTTGATATTTATTACTTTTTAAATATATATATATATATATATATATATATATATATATATATATATATATATATATATATATATATATATATATATATATAGTATAGGGATCGTGATAAAAATCGCATATCGAGATTTTGGTAAATGATCACGTTTTAAGGTCCCTAGAATCCAATTTTAACATTTAGACGATGATGTCTGTGTGTGGGGATCTTGTATTTCGAACTTTTTCCGATTAGATTTTGGTGAAAATCGGATAACCGGAAATGACACTTTACAAGAAGCTCAAAATAGTTTTTCTTCGAGAAATACCTTTAAATGTTATTTTTTCGAGATTAATGTTATTATAAAAATTAAAGATTATTAAATTTTCTATAGATTTGCATTAATACTTTTTCTATATATTTTATGGATAAATTTATAAAATTATCTATAATTTATATCCCAGAGTCTACGCTTTAAACAAACAAAACGCAGTAATTCAAATGTATGTATCTGACAGATAAATGTCACTATCAAAGAACTAATAATTTCAAAATAATATTAGTAACGTTTTAAAAAGGAAAAAGTAAATACAACAATACAAAAGGAATTCAATACAGTTTCCAGCATAAGTAAATATGTAGGTATGTATTTAGATTATTAACAATTAACGATTCACAAAAATATTTAAGCTAATCCTCATATTTGAATTAGTGAATTCTATTCTATTCCGTTATTTAAAATTTAATCTTAATTTTATTATAATTCCGGTGGTTCAATGGTTAGAGCAAAGCCTCATGTCAGGAGTGCCCTCGGGGCTCTGGGTTCGAATCCCACTAAGGAATGGATGTGTGTGAATGTGAACCCAGTTTGTAATTTGGATTTAATCCTGTTGAGAAGTTTAAAAAAAGGTAGTTACTTGGATTAGATTAGACTATATTTTAAGAAATAAACTGTCAAAATTAAAGTAAAATTCGCTAATCCAAAAAACTTAATCTTTTTCGTGACTCGGGCTGTAAATGGTGGGAGGTATTGTGTTGGGCACACCAGATTTTTAATATTTGTAATCATGAGAAAATACCCTATTATAGAAAAAAAATACCTAGAGCCTGTCTAGATGAATAGGGATTTATATTCTGTGTTATTTTGTCTTAAGGAAGAAGAGTACGAAGCAGATTGGTTAAATGTGATATTAAAAACAAGTTCAGTAAAACTATTTTGATTTGTAATATTATTCTTATATTCTGCAACAGTCTGATACATCTTTAAAGACTGCGTAATTTTATTTATCTTTGTAGACACGTGTATTCCGATTTCTTAGTTTTGTGTTTGTTGTTTATAAATACAACTTAAACTGGTATTTTCCTTTAATTCATTCTATATCCTGGTACTATGAATTTGTAAACTTTATTTACCCACAATTAACAAGTAAATAGATAATTTTAATTGTTACAAAAAATTATTTGTTTCAATAAATAAATACTTTTCAGTTAAAATAAGATAATGTATTAGTAAAAAAAACATGTTCTCGCCAACTGGTACAAATGTCCTATAACAAAAACAAAGTTGTTAAAAATGAAAATAAAAATTTTTCGGTTATATAATGATAAAACGTCAAAAAATTAAATTTACAAACAATTATTTTAAGAAAATCTTCAACTGCAACGTCCTGTTTAGTGTTAGTTGCCAAAAAATAATCAGATTTTTATTTAAATGCCAAGTTTTATCATTTTTCAAGTTTATTCATCCTAAATTTGTAGATATATATCTACAGCGATATACAAAGTCTAACAGCTAAACGAGCTACCTCAAATAATTTTTATATTATTAAAGATACAATAAAATACTATAAGGCATTCTTATAGAAGACCAAGGGGGACATCCGAATACAGAAGAAAATATTTTTTTTAAGCAGTGGTTCTCAAATTACAACATAAAGTTATATTTTATTAAATGGGATGATATATATTTTTTGGTCCGTTTAATAGAGTATTTAATTTCTGAATTCAACCATGTAATCATTTTATATGCTAACGTAACAAAAATATTGAGAAAAATTCAATTGAATTTTATATAAATTTGATTTTTTAGCTATTTTTTAATAGGCTATTTATGAAAAACAATTATTGCTCTCTGCAAATTTGAATTATTTACGATAGAAATTAAGTAAAACATTATTTACAAATATGTATTCCTCGACTGGATCAAAGTAATACTGGGAAAACTTGGAGAAAAACAGTCTGATGAAAACGTTTGAAAATTGTTTTATTACATACCCGACGTTTCAGCACCAAATATGCCTTCTTCAGGGAATGTAAACTAAGTTGAAATTTAAAAAAAAAATCTTTTACATTTTTACCTCTCGCTAAGAGAGGTATTGTATTCATGCTAAAAATCGCATATCCAGATTTTAATGAATAAGCACGTTTTAAGGTCCCTAGTATCCGATTATAACATTTTTACGATGATGTCCGTATGTGTGTGTGTGTGTGTGTGTGGGGATGTGTGTGTGTGTGTGTGTGTGGATGTTGGATTCACTATATCTCAAATACTATGAGACTTAAGACATTTTTAACTACGGATTCCTCAATCTAACAATAATGGGAAGAGTCCAGTCAGTTTTGGTAACAATTGGACAACCGGAAGTAGTAGTTACAAGAAAAAAATCGTCTAAATATTATTTATCGAAAAATTATGTAAATACTTATATTAAAGAACGTTAAATTCTTTATTCGATAAATATAAATTCATTATTATATCTTCTATAGATTTAGAGATAAAGAAAGGCATATAAAATAATTTGATGTAAAAAATCTCAGATCAAACTACTACAAGGCAAGAAATTCAAATGTTTGTAATTGACATATAAATGTCACTGTCAAAAATATTTGTATGCCTCTGTCAAAAATATTTGTATATTATTATGAAGATTATGAAAATAAAAAAAAGTCAACAACGCAAAAGATATACGTAAAAAAGAATATAAAAGGAATTTGCGAAAAAATGACGAATATAAAGAAAAAGAAAAGGAAAGTAGAAAAAGAAAATTTCAGGATATTGAATATAAAGAAAATGTAAGTATTGTACACAATTTATTTTAAAATATCCCATAGATTTTGCAAATATATGTGAGAATTATTTTGTAGTGAGACATGAATATATGTATTTGTATTAAAAATATTTTTCGTTTTATGCGTACAACCAGGTAAAATATCTGGCGAGAGGTTATGTGTTGGCCACATCAGATTTTTAGTTTACATTTCCCTGAAGAGAGCATATTTGGTGCCGAAACGTCGGATATGTAATAAAACAATTTTCAAACATTTTCATCAGACTGTTTTTCTCCAAGCTTTCCCAGTGTTATTTATAAAGTTATTAACAAATATCTGTTTCATTTTATTAAAGTTCAATTGTTTTTCATACATAGCCTACTGAAAAATAACTATGAAAATATAATTTGTTTAAATTTCAATATAAATTTTCTCAATATTTTTGTTGTATTAGGATATAAGATGAATACATATTTGAATTCAGAAAAAAAAATACTGTATCGTACGGGCGATAGAAATATATACCATCGCATTTAAAAAAATATAACTGTAACCACTGGTTTAAAAAAATATTTTATCCTGTATTCGGATGTCCCCCTTCGTCTTCTATAAGATTGTCTTATAGTATTTTACTGAATCTTCAATAATATAGAAATTATTTGAGGCAACTCATTTACCTGTTACACCCTGTATATAGAATACATTCCTTCATATTTAAGCCGAAATTATCCGAGAAGTCTTAATTTTTGACAAAACAAAACAGTAAGATTATTTTACTATACAGAATAGGCAGGGATCCATTCAATGCACGACTTTATTTGAATAGAGCGGCACAAGTAATGTAAGTAACACTCTTCATACCTTAAATACTATATTATTATCATAAATTACCGTCGACTATCTTAGGGAAACTCTGAATACCGGATTCCGCGAATTTCAAAATATTCTTGTAGATAAAACATTTTATCATTTTCCTTAGACAGATAAAAATTGCAAGAATTATCCTTTACCACAATATACACAAAACCAACAAGGTCAATAAGAAATTGTCAAGGCGGCAAGGGACAAAGACTATGACTTCCACACCCTGGAGGAAGGAAAGAAAGACGGAACTTTCAACCGCGTGTACGCACAACCGGTGGCATGATTCACTCTCGGACGCGTGCACTGGTTAATTACAGAGAGGAGCACACGCACACAGTCACAGAAGATCTGGAGCACTGTAGTGCAGAAGCCAACAGTGGCGTCCAGATTCTTATGGCTTCAAAGCTAATCATATCAAACGGCGAGATGACTCTTATTTTAGTGGGCAGGGGTCAATGTTTTCATAAGACAAATTAAATGAACACTACTCATAGGGGACATTGAGTGTTTACTGTTGGGGAATTTGTGAAAGAACAATGTCAAAATTTCGGAATTTTGGAAATAAATTATGTAAAACCAACAAAAAAACTTTCAGACGTGGCATTTTCATCTCTGATTAAACAGTATGTTGACTGTGACAAGTCGAGTGCGGAGCAATAATAATTAAATAAACTTAAACTCTTCTAAATATACTTTTTCAATTTAAAGAGATAGAAGATATGCGCAATGGGGATCTGCGCATAGTAAGAACAACTGAGATTTATGGCGTTTGTTTCTAATTTAGACGTAAAGCGTGAGAATATCTCTGATAACTTACAAAAGCTTTTATTGAAGTGAAAATGTCTAACGATGCAAATTTTCATTGAGAATACAGGTATTTAATGACTGCAATATTTTTGACAACCCAACTGGCAGTTGTTGCGCCATTTTCTTACTATTTGCAGTGATAGAAAGAGATAGCCGTTAAATTGAAAAGGTCCATTAATTAGTTTAAAAGCATTTAAAAAAATCTGATGTGGCCAGCACATTACTTTCAATCAGATCGTGGTCAGATCTGTGTATATTGTAAAAATTCCACACAGAGATTTTCTTGTAAAGGATTCCATACTTCCAGTACATTACCTTCAGTTCTATGTATTTTGTGCAAATTCCATATAGAAAGTTTTGTAACTAATTAATGGACCTTTTCAATTTGCACGAATTTTTTTGCTGAGCAACTAACACAAAAGAAAACTGCATGGTAAACCCCTACTCCGAAGGAAGGAGGGTTTTACCTAATGTCAGTTTGCTTGAGTGATTTTGCTTAAAAGCAAAAAGAATGAGTGCTTATAAATAAAAGTTTATCTGAGAAAATCAGAGAGGTCGTGTGGTAAGTATTGGGTGAGATAAATTCCAAAGACAACGCAAAATGAAACAATTTAATTATTTTATTTTTAAACTTGAAATATTAATTGTCAAACTGACAGTTATAAACAATAACAACTGTTTATTTACTTGGTAGCGGAGATTTATCGGGGTAACGGAGTTTTATCATATATAATATCATAAGTGGTAAATTTTTGCCGGAAAAATTTTCAGATTGTTACGAGAGCCGGTTGCCTAGCAGTTTATTGAGTGGCATTGACAAAGAAATTTTGATCAGTGTCACGAGACAAATTGGCAACAGGCTCGAGTAAAGCAATCGGAAAATTTTTCCAGTATAAAATTTAACTACGAATGGTATTAGGATGACTATTTCAAAAATAAATATCATTTACATAATTTTTTTCTTGATATTTTATTGTGTTTTGAGGTGCTATGTTTGTTTGCTTTTTCAATGTTTTAAATAGATTCGTCTCCGAATCGACTCGTTTTTAATAAAAACTGATAACACTGAAAATATACACACTTTGACAGGTATGTAAACAATATGTTTTTAAAACGTCAAAAAATTTTCCTTGATCATAACTCACTTACTTGTAATAATACATCTTATTGGCTTAAAGGGTGTGAATTTTTTTTGTGACGGTGTTTTGTCGAAATGAAACTTGGTAATTAGGTAGAATCCTGAGTTTGGGTTGGTTTATAAATTTATGAGTGAAATAGTCAGTATAATACTATTCCCATTGAATTTTCGTGTTTTATATCATGATTGGTTAAAAACTAGCCGTTGGAATTTATCGATTAAAAATTATAACAAAATAAAATTGCAAAATTTACTTCCCAGAAATCGTTAAGATAATGTATATTAGTAAAACAGTAAAGAGAACAAATGAGACGCATTTGAGATTCAATTGATGTGATTAAAATTAAAAATAAATAGTGGAATTACAATTAGTTTTATTTATTTTTAATCGTCGTTTTGTGACCGATGTCGTTTTAAAAAACATGTTTGCTACGCCACTGAAGTGATTGACACGTGCGAACGTAGAATTCAAGGCATTTATAATTGATGAAGAACCGTTAAAGCTACGCGGACATCTGAGGAAGTGTTCATCTTATTTTATGACAAGAGGAGGTTAGATTTTTCTTTTGTTTTGTGGAGATTGCAAGATTCATTAATAAAGGAAACTTGTTCATTGGTTTATGGACAGTAAATTTTATTTATAACTACTCATGATTAGTTTTACAAGGTTCCCTGGCTTTATGTTTATTGTTTTGCGAATTCTAACCGGTAATTAACACTTTATTTTTAAAGGGATTAGAAAGCACTACTTATTATTTTTCTATTAATATTTATTAATATTAGCATTGTTGATAGTTTGTGACTGTAACACACATGCACAGTAACAAAATACCGTTGAATACCGTTTCAACTGTACCACTAACAAATTTGCAACTACTATTTAGATGTTCCAGCACGTACTATTCGACTATCACAAACTATACCTTGTTCCATTTAAGCCATTCAGTATTGCGGCACATAGGGAATAGTTTTGACATCTCTGATTGTCTGAAATTAGAAACAAGAGACAAGTTTACCCAATGTAATTTCGGCTACTTCAGATTTGCGCTGTTGCTAGTGCCATCTACTGAATGGCTTAAATGGAACAGAGCAAAGTTGCTGACAGTCAAAACAGTAAAAAAAATTCTGTGGACTAACAGTCAAAGCCTGCGTAATTATTGCAAAGTCAGTGTTTGTTGTCATATTTTCCAAGTGTCAAGGGAAGATGAAATTTGTACTTATATAATAGATAACCAAAAACGAATTTAATGTTATTATATTTAATAGTATATTTATTTTTCTTATAACATTATTTTATTTTTAGAAAAATGACCGACGAAGACATTATTATTTATTGTTAAATAATTTATTTACTTTTCTGATTAGCTGGCATGTATTCAACTCGCTTTGGTATCGTACTGTCTCATTCAGCGTTCCAACGTTTAGGGGTTTCAAACTTGTCCGTAACTAGTTAGTACACACATGCGCATTAAAAAAATCAGATAAACTATTATTCACGAAAGATGACTATTCAAGGTCATCTATGGACCGTCTGATATAATATTACTTGCACATAACTTCACTGTATTTCGTACCCACAGGCATGTAAAGCAAAATACTTATGGATACATTTTAACTGAAAAAATAAATGTACTTTATTTGAAAATTTTGTTTCTTTTCAAATAATGCTTTCTCAATTAGTGTTGCCACAAGACGAGACGAGACAAGACTTGAGGTCGGTCTTGTCTTGGTCTTGACTTAGTCTCGACTACAGTGGTCTTGTCTTGGTCTTGTCGAGACGAGACTTGAAGTCAGTCTCGTCTTGTCTCGAGTCTCGACAAGACTCTCGACTTTGCGTATATTAACAAATGGTTTATTATAATTGTATATAATAGTGCATGAATATCTAAGAAAAACCGTTCAATCGCGATTAAAAAATTCCAAAAAATGTTTGAGATATTAATTTTTAAAATATTCTATGACTGTCGTCGATCGTCGATCACTTAAAAAATTAATATGAAAATGGAACATATATATACAGTAAAATCTAGAGATTATTAAATATAGAACAACAATGAAGTTGATATTACATTATTCATTATTTTCATGTTATTTTATGCGTGTTTCGATGTGAAGTTATAATATTACCACATGAAAATGAAGAAAATTATGTTACGAATGGGATCATACCACATTTTCCAATTCATTTTTTTTCTGAAAGTACATTTAAAAGTACTTACGAAAATATAGATTTTATGACACATAAGTTTCTAGTTTTACAGTAATAATTTTTTAAAGTTTATATAAAATTTCGAATGACGTAACAGTTTTGCGGCCGTAGTGACATCTACCGAGCAAAAATGGAACTACTTTTGACGTTTATGTCATTGTGTTTTGAAACCACGCTTGAAACCAAACGTAGTCTTCAAAACTTCTGGAGTATTTATTGCCTTATACCATCTTTCCCTTACATCTTGAGCCATAAGAATACAAACAAAAAAATTATTTTTACTTCTCAACGAGTTATTCTCGTAGGACGACACAGAACAATATTGTACAACCATTGCAATATCTAAATCAAACAAATTGTATTTATTTATATTTTTATTTAGCATATTTCGTTATTTTTACTTACTTTTTTTGTTGCAAGAATGTTGACGTTACTTTCAAAATATTAGTTATATAAGGTTATGTTAGAAAAAAGTGACAGATCTGTTCATGTACAGTAAAAGCACGAGTACGGGTGTGCCTCACTATCGTGTATTTGTGTACAAAACTGTGACGTCACACAACTAAACTCAGAATCTTTACACAGAAAATCATGAATGAAAAGTATAACAATATTAAATATTTTTGATGTATATATGCATAATATTAGGTAAATTTTTCATTTATGAAAGAAAAATCAACATTTTTTCTTTTTGGTATGACCCCATTGTAATAAAATAAAGTGAGGAATATTCATTCATATACTTATTATAGATCTGAGAGATTCAAAATGTAAAGATTAGAGAAGAAAATTTAAGTAGGCATAAATGAAATTCTTGGAAATATCCATTTCTTTGTCCTCCATCCCTTCCGCTTTAGTTTTATGGACACTATGGTCTTACCCATCAGAACAGTTAACTCAAGGTTAAACTTTTAAATAAAGCATTGGTGAAAATTGAAAATAAAAAACGAAACGCATGCGTAATTGGCTATATTATGGGTTACATTTTTAAGAATCCTTGCATTTTGTAAAATAAAATAATAATTATTTTCAATTTCAAATGAATTATTTAGGTGAAATAAGGAGCACATCTGTTGAAAATATACAATATGTTTTTTTTTTTAAAAATAAAACTGGTTTCCCTAAGGGCTTGAAGTCGTAAAATTTTTGTCGGCCTTTTCCATTATCACATAATTCTAAGAATTACAACAGCTTTTTTTTGTAAATATATGAAAAATACTTTATATTTGAAGTGAACATTACATGTTTCAATACAGCAGCACTAGGTTGTAAATACAGTAGAAACAGTATTAAATTATATAAAAAAATACATTAAAATAATTACAATAATTACAAGAAAATAAAATATTGTAATTGATTTTATTATTATATTATAGGTATAACTTTTGTGCTGTTTGGAAATTGAAAATAATTTTAGTCAACTTGAAAATTCAATTTTGTTAGTACATTTCATAGGATATATAAAAAATTACAAATTTTTAAATATTCGGTTAGTTTTTATCCTACGTATACATTGTAATTTAACGGTTTATTGGCTTTTGAATTTATCTATTATATTAATACCTATGCAGTAAATATGCTTTTATTGCATTATTTGTGTAGATGTTACAAGAATACGAGTATTATGCCTATTTTGTAATGTTTACCATTTTTGGAAATTTAAGCCAAGCTTCCAGCCTAATTTGCGAATTTCTAATAGTGTTCGAATTTTTATATTTACATAAATTAATGTGTCAGGAACATAAGATTAAAAATTAATATTTTTATTACTTTATGAATTTTCAAACAGCTTTAATAGCATTGCTCTTAATTTTTGAAGCACTTTTAGAAAATATTTTGAAAAAATACCGACGAACTGAAGTCGAGAGTCTTGTCGAGACTTCAAGACTTTCTCGACAAGACTTGATGCTGGTCTCGTCTCGTCTTGACTTTTTAGTCGAGACCAAAATGATGGTCTTGTCTTGACAAGACCAAGACGAGACGAGACAAGACCAAGACTGGTCTTGGTCTTGCGGCAACACTATTCTCAATATTTTGTCTTCTTCACCTACGTTTTTACATAAAACAAAAATATAGATTTGACATAAACCATAAAATAATAATTCGATTTGAATGTCAACGCAACTGGATAAACATTAGTACCTACAGAGGGCAGTGTAGTAGATAATAGGGGACTACAGCGCAATTGAATTAAGAGAAATTTGGAAAAAAATATTCAAAATATATGCTTAATAATGAATATTAATAAAGAAATGAAACGATATAATTGAAATACTTCGGAAATAAGGGGGTTCTTGTTATAGCAGCTCGTCACTCATATGAATTCCACATATATTATTTTGATTGGCGACTCAAAGACGGCCTATAAATATATAACGAATACCTAGTTAGGGGGAGGAGCCTACCCTATCTACTACCAATAGAAGTAGAGAATTTCAAACGGCGGAGGCGTGGCTATCAGTCCAGTACTGCAATTCTCAAACAGTTTTTATTTGAATATAAATGTTTTGCATTAAACTTGATAATTTAAATACATTTCCAATAATAAATAATGTAGACTTGTACATTATAATAATATTCATTTATTTTTTATAAATATAATTTAGAAATAGCATATATTTCAAGAACATTTAGGTCCAGGGTGAAAACAGTTTAACATAAAAACTTATTTTCGTGACGTCACATCAATATTTTCAAATTTATTAATATTAATAGGAATTTTTTCACCGGATTTTCACCGATAGTCAGTTTTACTTATACGTTCAGATGAAATTATACTTAAAAAATGGTGAAATCCCTTATTACATGTCTTTAACTCTACGACACACGTCACTGCTATTTTTAGTGTGCCAAAGTGAACGCTGTGGTGATGCGGGACCGTCGTGTGAGTATCCGAGAAATTGCGGAAGCACTTTTTCGGCACATTCTTTATGACCGAAGATTTGGCCAGGAAGAGAACAGCTCGCTCTCCACCGATGAGCGGCCGTATTTAAACCGGTTGAACCACTCCTTAATCTGTGTGATGCCCATAGCATCGTCACCGAAAGCTGTCTGAATCTTCCGAATGGTTTCCACCTGTCTGCGCCCAGTTTCAGGCAAAATTTGATACAATAGCGCTGCTCCAGTCGTTCCGTCATTTTCCTTGCAATGAAAAATCTACGAGAACACTACATACTACCTCACTCAAATGCTGATTGCCAGCAACAGACGCTATCGACAGGCGGGAAAAAATGCACGCATGCGCACAAAGGTTGAATGCAATGCAAGGTTTTTTTCGAAAACTGTGCTGTTGTTGTAGCATGTATAATTGAATAAGAAAGTATATAATTTGTAAAGTGCGTGCATTGTATTATGATCAGTTATAAAAATAATAAACACATGACTAAGAGAGTGTATTTACAGTTAGTAAATGTCAAATATTTTTATTAAGCAATATTTACCATTTATGTGTTCCGTTCAATACAATGTTTATTATTGTAAAATTATGACATCGGTTTTTCTAATAACTTATTTTATGTTTCCTCGAGTTATATTATGAATCACATCAGTTTACGAATAATAAATGTCATCATGTTATCTCGATAACTCTTATTAACAGGTTTAATTCGTTCAAGTTTATTATTATTAAGCCACTATAAAATAATAAGCTACGTATTTTTTTTTTACTATTTATTATGCTCAATCAAGGTTTTACCAGCTAATATATTTAATCAACGTAATGTTTTAATCAAGAATAAGAAAGAAAATATGTAATATTACATACCGAATCACGTCAAACTTCTCAGAAATGTAGACGGCATATCCGTTCGGATTTTATATCAAATACACAAGTTCTTACCTGAAAAAGAAAAACAGTCTTAGTATATACATTAAAAAATATTTATGCTGAAAAAAAAAGAAAACTATCTATGGTAATTTAATATAATATTCCCACGACTATATTTATTCAAATGTTATTATAAAAAGTACAAGTGTCTGAAAATTTTAGTAGTCATTGTAATAATACATAATTTGGACCTATGGACCCATAAACAATGACTCCTAGATTCTGCGAAACTACAATTATTTTTATATAAATAAAAAATGACAATTTTGCCTTACTTTTTACCTCCCGCTACCCTTGGTAAGGAAGGTATACAGATTGTGCTAAAAATCGCATATCGAGATTTTGGTAAATGACCACGTTTTAAGGTCCCTAGTATCCAATTTTAACATTTTCACGATGATGTCTGTGTGTATGTGTGTTTGGATCCTCCTCTCTAACTCAATTACTAACATTCAGAAAAATTTGAAACCTTTTATTTCGAACTTTTTCTGTAATGGAAAGAGCCCATTAGATTTTGGTGTAAACCGGATAACCGGAAATGGCACTTTACTAGAAGCTCAAAATAGTTTTTCTTCGAAAAATACCTTCAAATGTTATTTTTTCGACAATAATGTTATTATAAAAATTAAAGATTATTAAATTTTTTACAGATTTGCATTAATGCTTTTTCTATATATTTTATAGATAAATTTATAAAATTATCTATAATTTAAATCCCGGAGCCTACGCTTTACACAAACAAAACTCCTTGGTTGCGCAGTTATTCAAATGTATGTAACTGACAGATAAATGTCACTGTCAAAGAACTAATCATTTCAAATTAATAATAGTAACGTTTTAACAAGAAAAAAGTAAATAGAACAATAGGAAAGGAAATCAATACAGTTTCCAGCATATGTAAATATGTAGGTATGTATTTAGATTAATAAAAATTAACGATTCGCAAAAAAGTTTAAGCTAATTCTCATTTTTGAATTAGTGAATTCTATTTTATCCCGGTATTTAAAATTTAATCTTCATTTTATTATCAAAAAAGGAAGTTACTTGGATTAGATTAGACTATATTTTAAGAAATAAACTGCCAAAATTAGAGTAAAATTCGCTAATCCAAAAATAAGGATTAGTTTATTTTTTTGTGACTCGGGCGGTTTATGGCGGGAGGTATTGTGTTGGCCACACCAGATTTTTTATATACAAAAATTTACGAATTAAACAACATATTTGCTGCTCAAAACAAATTAATAAATGCATAGTGTCTATAATCCACCGTACTTAATTTCATTTACTCATTAAAGGGCAACTGTTACTCTATTAAATTAAACAAAAATAACAGTCATGAACTCAGAGAAAATGCGTAGGCTCGAACTTTGCCCTTTAGACAAACCAAACAGTAAATATAATCCCACTGCTGCTAGAAAATAAAATCATTTTATCCTACACCCATTGTAATCTTCTACAGGGTGTAAATGAAATAAGTGCATTAAATTTAACCAGTAATGCAACTCTTCGAGAGCAACAATTTTTCTTAATAATTTTTTTTTCTAAATCTTCTAGTTTTTGAGTTAAAATTCTTTAAAGATTTGTTTAAAATTTCGTTACCCGCCACTGGCAAGATCTCTGCAGCCCTCAGCTGTTTGAATCAAAGTTCCATGTACACAGCACAAAAATTGTCGGGTGGTGGTTGCATACTTGTAAATATAGTAATTAATAAAAGATCAACGGAAAACATATTTATTATTAATAAATTCGTAATAGTACAATTTTTAAAATCAAGAAATTTAAAATTTGGATCACAAAATTATAAAATTTTGTATTAACACAGGTTTCTGAACTTGTGAATAGTGTAAGCGCGTGGGAAGTGCATACTAGTTATGGAGGTTATGAAATGAATCTTCGTGTGTCAACACGGCAAATCATAATAGTTTAAATACGTTATTCAAAAAATGTAAGTACATACTTTTGTCCATTTAAACGAGGTGGAATTATATGAGGACCAATGACTCGTCAATTTATTCCCGCTCAAACAATTAATGATATTTTTTGTTGAAAATTGTGTTTCCTTCTTACAGTATGAGGATTTTTGTGACCAGATAAGTTTATTGTGCATTATTAAAGACACTTTCTGTAATATATCCAGCCCTATCAGTGAACAATACAACTCATTCGCAAAATTAAAATGCTGGAAACAATGAAATTTTTGCACATGGTATGGAAGTAACTGTTGCTCTATTAAAATATTCCAAATTGTCATATGTGACTCATCAAACTGTGAAATCTGGAAGATATTGTATGTGGTACAACATAAATTTACGAATATTACGAAGAGGATGATTTTCGTGTAACTTCGTTGACCTTGAGAACTTCACCATAGGTAATTACAATGTCTGTGTATCCGCTAATCATAAACATAAGCATTTTGCCAGAATTTTACATTATAAACAAGTTTATTACTAATGTTAAAATTTAATTGCAACATCTGACAGGACTGTCAATTACTAAAACAAAATTTTTCATAGGTATTGCTACTGCATTCAATTATTACAAAAATATTTGGAACGACTCGTCAATTTACGGGGTGGTAAAAATGCTAAAAAAATATGCGATTTCGAGAAAAAGTTATTAAGAAATATTGTTGCTCTCGACGAGTTATATTACTGGTTAAATTTAATGCACTTATTTCATTTACACCCTGTATAAAAATAAACAAAGTATAAAAAAGTACTCCCAAGGATCACACATACTCCGCATATCTAGCATATGCAGTAGTAAAACAAAAAAAAAACGTACAGAACAAAAGAAATCAAGTCATGAATTTAAATTGAGATCCTACAGCATAAAGTTTAAACTTTACCACAATTAGCTATACGAGTATACCGGTTTGATGTGTTAGGTTTTTGAATAGTTTAATAAGAGAGTGATTTAGAATAATTATATATCTACCTAGCCATGAAGAAATACAATTAAATAGAAAGTAATATTTATTTAGATGTTTCCAGCATCTCCACTTCATTTATATTATTATTACTCAAACTTTTTGAAACAAAATGTTTTGTTGATGTTTTCTCGGCCATTTTGAAATTGCTTACACCGTAATTTCACTGTAAAACAAGCCGATTCTTCCCCATATGCGCAATTATTCCCACATGAATAGTTTTTAAACTCTACACATTTTCTTGAATTCAAAACTTTGCAGAAACTGCAAAACTCTTTTAAAAAACAGGCGAATTTTAAAATTAGAAGGATCGACATAAAATGATTAAACATCAATGGCCTAGAAATAAGTCATTTAATAGTCCTAGTAGTCCTGTTAGTTAAAAACAAAAAATCAATCGAAAAATATAGCAATGAGATTATAGCAAAAGTTGTATAAAATACACATGTATGTCAATTTTTTAGCTGACAATTAACAGACAGTTTAATTAGATGACAATATCGAGCCTAAGTCTATTACACAATAATACACTAATACAGTATTGGACTCTATGAAAATTGTTCGCTTATTGTTTTTTACATTCCGTCACCTTTGGTCAAAAAATTCGGTAGTGAGTTTTTAATGAATAAGCACGTTTTAGGGTCCCTAGAATAAGATTTTACTATTTTTACGATGATGTGTGTATGCATGTATGGATGGATGTGTGGATGGATGTAGGTATGTGTGTGTAACGATTCTTTCGAATCGCGTAACTCCAATACCACCTTTCCAAAAATTATAATTTTTCCTTATTCCTCTTCTTTACATCCGTATGAAGAGCTGATTAGATTTTGGTTATAATTGTTTTTTTTAAATTTGAAGTTTTACAGTTTTTCTTGAAAAAACGCCGTTAAATATCATTTTTTCATATTTAATGTTATTATTAAAAAATATTTTATTCTCTATACGATTTGATTACATTTTATACTTTATATTCAATGGACATAGTTAAAAAATTATTTAAAAAATTCTGATTGATAGATGTCAGTGTCAAGTGCAATTGACTTAGTATATTTGTGTTATAATTCTTTCGTATTTTTCTTCGTTACATCCATATGAAGAGCTGATTAGATTTTGGTTACAACTGGTCATCCGAAGTACCCTCATTTGAAGATTTTAACAGTTTTTCTTGAAAAACGATGTTAAATATCATTTTTTCACATTTAATGTTATTAAAAATATTAAAGAATATTTTATTCTCTACACGATTTGACTGCATTTTATACTTTATATTAAATTGATATAGAGTTAAAAAATTAAGAAATTAAATTAGCCAGCTATGCTGTAACTTTGTAAACAGCTGCTACATTAAGAAATGTCTGAATGAAATTTGTCAGTGTCAAGTACAATTGATATAGTATGTTTGTGTTATAATTTTACTGGAAATATAGGATCTTTTGCTAGAAACTTTCTGTATGGAATTTGTATAAAATACATAGAACTGACGGATGGTAATGTGCTGGCCATATCAGACTTTTTTATCTAGGTTCGATCCCGACCGACGCCAAAAATTATTTCAAATTTTAAATGATACAAAAGTGACCAGCAATGAGTGCCTGTGTGGTGACGCCTGGTAAAAACCCACACGGTACGAATATGTCATCATCATTACCGATATCTGCGTATAAAGCTGATTGGTATACCCACCAAAAGGTAATATACCGTGATAATATATTTATTTACTTATCCTATTGTTAAAGAAATAATCGCGAACTGTACGGTAATGCCAAAGTGGTGTCTTGTTTTGAAAAATACTACTACTACGCATCGTAAAATTCATAGCAAAATCCATACGCACTTTGCCCTTTCATAATCCCAAAACATAGAAATAAAACGTATCCTACGCTGTTTTAAAAACATAAACAAAAAACTAAAACGGCGCCAAAGTATTACGCATGCTCAGCACATCTGACATATGGTATGGTGTAGTGAGAATCCACGGAGAGAATAGAGCCGAGTGACGTCATGTGAAACCTTGACGGATCGGCGACGACCTCGCGTAATTAGCTAGCATCATGCCGGGGGGCAAGGAAGGGCAAGGGAGGCGGGCGAGTCCCAGTACGCCGCCACCCACGCACAAAACGCCGTTGCCGATGCAGCGTGTCAACATCGCACGGCCGTATTATTAGAATTATGCACATTCAATGAGTGAAATTCTCTATGATGGAATTCATACATACGAGGATTATAAAAAATTGAAAACTAAAATATTATTTAGGTAATTAACAAATTAAAAATTTAAGGATGGTTGTGTGACGTCATTAGGCGAACACTCGACAACTTTATCCTATTGGTTGATTTAAGCAATGAAAGTTGTATTCTTTTTGGTTAAAATATCAGTTCATCTAAGCACTTCAGATAAACTCAGTAAATTGCTGTTCTTTTTGCCCTAACTGAGCTGAGCGGTACTGAGTGTACTCACATTCCCCCTTACCAATGCAGCATCACTCGCGAAATGGACGCAAAATGATCTGAGCCACTCAGTTCAGTAGAAGGATTAATGTGAAAAGAAATGTCAATTTTATTGCCATAGCATATTTAGTCTACTTTCTTTCAAACTGAAACTTTCTCTCTTTTAGCACCTTATCAATCACATCCATCCACTTACACACTGGACGGCCACGCAATCGAATACCCTCAATTTCACCAAGATATATACGCTTTACAAGCCGTTCACTCTTCATTCTCTCCACATGACCAAACCATCTGGCTCATTCCTACTCTCTTAACAACATTCTTCCTAACCATACATTCTTCATACACCAAATTATTCCTCACGCGATCCCGTCTTACATATCCACATACACCACGTAAATACCTCATTTTAATGTCAGTCACTCTCTTTTTATGCTTTTACTATGTTTCATATCGTGTTTTTTATAAAATGAGATAAATGTAAATAAGCAACAAACGATACGAGTTTAGGAAGAATACAACAAGCGGAAATGCGCATGCGTAGTTATATTATTTGAAGCTTCATTCTTTATTTCGAAGCCGCTTGACATTTTCAAGCTGCTTTAAGTACCAATATTGGATGTTTATTTCGAAGATTGAAATGGGATTTACTAAATTCAAGAGGCTTGAAAGGTCGAGATAAAAGTAATCATAGACTACGTATATCTCGATAATTCAAGCGGCTTCACGTATATTACGACTTGAAAAATCTTATTGGTTTATCTCAGTGGATTGAAAATAGGATTGAGTTATTTTCAATCTTCTTTAAATTCGTATCGACTAAAAAAAGATAGTTAAATACTCGGTTATGCAGACAGACAGGGAGAGGTACGTATATGATTTAATTTCATCCTGGATATATAACCCCAAAATCTAAAAATTGTCATGTTGTTATTGGTCTTCTTTTCAAAAACCTTAAAAAAATTTCTTCATCACTCCAAATACTTCGCTTTTCGACAATTTTATGACGAGACTTTTATAAAATGGGATAAAATGCAAACAACCAACAAATAATATGAATTTAGTAACACTGCAACATATTGCGAACGTGCGCGTACGTACATTATTTGAAGCTTCACTGTTTATTTCGACAAAAGTCAAGCCGCTTCATAAGTCCAAGCCTGTTATTTTATAGGCTTGGCTTGACTTGACATTTTCAAACGGCTTGAAATATTAATCTCGATCGTTTATTTCGAAGGTTGAAAAGGGATTTACTAAATTCAAGCGGCTTCAAACGTCGAGATAAACGTAGTCATTGACTTGACATTTTCAAGCTGCTTTAAATATCAATCTAGGATGTTTATTTCGAAGATTGAAAAGGGATTTACTAAATTCAAGCGGCTTGGAAGGTCGAGATAAAGTAGCCATAGATCATCGAGAATAACTGAAAACTGAATTTAAGGACTATAAATCTAAAACAATGTAGGTACTATAGGAGCAATAGATGTCTTATAAATTTATTACGACGAATTACAGTAAATAAATAAAGGCACGTGTCTTATTACTTCCTTATTTTCAAATAATATGCTATTCTAAATACTTTAATTGCCATAATAAACGTAAAAAGAAACAGTGCAAAAATTACTACTTAGTTTTTTAAAGACTAAAATAACTATATAATTTTTCTCGTTTATATGAACAGATATACATATGTATGTATGTACGTAAAAATAAATATACATAACCTTGGTTTCCAGCGATATGCTATGAAAGATAACCGATGAACTACGGTTCAATTTTAAATCATGAATTAAAACCTATAATTTAATAGAAATATTGTAATACTTGAAAATAAAACTATTTATTCCAAATAGAAGACAAAATGATAATTGAATAAAAATGTTGTTTAAAAATTTAAATTTTGTTCATGTTTTAGTGCAATGGATATTATCATAAATTACAGAAGCGGATAATTTTTTGCTCTCAATTCCAGTTGAGTTTATCATTGCTTATTACAAATTGGTTGCGCATTACAATTTAATACAGTAATATGGTTGTTAAATTTATTTTACAACAAAAAGCTTAAATTCTTGATATTTTACGGAAAACTTAATTATTTACAATACCAATTACATTTTATTTAACACCCATATAAATAAATAATTAATTAAGAGAAAGTTAGGACTACACTATTAAATATGATTTAGTGCAATAAAAATCCTTGAACCAGTCGATTTTGAAATCTAATGGAATAATTAATTGTAAGCATTTTTTATTTGAGATCCATGGCGTTTATATTTTCAAAATTTAAATGAAAATGTAAGGACAAATTTAAAAAACTTCTCAAAAGAAATTACAAAAACTTTAATCGTAGCTAAAATGTCAAACGACACAAATTTTTACCGTAAATAAAAATATTTTAATGGCTGCAATATTTTTGACGTTTCGTTTGACATCCCAGCTGGTAGTTGCAGGTTGCAGGCGCCATTTTTCTTAATATGTGCAGAAATAGAAAGAGATAACAGGTAAATTGAAAAGCTCTATTGGCCCACAGACACGAAGTAAAATATATTTTACTTCGTGGCAATCCTGAACAAATCAGTATATTGCCTTTTTTAACTTTAGGCAAAGAAGGTATTGTCTTTGAACGAAAAATTCGATGATGAGTTTTTAATGAATAAGCACGTTTTAGAAATCCTAGAATACGATATGTTACTATTTTTACGATGATGTATGTATATATGAATGATGTATGGATGGATGTGTGGATGGATGGATGTATGTATGTATGTGCGAGTGACGATTCTTTCGTCGCATAACTCCACTACCACCGTTCCAAAAATTATAATTTTTGCCTATTCCTCTTCCTTACATCCATATGAAGAGCTGATTTTGGTTATAAATGATCGACCGAAGTACCCTAAATTGAAGTTTTAACAATTTTTCTTCAAAAAACGGTGTTAAATATCATTTTTTCATATTTAATGTTATTATAAATATTAAAGAATATTTTATTCTCTATACAATTTGATTACATTTTATACTTTATATTCAATGGATATAGAGTTAAAAAATTACAAAGAAATTAAATTTCATAAAACAGCCAGCTGTGCTATAAACATGGAAACATCTACTCGAGCAACTACTATATTAAGAAATTCCTGATTGACTGATGTCAGTGTCAAGTGCAATTGACATAGTATATTTGTGTTATAATTTCACTAGAAATATAGAAACTTTCTGTATGGAATTTGTACAAAATACATAGAACTGACTGAAGGTAATGTACTGGAAATATGGAATCTTTTGCAAGATCAGATTTTTGTTAATTAATACAAAATTATACATAATGAAGAGTGACAGCTTTCGTTGCGATTTTGTGGATAATTTTCAGATTTACAGATCATAAGAATTACAGATTTTTTCAGAATAGACCCATATATCAGTTATTCAAATTGACGGTCATTGTATTGTCCGCATGCACAGTATGAATATCTATTCACTGAAATGTGAAACTAATTCTTGAGCAGAAACAAATCATACTATTGTTCAAAAGTGAATAATTTTGGAGCCTAACCAATAGAATGATTTGTTTCTGATCACATTCTCTCGTTTCAGCGAATGGACCTTTTCAATTTAAAGAAATAGAAGATATGTGCAATGGGAATCTGCGCATAGTAAGAACAACTGAGATCTATAACGGTGGTTTCGAAAAAATTTAGACATAAAATGTGAGAATATCTCAGGTAACTTTAAAAAATCTTATCGAAATAAGTTACAAAAGCTTTTATTGAAGTTAACATGTCTAACGATGCAAATTTTCAATGAGAATACAGGTATTTTAAAGACTGGAATATTTTTGACGTTTCGTTTGACAGCCCGACTGGCAGTTGTTCGCGCCATTTTCTTACTATTTGCAGCGATAAAAAGAGATAGCCGTTAAATTGAAAAGGTCCATTGGTATAGTATAAAACTTGAATGGAAAATAGTGTCTGAACTTTTGAAAAAAAGAAAAAGTAAAACAGTCTTTAAATAAATAACCATTTGGCAATGAAAATACGATTACGCATTCATAAGTGAGTTATAAAGTGTATCAAATACTCTGAATTAATAATCAGTAATACATTAATGATAAAAAGTGAGCGAGATAAATTTTATGGGAGGTAAATTATAATAAGAACAGGAACCAACACTCTGGCATAATGTAAAAACATGCAGCTCGTAGTAATTTCCCTGTGGCGGTGATGCAGTAATCATGGACGCAGATCTGTAAGTAATGCCCGCAATAAGGTAACGGTGAACGTGTGCTTAAAATCTTTTATTTAATGTGTCCATCTTTAGTAACAGCAACCGACCTTGCCGACCATCCAACCATGACGGTACGAGCCGGCCAGTGACGTGCAGGAAAGTTTCACACTGGACATTCGACTGCATTAATTCACCAAAGATAAACAATAGTTGTGGGACTTAATCAACCAAACCAATTGCAATTTTTGACTACAATTGAGTGTAAAATATACTAAAAGAACGCTGTATTTTTATGTACAAAAATAACGATGAGCAACTGTTGGTGGCGCCATAAGCGTACCTGTCATGGCGCCATAAGCGCGCCTGTCATGGCGCCTACTTGGACTTATCAGATTTGTTTACATCTTAACTGATAGCTTTTTAACACAAAAAATATTAACAATTTAATTCAACATGGTTTGTAAGTTTGTTCAGTCTAATCTTTCATCAAAAAACATAGTCGAAAAGAAACAAGTAATAAATTCCGGATTAATAATTAATTAAAAATTATAAAACGGGGAGGGGGAGGGTCTTATGCTGGTGCTTTTAGTGCTTTACCGCCAATGACATGTGGTGTAGGTTTGGCAGACACTTTATTGAGGAGGAACATACACACACTTGGATATATATTATATATGTGAACACAGACATTCTTTGAGATTTATATTTTCAATTTACATATTTACATTCGGACTAACTTATTATTAACGATTAAATTAAACTTAATCAAACAAAGAAACTAAACTACTACGGAATTATATTGTAACTAAAATAAAAAATTAGTCTTCTATAATTGTACATTTAATATTAATATTAAAAATTAGGTTACGTTAGAACTCATGTCAAAAAATCTGATTTGGCCAACACTATACCTCCCGCCATTTGATTTTTATTAATTTAAATATACATACTCATATATTTACTATGCTGGAAACTGTATTAAGTTCCATTCCATATAACTATGGTTCTATTTACTATTTTCTTTTTAAAACGTTACTATATTAATTTGAAACGATTAGTTGACAGTGACATTTAGATATGAATTGTGTAACCAAGGAGTTGTGTTTGCTTAAAACATAGACTCCGGGATTTATATTATAAATAATTTTATAAATTTATACATAAAATATTTTATTTTAATAATCTTTAATTTTTATAATAACATAAATAACGAAAAAATAACATTTAAAAATATTTTTCGAAGATAAACTGTTTTAAGCTTCAAGTAAAGTGCCATTTCCGATTATCCGATTTACATCAAAATCCAATGGGCTCTTTCTGTATTAGAACAAGGTCGAAATACAAGGTTTCAAAATTTTCTGAATAATAATATTTGAGTTAGAGTGGAGGATCCACACACATATACACACAGACATCATCGTAAAAATGTTAAAATTGGGTTCTAGGGACCTTGAAACGTGGTCATTTACCAAAATCTCGATATGCGATTTTTAGCACGATCCCTTTACATCCCTTACCAAGGGTAGCGGGAGGTAAAAACAATAAGTATTTAAGAAAAATATACCTGTTTTAATTAATGCAAAAATTCCAATTCCTTTAGGTAGTTCTTTGTACAGTTCTGTCGTTTATTTACTACGAAAAAACCTTCCTTGCGACCTTGTGAGCCACTATTCCTGTATTGCCAATGTATTTTCTCTCTATTTTGGTTTCAAATATCTCAGCTCACGGCTCGTAAACCTTTTTAAAAATTTGCATACATGTGTAAAAACTCATCAGGTCAATTCAACTCTCAGTGTACGTTAAAAGAAATTAATTTTTATTTGAAATGCAACTTGTTATGATTTATTCTGGTACGCCAATGAGTAGCTATTTAGTATAATGCTGTCCACAGTATTCATGTATTATCATCAAGATTTGCTGGATGTGTTCTGTTCAGCGACATAGGAAATGCAAACTGTTGAGCAAATAAGAAAACGCACTCATTACCAACGAGAAAAATCACTTAAATGCTAAGTATATGTGAATGGTGCGGAAATTAAACATTAATCCATTTTGCCGCAATTTCCAATAGCTTTTTTCATTTCATTCCTATGATTCAACGAAAATAGTTATTTATGATATGTGTTAAAAGTAATGTTTTATTTTGTGAGAAGGAAGTTTGGAACACGACGCGAAGCGGAGTGATTCAATCCTTCGAACAAAATAAAATCACTTTTAACACGTATATCATACACTATTTTTTCGACAAACACTATTTTTAATTTAAATTTGTATTACTAATAATTTTTTGACATTCACTTTTAACACTAGTGTCAGGAGTAACAATGATCTGTCACTTTTAACACTGGTGTCATAAAATGATATTTTTAACGCTAAAAATAAACATTAAAAAGCCCACTTTTAATAAATTTGTAGAAAAAAAATATTATGAAATCAAATCAGAGCGAATGAATATTAAAAAGAAACAATACATGAGTTTTACATATTCTTGAACACTCGTATTCCATGAGAAAAACGAATGAAATAAAATTTTATGAAATCTGATTTTTTGAATCAGAGTTAAATAAAATAAATTGTATATTGTTAATAAAAATAAATAATAGTTTGTTACATAACACTGATGATACTTCAAAGTGAAGGTTTTAAAACGAAGGGCATCTAATGTAAAATTATAGTTTTATCAGCTTTTATTGAACAAGTCCATAGTACTTTGCTATCATACTAATGTTGACAAATTTATGACATTACTACATGGTCAAAACCATGTACTAGAATATTCTTTTCAAATTATTATTATTCGTTTTCAAACCATAAATAATTAAAAATACACAATAAATATAATTTTTTTCACTCCTTACAAACTGAAGTGACCGATTTTCGGTAGCGAAATACCGCATCCGGACCAAATGGAGTAAGTCTGCTGAGCACTTATTGTTAAAACCATATAAATAGTCAAATTTGGATATTATAGGTCTGATGTATCGCCCGGCATAAACTAGGATAGAGAGGATGCATCTTCTCCGGAGATTTCTCCGTATGCCAGAGGAAAAACTGTCCGCAAAAAATGGCAAAGAAGTGGTCTAGCTAAATTAGTAATCATCCAAAAAATTGCAGTTTATAACAAATAAAATAGAAATTGTTTGCCCATTTAACCGTCTTTGTAGCTCTTAAGGCGCATTCATAGATTGTTCTACGACGATCAGACATGATCGCATTACGGATTTTTTAGCACTTTCAGACATCCTGGATTTTCAACTGATCTTCCACTACTCTTAAGGTACATTTACAAATGAAAATTAGGTTTAGATTTATGGTTTATACTTTAGATTTAAAGACTTTGGCCGCATATTATGTAATGACTCCATTCACACTTCAGAATTTGGGATCTCTAAATCCAAATCATAAAGCTAAACATTGCAAGGCCCAAACTTTAGGTTTATGATTTAGTTTGACGTCACAAACTTCACCAATGAGAACGAGTCTGAAATGATATAGATATATACACCCATCTTTATTTAGTATCTACTTGGTGGATTCGGTTTTTTAAAAAAATCCGAAAAGAACATGGAGACTGTCATAACTTAATTGCTGAAATATAACCAATAATGCCAAGCGATTGACAGTTTCACGGCGCACAGGTGTCTTGTTGAGTACTGCTCTACCGATATTTTAATCTTGTTTTTGAAGCATTTACACAGATAGCAACAGGATTCAGAGATATATTTAAAAAATTTAATAAAGCAAATTCTGGTTCGTTCGTCTTAGGTGTAAGCAACCCTGGAGTCGGAATTACTTTTAGAGGAAAATAAAAATAATCCTATTTCATAGAATTGCCAAACTGAATAGTTTAAAGATCAAAATATTTTGTTATAATCAATATAAACAAATAATGTTTAAAATATTTTCAGCCAGACATAGTAATGTATTTCTGTGCTTTCCTAGTCCAGTATTTAAATGGGTTCATACAAAAAATTTATACCTGTATATTTCGTACAATAGGGGATTACAGCTCAATAGAATTAACAGAAATTAGTAAAAAATAGTAAAAGTAGATGCTTAATAATGAATATTAAAAAAGAAATAAAATGATATAATTGAAATACTTCAGAAATAAGGGGGGGTTTTGTTTTAGCAGCTCGTCACTCATATGAATGCCATATATATTATTTTGATTGGCGACTCTAAGACCACTTATAAATATATAACGAATACAGAGTTAGGGGGTGGAGTCTACTACCAATGGAAGTAGACAAATTCAAATAGCGGACACGTGGCTACCAGGCCAGTACTGCAGTTCTCAAACATTTTTTATATGAATATAAATTTCTTGCATTAAACTTAATAATTTTGATACACTTGCAATTATAAAGCATGTAGACTTGTGCAGTGTTATAATTTTAATTTGTTTTTTATAAATATAATTTAAAAATAGCATACATTTCAAGAACATTTTAGATCCACGAAAAGAACAGTTTTATATAAAAACTTATATTCGTGACATCACATCTATATTTTCAAACTTCGGGGAACCATAACTCGCTTATTAATAGAATTTTTTCACCGGATTTGCACTAATAGATTTAGTTTTACTTTCTGATAAAATTGTATAAAAAAATGGTGGAATTCTCCAATCTATTCTTCTCTAGGGTTTCAAAAGAAATCACATCTATAAAATAATTTAAACGTCAACTTTCATTCGCTAGTCATACCATACATTCGTTATTCCAACATCTTTAACCCATTCAAAAATGTAGCTTGTGTCTTGCTCTGCAAAATAAACTTCTTCGGAGCAGGTTCACCCTTCGCAATCCAATGTTTTGATCGAAGTTTTGATTGTTCCTTCATCGCAGAAGTTTAGTGGTGGATCCAAGTATCTCAAAAATCGATCCAGCTTAACTTAAATCGTTGCAACAAGGCCTTGGAAATGTTCATTTGATTGGATCTTTTGGTGCAAAGTACGATTTATCTACATATTTTCCATTTGGTGGTACCAATATTATTTCATCAAATTGTTGTTAGTATCATTTTAAAATAGCAGTAAATATTTTCTTTGAAAGTACGTATTAATTAAATTTTTAATTTATAATTAATATATGAAAACACCCAGTATTTGGAAAAACATGTAAATCAAATATTAAACTATTTTATAAATAGAAAGATTAATAATTATTTCAAAATATTTTGTTTAAATTTTTAAATTTCCCGAACACGATTTATTTATTTGGAATGTGTATTCGTGTTTGTAAAAAAACGAGTGGAATTTATTTAAGTTATCGGCAAACAGAATGTCCATATTATTGATTTATTTAAATTTGATTACATTTATATGTCAGCGCGGGACACGCAGTAATTGGGGAACGTAAAACATAAAACTAATTTCCATTTGTGAATGTCCTTACAACTACACTGATTTATGTCTGAATCGTTCGGCTGCAGATCCAATTTTATTATTTTTAATTCTGAGCTGGGTGTAAATTATGACGCGAATTAATTTACAATTATTGCATTTGTTTGTTAATTAATCTTGTTAGTCGGGCACAAACGCTGTTCGATTGCCGCTCGCATAATTGAGTGACTAATTTTAATTGCCCCCGTTAAGAATGTTAAATATGACCATTTGTGTGGACGGCGGTGCAGGTTATATTAAGGTGACTTTACAGTACACCATCAAGATTTATATCAGTTTTTAGTTTGGTACCATCATATTACTTGATGTTCAAATAGTTACTCATAGAAATTGCAAGATCATTGATTAAATTTATTTGTTTTTTGAACTACAAAATAGCTATTTGTGTATTAAGAGCGCAAAATGGGAAATTGTCGATTGAGAGGTTGTTGACGCGCGACGCAGGATCGCGGCATTCTCTCGAAATCGACAATGTACATTTGCGCTCGAAACACACACAAGATTTTTTCTACAGTCCTCCACCATAAAAAAATAATAAAATGTACACTTTGTACTCACAGTACTACTCAACAGTTTTGCAGTGAAGATAGAAACGTATTCAAATATGCCTTCAAGATATTGTGTTGGCTTTCGTTTTTACAAAAAAATAATGCCAATTTTGGAATGAATACTATAAGTTTTGTATAATTTATTTGTTTCAAGTACATTATACTAGTGCAGTGGAAAAGTGGATGTCTGCTGGCTCCCAGTTCACGCTAAACTTTTCTCACAATTTATTTTATATTTAATTTTAATTTATCGTTACTTTCAATTATTCCTGAGCTATAGCTTCAATCTAATCTAAGCATTTTATACTTTCGTTTTCGTAAATAAATGCAATATTTTATTTTCACAGCAGTGCGGCATTTTATTTGGTTATGTAATATACCGACAGAGCAGTTATATGTCAGATTGACTTGTGAAGATGGTAAATGTGTAACTACAGAGTCATTAGTTCCTGACTAAACGGTTCTATTAAGAATGTAGACACGTGACATTTCTCAACATTGTATAGTTAGAAATTTGGACAGCGAGCGTTTTTTCTACTTTGTCGCGCATGATCGTTGACAAAAGAGAGCGCAAATGGCTACTTTGTATATAGACTGTAGAAAAATACTTTTTAGGTATTTTTATGGTTATAAGTTTATTATATTAGAAGAGGTGGTCTCCTGTGGATCCCTGTACTGCGACCTGTAGATCTATTGTACCCTCCAGATTTACTCCTATTCTAAGAGTCCTGTTTGTTTAATGAACTCCAGAGTTTTCTTCAGATCTAAATCTTTTAGCATACCCTGCTGGATCTTTTCTGCCCCCAGGATATTATATCTGCTGCTCGTAAAGGCTTCACAGTGGCATATAAGGTGCTGAGGGGATTCTTCCTCTTCACCACACCCTCTGCATGTTGGTTCTTGTGTTAGTCCCATCGTGTGTAGGTGTTTCTTTAGTAGACAGTGTCCTGTTATTAATCTAACGTCTTGTTTGCTCATTAGGAGTAAACGTTCCGTTCTTTTCTTGGTTGGTTCATTTAGGAAGAGCTTTGAGTGTCTCTGCCCTGGTGAGTCCAACCAGTGATTCTTGTGCCATTGATTCGCAATGTTTTTATTTCCAGCTTAACTGTCTCCGCTGAGATTCCGAAAGCCGGTTCTGGTTCTGTGAAAGGAAAACTTATCCCCTTCTTAGCCAGACTATCTGCTACCTGGTTTCCTTCGATCTCTGAATGCCCGGGTACCCATATTAATTTCAATTTGTTCGTCGCTCCTAGTGCATTTAATCTGTGGATGCACTCTAGAACAAGTCCAGATTCTGTCTCACAGGATTCTAGTGCTTTTAGTGCGGCTTGGCTGTGTGTTACTATAGAGATTCTTCTGTTGCTAAAGTGGCTCTCTAGTAGTAATTTGGCGCAGGTTAAAACTGCGTACAATTCTGCATGGAATACTGTCGTATAAGTCCCGAGTCCAATCGACTGATTGTGCCTCAGTCCTTTAGCTCCATTGTAAGTTGGTATCACTGTTTTACGGACTGTCAAAAGGTGTTTCCAATTAAGTATGCAAATCAAGAAAATGGTAGGTAAGCAAACGAAACTTGTTCCTTAGTTCACTAAACAATTTTTATTTATTTGCAGATATTAATTTTGAAGAAGTTATATTAGGTCTACCAAAATATTTAAAATTTAAATAAAATTATAAACATCCATCAAAAAACTCACAATGAGAAACAGTCCAATTTAACTTCATGTATGTATAATTTGTATTTCCCGCCACTATATTCGACAGTTAACAAGAGAAGCGAGAATTTTTTTGCTGGAGTTGCTTGCGAGCAAATCAAGCAAATTGTAACGTTGAACGCCCGCCGTCGCCGCAGCAATGTGCGAGTGTCTATTTATAGCGATGACGCAATCGCACTAGCAGCCGGGCTACGTAAACAGACGAGTCACAACATGTATAATTACTTATGGTCGCCTGATCCTTTTGTGTTCATTGTTATTACGCGGTCAAACATTCTAGAGCTCTCTGGAAGTTAATGGCAACTGTTAGTTAGTTACATAGTCACATAGAGTGTTAGTGAGTTCAAGAAGCACAGCAGTATTTTAGTGAGCGTATGCAGTAAAGTGTCGAGTGGAGTAGGTACTCTGGAAGTTACTGGTATACTGGTACAGCTGTGGATGTGAATACTTGATAGTGTTGACGAGTATTGGGAAGCTAGGTATACAAGGACAGTAACAGCGAGTTTGAGTGGATACTCGACATTGATGAAGAATTGTGGCATACGGATAGTTGGTGATACTGAGGCTGTGAAAAGAGAAAATTAGTTACATAAATAGACAGACAGTGAGGTGAAAGATGCGACTTCTGTCCAAGCAGTTGAATATACAGACGCTGTTGAGTCAGTTGAGTATATAGACGCTGTGGAGGTCGGTAGGCGGACAGTTGAACGTGATATAAATATATAGAGACATAAATATAGTGATATAAATATCGAGTAAACAGTCTACAAAAGTCTGCAACAGACCAGCAGTCTAAGATTGGAACGCGTAGTGAAATAAATAATTAGTAATATCGTGAAAATAAATAGTAGTGATAATTGGTTGTTTAAATAAATAGTGTTAGTGTTATCTAGTTCATTATAGTTTTAGTCTTAATTAGTTTTTAGTAATTGTTATATATTAGTAATAGTAATTTTCATTATAGTTTAATAAACACTTATTTTAATTAATAATAAATGTCTAATATTTACACTTCACCCAAATAAATTTAAATAAAAAACGTTACAAAATGTTAGCCAATAAAGTCATTTAATAAATTTTACTTTCAGTTGCTTGTTTTGCTGGGCTTATTAAACGCACCTCATGTAGGAGTGTTTGAAACAACAAAAATTAAAAAATGTCAATTTTTAGGATTGTTTAATTGTATGAATAGAATAAACAGACCAGGGAATTTTTCTGCAATGTTTTTGTGTTTTGTAGACTTTCCATTGGCGTGAAGGAATTATTTCCGGGGAAGATGCGCCCTTGCCGCCCTAGTGATTTGTGAAATCAACTAATCAATTTGCAGGATTAAAGACAAATAAAAAGAATATATTTTGCATATAAAAAGCAAAAAAAGTTGCAAGTTTTTAGGTGTAAAGCAACCTTCACACCGCACTTATCCTTATCTGCCCGCGCGTAATCTGGCTTGCATTGTGCAAGGCCTACTGCAGCTATTTCATTTCATAATCACGCGTCTGACGTTTCGACATTTATTTACAATGTGTCCGTTAATTGTTGTTATATGTCTCGTGGCTTTTATATCTATCATTTAGTTTTTTAATGTTACTTAAAACTATCTATTTCTGACACTAGCGTTTTATTTGTAGCTACAACAGTTTTTAATCTATTCAAGGTTGGATGAATGAATGAAAACTGCTATTGAACCGTTGCTGTGATTTTTAAATTATGTAAGCTTTTGTTTTTTCACTTCCTGTGTGAATACATACGTTTTTACAATTATTCTATGTTGGAAGAATTATATTATTCGTCGCACAAGGAAGGTTAAAATATGTAAGTACAATAGTACAAGTAGTGTGAATAGTATTATGCATAATTTTTTTACCGATATCTTTGTACAAAGCAGATTGGTACACCCAGCATTGGGTAATAAGCCGTGATGATATATTTATTTATTTTATAATTTTTTTTTAATAAATGTTTACGTTGCGTGCACCGGAATCCATTTTGACCTAAATCCAACATCTTTTTTAATCACTAGGGACTTCAAGTAAATATATTTCCCCTAACCAATAAAATTTTCATTTGTAACTTTAATAATATGAATAACTATTTTCTCATATATAATATCATAAGCGGTAAATTTTTGCCGGAAAATTTTTCAGATTGTTACGAGAGCCGGTTGCCTAGAAATTTATTGAGTGGCATTGACAAAAAAATTACGAGTTGTCAAACGAGTGATTTTTGATCAATGTCACGAGATAAATTGGCAACGGGCACGAGTAAGCAATCGAAAAAAATTTCCAGGATAAAATTTAACCACGAATGGTATTCGGATGACTATTTCCAAAATAAAAAAATCAGGTAATCATTTATATTTTTTTTCTTAACAAAATCTTATAATTTTTATTGTGTTTAGAGGTATTATATTTCTGTTTGCTTTTTCAACGTTTTAAATAGATTCCTGTCCGAATCGACTCGTATAGACTGTATAGACTTTGACAGGTATGTAAACAATATGTTTCTAAAACGTCAAAAGTTTTCGTTTATCAAAACTCATTTACTTGTAAAAATACGACATCTTATTGGCTTAAAGGCTGCGATAAAATTTTTGTGATGGTGTTTTGTCGAAATGAAACTTGGTAACTAGGTAGAATCCTGAATTTGGATTGGTTTATATATTTATGAGTGAAATAACACAATATTCAAATTTAATTTTGGTTAGAATTAGTTACTTTGTTAGTTTAAATGCGATTATATATTTTTTATTTACTTATTAGATACAGAATTTTATTCTGAATTCAGTGATATAATATTTTCATACTCTCACATAATAATTTTTTTGAGAATTATGCATCTAAAATTTTATATTAATATGATTAAAATATGACTATAATAAGAGTGCTACGAATGGAAAAATGAATTCATGTTATTCTTGTTACATAGAATTAGAATGCCTTGAAAGAAATACGTGAATATTTTATGCGCATTGACATCTTGGTTGACGTTGACATTTATTATCAATTGAGAGAAGAAAATATCCACCAGAGCACGCTAATTCTAAGTAAAAAAAATTAACATGTATTTATTTCTTCCATCCGTGGCACTGTCATTATAGTTCTTTAAATAATCGTTATGTGAGGGTATGAAAATATTATATCACTGAATTCAGAATAAAATTCCCTACCTAGTAAGTAAATAAAAAATATATGATCCCATTTAAAATAACAAAGTTGGTTCCCACAGTTTGAAAACCACTTGTTGAAAAAAATTAATTTTACGCTCATTAAAATAGTCTAGTAAAATAGAAATTGTATGCTAATTTAGCCGACCTCGTAGCTCTTATAGTTCTCGAGTTAGCAATAGTTACTACGTTTACATGCAGTTTTGAAAATGGTTCCAGTTTTCAGTCAAAATTATGCAAAACTGTTTACATGCAGTTTTCAAAACAAGTTTAAAAATTGATTTGAAATAAGTTTCGGCGCATGCGCATTTAGCTGATATAAGTGACAGATCCTCTTCACTCCAAATACTTCGTTTTGCTATTATTCCAATTATTTTTTATACTTCGTATTACTACGCACTAAAACTACACAGCTGTCAGTATATTTGAAAGTTAGTAACACAAAGCGACAGAAACGTTATGCTCTGTACGCATGAGTAGTTTTGAAACTAGTTTTCAAGTCCAACCCATGAATTTTAGTTTTGGTTTGAAATAATTCAAAACCGTTTTGACACTGTATACATGGCGTTTTCAAAACTAAAAAAGTTTTAAAAACGGTTTCAAAACTGCATGTAAACTCAGTAAGTGTACCGCTTAAAATGAACACCATATATATATATATATATATATATATATATATATATATATATATATATATATATATATATATATATATATATATATATATATATATATATTAACACAGCCCTGATGATGGTTTATTAGGAACCGAAACGTCGGAATTGTTAAATAAATGTCAATTTAATAAAATTAATTTACCAAGACTGCTTCGCCAATAATTTTTTCCCTAACATTAATAATTATATTTATTGAATGAATTTCTAGTCATTTATGTTCCAAGAATATAAAACTATTTATCGTAGTTTTTGTTTACTAGTAAAAAGTCATAACTTTTTCCATAAACAAAAAAAAGAGTGATATAATCAATGACAATAATTGCATTTTTTTACTTCGTAAGTAATGCAGTCGTAACAATATTATTACTTCACTGTTATTTACGCAAAAGAAAATGAACAAAAATGCATGTTTCTCTTTCAATTTAAATGTTGTTTATTTGTCTTTCCTTTGACGCTGCAAAATCATTTATCAACAAATTATTGATATTAGATATTTTTAATAAAATAAATGTTTAGCGTAGCCAATAAAGCTGCTAGACTGATGCCTTGGTCACTGACCGTGTGTAAGCGAATAGGGTGGTGGTTGTCTTCATCTAACGCAAGCAAAGTTACAATTCGTTTGACTCTGTTTGACGTATGGGCTTGTCCAACGATCACAAATACACTAGATATAAATTCATAGCATTTGTTTTGTTTTCGGCTGGACACAAAGAGATAACTAAGGGTAGAGATATGTTAAGTCTCCTCACGGAGTATTCGCTAGATGTCACTGTTTGTTTTATTAAAATGGACTGTACTATATTTGAAACATTTGAATTAATATTAACGAAAACCAATTATAAAATGCATGAAACAAATTATTATTAGTATTAAGAAAGGGTAAAAAGAATTGTATATATTTGTTTCTTATTCTATTTGTAGTTTTTTCTAAATTTATTTTTGTTTCATGGTGGATCCGAATTTCAAATAAATGTCTAAAATTAAATTGAGCAATTGATGCCATGATTATTTAATGGATCGTGATCCAGGATATCGTTATGAATACAGTCCGACCGAAATTCCCGTAGGTTAATTTCTAATGGTAGTAATATTTAATTGTTTTATAATTAATAAGAGTTTATAGAATTATGTTCATTTTATTTAAAAACTTGAAAAGAGCAGATTTATGGAGAACAATGAAACCGGAAAACTTTGAACAAGCGACCCTCGATTTTTTAACTTTAAGTTAAATTCTGTCTCATTTCAAATTCTGTCGGAATTGGGTTTTCCCCACTATGAATTCTATTGCTCCAGACCAGTAGAATTTGAAATGACAGAATTGTGATTTCCCCAATTGTTTCTCCGGGTAGATTTCAAATTCTACTGGTTGCTGGAACAGTAGAATTCGTTGTGGGGAAAACCCAGTTCTGACAGAATTTGAAATCAGACAGAATTTAAAGTTTCAAAATCGTGACCCGAACGACTTCACAACTTCCAAACAAAGGAGAAAAATATCACAAATACATTATAAGGACCGCAGAGACATCTCTCGACAAACTTTAGAGTAGACGTTATATATCTCTATCTCTAATTGTCTCTTTCTGTCCAGCCGAGAACATAACAAACAATAGTAAGGTATAGGGCATGTTTTGTCTAGTATATTTGTGGTCGTTGGGCTTGTCTTGTATATGCAGTATATAACACAACATATACTACGTTTACATGCAGTTTTGAAAATGGTTTCAGTTTTCAGTCAAAATTATGCAAAACTGTTTACATGCAGTTTTCAAAACAAGTTTAAAAATTGATTTGAAATCAGTTTCGGCGCATGCGCATTTAGCTGATGTAAGTGACAGATTCTTTTCACTCCAAATACTTCGTTTTGCTATTATTTCAATTATTTTTTATACTTCGTACCACTAAAACTACACAAGTGTCAGTATATTTGAAGGTTAGTAACACAAAGCGACAGCAACTTATGCTCTGTACGCATGCGCAGTATCGAAACTGAATTTTAAGTGTTTACATGAGTAGTTTTGAAACTAGTTTTCAAGTCCAACCCATGAATTTTAGTTTTGGTTTGAGATAATTCAAAACCGTTTTGACACTGTTTACATGGCGTTTTCAAAAATAAAAAAGTTTTAAAAGCGGTTTCAAAACTGCATGTAAACTCAGTAATGGTTACAATTTTGATGTGACCGAAGCACTCGCGCCATTCGTTGTCTTGCTTTCAACAAATTGGTGTCGTATACAAGAAACTCTAACTGGACTGACTATTAAAAATTATTAAATTCAAAATATTTTATTATTTTTATTCTTTTGCTTTTCTTTTTTTGCTTTGATAAATTTGGGAGGTCAATGACCAAATGGCCTAATGTAGCAACTACCACTGGTGAATTGCTGGTCTCAAATGTGACGCTCATAATTTTGGGATTTGATTCAGAGCAAAGCTAAAATTAAGGGTTAGCCACTGTGCCAAAATACTTACATGTTTAGAAAGGCAACCACAAAATGTAATCTATATATTTTTTTATCTTTTATATTCCGTGGGTCAATGATTGCAATCCCGGAACAATATTAGTAAATCAACCGCATAACTCCTACATGAATTTGGATTTTCCATAACAATCTGCGGTTTGTGTATTCAAAGAATTCGAGCAATGTTGGCCAATAGTACTACTTTGAGGAAAATTATAAGTTAACGTCATACAGTTGTACATTTGAACCTGTTGACATTTGCGCCCTCGTGATGTGTTTGACTTGCAATTGCATATCACGATGGATATAAATCATTTAATAAGAGCTGATCTGCATAATAGTCCAGTTAATTTTATTATCTCGTTGGTCTTTACGCTATTGCATTCGAATTTGTCCTTGGATTTAGAAATTCTAAAATATTTGAAATGATTTGTGATTCACAAATCTAAAAATATGGAACCAATGTTGATCTTGGCCATAAGGTATAGTAAGTTATGCGAATATTTATACCTGAATTTGAAAATTGAATAATTAATTTTAACTATACATTGAATAGATAAGAGCTACATCGACTGGATAAAAACTATACAGGGTGAACAATACAAACAGTGACATAAGCGTTTTAACAAAAGAAAACAGTTTTTCTCAAATAGTTATCTGTCTGTTTAAAAAAACAGGTTTAGATTTTTTAAAAAATTTACACATCGATGTCTAAATAAAATCAATAAATAAATCTATCATCAGGGCATATTACCCATTGCTGGGTGTGCCAATCAGGTGAGTATACAGCTTTCGGTAATTATGGTTACATATTAGGTTTTTTCGCGGTAGCGATCCCGGACCAGTTTGAGCATCATACGCAGGCGCAGTTTCATTTTCGTTGTTCACGGTACGACTCCGACTGACACATGATTGGTCACTGATGGTCAATCAGACCAGTCCGGGTGATGTTCAAACTAGTCCGGGATCGTTATCGCGAACAAACCTAAAATTACCAGGTGTAACCTTACGGGTACTCATAGCTGGTGTGATGAGTGCACAACAGGGGTCACTTTAGTGCTATTTAAAATTCGAAATAATTTTTTGGATTCGGTCGGAATTCTGGCACGCGGCCACGAGACCCTATTATGCCTGGGTAAATTTAATTTACCGGATAACTGTATCTGTATGGTAATATTATTACCATACTGACTTGTCAACAACGGCCTACAAAAAATATAAAATGAAAATATAATGCTCTTCATTAATACCTACAGATAACGTTAGCCTATCGGTCTAAATACAGTCTATTTTATTCTAAAGTAATAAACATAACATAACAAGCCTTAGATGTCTTAAAACTTACATCTGCGGCAGTTATGATGTGCATAATATTCCTAGGTATGTTAATAGCTATTAAACACGTGGTAAAAACAGAGTTAAGTATGCGTTATTTCAAAAAAAGAGCGTTGACAAGTGTCAGGTACCTATTTTTGACAGGTTACATGGTTTGACAGTTTATTCTCTCAAATACTCGCGTAAGTACTAAATCTATTTTTACCACGTCTATAAATTAAGTTTACTTGGGCCCCAAAATCGTAAATTTAAGAATTTTAGCATCCAAAAATTCTGAATTTTATTCACTAAAACTTTATCTATCTGTTTAGAAAATAAGCTGTTTCTGAACACTTTTTTGACCGAAAAATTATTCATTATTACTGAGCTAGCTCGGAAAATTCTGTATAAGGAATCGGATCCCTACATGAATGTTTTCAGTAAAGTATCACTTTCAGATCTTGTTACGTAAATTATTATAGGCTATATGCACATTTTGAGCGTCAGCTATATTGGCATTTTTAACTACCGAATCAATTTTCACATTTCGAGAATGATACAATTTATAATTTTATGTTGAGTTTTAGCTATTGTATATGAATATTATACATCATAGTATACTGAACGGAATAAAGAAATTGAAAAGGCTATTATGTGATGTGACTAATTCAAAAAAGTCAAAATACCACCGAAGGTACTGTGGCAGAAAATATAATTTTTCTCCTAATATGTAAACCATTTTATCATATTTAGTTTTATATTATAATTTATTAGAAGATATCTGTTGAAATGTTATTGTCTTAAGCATCTATTCTCTTCATATAATCTTCTAAGGAAATTTATAAAATTTGATACTTCAATCGGTAATTTTGTAAGAATTATTACATCTCCCCACTGTATCACATAATATTTGATCATTCGCATTCTTTGCAAATATTTTATAAAATATAAATTGCAAAATTATTCTGACAAAAAACATAACCTTGCTATGTTTCAATAAGTAACCATTTTGTAATTTTTATCCGCTGTCGGCGCTGACTACATCTGTGCATACCGTCTATTTCGGGACAGATAATATTTGAGAAAAACTTTTTCCCATTTTCAACGCCTGTAAAGAATGGATAAACGCTATATAGAAAATATTAAATTATGGTAAGATATGAAACGGGATTCGGCGCGAAGAAAAGTTTGGGAATCCCTGTTTTCGTAGTGAATTCCACAGCTCTACGCTACAGTAGTTGATGTAAAACATACCGTTCGGTTCGGCGTTCGCGAATAGCGAATAACGGAGCAGTGAGATGGAAATCCAGAGCTGCAGCGCTCTGGAAGTGTGGTCACGTGATCCAATCAAACTGTCAATTAAGTACAGACTGGTGTTTAATTATTTTCAGGCGTTAACGGCGGCCCGGCTCCAGCGTTCGGCGACACAACGTCCTCCTATCAATAATCCCTTCAACATGTTCTAACACGCTGCGATTGCCATTGCCATGCTATGCATGCGATGTCCTGTCCGTGTTCATGTGATACTCGTTCATTCCTACCCGGACCCGACACCCGACGGCCGGACACACCGGACGGGAAAATGAAATCGCGTGCCTGTGCCTTGCCTCGAGCCAAATGTCCAACCCACACCATCAAACGAATTGTTAATTTTAAAACAAGGGTAAACTCTTTTACAGGGGTTATTTTCCTTCATCATTAACATTAGAGGATACGTAATACTCTTATAAGTAATTAATTAATTATGGAGTCTCAAGGACGTGCCCCTAAGTGTCTGAGCGAATTTAGAGACACGGGTTTGAAACCGACTAACGCCAAAAACTGTTTTGAATTTTAATTGACACAAACTTGACCCCTGTAGTACACTCTCCACTCAAGCAATAAGTGCACATGTGGTGACGCCTTGAAAACGTTCACACGGTGTACAAAGAGTTTTTTACTTCCTTGTTATTTAGTAAAGGAAGTATTGTAATCACGAAAAATTTCGGTTTTCAAATTTAAAATAAATAAATAAATAAATGCAGGGTGTCTCACAACTCGCGCCCCAGACGAAACTGACGCCGACGAAAATAATTTGCGGCTGTTTGCATAACGGAGTTACAAGACTTTTTAATCCACCAATCCCGGAAGGATATCTTGAGGAGTGATGATATTATTACAAAATATAACTGGTTTTAAAAATACTACTAGTGACTTACAAAATTTGTTTGACTTACTGTAATTTTGACACTTTAGAGTTGACTTTTCACTGTCAACAAATTTAGGTTAACGAAGGTGTCATCCGAGATCATCATTTATATCGTACAGTGCAACGTGTTGTAACAGCTGTGTAAAAGTGTTAAACGAAAATATTATTGTCATTTGAATTCTGTGAGATTAAAACAAATTTAATTTGACACTGACATTTTTCGAAAACTACAGTCGCCCACACATTTTAAAGAAGATTTGATTTGTATAAAACCCTAGTAACGTAAAATTACGGCAAACACACGTTAAAGGTGTAGGTCTCTGATTGGTCAATTTTAAGACGTCTTTTCTCGAATATCTTTTAAGCTAGATTTTTTTTCTTCGAAATTACACATCTGAGTGCAGTCTCGTGTTTCCTCATTCGCACTGGGGCGCGAGTTGTGAATCATCACGGCATATTACCCATTGCTGGATATGCCAATCTGCTTTGCACGCAGATATCGGTAATGATAATGACATATTCGTACCGTGCGGGCGTTTACCAGGCGTCACCTCACGGACACTCATTGCTGGCGTAGAGAGTGCACCACAGGAGTCAATTTTGTGCCATTTAAAATTCGAAATATTTGGCGTCGGTCGGGATCGAACCCGGTTCCCCAGATTCACGACCAGACACTCAGGTACGCGGCGTTGAGACCCCATAGATTTCAGCGGAAATATCCATTTTGACCATGCTTAAATCCATTTTGACTAATTTCGTCGTGACGACTCAAAAACGGTAAGCCGTAGAAAATTGAAAATATCTATGTAGGACTGCTATAACATCTAGTTGTGCACCTCCCATTGTATGAAAAATTATATTAAAATACAATCCAAAACTTTTTAAATTTGGTATATTAGACTTTTATATCAATGAGAATAATATTTTAGATTTTAGTTAAAATAGGCTAACTGGAAACAGGATTTCTAGCTAGCCCTCAAATTATCAGGAAGAACAAGAAATGAATACCTAACACATTTTTTCTAAAAATAAAATGTTTTTAAAATAGTTTTTCTAAAGTCCTGTTGCCAATTATTCATCCTTATATTTTCTCTACAGGGTGTATATTGTCCTGCGTCCTGTCTCTATCCACGTGTACTGCAGACTACAGGGGCGAGCAGGGACGCGGAAGGCGCTGCGCTGTCCGGCAGGGGGTTTATTTAAATTGATTGAAGTGGCTGTCTAATGAATCCACCCCCTGCTTCTCTGCCCAGCGACCCTGACGCCAACGACTCAACTCGTCTTACAGCCCTGTCGATCCTATTACTTACCCTGCCCTGCCTGACGTATGTTATTGAATATTTTACAAGAAGTATTTCGACGATGTTTTTATTAAGAGTTAAGTAGTATTGGGAGGGATTTTTTATTGCTTTAAGTTTTATCAATATATAAAGAATTTTTATTCGTAAGAATTGTTTCGTAATAATATGTTAAGATGATTTGAATCTAGTTGTGCTTTGTAAGTTGTCATAGAAATATTTTTGATAGCACTTTGATAGTTTTTTATTGTGACATGATTATATTCGCAATCGTAGATAAAAATTTCCCTCTAGTGGCGCATATTGGTACCACGAAAAGCAATCGTATTAGCTCCAGATTGACTTGAAGTGACAGCTGAATGAGTAATGTAGTAATTAATAATTAAATATTTAAACTTATCGCCTTCATATAATTTTTTTTTTAAATTCGATTTGTATACACAGTCAACAAAACACAGTGAATAATGTGAACTGTCATATGTCAAACCCATCGTATGGCGGCCATCTTGTTTCGAAAATCAGCGCCTCTATCGTTAATTTCGATTGCGAATATGTGTAAAATAAAACATCTGTCAAGTTTATATAGTTTTTGGCTTTTTATCTCTAGAATACGCTTTTACTATACATGATGTTCATTTTAAATGGGCCACCACTGCTATCTCGAGAATTATAAGAGTTACAAAGACGGTTAAATGGGCAAACAATTTCTATTTCACAAGACATATTTAAGGAAAAGAAAAATCTTTTTTTTGGACCAGTGGTTCTCAAAATTCGGGACTTTTTAAATTTAAATGAGATTATATATTTTTTATCTGCTCCTTCGTTAGAGAATTTAATTCTGAATTCAGTGATACATATTGATTTTTTGAGAAAAATGCATGTAAAGTTTCATATTAATTTGATTAAAATATGGTTATGAAGTGTCATGAATGTAAAAAACGAAGACGTGTTAATTTTTTTAACATAGAATTAGATTGCCATAAACACTATTATTCACGAAAGATGACTATTCAAAGTCATTCTTTCGAAGAAAGAATACACATCACTTTACAGCAGTAGCTTAGCAACATTTTGTATTAGAAAGAGAAAGATTATTTATATACACGTAAATAGTGGCATTATTTTCTAACACACTATAAATAATAATGACATATGTCGTAGAATTACAGATACCTAATTATCTACTACACTGCCCTCTGTGCTAATATTTACCCAGTGGCGTTGACGTTTAAATCAAATTATTATTCCTTGGTTTATAAGTTAAGTGTATGTTTTTGTAAAAACATAAGTGAAGAAAATAAATCTTTCAGAAAGGCATTATTTAGAGAGAAACATAATTTTCAGGTGAATTACTCTTATTTTTTTAGTTAAAATGTGTCCATAAATATTTCATGTTGCACGCCTATGCATTCGAAATGCAGTGAAGTTATCTGCAAGTAATATTATATCAGACGACTCTCAAATGACCTTGAATAGTCATCTTTCGTGAATAATAGTTTACATAAATATTTTATTTAAGTTGACATTTATGATCACTTACAAAAACAAAATATTCACTTCTTTAGGTCAGGGAACTCTAATTCTACGTAATAAAAATAACATGTAGTCATTTTTTCCATTCATGGCACTCTTATTATAGCCATATTTTAAATTACTAAACTAGTTGAAGCTATAAAATTATTTTATTTCAAACGTCTAATGAATACCTACGCATAGAATTAATTTCCTGCTAACCTAGTAGAATTTCTAATCATTCGAAAAATTTCACAGTCAATTGTTTTCAATTCAAAGAACAAGCTAGAATCGAAGACCAGCCGTAAATCTCACTTCCGAACAATTATTACATCGTAAATAAGCTAATAAAATATTCATAGAATTAAGTGAATTGATCGTATCAAAATTAAAGCGAATTCAATTTGAGGCAGTAATGCGGGTGACTGATCCTGACTAGAAGAAGACGAAGAAGTCTCCTGCAGGAACGAACAAGAAGAAACACGCAGGCATATGTAGTCTGCAGTTAGCGACCACTCTGCTGATTAAATGGGGGATTAGGACTTACTTCATTTAGTTTTATTGTTCCGTGTAATATCGTAATCTGGAAGGAAACCGTGCGTTTTGGTTATTTTAGGACGGATATATCTGCTTATTAACCGCTGAATCAAATATGGAAAGTTTTTTATCTCCCAAGAATTTGTGATCTCGGGAGACTTTGTGTATGATAGGATGTTGAAGGCTTATTGTTATAGAATATAATAAATTTTGTTCCTGTAGTAACTTACTAGAATTTCGTAGAATTTTATTACAGTTGAATAAACTAGGAGAATTGTTTCATCGATAAACTGGAACAGCAATTTTTGGTAAACCAAAAATTATTGATACTACTGAAAAAAATGCAAAACTTAAGGTGCATTCAGAAATGAAAATTAGGTTTAGATTTATGGTTTATACTTTAGATTTATAGTCTTTTGCCGCATATTATGTAATGACTCCATTCACACTTCAGAATTTAGGTTTATGATTTAGTTTGACGTCACAAACTTCACCAATGAGAACGATTCTGAAATGATATAGTTATATACACCCATCATTATTTAGTATCCACTTGGTGGATTCGGCTTTTTAAACAAATGCGAGAAGAACATGGAGAGTGTCATATCTTATAATTGCTGACGTAACCAATAATGCCAAGCGAATGACAGTTTCACGGCGCACAGTTGCCTTGTTGAGTGCTGCTCTACCGATATTTTAATCTTGTTTTTGAAGCATTTACATATCAAAACTAATTTTCAGGTAATTTAAACTTACATTTATGAATGGCTTACTAAAACCTAAACAAAAACCATAAACCTAATTTTCATATGTGAATGCACCTGTATCATTTACTAATGGAGGATGATTTTACGCCCAAGCGATAGCGAGGGCTAGCAAATAAGTTCGAGAGTGGTCAAATGTACCTACATCTCATGTTGCATAAAAGATATTTTCCACTCCCGATGATTTATTTTTTACTTGTCATTTTCAGTACAGCTGAATATTGATACAGTAAAAAAAAAGAATCTAAGTGTTCCATGGAAAATTTAAAAAGAAAAACGATATCATCTGTCACATTTGTCTGAATAATAGTAAACTATTTTTTGTTTACATAGGCAAATCTAATTATCGTTGTTATAACAAAATTATGAAGTGATTTGACATTTAACAGAAAATCTTAAAATCGACTATTCAGCTACAGTCTAAGCTTAAGAAGAAAATAAAAGTATGAAAAGTGACAAAACTAGTGTAATTTTGGTTTTTACCTCCCGCTACCCTTGGTAAGGGAGGTATAGGGATCGTGTTACAAATCGCATATCGAGATTTTGGTAAATGACCACATTTTAAGGTCCCTAGAATCCAATATTAACATTTTCACGATGATGATGTGTGTATGTGTGTGTGGATCCTCCAGTCTAACTCAAATACTATCATTCAGAAAAGATTAAAACCTTGTATTTCGAAGTTTTTCTGTAATGGAAAGAGCCCAATAGATTTTGGTGAATATCGGTTAACCGGAAATGGCACTTTACTAGAAGCTCAACATAATTTTTCTTCGAAAAATACCTTTAAATGTTATTTTTTCGATATTAATGTTATACTAAAAATTAAAGCTTATTAAATTTTCTATAGTTGCATTAATGATTTTTCTATATATTGTATGGATAAATTTATAACATTATCAGAGCGTACGCTTTAAACAAATAAAACGTAGTTATTCAAATGTATGTAACTGACAGATAAATGCCACTATCAAAGAACTAATCATTTCAAAATAATATTAGTAACGTTTTAAAAAGAAAAAAGTAAATAGAACGGTAGAAAAGGAATTCAATACAGTTCCCAGCATAAGTAAATATGTAGGTATGTATTTAGATTAATAAAAATTAAGGATTCACAAAAATGTTTAAGCTAATCCTCATTTTTGAATTAGTGAATTCCACGGTTTAATTCTATTTTATTCCGGTATTTAAAATTTAATCTACATTTTATTATAGCTCCAGTGGCGCAGTGGCTCAATGGTTAGAGCAACGCCTCATGTCATGAGTGCCCTCGGGATGTGTGTGAATGTGAACCCACTCTGTAATTGGGATTTAATCCTGTTGAGGGGTTTAAAAAAGGTAGTTACTTGGATTAGATAAGACTATATTTTAGGAAATAAACTGTCAAAATTAGAGTAAAATTCGCTAATCTAAAAATAAGGATTAACTTAATTTCTTTTGTTACTCGGGCTGTAAATGGCGGGAGGTATTGTGTTGGCCACACCAGATTTTTACTTCTCGCTAAGAGAGGTATTGAATTCATGCTAAAAATCGCATATCCAGACTTTAGTGAATAAGCACGTTTTAGGTCCCTAGAATCCAATTATAAAATTCTCAGATCAGACTACTTCAAGGCAAGAAATTCAAATGTTTGTAATTGACACATAAATGTCACTGTCAAAAATATTTGTATGCCACTGTCAAAAATATTTGTATATTATTATGAAGATAAAAAAAGTCAACAACGCAAAAGAATATACGTAAAAAAGAACATAAAAGGAATTTGCGAAAAAATGACGAATATAGAGAAAAAGAAAAGGAAAGTAGAAAAAGAAAATTTCAGGATATTGAATATAAAGAAAATGTATGTATTATACATAATTTATATTAAAATATTCCATAGATTTTTCAAATGTATGTGAGAATTATTTTGTAGTGAGACATGAATATATGTATATAAAAATATTTTTCGTTTTATGCGTACAACCAGGTAAAATATCTGGCGAGAGGTTATGTGCTGGCCATTCAGATTTTTTAAGTAGAAATAATTACTTATTAAAAGTAATGTTTGAAAGATAGGATTTGAATTTGATATAACGATTGAATAATATTATACCACTGAACTGTCAATATTATTCAATTAGCAACAGTAACGAAAGTCATTAATTGACAAAAATCGGTTCAATTATGGGTACATTATTTGACAGTTGTGGATAAAAGACTTAATAATTCAGCAGCAAGATACTGCATAAAAACACACAACACACATCAGCTGAGTAGAGAACAAAACATAGTAATGTCCGAGCCTGCGTGAAAGGCGTAATAAGTAAGTAGCTGTGGCTCAGCACTTAACTCAACACTCAAGTCCTCAACATCAACAGTAAGAACAAGCAAGGAGCACAGGCACGACTCGGCACGTAATTGTCGCCGTTTATCACATATGATGAATAGAGAACACGCTACAAATGACCTCATCTATATGCCGCGACCTTGGCGCACTCTTTCAACGGCCTCTGGCTGTCGCAAGCGCTAAACTAGTTTAGATACAACACTGAATTTGTAAAGAAATTTATCCATATTGTCCAGCCTAGCTACTTTCAATAATTGCAATGCCTTCAAGCTCCCAAACTGTCAGATTTCAAACTAATACGACTCTGATTAAATTCCTTATAAGTTATGTTAATCAGATATTGTTGAACAGCGGCAGGTAGATTTTTTGTCACATGACTGCGAGTTACAACATTTTTGAACAGGTTTCGTGTTGCAATAACTGGAAAACTAAAAAAGATATTTAACCTCAGTTTTCATGAAGGAATTCTAGATAAGAATCATATCATATTCGTCATCATTTCAACACTTAATTTTGTGACGCGTTTCACAATTTACATTCAATAAATTTGGCTTTTTAAGGCTTACACGTGTTAATAGGGGAGGGATAATTCGTGAAGGAAGTATGCTGTTTTCAAGAAGGTATTACCTCGTGTATTACATTACAAATTGTAAAAAAATCATGTAATTTAGTATAACCTAAACAAATTATGGGACTCTGTTAATTTTTCCAATTATACATTTTAAGATACAGTGGGATCATTGAAATAGAGCCATATAATAAATTACTGAAAAATATTTTTAAAAAATTGTTGGAGTAACGATGATCGACTGGGAGTTGTTGATGAAGGAACGCTTCGATCTACAACGATCCTCTTATGATTAAATCAAGTCAGAAAATATTAGTAACAAAACATTAACAAAAAGGGATAAAAATTTATGTGAAATACGTTTAAAAATCTTATAGTTGAAACATTGTGTATTTCACATAAATTTTATCCATGTTTTTTAACGTTTTGTTACAATTTTTTTTTGACTTGATTTAACTCTGAAGAGGATCATTGTATGATCGAAACGATGTTTTAAAAGCAAATAAAAACCTTAACACTGCGTTCCAACTATTTCTCATTCCTTCATTATATAAGTTTCGTTATTAAAACGAAATATGAAGATTGACATTTAGAAACATATACAAAAGCACAGATTTCTACCATCAGAACCTATCAATTTATCTTGTCCATAAAATATTTCTCCATATTTTAATACCGTTGTTCTTTAAGGGGAAATTTTCTAAGCGATCTGCCATGCAAATTTAATTCATTTTTATATCTTTAGAATATTTGAAAGGCATCATTTTCGTAGTGCAAACAATTCGTCTATGGCCGATGTTTTGCGTTTCTACCATGACTTTGTCGTTTAGTTTGAATTTGAAGGCATTCCCAACTATTTTTCTTGAACATCCTACAATTTTTACAATTTCACGTTATGATTTTCCCTCCTTCTTCATATTAATATTGCCAGTCCACGCCCCATTTTTTCTATTTTTACCTTCCGTCACCTTTAGGTAACGAAGGTATTGTCTTTGGTCAAAAAATCGGTGGTGAGTTTTTGATTAATAAGCACGTTTTAGGGTCCCTCGATTACGATTTTACTATTTTTAGGATGATGCATGTGTGCGTCTGTGCGCGCGCGCTTTTGTGTGTGCGCGTGTGTGTGCGTGTGTGTGCGTGTGTGCATGTGTGCATGTGTGTGTGTGTACGCTTGTGTGTGTGTGTGTGTGTGTGTGTGTGCGCGCGCGCGCGCGTTTGTGTGTGTGTGTGTTTGTGTGTGTGCGCGCGTTTGTGTGTGTGTGCGTTTGTGTGTGTGAGACAAAAATCTCGTATTCGATAATTCTACTACTATAATTCCAAAAATTATAATTCTTTCGTATTCGTCTTCGTTACATCCATATAAAGAGCTGATTAGATTTTGGTTATAATTGGTCAATCGGAAGTACCCTCATTTGAAGATTTTAACAGTTTTTTAAAACGATGTTAAATATAATTTTTTCACATATAATGTTATTACAAATATTAAATAATATTTTATTCTTTATACGATTTGATTCCATTTTATACTTCATATTAAATAGATATAGAGAAAAAATTATAAAGAAATTAAACTTCATAAATTAGCCAACTATGCTATAACTTTGGAAACAGCTGCTATATTAAGAAAATTTTGATTGAAAGGTGTCAGTGTCAAGTGCAATTGACATAAATGTGTTTGTGTTATAATTTCACTAGAAATATAGTATCTTTTGCTAGAAACTTTCTGTATGAAATTTGTATAAAATATATACAACTGCTAAAAGGTAATGTACAAGAAATAGAATATTTTGCAAAGAACTTTATGTATGAAATTTGTACAAAATACATAGAACTGACGGAAAGTAATGTGCTGGCCACATCAGATTTTTTTATTATTATTAATCGGGATTTACTAAATGTTTTATTGTGAAAATTTATTCGCATCTTCTCAAATACACTGTGTACACTGCTTTGAAATTCTTTATTACAATTCCTAACCAAGATTTGAATAATGGCTTTATTTATTTGACCAAATGAAACTTGTTAGTACTAACACTACATTGAAATTTTATTTAAATTGTAATATTAATTTTATATTTTAAATGCATGGATCTATTTGATTGTCCATCACTGTATACAACACAATATTTTTGTATTGTAGAGCTAATACTCGTAAAGTCAATTTATGTTCTACATACATAAGTTTTATTAATTAAGTCGTTAATAAATGGAGAAATATATCATTAAATTCGAGACCAAGTTTTTGTCAAAGTTTTTGTGTTAATGCGCAACACAAATCTTATCTTTATATTTAGATTTTTCTTCGAATTCAATTTCAGTCTTACACAAAGCGTTTCCCGTTAATATTTAGCAACCATACTAAATTTACTGCTCTCAGATGCGCCTGAATTGAGGTGCACGTATGAAATGGGGTAAGTATGCGTTATTATGGGTTTCCCTGTGTACCCCCGTTATATTTACGCTTATTTATAGCGTGAAACTGTGACTGCGCTATTTAAAATAGCGGTCTGGTGCCAAATTCATCTCATAGTACGATGTGTGTAGGCGCCAGAACTTGAATTAGAACGCAGATATTTCATTGCCGTTTGTACTAAGACTGAATGCTGGACTAATGTATGTTTGCATTAATGGCAGGGAAATCACAATCTTTTAATTGTGCTGATAATTAATGTTTTAGTATTTGTATCGTTTAATGTCATATTATTTACATATGTAAACAGTTTAGAAAAATATGTTTTCCCGCATGCTAAATATGCTTAGTTGGGTACAATTGTCGATATGTAAAAATCTATGTACCTACTCAAATTGATTCCCAGGTACATTAATGAAAATTGCACAACAATAAAGCTGAATGTATTGTTTTATTTTGCTAGTATTGACCTTTGAACCCGTCGAACTTCTGTGGGATGAAATGAAGTGACATGCCATCAAAACAAAATCAACCAATGTTGAAAACATTTCATTAAATAAACATATTTGTTACGCCAAATAGCTGAATCAATCCGGCTCGAAGGACCAACATTGGTTCTTCAAAGGCTTTGTTCGTATGAGATCCAAATTTATCAGTTTTTAAACTTAATTAATGACTACGTTTATCTCGATAATTCAAGCGGCTTCAAGTATATTATGACTTGAAAAATCCTATTGGTTTATCTCAGCGGATTGAAAATAGGATTGGCTTATTTTCAATCTTTTTAAAATTCGTATTGACTAAAAAAAGATAGTTAAATAGTTGATTATGCAGACAGAGAGGGAGAGGTATATGATTAAATTTCATCCTGGATATATAACCTCAAAATCTAAAAATTGACATATTGTTGTTTGTCTTCTCTTTTAAAAACATTAAAAAAAATATTTGTTTCTTTAACACTCCAAATATTTCGCTTTTCGACAATTTTACCAAGTTTCATGTCGCGACTTTTATAAAATGAGGTAAATGCAAACAACCAACAACTGATATGAATTCAGTAACACTGCAACATACAGCGAATGTGCGCATACGTAGTTACATTATTTGAAGCTTCACTGTTTATTTCGACAGAAGTCAAGCCGCTTCGTAAGTACAAACCTGTTACTTTATAGGCTTGACTTGACATTTTCAAGCGGCTTCAAATATTAATCTCGATCGTGTATTTCGAAGATTAAAAAGGGATATACTAAATTCAAGCGGCTTCAAACGTCGAGATAAACGTAGTCACTGTTTACAAATTTTAGGGCTAAATCTTTAATTGTTGTAACTTAAATAACTAAATTTGGTCATAAAAATGTATATATCGTATAGATTAATGATAAGTTCCAACTTTAGAACTAGTTTGTTTTGTAACTACAACTAACTTCACGTAATACAATTGAATTTCCGCCATCTGTCGTTAAACATATGCGAAAGTGTATAAAATATATAAATATATATAAGTAATGTTTGTATGTTATATTTTCAATAGATATAAAATAATTACGCATTTTACGCTCAAATGTAAGTAATTATAATTAAACTTGCAATGCAAAACCGATAAAAATATATGTTCATTTTTTAGGTTATGTAACATAGAATAAAGTGTAGAGAAATATACGAAGAATTTATGGAGAAGTCGGTACAAAAAATCTTGTGTATCACACGCCCAGAAACTGTTTTGCGAGATCTCGTCAAAATAACCTCGGTCTCGCAAATGTTCAGTTTCTGGCCTAGTGATACAAATAACTATTTAACAATGTTGCTAAGACAACAACTTTCTTACAGAATAGGGGTGAATGTTATACAACTTTACAAGCGAAAACAACATTGTTTTACGTTGTTATTATTACTGAATTTGTAGTTTTAGCTTGGTAAGTTGCATCACATTGTTACATTTTGTTTTTTTCTTTTACATAGCCACCTAGAATATTTGAATAAAAATTAATTCTCATTATCACAGGTGGTAAATCTTTTTAGAATTTTGCATACTTGTGTAAAATCTCATGAAGAATAATCTGTCGTAAATGCTTCCATCATATAACCACCTAAAATTCTTTCGAGAAAATTTTTAAATATGTATTTTATTTTAATATCCCACAAGTTCTGTAAATATAAATTAGGTTTGCATTTTTCATGTGACTACAGGAAAATTTTATTTCCTCAATTTTTTTATATAAAAACGATAGTGTTAAATATGTCTTTCAGAAGAGTCAATTTTTATTACTTCTTGACGTCATTACACGCTTTGCAAGACATAAAACAAACAGTTTTTTTTTTTGCAAATAAGGAAACTATGCAATAAAACAATTTGCATTCTGGGATATTAATTTCAAATGGTAAAACATATTAAAAGATACATTATTAAACATCATTTAATGCTTGAAAACACGCAGTTGACTTTTTCCACTATGGTTTCACTATTCTACGATGCATTTGAATTTTATTACAAATTGCTCAACATGATGTCACATGTCCTAGCCTCATATATTATATATTCCAACCGCGTTTATCTTTAACTCTTTATTAAATGAACTGAATACAAATTAAGAGAGCGACTAGTATGATGAGTCAAGCTGAAATATCTGGACTGGGTTCAAATCCGTTCAAAATTATACAGCACGCAAAAATAGTTTCAAGTATTGCTCAAACTTTTTCTTCTTTGATTTAGGTTTCAACAAATGCAATAGTTTCAAAATTCTAACAAGTTAAAATTATTTTTTGACCGAAATGAAGTTAATTGCAATCGGCTATGTCATGTCATAAAACAATAACATACTTTTTTTGATTTTTGAATTCAAATCTATTTTTTATTATACTTACTTTTCTTAAGTCAGTTCTGCAGTTACACCCAAAAGTTTAAGATCGGTTTTCATCAAGTTGCATTGCAGATTAAATTTTTTTATATTTTTAACTGATTTTTTTTTTGACAAATTGTTATTAAACAATGACTACTTTTTACATTATATTTTGAATACGGTGCGTGATTACACATTTTTTCTATTTTAATATTTTCTTTATTTATAAGTTTGTCTGTAACACAAAACTATTTTGTAGCTGATGATGAACCACTAGTGTTCGAAACGTTCATTTTTTGAATATAAAAAAAACAAATTCTGGATCACCAAGGCCTTGTTCATTTTTTCAACTAAAATAAATAAAACTTGCATATGGTTTGAAATATGGCATAGATGGCGTTATTCTTTTGTCAATTTAATTTAGAGAATACTATTATATTATTAATTATTATGATTAGTAATAATAATAATAATAATAATAATAATAAAAGAAAACAATTGTTTATTTTGAGTCCTGAAATTTAGGGCCCCCTCAATTTAAGAGGCCCCTAGCGCGCGCTTCTTGCGCCTGTGCTAAATTCCGCCACTGCACATAAGTTGCAATTCGTCCCATCTGGGTATGCGGTGTGCAGAAAAGTGGTCAGCGCCGATAGCGGACAAAAATGACAAAAGTGGTTACGCATTGAAACATAGCAAGGTTGTGTTTTATGTTAGAATAATTTTGCAATTTCTATTTTATATAATATTTGCAATGAATGCGAATGATAGGACGTCAATTATTATGTGATGCAGTGAGGGATTGAAGAATCAAATTTTATAAATTTCCTAGAAGATTATATGAGAAACAGATGTATAAGAAAATAACTTTTCATCAGATATCTTCTACTAATACGAAAAATTCTTTTAGGTATACATATTTTCTCATTGTAAAAGAAACTTATCGTATGAATAAAATTCCAACAATGGTCGTCTGATTGCAATAATGAATTATATAAAAATGTGTTTCTTAAGTTACTATTTGAACAAGATATAATACAAGAAGCAGAAAATTCTCTTAAAATTGTATAATACTTGCAGTTGTATGAAATAGAAGTCTATTTTTGACATAATTTATTATAGATTTTGTACATGTAATGTTAATATTAAAGATAGAAATTCACATGGTTCGTATTTTTCGTGTATTTTCTTTTCCGAGCTTGTGCAACTGATTCCAATTAGAGTCTGGTATATTTTCAATGAAGAATCTTCTTCATTTATTGCGAATATAAAAGAAAGATGCTAACATCATACACTGATATCGTGATATGTAGAAATTTTCTTCTTTCCAATCATTCAAGTTTTCCAACTTTTTAATCACAATTTCCATGTATTGTGCATCTTGTAACATTTAACTAATATTATAAATTATAATATAAATTTAAATATGATAAAATGGTTTACAGAAATCACACATATTATAAGAAAAATTATATTTTCTGCCACAGTACCTTCGCTGGTATTTTGACTTTTTTGATTGTCACATCAAATATATAGTATTTTAAATATTTGCGTTATTCGTTTCACTATACTATGATGTATAATATTCATACACAACAGCAACAACTCAAAATAAAATTGTAAATTGTATCACTTTCTCGAAATGTCAAAGTTGATTCGGTACCCAAAAATGCCAATGTAGCCGTTAGAAGCGCTGACGCTCAAAATGTGCACATCGCCTATAATAATGTTACGAAATGACCAATCTGCGTTTTGGAGTAATATTGAATAAATTTTGTCATTCCAAAAACATTACATAAAGTTTAAAATAGCATACTGAAAAAAAAATTGTAACATTCATCTTTTTCCCCATGGCTCTTCAATTGTTATTAACATTAGTATTTATTCTGAAAGTTTATTTTTGATTTGAAATTCTTAATACTAAAAATAAGAATTGTTGACCTTGGTTGTTCTAGCTTTAAGCTACATCTATTTATATATCCTTATGCAATTTCCTTTTGGTAAAACGAACTATATACCACATGTTTTATGTACTTTACTATAACGTAAACTGGCATTAAAACAGTATAATTACCAATTTATCTTTTATTACTAAAGTATCTCATTTTAATATTACTTATATTAATAGCTTAATTAGAAAAACGTGAATACTAATAATATTGCAAATAAACCATGTCAGTAAGAACGTTACTCTAGCGTATCGTTATGAAATAATTTTCCGCTCAGCATGTCTGGATTAAAAAAACTCCCTCTGGAAGGAATTTGGGATAATTGAAATGAGAAAGGTGCAAATAATTTTTACCTACAATGATGTAAAAGCGAAGGTAATTGCATCATGTCATTAATGAGTTAATCGGAACCGTTCAGTAGTATCGGAAAAGAAAGTTACGTTTATTAAAATCTTGGGCATGATACCAACGTAACGCAAATGTAATTTGTAAATCATTTTAAATTAATGAGAGAAGTTGAAAAAACACCATATTCTGATTTTTTCTCAGTTCTGCGGCATTTCCTAAAAATTATTTACTTAACTAGCGTATATTACTTCTCATTTACATATTTCTTGTTCGAAATTTTATCTACATTTCATTTAGAAAACGTTAATAGATAATTAGTGAAATATTTCAACAATTCAAATTTCGTACTATTAGTGTAGATTAAAAATGACATTAATTTTATTATAGGTAAACTGTCTACAGCACTAAACTCATTGGGTGGAAGTATACAGGCTGTTCATTTTAAATGGTACACTATTGCCATCTCGAGAACTACAAGAGCTACGAAGTCGGTTAAATTAGCAAACAATTTCTATTTTATAAGACTATTTTAATGAGCAAAACAAGAATTTTAGACCAGTGGTTCTCAAAATTCGAGATGCTACTTTCTTATTTTAAATAGCAACCAATTTTTACCTCTCGCTAACAGAGGTATTGGATTCATTCTAAAAATCGCATATCCAGATTTTAGTGAATAAGCACGTTTTAAGGTCCTTGGAATCCGATTATAACATTTTTACGATGATGTCTATATGTGTGTGTGGATTCACGATTTCTCAAATACTATAAGACTTAAGACATTTTTAACTACGGATTCCTCAATCTAACAATAATGGGAAGAGTTGATTAAGTTTTGGTAACAATTGGACTACCGGAAGTAGTAGTTACAAGAAAAAAATCATCTAAATATTATTTATCGAAAATTTATGTAAATACTTATATTAAAGAACGTTAAATTCTTTATTCGATAAATATAAATTCATTATTATATCTTCTATAGATTTCGTGATAAAGAAATGCATATAAAATAATTTGATATAAAAATTCTCAGATCAAACTACTTCAAGGCAAGAAATTCAAATGTTTGTAATTCACACATAAATGTCACTGTGAAAAACATTTGTATGCCATTGTCAAAAATATTTGTACATCATTATGAAGATTATGAAAATAAATAAAAAGTCAACAACGCAAAAGAATATACGTAAAAAAGAATATAAAAGGAATTTGCAAAAAATAACGAATAAAAGAAAAAGAAAAGGAAAGTAGAAAAAAATTCAGGATATTGAATATAAAGAAAATGTATGTATTGTACATAATATATTAAAATAATTATTTTGTAGTGAGACATGAATATATGTATTTGTATTTAAAAATACTTTTCGTTTTATGTGTACAACCAGGTAAAATATCTGACGAGAAGTTATGTGCTGGCCACATCAGATTTTTTTATTTGCTTATTCGATTCAGTATTTTTTCTGACGATATCTATATGTAATATTATTACAAAATATTTGAGACAAATGCAAAATTAATAATGTATCATTTTTATTTAAATATGACTATACAAAGAGTGCTATGAAAAAAACAAATAAATCAAATGAAGAAATAATTACAAAATCTTTTAAAATTTTCTTTAAGTTGTGAATAGTTATTATTTAAACAAGATAAAATACATAAATAATATTAAGAATTTTTTTTATTGATTTATTTGTTTTTCCATAGCGCTCTTTGTATAGCCACATTTAAATAAAAATGATACATTATTAATTTTGCATTTTTCTCAAATATTTTGTAATAATAGAGTATTACATATGCATTCGTTGAATTAAGAAAAAAATACTGAATACTTTTGACAAGTCATCATAGATGTACCAAGTAAAATGTGGAGACTATGACCAATATTTAATTTTCAAATTACTTCTCTACTGTTAGAAATAAAATAAAAAAATTTTCGTGTAAAATTTTATTGTCATTTTACAGTCTCTATTTTTGTCAGTTGTTCTTCGATGCTAATAAAAAAATGGCCTCTTTCGTGGAACCAGTAAAAATCAGACCTACGTTGATTGATCTTTTTTTACACACTATATGACCTTCTTATTGTGTTCAAATTTCTTTTAATTTTAAGAAAAATTCATATTTACATTAGCAGTTAAATGTCACAATAACTAACAGTAAAATTGCAACTGTTAGGTGAATTACAAAAAAATGTACCGTGATATATTGAAAAATAGTAATTGTTTTATGAATGTTAATGAAAAGTTATGAAAATGAACACTTTGTTCGGAACCATATTCACTCATTTATTTTTTGCGGAAAAAATGTATTTAATTTCAACCATTAGTTAAATTTTAAAAAACAATGCAGTATTTATTAGAGATGTTAAAAATGAACCACAATACAAAAAATTTACGAAATGAAAAGTACCAGTTAAATTGTTATGTTCCTGTTATTTTTTAATAAAATTTTAAATATTTAGTTACAACACAATCGTTGCTGACACAGTTATTTCTTTTTAATTGATCAAAAACAGCTTCCAACTCAAACGAGCGGCGAAATTCATTTTTATTTGCTATTTGAATTCTACAATTCTGCCTAATACAAGCACTGATTACGGGAAAAAATACAAAACAACCATAACACGACAAAGGTAAAAATGTAATCATGGCCGTCCTAGGTATTTTGTTAGGGGAAATAGAACACTTTTCATCAGCAATGATAACGTATCTATAACAAGTTTTGAGAAAAAATTTACGCTCCAAATTTTATTACTAAATAATGTTTAATCTAGTTGCCACTGGACATAATAAACACATAGCTGTTTTATAATATACCATGTTAAAATTGTCAAAAACAAATTTTTAAAAGATGTTATACAACTTGAAATTCGCAAACCTATCCATAGTTTAGTTGGACAGATAGCTGAAACGTGAAATTTTTAACATTTTTGTGGATTAAAATATTGAACTGATGACTTTTTACCGAACTATACGGGAATGTGAAGAAGGTGTAGTATGTATTAATTTACCAAAAAGTGGGCGACCCGAACTTTTGCACCCAAATGAGCAGAGACATTTACACTGCTAAAAACAAAATTAGAGCGTCAAAAATGATTGTTAGCAGAATTTTGGTCAGAAATGATTTAAAATTAGGAAAAAGAAGCATTAAACAGCCAACATTTTATTGAAAAGAGAGTAATCTAATCCAAGTAACTACCTTTTTTTTTAGCCTTCAACAGGATTAAATCTCAATTACAGAGTGGGTTCACATTCACACACATCCATGCCTTAGTGGGATTCAAACCCAGAGCCCCGAAGGCACTCATGTCATGAGGCATTGCTCTAACCATTGAACCACCGGAACTATAATAAAATGAAGAGTAAATTGTAAATACCAAGAAAGAATAGAATTCACTAATCCAAAAATGAGGATTAGCTTAAACATTTTTGTGAATCGTTAATTTTTATTACTCTAAATACATACCTACAAATTTAAGGTGGATTTATGCAGCCTAGTTTTTATTTTACTTTTTCTTTTACTTTATAAAAGTTAAATGTGTGTTAATATATGTACTGCTTTATGTGCACACTTTTAATTTTACTTTAAGACCTTACCAACATACAACTTAAGACCGTTAAAGTAAAAGAATATCACAACTGCGCATGAGCTCCACTTCACAAACGTTAGCGTGTTGTATATTTGTTTTTGTGTATAGGTTTTAGGTTATGCATACAAAGAATCAGTAAAGAACAAGATTATATATTATAAGATTTAATTCAAAAATATCCCCACTTATATGATAAAACAGATATTTTATTCAAGGATAAAATGGTCAAAAAGAATGTTTGGAAAAGTATAGCGTCTGTATTAAATGAAACTGGTTAGTATATTTACTTACTACGTAATAATATTTTTGTATGCACAAATTACTACATTCTTGTCCATTTTAACAAGATATATTTATCTATTTACATTTGCGACTATATGCCAGAAAAATCACATCTGCGCATGTGTATTGAATGCTTTAAAGTAGCTGCATAAAGTACCAAACTTAAAGTAAAAGTAAAAGCGAAAAGAAAAAGTAAAATAAAAAGTAGACTGCATAAATCCACCTTTACTTATGCTGGAAACTGTATTGAATTCCTTTTCTATTGTTCTATTTACTTTATTCTTTTTAGAACGTTACCAATATTATTTTGAAATGATTAGTTCTTTGATAGTGACATTTATCTGTCAGTTACATACATTTGAATAACTGCGTTTTGTTTGTTTAAAGCGTAGGCTCTGGGATTTAAATTATACATAATTTTATAAATTTATCCTTAAATTATATAGAAAAAGTATTAATCTATAGAAAATTTAATAATCTTTATTTTTTATAATAACATTAATTTCGAAAATTTAATAACAAGAAAAACTATTTTGAGCTTCTAGTGAAGTGCCTTTTCCGGTTATCCGATTTTCACCAAAATCTAATGGGTTTCAAAATTTTCTGAATGATAGTATTTGAGATAGAGTGGAGGATCCACACATACATACATACACATACACACATCACACAGACATCATCGTGAAAATGTTAAAATTGGATTCTAGGATCCTTAAAACGTGGTCATTTACCAAAATCTCGATATGCGATTTTTAGCACGATCCCTATACCTCCCTTACCAAGGGTAGCGGGAGGTAAAAATTGGTAAAAGAGGTCTTCCTTTTTCTCAAAACTTTTGTTACCTACGATATGTAAGTCGTAAGTCAAAAGAAATTTGTAGATATTTTATCACCATTTGCGCAGGTATTATAATTTGTTGGTTGAAATACCGGCTGAATAATATGAGCCCGAGCTCATATTTTATATGCACCAACAGATTGCAATAAATGTAATATTGTTGAAAACATTTGTTTATAACTGTAGATTGTGACTGACTACGCGTTGACAAATAGATTTTATCACTTTCAAACAACGACAGGTATATAACAAGCAGCTAAGTACTTCAGTGAGTGGTCAGACTGATGTAGCACCAGCTAAATTTAACTGCCATTATTGTAATAACCAGTAAACAGATTACATGGAAACCAACCTATTACCAACAATATGAAATCCGATTACGGTAGGCCCTAGTCCCATACTCAACAATACGCACTACTGCCGTCCATTTGCCATTCTGCTAATACAAATCACAATATCGTTCTGTCATTTCCAAGATTTTTATCCTCGAATATTTACTGTATACACTATTTATAATATAATTTGGCCTATTTTGTAACTCATTGGTTAATATTAAACAATTGCTTAAAATTTTTAACCAATCAAATATGTTGATACGAACCCAAACCCATAACATTTCGTTCGGTTTACATTTTCAACAAACAAATGATAAAATCTACGCAAATGATGAGAAATTTCTACAAATTTATTTCGACTAATTTAAAATATAGATTTTAAACTTACAAAAACTGAATATGTTAATCAAGTATTCCGTCATTTAACGTTGGATTACATTATTAGTAATAATAGCTTTAATTCTATGCCTAAGCCCTGCAATTTTTACCTTCCGTCACCTTTAGGTAAGGAAGGTATTGTCTTTGATCAAAAAATTCGGTGGTGAGTTTTTGATGAATAAGCACGTTTTAGGGTCCCTAGAATACGATTTTACTATTTTTATGATGATGTCTGTATGTATGTATGTATGTATGTATGTATGCGCGCGTGTGTGTGTGTGTGTGTGTGTGTGTGTGTGTGTGTGTGTGTGTGTGTGTGTGTTTGCGTGTGTGTGTGTGTTTTTGCGTGTGTGTGTGTGTTTTTGCGTGTGTGTGTGTGTGTGTGTGTGTGTGTGTGTGTGTGTGTGTGTGTGTGTGTGTGTGTGTGTGTGTGTGTGTGTGTGTGTGTGTGTGTGTCACAAAATTTTCGTCTTCTATAACTCTAATACTACAATTCCAAAAATTATAATTCTTTAGTATTCCTCTTCGTTGCATCCATATGAAGAGCTGATTAGATAATTGGTCAACCGGAAGTACCCTCATTTGCAGATTTTAACAGTTTTTCTTGAAAAAACGATGTTAAATATAATTTTTTCACATTTAATATTATTATAAATATTAAAGAACATTGTATTCTCTATACGATTTGACTGCATTTTATACCTCATATTAAATGGATATAGAGTTATAAAATTATAAAGAAATTAAATTTCATAAATTAGCCAGCTATGCTAGAAACAGCTACTATATTAAGAAAATTCTGATTAAAAGATGTCAGTGTCAAGTGCAATGACATATTCGTAGTAAATTTGTGTTAGGATCTTTTTGCTCGAAATTTTCTGTATGAAATTTGTATAAAATACATACAACTGTCGAAAGGTATTGTGCATACAAGAAATTTATAATCTTTTGCAAGGAACTTTATGTATGGATTTTATTGGAAATACATACGCATTTACGAAAATTCTACCGGTAGATACCGCATCTACCGACTGTGTTCGAAAACACGAGTGGTAAAAAGTTACCGTGTTCGAAAATTGTTCAATATCTACCAAATCCATCTACTGGATTCATGAAGAATCTAATCTCAAAAAAGGTAGTGATGCAAAGCGAAGCGTGGGCGGTAAAAGTGGAAATGTGTTCAAAGTAAGACTCTGCTCATTTTGTTAACTACGTTAAATTCCTAACCTGTTTTAAATTTTCAAATTTTTTCGTAAGTTATGGATCTACCTTGTTTACCACTTGCGTATAATATCGATTCCGGTAGCTATAAACTGATAAAAGCTGTTTACCGGTAACAGTTCACCGGTAAATACCTCATATAACTGACGGAAGGTAATGTGCTAGCCACATCAGATTTTTTCTGTGAAAATTGTCCCACATGTCTTCCAAGTTACTTTTCATTGTACCGAAAGTAAATCATCGCAAAAATAGTAAAATCATATTCTAGGGACCCTAAAACGTGCTTATTCATTAAAAACTGACCATCGAATTTTTTGACTTAGGCCCGGTATTTTCACTTGCGAATAAAGGTTTAGATAAATTTATCCTTCAGATAAATAATTTTGTAGTCTTTTCACTTGCAAATAAATTTATTCGAAAGAATAACATCTGTTATTCGCGGAATAAATTATTCGGTAGTTGTGTAGCGAATAACTGTTTATTTATAAGTTCATTACATTTCCACATAGTGCAGATTTATTAACAAAATGGATATATTAAATATTTTTGATGATTATGAAGATATTTTGAACTATGAATTAATAAATAACGTGAGAAATTGGTCAAACACCATCAGACAGCGACATAGCCACATACATGAAGGAATTTTTTTGACAGATTTCGATTATGAAAACAATTTATTATTTCGTATTGGGGATCATATTTTTTGATCTGAAACAGTGAATAGGTAAATCATTATAAAGATCCTGTTATTTGACGCTGGCAAAATATTTTCAAATTTTGGATACTTCGAACTGAAAGAAATATACAAGGACAATTTTACAATATACATATCTCGTTTACCACATATGATTGTTGCATTAGACAGTACACTTGTTAAATTACAGTCTGCCGGGGCTAAAAATGCAGAAGAATACAGATGACATTAAAGATGTCTGACATAATTTTGACAACTACGGATTCAAAAGAAGTTGACATATTTCATCCTTTTCTGCTTAACGTGGCTACTCCAAACTCCATCCTTTTCTACGGACACAAATTCACTTTGCAATGTTACCAATTCACGAACGTTAAAGTTATTCGACAGATAGCTATTTGGTTCTGTATAATGTGTGAAAAGACGCAATAGAATTATTCGTCAGATAAATATATAGAATAAATTTATTTAACGAATACTTATTCGAAACTTTATTCGGAAGTGAAAATACAGGGCCTAAAAACAATATTTTCCTTACCTAAAGGTATGACGGAACGTAAAAATTACAGACATAATATCAAGTTTGGTTAATAACTTGATAAAATAAGTTACAAATTCGTAACAGATTTTACATAATTAGCAAAAATTTAGAGCCTCTTTTCGATCATTTGGAAAACCGTAGACCGAGGCGCAGACCATCCCCTTAAGTCTATAAAGTATCCGAAAGAATTTTGTAAAAATTTCTAACCATATGATTAGGTAAACCGGCCAAACTATTATGAGTGAGCTCGTATATAAAATTGGATTTTTAGTTGTCAAATCAGCATTAATTGGATACAAATTTTACCACTTTGTTAAAGAATAGGCGTGAATATGTGCTACTGTTTCGTTAAATAGTGTTGTATATCTTAGGCTTCGAGACCGAAATGAACGAAAAACAAAAATAGCCTCAATGCGTAGTAGATTTATTTAAAATCAAAAAAACCGAAATTTATTTGTTAGTTTTCTAAACATATCGTGCAATAACCTAACCTAACGCACGAATTCATGCTCTGGTCAGTATGCATTTGTTAGTTTTAATAAACATTACGTAATCCAACATACAAATATTACGTGTTTTGCGTTTTTGTACGTTTTAAATTAACTCACAATTCGTTGTGGCCGTGTGTATGGAACTAAACATGTTTTACATTTCTGTAATACGGAAAAATGATTTAGAAGAAGAAAGTAAAATATAAACTTTATACATATCATGCTTTTCTTCGTGAATAAAAATCTGATGTGGCCAGCACATAACCTCCCGCCAGATATTTTACCTGGTTGTATATTCATGTCTCACTACAAAATAATTCTCACATATATTTGCAAAATCTATGGGATATTTTAATATAAATTATGTACAATACATACATTTTCTTTATATTCAATATCCTGAAATTTCCTTTTTCTACTTTCCGTTTCTTTTTCTTTATATTCGTCATTTTTTCGCAAAATTCCTTTTATATTCTTTTTTACGTATATTCTTTTGCGTTGTTGACTTTTTTTATTTTCATAATCTTCATAATAATGTACAAATATTTTTGACAGTGGCATACAAATATTTTTGACAGAGACATTTATGTGTCAATTACAAACATTTGAATTTCTTACCTTGTAGTAGTTTGATCTGAGATTTTTTACATCAAATTATTTTATATGCATTTCTTTACCTCTAAATCTATAGAAGATATAATAATGAATTTATATTTATCGAATAAAGAATTTAACGTTCTTTAATATAAGTATTTACATAAATTTTCGATTAATAATATTTACATGATTTTTTTCTTTTAACTACTACTTCCGGTTGTCCAATTGTTACCAAAACTTAATCAACTCTTCCCATTATTGTTAGATTGAGGAATCCGTAGTTAAAAATGTCTTAAGTCTTATACTATTTGAGAAATCGTGAATCCAACATCCGCACATCCCCACACACATCCAAATACACACACACACACACATACGGACATCATCGTAAAAATATTATAATCGGATTCTAGGGACCTTAAAACGTGCTTATTCACTAAAATCTGAATATGCGATTTTTAGCATGAATACAATACCTCTCTTAGCGAGTTGTAATAAATGAGACCGAAGTGAGAAGAGTTCCTCCCCCCTTCCAGATTCTTAGTCACTTCAAGAGGTTGTGCTTGTTGAGTTTCTAATCTTAGATGAACGGTAGGGATGAATGTTTTGCTGCGACTGGTTGTCACATACTATTAGTTTGGTTATTAAAAAGGTTATTTGTTTATTCCGTCAATTAAAGTTATTGTGCTGGAACACCCTGTATAAGAGATTTTGAAAGTTATTTCTTAAAAATGGGTGCAGATACAAATCTGGCGATACCAACATTTGATTCTGCAGATCATAACTTAAATATAATAATTTTTAGAGAAATTTTTAAAAAGTTTGAAAAATACCTTTCAACAAAATGAGCATTTCATGCTTAAATACACAAAACATCATTTCAACTCCTTCTTGACCTTTTTGGGGTCAACTTCCCAAGTATCTAAATCAAGTTAGCGATCAGTAACACGTCTCAATGCCGCCACAAGTTCATTAGACAAATCAAGTGGTGTAAGCTTTGCGTGGAGCGAGAATTAGCCTTATTTCCTGGCTCACCGATAAATCTCCATACGGTAGCCGGGTGCAATTAGCGTTAATGGAGTGTTAGGGTGTGTGAGCTCCTGCTGTAACACCACCAACGCATACACTGAACCTGAGCAGGTTCAATGCAGCGCGCCATGCAATGCTGTAGGACAGAATATGGAATTAACACAATTAAGATGGACGTTTTTATTATGTGTCGATCACTAGTTTCAGTGGACAAGCTTTCCTATTCAAATTGCAAAAATATAAGCAGACAGGCTGTTCATTTTATTTTGTCCATTTTGAAGCAGTGTTTTTCGAACCGTGGGGACCAACTTTGTTAATTTAAATATATATACAGGGTGTAAATGAAATAAGTGCATTATATTTAACCAGTAATATAACTCGTCGTTCCAAATATTTTTGTGATAATTGAATGCAGTAGCAATAGCTATGAAAAATTTTGTTTTAGAAATTGACAGTCCTGTCTGTTGCAATTAAATTTTGACATTAGTAATAAACTTGTTTATAAGGTAAAATTGTGTCAAAATGCGAGTACACAGACATTGTAATTACTTACCTATTGTTTATTTATTTTTTTACTCATATCTGTACTACATTTTACTTGACATCACGGTTGACATAAAGACAGTGTCATGGAGTTGTCAACGCATTTACACGGAGCGTTTCCAAATCATCACCAAATCATTCTGTTCTTAATATTCGCACATTTGTTAATCTTGTACATCTTTATCACATCACAATACGGGGTGTCACAATTTTTAAAAAAGCAACATTTATATCCATAACATGTGCAAAAAGTTCTATGTTTTCAGCACATAACAATTTTGGGAATGGCTCATAATGTTCATTAATGAGACTGAATATACTTGGGAAGATGTATTTATTATGCACAATACACATCTCGACAGACGAAAATGCTGTAAAAATTTTCATTAAAAAATGTTTGGGCGGGAACAATAAATGGACGACTAATTATTGGTACTCATGTACCTCTTTTAAATGGACAAAAGTTGTACTTACATTTTTTGAATAACGTATTTAAACTATTATAATTTGTCGACGATAAATAATCATCTCAAATCCTAATAACTATGCTTTTGCTCTTCCTCTCGTTACCTCGTCCTTCCTTGTCTTCCTCTATTCACAGGTAATTAAAAGCCTGGTTTAATACACAACTTTATAATTTTGTTATACAAAATTTAAATTTATTTATTATAAAAATTGTACTATTACCTATTAATTAATAATAATGTTATTTCCCTTGATTCGTTTATTAATTACTGTGACTGTAAGTGTAACCGATAACTGACAATTTTTGAGCTGTTTGTATCCCACTTGAATACGGCAGCAGCCATTTGTTCTCCATGGGCGGGTAACGAAATATGCAGCAAATCTTTAAAGAATTTTAACTCAAAATCGAAAAGACTTAGAAAAAAAAGTTATTAAGAAATATTGTTGCTCTCATCGAGTTACATTACTGGTTAAATTGAATGCACTTATTTCATTTACACCCTATATATATACAGGGTGTCCCACAACTTCAGGTACATATTAGAAGGGCATATAGTTCAAAATTCAAAAATTAGTTTTGGGACACTGGTTGAATAGGTAGTTTTAATATTAAATATTACGTTGTATTATGCTTTACGTAATTGCATAAATTAATTTCATTGTTAAATTATGTAATGTAATAGTTATAACTAATCTCACTATTCCAAATATTATAGTATCCAGGGGTACAAAAAATGTTCTTCTTAAGTGAACTACCCTTAATTATAGGAATTTTGAAAAAAATCTTTTTGTTCCGTAATCAGGACATTAAGAACTATATGCCCTTCTAATATGTACCTGAAGTTATGGGACACCCTGTATATATTTTATTTACTTATTAGATAGAGAATTTTATTCTGAATTCAAAAATATAATTTTTGCATACCCTTAGATAACAATTCTTTTTGAGAAAATGCACCAAAAGGCTGATATGTTAAGCGACTTTTAAACAAAAATATGCAAATCGATATATTATCAGCAATGTATAATAAGTCATTTGAATATTTATTTTGATGTAAAGAATTTAAAGAATGCTTAAAATTTAAGTTACGCCGTTCCGGCTATAAAGCATACTTTTAATTTAAAAATGATTTAGTTAATATTTTAACCTTACTTTCATTTACTTTGACTTAAATTCTGTTGTTTAATACGTCGGTGTTTTATGAGCAATTGCAACATATAATGAAGTAATTACATAGTTAGCTGTAAAAGATATTATCAAACAAGTGTCATTATAATTTTATTGCATTTCTTATTATATTAAAGTGCTTCTTTATGGGGAATATTTTATACTTATCCTGTCAGAAAAGAAACATGATAAAAAGAGTGTGACACAGAAACATACTGATTTACATCTTCATCTTCATAAAATGTACCTAGTAGGTGGATTAATATACTTGAACTTTCAACTTTTGAGTTACTGTCTTAGATACGAATGCTACTTGTTGGTGTGAATAGCAATAAAATTTTATTATATTAGATTTAGATATTACAAATTAGAAGCATTCATTTCTTATCTTTTTAATAATCTCATAATACTTTTTCCAAGGCACACTGAAATATGTCGTAATTTTTACCTCCCGTCATATGTAATGGAGGTAATGTTTTCGGTCAAAAATTCGATAGGGAGTTTTCAATGAATAAGCACGAATTAGGGTCTCCACAACACCTTTTTACTTTTTTTACAATGATTTATGTATATTCGTGTGTATGTGACGATTTTTTCTCCACGATAAATTATAACAAACTTCCAACAATTTATATTATCCATATTTAAGCTTTCTACATTAATAAAAAAGAGTTCATTAGATTAGAACAGAAAGTAGTCCTTTGCCAGAACCCCATAAAAGATTTTAATGAAAAACTTTTCAATTTTAGTATTTAAGAATTTTATATCAATGAGAATAATATATATTTTGGCTAAAATTGATACAACTATAATATGATATAATCCAAAACTTTTCAAATTTAGTATTTAAGACTTTTATATTAATGAGAACGCTACCTACTTACGAGGTCTGTTAGAAAAGTATCCGACCTTTTTTTTCGCGAAAACCTTATTGATTTGAGTGAGGTAGCGTGTAGTGCTCTTGTCGGTTTTTCATTGCAAGGAAAATGACGGAACGACTGGAGCAGCGCTTGATTCAGACTTTTTTGGCGAAGAATATGACTCCTGTGGTTCAACAGGCTCCTTACTCTCTTGATATGCCCCCTTGCGACTTCTGGCTGTTCCCCAAGCTCAAGAGGCCATTGAAAGGAAAAAGACTTCCTCGGAATGCTTCATAGTTATTATTTCAATATAACAATGCTAGAATAATAACGAACCGATTGATACGATAATTATTTTACTTATAACTAGAGCTCTAATGCAAACAAATTAAAAACTATATTGTTCACTTCTACACGTTAATTTGTAAGTCTTCTAGTAATTTACAAATAAGAGCATTTTATAAAAATTTACTATTATTTAGTTTACTGACTTGAAACGGCGCCGCTCAATGTAAGGCGCCTTTGTGGGGGGGCACAACCTGCCCACCCGCACGGCGCGGTCCTGCAAAACGCTTATAAGCGTCGGCGGCACCTCCGCAATATATCAGCCATCGCTGGCCCTCAACTTTGTAATTTATTTATATTTTCAAAACGTCATTTAAAACATTGTTAAATGTATTTGAAACTTGACAGTTTCGTATAAATTGATTTCTTTACGATTTCGTTCTGAATATCTAGTCGGCGTATCGCCCGCCAATCGCAATATCTGTGTTATTTTGGGGCAGGCTTTCGACGTTAGCTTTGAGTGTGTGACGGAAGTATTTACTAAACTCGGCTGACAAGATTTCGGAATTTATAACTTGTAAATTACATTTTACGCTTGGTGTATTTTAGTTCGACCATGAAATACCTTCTACTTGGTCCACCCACACTCTGTCATAAACGTTCAGATTATTATAATTGTTAGTAATTAACCTAAATTGAATAATATATTTAGTGAGTTTATTGTCGCATCTCAGACGCTGAGAGGCAAGAGGCTGTTTTATACCCTCTGAACTGCATTTGCATTAGCATGACATGACATTTCTAACTAGGACTCGTATGCTAAAAATAAATCACCAATTATTTTAGATCGTAACTATTAACTCTAAAGACTGTTAGTCTAATTGATTTTCTTTGCTCTCGCCGGTGCATTTAAATCGATATTTCTAATCTTATACGCATTTACATAACTTTAATATTGTTTTGTTTTCTTTTTGTTTTTACTAATAATAAATAGTAGGTAGGTACTGCTTTTAATATAGATAACCAGTTGACAATTACATACCAGGTGTTTTTTTTTATTATTTACCTTCCGTCCTCTTCCGTCATACCTTTAGGTAAGGAAAGTTTTCGGTCAAAAAAGTCGATGGTGAGTTTTTAATGAATAAGCACGTTTCAGAACTCCTAGAATACGATTTTACTATTTTTGCGATGATGTCTGTATGGCTGTGTGTATTCGTATGTGTGTATGTGTGTGTGTGTGACGATTTTTTCTCTGCCGATATCTCCAACACTACAATTCTAAAAATTATAATTCTTTCGTATTCCTCTTCGTTACATCCATATGAAGAGCTGATTAGATTTTGGTTATAATTGGTCAATCGGAAGTACCCTTATTTGAAGATTTTAACAGTTTTTCTTGAAAAAACGCTGTTAAATATCATTTTTCTACATTTAATGTTTTTAAAAATATTAAAGAATATTTTATTCTCTATACGAATTAATGGGCTACTTGCGTGCCATTTTTTATTTAATATTTTTGAAGAGACGATAAAAACTTGCTACTCGTATTTTTCTTTTGGCAAAATTTTCATTAATTGACAAAAAAAAATTAATGAAATTTTAATATTTAAATTACCGCCATGTATGACGTAGAATTACGCCGAACCAATGAATGGCCGTAAAGCCATAGCATCAGTACGCCCCATAGTAACGGCATGTGCGGGTAACATGACAGATCATCTGTTTGACATTTGAATAATAGTTTGCAGGTTAATATTTTAGTTTGTCATTTTAATCTTGTACGTGTATAATATAAGCTAAGTTAAAATTCTTCAAAATCCTGCTTAACAAATCAAAATACGTAATAAAAGTAACAGAAACCACGCAAACTGCAAATAAGAAAGAAGAGAGACAGTGACAGAAAAATGAACTAATGTCAAAATCATATTAAAAATCGCACTCGCTCGCCATCTGCAGGTTACAGATAATGACGTCAAAGAAAATTTTCTTTCTTAATTTATTAAAAAACTTACAATTTTTAAAAATAAAATTTATATTTTTACAGACGTTTACAACATTACTTTAGGTATATAGTGATAGTTATCAGATTTTAAGTATCACGCAAGTAGCCTATTACATTTTATATTTCATATTCAATGGATATTGAGTTAAAAAATTATAAAGCAATTAAATTTCATAAATTAGCCAGCTATGCAATAACACTGGAAACAGCTAATGTAAATAAAAAATTCTGATAGACAGATGTCACTATCAAGTGCGATTGACATAGTATGTTTGTGTTATAATTTTCCTGCAAATATGGAATTACTTCTAAGAAATTTTCTGTATGGAATTTGTATAAAATACATAGAACTGAGGGAAGGTAATGTACTGGAAATATAATCTTTCGCAAAAAACTGTCTGTATGGAATTTTTATAAAATACATAGAACTGACGGAAGATAATGTGCTGGCCATATCAGATTTTTTATAATTATTCTAACTGGAATACATGTTTACATTGGTTATTATAGAAATAAATATTTTCTTTTGCTGTGTAACATTACATAGGTTAATTGATGCCAATTTCTATAGGTCCATTACAATTAGAGATAAAAATAGTAAGTTTTTTTTAGATGATTACATAATCAATTTCATTCTAGCATTGACATTGGTTGTTCATGTGATTGTTTATTCATATTTGTACTATTTTTAAAGTTAACGTACTACAATAAAAATTTATCTCGCCTTTAAATAAAAAAGGGTGTGTTACTTATACTTATGCAAGTTGTGATACATCGATAGTAACATAAATAATAGCTATTACGAGTATTATTATTTTAAATATAAATTAGTGTAGGCAGGTATTTTTTAAATTTATGCTTTTAACTCGAGCGTGAAGATTTATTTTTTGAAGTCTCCTTTTTATTTTGATAACGCTAATAGAGAGTTTTCACATAACGACAAAATAGATAGTGTGGACGTTTTTCTGTACATGAAACAGTTATTTTCGTAACAAGTTATGAGAAATACCAAATATTATACTAGTGCAAGTCAATATACACGAGCTAAGATATTTTAATTTTATACAAGTTACGAACATTGTCTTTTAGACGAGAATAAATAAATTTTACTTTACTTACAAAACTTAATAACTATCCACGTATGTGTTTATTTAATAAAATTATGTAGCTATTTAATGAAAGACAAGACAAGAGAGCATCATCAAGAATTAAGATTTCTTGACAATGAATATTGCAAATCTGCATTTGTATACTTTGTGTGTCTAGATCCTCTTAACACTCAACTCAAATACTATTATTCAGAAAATTTCGAAAAAATGTATTTCTACCTTATTCTAAAATGGAAAGAAGAAAGAAGCCATTAGCCAAGGGCAGAATTTATATCCTTATCTAAACCAACGCTGTTTTCTTACGTGATATGAAGTATACTATTATTCAAGAAATATGAATATTCAAGGTCATTTATGATCCGTCTGGTATTATATTACTTGCAGATAACTTCACTGCATTTCGTACCCATAGGCGAAATATTGGTATGGCGATACTACTACTACTACTACCACGAAATATTTATGGATACATTTCAAATAAAAAAATAATTGTAATTTCTTTGAAACTTTTGTTTCTTTTTAAATAATGCTTTTCCCAAAGATTTATCTTCTTCGGCCTATATTTTGGCATAAAACAAAAATATAGGTTTGACATAAACCATACAATAATAATTTGATTTAAATGCCATCGTCACTGGATAAACATTACTACAGAGGGCAGTGTAGTAGATAATTACGTGTCTTAACTCTACGACATACGTCATCACTATTTTTTGTGTGAGGTGTAATAGAAAGTAATGCCACCATTTACGCATATCTGTCACACCATATAAATTAAACACGCATCAAATCTTTCTCTTTCTAATGCAAAATGTTGCTAAGCTATTGCTATATAAAGTGTTGTGTATTGTGTCTTCGAACAAATAACCATGAATAGTCATCTTTCGTGAATAATAGTATGTAATAAAAATTAAATGACGAGAGGTATTGTGCTGTGCTGGGCACATATTTTTATTAGATTTAAGAGGGAGAAATATTATTTTGGGATAAAGCCGATTCCGAATCTGATTTATTTTTCTTTGAACACTTTTATTTTAAAGTGTCAGAAATGGTCAGTACCTTTTTCTTTTGCGGTCAGAACTGTCATATATTTAACAATTTCCTAATTCTTCCTAATTAGTTAAAATGAAAATAGATAGGTGGCAAGGATGAACCCTACAAAATTTGTGTGGTTGGAAGATCATTCAAATATAACCGGAATGGGGCCACAGAAATTTGTTTTTTGTAAGGGTTCGCAGAGGCCAAGTATTACACCTTTTAAAGCTATTTATGATATAGTTCTTCCCTTAGTTTTTGAATTCTTTACCAAAATATAATGAAATCGACAGATTGTTCAACGACTGAATTGAAACATCAAAATCAACGTACATGTGATTAAAACGTTGTGCAAAAGCTGTATTTTTAAAAACCACGTCCGTTATTAAAGACGTAACGTTAGCGTTGACGGAATCATCTCATACGTCATGAAAAAATTTCCTATTGAGCTTTAACGTTCAGGTTATTTAATTTGACGTTAGGTATGTGAATACTCCAATATCTTGCTTCAATTTAGACATCTCTCAACACGTACATGATTTCCAATCTAAATACACATCACTGTATCTTTTGAAAATCATACACTGTATCACTGGTGGCAATAAATCTCTGTTACATTGTATCTGCTGACCACAATTAAATCCGACTCCCTCGCTCTCGCTGCATCCCGTTGGAGCACCGTTACCGTTATGGTGTCCGCTGCAGTCAGCGATCGGACGACGCACCTTGCCGTGCGTGTGTTCTCGGCACGCGTAGTACCCGATTTCGCTGGTGATGCAAGACCGAGAGCAGTCCACTCCACTCGGCCTCGGTCACTTGCTAAACCTGTCCAGCGGACCTCAACACCAACTGGGATGAACGATTAAGATGAAGATACTCAGAGGTTTCTTTATCACGTATAGAATCATAACATAAATACCTGTTGCTCTGTCACATTTAGCCATTTTTATTTCTATTATTGGGAATACATCTAAAATAACCGACAATCCCGGATTCTATAAGGCGGTTTTTCGATGATGCGTTCCATCACTATTTCGGGTGTTTTTTACCTCCCGCTACCATTGGTAAGGGAGGTATAAGGGTCGTGCTAAAAATCGCATATCGATCATGAATCCAATTTTAACATTTTCACGATGATGTCTGTGTGTATGTGTGGTTCCTCCACTCTAACTCAAATACTATCATTCAGAAAATTTTGAAATCTTCGAACTTTTTCTGTAATGGAAAGAGCCCATTAGATTTTGGTGAATCGGATAACCGGAAATGGCACTTCACTAGAAGCTCAAAATAGTTTTTCTTCGAAAAATACCTTTAGCTCGGCTGTCGTTGCAGCCATAATGTCCTCTCTTGTCTGAAATCGCGTTTCTTTCAATGGCTTCTTGAGTTTGGGGAACAGCCAGAAGTCGCAGGGGGCCATATCAGGAGAATAAGGAGCCTGATAATAATAATAATAATAATAAATAATAAATATTTATTTTCTGAGGACATAATACAATTATGTATAGAAAATGTCAGGGTGTACATTACATTGAAGATTAAAATTTTTAGAATACAAAAAAGAAAGATATCTATTTTACAGACATAAACTCGTTTAGGTTATAAAAACAATGTTGCAGAAGAAATAATTTTAAATCATTTTTAAATTTCTTTTCAGTTCCCAATGCTTTAAGTGACTCAGGTAATTTATTGAATATTTGTAAACCAGCTCTGTCGGGAGAGTGTTTAACGACTTTTAATTTAGTTCTTGGAATAAAAAAATTGTTTTTGTGTCTAGTGTTGTGATCGTGAAGATCTTGTATTAAAGGATAGGAGGGTTTATTTTTATAAATCAGGAGACTTACTTCATAAATATAAATACTAGCTAATGTTAGAATCTTATGTTTTTTGAAGAAATCCCTGCAGGATTCGTTATACTTTAAACCCACCATACATCTGATAATTCTCTTTTGGCAGACAAAGACATTGTGCGAAACATTCGAAGAGCCCCAGAAAGAAATTCCGTACCTCAATCAAGAATCTAGACTCTACACAAGCATAATAGAACATTAAAAGATGATTCATATTTAAATATTCCTTAAGATATCTAATTTGATAGCAGATACAATTAAGTTTGCTTACAAGTTCATCGCAATGAGGTTTCCAACATAGGTTATCCGTAACTAGCATTCCCAAAACTTTGACTGCATCATCATTATTCTTTAATGAATCACCAAACTAAATCTGAAGTGGTTGATCATTATTATTATGATGCGTATGAAAGTAAAGAATTTTAGTCTTAGTATCATTTAAGAACAAATTGTTTTCATAACACCACATAGATAACGAATGTACATTTTGATTACATTTGTTAACCAGATTATTTTTGTTCCTATCAGAGATGATCAGAGTAGTATCATCTGCGTACATAATAGGTGTGCAATCATTAGTAAGAATACTAGATAAGTCATTTATATGATGGACCACAGGAGTCTTGTTCTTTGCCAAAAAAGTCTGAATCAAGTGCGAGGAATGTGCTGGAGCATTGTCGTAATGGAGGCGCCAATTGTACCACACTGCGGCAGTCAAAGAAAGCAGTCAGCATCACTTTGCTGCGCACTTGGCGGGCCTTCTTTGGCCTTGGTGACGTACAATGCTTCCACTGTGACTGGGATTTGGTTTCCACCTGGCTGTCGCTCAGTTTCAAGCAAAATTTGATGCAATAGCGCTGCTCCAGTCGTTCCGTCATTTTCCTTGCAATGGAAAACCGACGAGAGCACTACACACTCACTCAAATGCTGCTTGCCAACAACAGACGCTATTGACAGACGGGAAAAAATTCACGCATGCGCACGAAGGTTCAAGGTCGACTCATGCAAGCGCGCTTGATTCAAATCTATCAGGTTTTCACAAAAAAAGATAAGATAGGATACTTTTTTAACAGACATCGTACATCTATAATATTTATTGGAATTTTGGCATGAATTCCATTGTAGTAAAATATCGCATCTGTGCATATTGTAGTTTTTTCATGTTGTTGAAATTGGACAAAATTATGGTGTGTAAAATGAAATAATGAAATAAACACTATAATTTTCTCTTTTCAAATAGATTTTTATTATTTTAATAGCTAATACCATTTGCTAAAATTCCTTCTAATTATAGGTTCTGGATTGCAGCATTTTAAACCTAGATTCGCTTGTAAAAATTTACAGTTAAATCTTCGATTCCAGGAAATCGTTTTACTTACGAATTTTAAAATTTCAGGGAAACTTTAAATAGAACATTCTAAATTCTTGATTCAGTAAATTCGAAGGTTAATTCTTTGATTTCTCGGTAGTTCATCTATGTTTGCTTTGATCGTTCCCACTTTTGATGTCTACGGCAATGGAATTTACATTTTTAGTTGGCAATAAAACAGTCCATAAATATTTGGCATCTGTACAGATATTTTGTATAATAGTTTTAACCTTCAAAGCGGATTTCATTTAGAACTACTGGAGCAGTTAACTTCTTCAGTAGAGTTGGTGTAGGTTCTTTTGTTAGATCAGAGTTAACTACATATTGAAACACATTCAGTATTTGATTTCCTATTGACCGCATTAATGCTGTGTCCTATTTACAAGTATACGCGGCTCGTAATACTATATTTAAATTGAACAAGTGCTCTTTTGCCCCAATTACAAAACGCATTCACTTTCAAGCTATGAGGGCCGCTCAATAAAGAGAAAATAGGATAAATAAAGTGACATATTGGGCATCAACTAAGAATATCTCATTAACCTAGCAATTTACGCAGCAAGTGGGTCTTTCTTGAATTAGTTGTTCATTAATAATTAATAACAAATGAAGTCTAAAGTTAACTATAACTAAAACTAATAAAATTATAATGCATTCAGGTTCAGAATTTCAAATGGGAACCTAGGTCATGTGCTGGATGTGTATCTAAAAAAAAACAATTTTTGTTGGATACGTTTTATTAACTCCCTCTAACTAGATTGAAATACTTAATCCTTAATTGTTTATGCAAAATATTTTTTTAGCAGTTAGGTATATCTAGAAAATGTACCAATATATGTTGTTTTCGTACATTACTAAATAAAAGGTAAAAATATGTAACTATAATTTGGAGGTTGATAGTCAGAATTTGGACCACAAGAATAAATATTATTCGGAAAAAATAAAATAAACTAAAAAAGTTTAAACTATCAGTTTGTATTATTTTAAAATTGAAGGTTTTAAAATCTGTAAAGTCGCATTTTTTCATAATATATCGGGTATATAGATGGCTGTAAACTAAAGTGCAAATACAAAAAAATGTTCAAAATTAAAAATTCAGTGGTGATGTCGATGTCACGACTTTCGATGTAACGGCTATCGTAGCTACGGTTAGAGGTGGGGGGTGTTGTCGACGTGGCGACTTTCGATGTGACTGTTTTCGTAGCTACGGGCAGTGGTGGGGGGGTAGTAATCGACGTGGCGACTTTCGATGGCACGGTTTTTCGATGCTACGGCTATTCGATGGCGTAGTTGTCGACTGTGCGACATGGACTCTTGGGATCGTGCTAAAAATCTCATATCGAGATTTTGGTAAATGAACACGTTTTAAGGTCCCTAGAATCCAATTTTAACATTTTCACGATGATGTCTGTGTGTGTGTATATATGTGTGTGTATGTATAACTCAGAAAATTTTGAAACCTTATATTTCGACCTTTTTCTATTATGGAAAGAGCCCATTAGATTTTGGTGTAAATCGGATAACTGGAAATGACACTTTACATGAAGCTCAAAATAGTTTTTCTTCGAAAAATACCTATAAATGTTATTTTTTCGAGATTAATATTATTATAAAAATTACAGATTATTAAATTTTCTACAGATTTGCATTAATACTTTTTCTACATATTTAATGGATAAATTTATAAAATTACCTTTTAAATCCCATACCTACGCTTTAAACAAACGAAACGCAGTTATTCAAATGTATACGTAATCTAATCATTTCAAAATAATATTAGTAACGTTTTAAAAACAAAAAAGTAAATAGAACAATAGATTAGAAATTCAATACATTTTCCAGCATAAGTAAATATGTAGGTATGTATTTACATTAATAAAAATTAACGATTCACAAAAATGTTTAAGCCAATCCTTATTTTTGGATTAGTGAATTCTATTCTATCCCGGTATTTAAAATTTAATCTTCATTTTATTACAGTTACGGTGGTTCAATGGTTAGAGCACCGCCTCATGTCATGAGTGCCCTCGGGGCTCTCGGTTCGAATTCCACTAAGGCATGGATATGTGTGAATGTGAACCCACTCTGTAATTGGGATTTAATCCTGTTGAATCTCTAGGACGTCGTAGTTCTAAAAAAGCCTGGGATAGGCTTTCTGAAACACCCTATATATTTTTCTTTCATTTCTAAGCAAGAAAACAAGGTTCAGCGGGAATTTCAAAGAATTTTTGAATGTAAAATTAATGAACGTTATGAAATTAACAAAAACTAAATTAACCCATATCATTTATAATTTATATAGATGAGACCTAAAACTCCGGAAATCAGAACTTAAATTTATCTTTCTAAGTTTACACCAAGTCATCAATGATATCTACATCTATATTTAGTAATATGTACAAAAAATGCCTATTTGTACAAGTGGTAGATATGAATATGTACTCTGTCCTTACCTACCTTACCATACTTAATAGTATATTCATATTTTCATTATTATTCACAGCTACTTCTGGATCAAATTAATTGTTGAAAAATTTTTTAAAGATGTTATTAGAGGGCGAGTAGCAGGCGTCACCTTATTGAAATTTAAATAAATTTCGTTTTTATATTTATATTTTTCAGTGGGCTCGGCTATGTATGAAAAACAATTGAACTTAAATTAAAATGTAACATATTTGTTAATAACTTTATAAATATTGTTCTTGCTGATTTTCGTCGTATATAAGTCAAATTAACAAATAGCAGTTATTGTTTTTCATTTATAGCCTACTGAAAAATATCTATAAAATGAAATTTATTTAAATTTCAATAAAAAAATTTCAATATTTTTGTTATGTTAGGATATAAAATGGTTAGATGGTTGAATTCAGAAAAAAAATACTCTATTAAATAGGCCTAAAAAATATAGATCTTATTTAAAAAAATATAACTTTATATTGTAACTTGAGTACCACTGGTTTAAAAAAATATTTTTTCTACTCCAACTTGAAAAAGTTATCATTTCTTCACAATCTACGGAATGTATATGTAGGCAATATTAGTTAACTGAACGGATATAATTTCATATCCATTCTAGGATAGATATGAAATCCACTAATCACAAATCTCGAAGTCGTGTAAACCAGGCAACTGTCTATTCATTTATTCAAGATTAAGAAGAAGAATGATACAAATGTCATATTTGACATTTCAATGTTGTCATTTAGATGGAAATATTTTCGGTATAAAAAAGATTTGAATAATTTAGTAACAATTAACTGAATGATATTATGAATTAATTGTAAGTATTGAAAAAGAACGTATAAAATATGGAAATCAGAACGGTATGAAATATCGCATTGCGAAGTCAAGGTTATCCTTTAGATTTGGCAATAAAAAAACGTAAGTAGTATGTAAAAGTATTGTATACTTATAAAATAAAATATTATTTTAATAATAAATGTCATTAAGAAAGCCTAAGAAAACAAGTACATAAAATGATATTAATTAATAATGTTCAATAAAATTTCAAATTTCTATAGTTCACATTTTCCTTCTTTTCGTTAGTCGTAGAAAAAGTATGCTATACAACTCGAGTGGAATGTCCATATCGCCTTCGGATGATTGAACACTCCGCCTACGGCGTCGTGCTGAAACTTCAGCCTCATGCGATATGGACATCATATCCACCCTTGTTGTACAAACTACTATTCTTCTATATTCGGATGTCCTTCTTAGTCTTTTATAAGATTGCCTTATATTATTATATTGTATCTTTAATAATATAGAAATTATTGGAGGTAGCTCGCTTAGCTATTACACCCTGTATGACTGTTACATGTCAAAGATTTAATATTTCATATTTCAATATCAAAAAAGTCGGTTGGGTAGAAATTTGTCAATTTATTGCACAATTTTAAGCCCAGTTTCTAGAACATGGCCAAGTTCTTAAAATTGGCTGAAAGCTGACAAATCAGGCATTAAAATACAAGTTTCATGACTTGATTTTAGCGCACACGTTTATGTTAGGGGACAAGTGCACTGAAATGTCTTATGAAACGTGTATTTTATACAATTTTTTCTATTTCGGTCCATTTGTCAAAAAATATATAAAAATATCCGTTATTGCATTTTTAGGAATTTCTATTTTGGCTCATAAAGTACATATTAAAGAATCAAAATAGAAAAACCAATTTTGAAAACCGGTACATAATTTAAAACCTAAAAGATCAAAAACCGATAACTATTATCCGTAACAAATAAAACTTTGTTTTATAAACTGTTTCAAAAAAAAAGGAATGTACATTTTCCCTCTTTTTAATATTTTTTAACGTAGAAAAAATAATTATTGATTAAACTAGTCAAATTATTTAACCGGTCAAAGTATCCCATTTATAACCAAATAAATAAAGAGTAAACCAGTTTCTGAACAAAAAACATTTTAATAATTTAGTTCAGAATTTGGTTAAACATTTTCTTGCTGTGCTGTTATTTCACCCACATTATTCAGATAAACAAACTTTTATATATTTGTATGCACAAACTTAAATGGAAACATCTTCATACTACTATTTGAAATAAATGCTATTATCTTACTATTAAATGTATTTACTTAAAATCACTACAAATTTTGTTATATGATTCTAACGACGTAACTTTCCATGTCTGATGGAAAATTTTAAAGGAAAAAAAAATATGTGATCACGCCGGAAAATCGTGATATAATTATATACTTGGATGTCCTATGAAATTATAAATAAGGCCTATTAAAAACATGCTCATTTTTTTACCGTTTTACGTATAATAAAATGACCAAACCAATTAGTTACATAATAATGTTGTTGTCAGTAATATTTAAATTAACTGTTGTTTGATGAATTGTTGTGGTCAGTGTGGTCAAAACAAATATTTCATATTGCAAGTAATAATGAAATGAACGGGGATTACTACCGGATTAGTTTACCAAATCTAATGATACGGTTTATAATAGCCATATGCTTCACAATTATTATCACTTTAAAAGAGTATTTCAGTTATTTTTCAGTGAAAAGAATAACTCTTTCTCCGGAAAGAGTAAAATTAAAAAATGTGTTGCATTCTGGCCTCAATGTTTTGGCGCCAAGTTGTCGCGGTCTTTCACCCAATTCTTATGCTGTACTCAGAGCTCAGAGTCGAGAATGCTCTTATAGTATGACTAGCGAATGAAAGTTGACGTATAAATTATATAATGGATGTGGTTTCTTTTGAAAACATTTCCCTATATTTGATTTGAAAGGAAACTGACCCTGATGTATGCCGTTACAAAAGATTAGAATTGAATACCACGAGGCATTTAAAATGACCTTAGCAACAGGATTCAGGGATGTATTTAAAAAATTTAATACCGCAAATTGTAGTTCGTTCGTGTCAGATGTAAGCAAGTCTAGAGTCGGAATTACTGTTAGAGGAAATTAAAAATAATCCTATTTTATATAATTGGCAAACTAAATAGCTTAAAGATCAAAATATTTTGTTATAATCAACATAAACGAAAAATGTTTATAATATTTTAAATGCACCCGTTTTGATATTCAGTTACCCTAGTCGGCCATCTATTTTCAGCCAGACATATAGTAATGTATTTCTGTGCTTTCGTAGTCCAGTATTTAAATGGGTTCATGCAAAAAATTTATACTTGAATATTTCGTACAATTCTATTCTTTTCTAGGGTTTTAAAAGAAACCACATCTATAAAATAATTAAACTTGAACTCTGAAACAATTTACCTGTATGGTAGTCAATGGCACAAAAAAGACATGTAAATTTTCATATGTAATTTCCGCAATTACAAATCATATAAATTAAATTTTGCTTAATGGTTTACATGCAGATTTTTATATGCTCTTTAAGTTTAATTGAAGTATTTTTTCCAAAATAATTTGGAAATCAACCTATACAGAAAAACTGCTCTAGGTATATTACAGGGTTACCAAATGAGCAGTTTGGTGGGGCAGGTGTTCGGGCGGCGGCGGGGGTAGGTAGCTGCACTAGGTCTCCTTTTGTTCTGTCGGCATCCCCATTTTAGTACCCAACATGGTTTGGACCGGAGTACATCGTGGCTTTGCCGTGCGTGCATTTTATGAAAACAACCGATCTGTAATTGCGACGCAAAGAGCTTTTCGGCGACGGTTCAACATTCCGCCAAATAATGCTGTTCCTACTGCGAACACAATTCGGTCCTGGAGGAAACTGGTAGCACACTAGGAATAGGTACACATGGCCGACGAAGATCCATCAAACATCAGAAAATGTGGAGCTAGTGAGAGCAGCAGTCGAACAATCGCCAAGACGTTCTGCTCGAAGGCACACTATTGCATTGGGGGTTTCAGACCGCAGTTTGAGGAGGATTCTGCATTTAGATTTGAATTTCCATCCCTTCAAAATAATGATGGCTCAGGAATGAAACCCATCAGACTACGCCAACCGCCAAAATCTGTGTGAGGAAATTCTTGCAGCGACCCCTCCTGAGGCAGCATTCTCCAGCAGCGACGAGGCCCATTTTCACCTAAGCGGGATTGTGAATAAACAAAATTTTCGCTACTGGGCTGAAAAAAATTGTTCACGAAAGACTGCTACATTCTTCGAAACTAACGGTGTGGTGTGCCGTATCACAATTTGGCATTATAGGCCCGTACTTTTTTGAAGAGGGAGGCGTGACTGTGAATTCCGGGCGTTATGTTTCAATGTTGCAAAAATTTCTGCAGCCCCGATTGGACGTGGTTGTTGAAGAAGAGGGATTAGGGGACTTTTGGTTCCAACAGGATGGGGCTACAGCCCCCACAGCCCGAAATTCTCTAAACGCTTTGAGAGAAATGTTTCCTGGCTTCTAGTGTCTTTGAAAGGTGACGTGGGGTGGCCTGCGCGATCGCCCGATTTAAGCATATGCGACTTTTTTCTTTGGGGATATCTAAAGGAAAAAGTCTTTAAACGTCGCCCCCAAAACCTGCTAGAACTAAGGGAACAGATTGTTGAAGAAATAAACGCGATACCCCGCGAAATGTGTGAACGGGCTGTTCAAAACTTCAGAAATCGGCTCCAGCAATGTATTGCAGCTAACGGCCGCCATCTCAAAGACATTATTTTTAATAATTAATGAGTATAAAAATAAAAATAAAAAAGTCCTACTGATTTGAAAAATAAAAACATTTTTTTCCTGGTTTCTTTTTTATACCTCTTCAAAACTGCTCAATTGGTTCTGCCGCACCCTGTATTTCTCGGTACAGTTGCGAACCCCTTAAAGATGTCTCCTCCTGAAGTCCACGGTCCCCAGTTTAAGAAACGCTGTTCTACTCCACTCCAGGTACTCACGGTCCGTACATAAACCCACTTAGCTACATTGCAAGTAGGCTTAACGGTGCATGGCGTTCAAGGCCGATCCCAAGAACGCCGCTGACAAATGAAAGCCCTGCGGAGATAGCTCCGCGTTGCGATCTTACACAAGAACCAGCTCTCGACATGCAGCATCCACATCATGCTCTCGTGAGTAGAAAGCGATCGCCTACACCCACTCTGCGTGAACTCTGACCCCCATCGCGGATTCTAGCTTGACCTCCAAGATCGTGACGAAGATAATCAACACATGATGGCCATCAGTCATTATTTAATTATGATGGAGGGCTGGGATAGAAATGGAAGCGACAGTATGCATCATCAAATCATTGGAATTTTATTTCTCCAACAAACCGTGTGGAAGAATTCCGCACGGCTGTCGACAAATCAAAATCTGTTTAGGCCCAATTTTACAATTGATGGATAAACTATGGTATAGCTACCGGAGGTGTAACTTTATCCTAGCAACTATACCTTCGATAAACAAGACTGCATTTCACAATGCATTTTTACCTCCCGCTACCCTTGGTAAGGGAGGTATAGGGATCGTGCTAAAAATCGCATATCGAGATTTTGGTAAATGACCACGTTTTAAGGTCCCTAGAATCCAATTTTAACATTTTCACATTGTATATGTGTGCGGATCCTCCACTATAACTCAAATACTATCATTCAGAAAATTTTGAAACCTTTTATTTCGAACTTTTTCTGTAATTAGATTTTGGTGTAAATCGGATAACCGGAAATGGCACTTTACTAGAAGCTCAAAATAGTTTTTCTTCCAAAAATAACTTTAAATATTATTTTTTCGGGATTAATGTTAATATAAAAATTAAAGATTATTAAATTTTCTACAGATTTTCATTAATACTTTTTCTATATATTTTATGAATAAATTTATAAAATTATCTATAAATTTAATTCCGGAGCCTACGTTTTAAACAAGCAAATCTCCTTAGTTACACAGTTCATATCTTAAATGTATGTAACTGACAGATAAATGTCACTGTCAAAGACCTAATCATTTCAAATTAATAACAGTAACGTTTTAAAAAGAAAGTAGTAAATAGAACCCTAGTTATATGGAATGGATCTTAATACAGTTTCCGCAATAACTAAATATATATATATTTAAATTAATAAAAATTAAATAGTGGGAGGTTTGGTGTTGGCCACATAAGATTTTTATCTATCAGATAGTTATACCAGAAATTACGTTAAATCACTTTAAATTAGTATTGACACAATAAAATTATCTTCTAATTAGTCTATTTTTCTTCAATACTGTAATTATTTCTGCCTTCTAATTTACATTTTTCACAATGTTAGATGATATAAACGATATTTTTGATTCTGAGAGTGGTAATGAAATATTTTATTGACATCTGTCAAACGTATGAATAACAACACATAGTTTGTGTTTACGTGGTAACCATAAGAACCAGGGATAAAGTTATCCGACGTTTATACGACCGATATCCATGGGATAAGAGGTTTATCTAATGATTGTAAAAGTGGCCTTTAGTCGCATATTAGCGCGATATATCAAATGCCTTTGTTCAGTAACTATGGTTAGGTCTATTTGTTTTATTTTTATTTATTTCTGGGGTCTAGTGGCCGCGTGCCTTGTCTCGAATCTGGGGAATAACACGTTTGGAATGGCATATTCCACACTTGCGAACCGTACTCTTCGTCTTCAGCTTGGACCACAAACTTTTTCTCGTGTGGAATATGGGCCATTCCTTGACTCGTTGTAGAATATATTATTCTAGATTAACACAGATGTATTTAGAGAAAGAAATGAATATAAATGTATCATCGCGGATTGTTCCAATTTAAAGTTAAAGTCGGTCGGCATCGAACTTGAGCCATCCGAATCACAACCGATCATCTAACCATTTCTAACGTATACAACGTGAGCCCATAAAGGAAGAAATAAAATCTGATATCTATCACTATATACCTAAAGTAATGTTGAAAACGTATATAAAAATATAAATTATATTTTAAAAAACTATGTTTTTTAATAAATTAAGAAGATTTTCTTTGACGTCATTATTTTGAACTGGAGAAAAGGAAGCATATTTAAGAATGTAACCGAGCGAGTACGAGTTTTAATTTGATTATGATATTAGTTCTCTCTTCTGTATTATTTGCAATTTGCGTGGTTTCTGTCGTATTTCGATTTGTTAAACAGGATTTTGAAGGATTTTAACTTAGATTATACTCGTACAAGATTAAATTGACAAGCTAAAATATTAACCTCCAAATTATTATTCCAACATCAAACAGGTATCTGTCATGTTTAAATTACCCGCCCTTGCCGTTGCTATGGGGCGTACCAATGCTATTGCTTTACGGCCATTCATTGGTACGGCGTAATTCTACGTCATGCATAGCGGTAATTTAAATATTAAAATTTCTTTAATTTTTTTCTAGGCAATTAATGAAAATTTTGCCAAAAGAAAAAATATGGGTAGCAAGTTTTTATCGACTCTTCAAAAATATTAAATAACAAAATGGCACGCAAGTAGCCTATTGTGAAAAGCCATCGAAAAGCATTTTCAAAAGTAGTAGGCGGTTTTAATAAATGAAGTTTCCAAGTGACTACCACAAATATTTTTTTGTACATTTCGCAGCCGCAATACAGGCCGCGAAATTGGATTTCGCGACTGTTGTTATAGTAACGGCCGCGAAATTCATTTCACAGCCGTTGTCATGATAGCGGCCGCGAAATTAGATACCTAAACAATCACTTTGACACTTGAAAATTGCATGGTTTTGTTTATCAAATGTCAATCCCACAGCCACCTTGAAAGATAACTTCCTATTTACAATGAAACTGTTTAAAATTAGTAAAATTTGTAATTACATATTTTTTACGGTTGCACAAAAAATATTGTGTACACCTTGTCCGCGAAATCGTTTAGCGCCCTCGAGATTGTCTTGCCTCGGCCGCAAGCGGCCTCGGCGACAATTTTTCTCTCGATACGCTAAAGAGTGATTTCGCGGCCTTGATATACAAATAACTATTTTTGCAAAACTTTGAAAAGATATGGAAAAGCCAAGATTCTTTGAAAAACTAAAAAAACTTCATAGGATTGAAGCATAGCTAGCTAATCACATTTCTGCTTTCCACAAATTTTTTTGAGAGCCTTCCTCAACTACTTATACTTTTTTTTGTTTCTTGTAAAACGTACTAATTACATATTTTATTTAAAAAAAGGTAAATATTGACTTACATACGTTGTTGTAGCTCACAGATGAAATGGAAATAAATTGGCACTAACCTGAAACAGAAAAAAAACTATAAATGGAAAAATTCTAAATAATAATATTTTAAAATAGCATTCGATTTGAAAGCAAACAAATCGCTATAAAAAGCAACAATGATTTATGTCTAACAATGTTTACTGAATTTAAGTTCCATATATTTAAGTCATTAATTATATTGCTTATTAAAATACCTAATGAACTATGAATAACTATAAATATCCTCTTAAAATCTGTAGGTGTATCATTCCAGAAATTTTTATATTCCAGTAACTGTTTCTATAATAAATTAGCCAATAGAGTATTACAATTTAGCTCACGTTTCCCTGTAACCTCAATAGCACAATCTGCTACTGTAGAAACTCATTGTAATCTGCTTAAAGTATTTAACAATCGGTCATAAAACACTGGGAGTCTTGTAAATCCTAAGCAAGTGCTCTTCCACGAACCGAGTGGAACATGAACTGCCGACACCAACCCCCGACACGATACGGTGGTAGAATGGGGTAGGTAGAGAACTTGAGTCGTGCGGAATCAACCCTCTCCCAACAAGAGAATAGTATATTGTGTAACACACACGATATTTTTTATATTTTGCGTTCATAATGAAGTCATTACGATACGCAATTGCGTATCGTAATGACCTGCATTTTGATACGCAATTTTTTGTTTTAGACGGTTGGTACTAGATGACGTTTCTTTAACCCATTTTTACCTAATTTACTTTTAGTTAATTGACAATTCATTTTAATAATATAATGTCGAAATTATTATTATTATTTTTCTATTTAGGGAAGATTATTTACATGAAAATGTACAAATGGTTACAAATATAATCACAAATTGAGTAAGTAAATGTTATTGTAGAAGGCGCAAAATATAAAAAATACTATAAAGAACTCATATCATAAGACTTTCTTTTGCACTTGTCAATTAGAAAACTCGCTAATGCTCGTTTTCTAAATTTTGACGCGTGCGAAAAAAACATGTCTTATAAAACACGTTCTTTAATATACTATTTCGTGCCTGTTTTGCGTGCGCAAAAGTGGTCCATTTCCATAACAGTGCAAACGGTTCTTTTAATTTACGCACGGTCTGTCGCACTGTTAAAAAATGAACCACTTTGCACACGCACAAAAAGCTTGAAAAAAGTCACTTTCTGGGCAAGTTGGACAAAATAGCTATTTGTGTATTAAGAGCGCAAAATGGGACATTGTCGATTGAGAGGTTGTTGACACGCGACGCAGGAGCACGGCATTCTCTCGAAATCGACAATGTCCATTTGCGCTCGAAACACACACAAGATTTTTACTACAGCCCTCCATCATAACAAAAAAATATTAAATGAACACTTTGTACTTACAGTACTACTCAATAGTTTTGCAGTGAAGATAGGAACGTATTCAAATATGACTTCAAGATATTTTTTGGCTTTCGTTTTTACAAAAAATTAATGCCAATTTTGTAATGAATATTATAAGTTTGTATAATTTATTTATTTCAAGTACAAAACTAGTGCAGTGGAAAAGTGGATGTCCATTGGGAGCGTTCACGCCAAACTTTTGCAGGTAGCAGCACAACTGTTCATAGAATTTATTTTATATTTAATTTTAACTTATCGTTATTTTCCACTCTTCTTGAGCTATTGCTTTAATCTAATCTAAGCATTTTATACTTTCGGTTTAGCAAATAAATGCCCTATTTTATTTTCACAACAGTGCGTTATTTTGTTTGATAATGTAATATACCGACAGAGCAGTTATATGTCAGATTGACTTGTGAACGTGGTAAATGTGTAACTACAGTGTCATTAGTTCCTGACTAAACGTTTCTATTAAGAATGTAGACAAGTGACATTTCTCAACATTGTATAGTTAGATATTTGGACAGAGAGCGTTATTCCTACTTTGTCGCGCATGAGCGGCAAAGTGACATTTTGCGTTGACAAAAAAGCGCAAATGGCTACTTTGTATATAGACTAGAAAAATTATATTTTGATATTGTACAAAGGTTCTGTTCTGATGTTGGTGCAATTATACTCTTATACTACTTTAAAGAAGATGACACTTGAGGCAACTGATTGGCCACCACTTTATTAAGGAGGAACACACACACACACTTGTATATTTATTATATACCGGATGTCCCATTAAAAAATTACCACCACGAATAGCATAGCTCGAGAAATATGCATTAGATCAGAAAATGTCCCGAATGAGAAGTTTGATGATTTGGAGAGGACATCCGATACTGTCAAATAGGGACAACTTTGTTATCTTAAATGGGTACCCCCATTTTTTATTGCACATTCCGATAGATTGTCAAAAATTAAGAAGGGTTTTTCCGAGGAACTTTTTAAATTTCTGATATATGGTGCTAGAATCGTTTTAAGCGTAGAAATTAGTTTTCTTCGACTTTGCACCAAAAAAAAAAACAAGCCTGCCACGGAAATTTTTGTTTTGTTTAGTAAAATTGTGGTGAAGCTCGGCATTACAATTGTATAGTTGTTCAGACGATGATTCTAGCACCATCTGTCACGAATAAAAAAAAGTTCACCAGGTAAACCCTATGCTTCATTGTTGACGATCTATCCGAATCTGCCGCGTGCCTGAGTGTCTGGTCGCGAATCTGGGGAACCGGGTTCGATCCCGACCGACGCCAAATATTTCGAATTTTAAATGGCACTAAATTGACCCCTGTGGTGCATTCTCCACGCCAGAAATGAGTGCCCGTGAGGTGACGCCTGGTGAACGCCCGCACGGTACAAATGTCATCATCATTACCGACATCTGTGTACAAAGCAGATTGGCACACCCAGCAATGGGTAATACGCCGTGAAGATATATTTATTTATTTAATTTTTATTTTTTTTGAAGCTTTTGTTTTTCTAATTTATTTTCAAATTAGTTAATTTGAGATCCAAATATATCAAATTCAACTGACAAATATTAAGTTTCTTGAAATTTATATGAAACTTTCATTAAAAGTTTCACTTAAATTTTTATATGAAGCTTTCATTGAAATTCATAGTGAAACATTATGTGAAATTTTCAATAAAATTTTTAATGAATCTTTCAAAATTATAAGTTTACGAAATGACTAGTCAACAACAGAGTTGAAATTCTGTTAGTGAAACTATAATTTTGAAGAGTTTATAATAAGGTTATTTGCTTAATATTGCTTTGGGCCTCGATTTTGTAACTTTAGAAAGTCTGCTGGATTTCAAATTCGATTAGAATTGAGATTTTTCATCAATCTTTCTCAGAGTAGATTTCAAATTCAACTAGTCCGACGCAGTAGAATCCTTTTCTATCGTTTATACCTGTCTTTTTTACCTCCCGCTACCCTTGGTAAGGGAGGTATAGGGATCGTGCTAAAAATCGTATATCGAGATTTTGCTAAATGACCACGTTTTAAGGTCCCTAGAAACCAATTTTAAAATTTTCACGATTACATGTGTATGTATGTGTGGATCCTCCACTCTAACTCAAATACTATAATTCAGAAAATTTTGAAACCTTGTATTTCCAACTTTTTCTGTAATGGAAAGAGCCCATTAGATTTTGGTGAAAATCGGATAACCGGAAATGGCACTTCACTAGAAGCTCAAGATAGTTTTTCTTGGAAAAATACTTTTAAATGTTATTTTTTTGAGATTGTTATTATAAAAATTAAAGATTATTAAATTTACTATAGATTTGCATAAATATTTTTTCTATATATTTTATGGATAAATTTATAAAATTATCTATTATTTAAATCCCAGAACCTACGCTTTAAACACGCAGTTATTCAAATGTATGTAACTGACAGATAAATGTCACTATCAAAGGACTAATCATTTCAAAGTAATATTAGTAACGTTTTTTTAAAAAAAGTAAATAGAACAATAGAAAAGGAATTCAATACAGTTTCCAGCATAAGTAAATATGTAGATATACTTAATTAAATAAAAATTAACGATTCATAAAAATGTTTATGCTAATCCTCATTTTTGGATTAGTGAATTCTATTCTATCCCGGTATTTAAAATTTAATCTTCATTTTATTATAATTCCGGTGGCTCAATGGTTAGAGCAAAGCCTCATGTCAGGAGTGCGTTCGGGGCTCTGGGTTCGAATCCCACTAAGGCATGGATGTGTGTGAATGTGAACCCACTCTGTAATTGGGATTTAATCCTGTTGAGGGGTTTAAAAATGGTAGTTACTTGGATTAGATATATTTTAAGAAATAAACTGCCAAAATTATAGTATAATTCGCTAATCCAAAAATAAGGATTACCTTAATCTTTTTTGTGACTCGGGCTGTAAATGGCGGGAGATATTGTGTTGGCCACACCAGATTTTTTTATTTGTGTTTAGTTTAAAAAATTGAGTTATAATCATATTTGTATTAATTATTCTTATCTACCCAATTCTGGTAGAATTTTAAATCCTGTAGAATTAAAAGTTACAAAATCGTTGCACTCTTCTGCGGGTAAAATTCGCAGTGGCCGATTTGTTGGGGGCCGCTGATAGCAGTCGAGTGCGGCGTGGCGTGCAGCTAATGTTGGGGGCGGTGCGGAGCGGGGGCAGAGGCGACGCGGAACCCACCTGTTGCGCCCGTCACGACGCTGCCAGACCGCCGGCACCGACGCCGACCAAAGCCAACCAACTTCATATATAATTAATTCGATAAATGAATTCATGCCTGGTTCTTGTATGGTCATTAAAGTCAGCGAGTCAGGTAGCTTTAGTCTGCCGGGGTGAATTCAACTCATTAGTTAATTAATTTCACAGCACAGCACAGCAACGTACGGTACGGTGTCAAATGTATACTTAATAAAATGTTTTGCTGTTTAATGTATAGGATTTACTCTGCCATTATACAGGCACGGCCTGCCTTCAGAATATAAAATATTAAATTTTTTTTTCGCCGATTTGCATTAATAATACGCTTCTATTTAGAGTTACTAGGCGATAGTGTTTTATTTTCTCTGCCGACGGCAGTGAAAGTTTGAAAAGATTGCTTAGTAAATGTCATTAAAATGATTCTATACTATAAATAATTGAAAAAATATATGTCCAACAAGGCAAAAAAGCGAATTCATTGTCGCGGCTAAATTCAAACGCCGCCGCGGCAGTATATTTGCTACTTTTTAGCCTTAATAAACAAATCATTATTTTATTATTATATTAGTCGGGTGTGACTAGTTTTGATTATATCTATTCGCCCAGAAACATCGGTAACATGTAGGGACATTTTATGGTTATAATTCAGCAACAAACATTTGAACTTCACAATTGATTTCCTTGGAATGCTATGGGCTGCCAGTTTTTACCTTCCGTCATACCTATAGGTAAAAAAGGTATTGTTTTTGGTTAAAAAATTCAATGGTAAGTTTTTAATGAATAAGCACATTTAAGAGTCCCTAGAATAAGATTTTACTATTTTTGCGATGATGTCTGTATGTCTGTGTGTATGTTATTACATTCGTATGGAGAGCTCATTAGATTTTATTTATAATTGGTCGACCGGAAGTACCCTCATTGGAAGATTGTTACGTAACTGGCACTTTTAGATGCAAAAATAAAATAAATAAAAAATAGCGGACTCACCAAAGGTAACTAGTCTCCAATAGCGAAGTATACACAGTCACTCTGTTCGATAATTCGGAAAACTCACAGAGGAAGATGTTCGTAGTCGGGATAGCCTCTAGTTCAGGGTAGACTTGCTCTGAGATTGCAGGGGGGGTATTCAAGTTCAATTACTTAGTAATCATCTGAGCTGTCAAAATAAGCGCCACCGAATTTATATCCCAAGCTACAAAACCTGAAATATTCACTAGGAGGGAACAAGATTTCCAAAGTAAAACAACGATCTCCAATTCGAGACATAAAATATGTTTAATATTAAAATTTAAATTAATGAGAACAGTTACGCGGTTAATAAGATATAAATAGTAGAGTATAAAGTCATTTGAATAATATATTATAATATATTGCGAACGAATCACAGATAAGCGAGATGTTATAAAGCATAGGGCTTTGCAATCCGTAAAATGTCCAAAAATATTGGCGGTGAAAAATAATAAAATAAGTACCGTGTGTGCACAGACGACGCTTTTAGTCACGGCAAAAATAATGCCTGAAAAATTAACCTCACAAACGAGAAAGAGAAGTTGACTGTACAGCTATCACCCAACGAATAATCGTAGGATGCTAAGAATTGTTTCGCGCGAACCAGTCAAAACCTTTATTCATTACTATCGGAAGCGAACAATTCACAATAAACTAAAAGACAATTACAACAACCAGTACAGATGGCTCCCGTAGTCCATCGAGACAATAAAAAAACTAAAGATAAAACCAAATGCGAAAATAGCATGTAACAAGATTTTAACAGTTTTGTTTGAAAAAACGATGTTAAATATCATTTTTTCACATTTACTGTTATTATAAATATTAAAGAATATTTTATTCTCTATACGATTTGATTACATATTATACTTCATATTCAATGGATATTAAAGAAATTAAATTTCATAAAGCAGCCAGCTATGCTATAACACTGGAAGCAGTTAATAATTAATACATACTGACATAGTATGTTTGTAATTTTACTGCAAATATAGAATCAATTCTAAGAAACTTTCTGTATGGAATTTGTACAAAATACATAGAACTGAGGGAAGGTAATGCACTGGAAATATAGAATCTTTTACAAGAAACTGTCTGTTTGGAAATTGTATAAAATACATAGAACTGACGGAAGGTAATGTGCTGGTCACATCAGATTTTTTTATCAGTGGGCATGGGAGTCTGTCACTGCCATATAAAATGTAATACAGCGTTTTTTTTTAAAAAAAAAACTGGACATAGGGAGTCATCAAACTGTCATCTTCTAAAATGATGTATGAAGAAAAAGTATAATTATTTGCTGGTACTTTGAATAAGCGACCCAGGCTGCTTCAATTAAACTACTACTTCCGGTAGTCTAATGGGGTCCTGCACCATAGGAAGAAATAGCGATTAAGATGAAAAAAATATTTTTTTAATAATTAGATTTTTGAAGTTCATTGTCATTGTTACTGTCTCTCATTGCCTACTATAGAGCTTGTGCGAGAGAGAGATATAGCAATAGGTGTTGTCGTGACGTCATGTTCAATCAAATGCAGTTAAACTAAAAACAATTAAGACTTTTTAATACTACGAATTGCTTCAAAAGTATAAGAACTTTAATTTAAATTAATAAAAAATCATAGTGCAGAACCCTACCAAAAGCAAAAACTAATCATCCCTTCCCATCGTAAATATGTTAAAATCGGATTCGGATAACTTAAAACGTGCTTATTCCCTAATATCTCGATTATGTTTTTATATCATTCTTATATTTCTTTTTATCTACGGTGGCGAGGTAAAAAAAATTGAAACTATTTATCAATCAAAAATTCTCAAAAAAACATTATAGCACTATTACTATTCATAGAAAATTGCAATAACTTAAAAATTCGTCGTTAGTATAAAAAAAACTACAAAAATATTAAAGAAACTACAGTAATATAGATATGAGTTAATTGAATTTTGAAACACTAATAAAGAGCAACCATGGTCTAGTAATAATGATTTATATTAAGCAAAGATACGGTTTAAATGTTAATTTTCAAGCGATAATTTTTTAACCTATTTTTCTGATATCTCTATCCGCAAGTGCATTCAGAATTGAACAAATAAACACCATGGAAAATTACAAACATTATTTGCTGTTATCTTCAGGATTAATAACTACAAACCTGATAAAAATGTCTGCTTGCTGGCGGTACTCGTAATTCCGCATCGCACCAGGAAAATTCAATTACATGGTAAATTACTCATCGAAAATACCTATATCTACATCAGAGGAAATACGCGTATTTCACGTTTTCTAAATAAATCGCACGTTGTTTTAAATTTAAGATATTAATGACGTCAAATAATTGTTATATTTAAAAGCAGTGTCGTGTAATTACACTGACGTAAAATTGAAAACAAAAACGCATCCTGCATCCCGTTGATTATCACGTGACAAGAATACAATTAAATCTATTAATAATTCGATGCTCTCAATAAAAACATTAGATTATATTCTTTATAGATATGGACAGGGCCGGTTTCATACAAAAGCCGACGAAACTTTTTACCTCCCGCTACCCTTGGTAAGGGAGGTATAGAGATCGTGCTAAAAATCACATATCGAGATTTTGGTAAATGACCACGTTTTACGGTCCCTAGAATCCAATTTTAAAATTTTCACGATGATGTCTCTGTGTATGTATGTGTGTATATGTGTGTGGATCCTCCACTCTAACTCAAATACTATCATTCAGAAAATTATGAAATTTTGTATTTCCAACTTTTTCTGTTTTGGAAAGAGCCCATTAGATTTTGGTGAAAATCGGATAACCGGAAATGGCACTTTACTAGAAGCTCAAAATAGTTTTTCTTCGAAAAATACATTTAAATGTTATTTTTTCGAGATTAATGTTATTATAAATATTGAAGACTATTTAATTTTCTATAGATTTGGATTAATACTTTTTCTATATATTTTACGGATAAATTTATAAAATTATCTATAATTTAAATCCCAGATCCCCAGCTTTAAACAAACAAAACGCAGTTATTCAAATGTATGTAACTGACAGATAAATGTCACTATCAAAGAACTAATCATTTCAAAATAATATTAGTAACGTTTAAAAAGAAAAAAGTAAATAGAATAGAAAAGGAATTCAATACAGTTTCCAACATAAGTAAATATGTAGGTATGCATTTAGATTATTAAAAATTAACGATTCACAAAAATATTTAAGCTAATCCTCATTTTTGGATTAGTGAATTCTATTCTATCCCGGTATTTAAAATTTAATCTTCATTTTATTATAGTTCCGGTGGCTCAATGGTTAGAGCAATGCCTCATGTTATGAGTGCCCTCGGAGCTCTGGGTTCGAATCCCACTAAAGCATGGATGTGTGTGAATAACCCACTCTGTAATTGGGATTTACTCCTATTCAGGGGTTTAAAAAAAGGTAGTTACTTGGATTAGATTAGAATATATTTTAAGAAATAAACTGTCAAAATTAGAGTAAAATTCGCTAATCCAAAAAACTTAATCTTTTTTGTGACTCAGGCAGTAACTGGCGGGAGGTATTGTGTTGGACACACCAGATTTTTTTTTATTAATATCTATCATTATTTACGCATGAATTTTTTCAGTTTTCAAATTAGGCAATTATTAATTCTATTATTTAATAATTTGAAATAAACAAAATAAAAAATATTTGAGAGCTGCAATATCGTTAAAAAATGGGTAGCTTCCTGATAATTTTAACTTATCTTGGTGTTTCGGCAAACTATTGCTTCTCTTAAAACCTAGACAAGATACCGGTGTTTAAAACTTTTAAATGCTGAAAAACATGAATGGTATGACTAGCGAAAGAAAGTTGACGTTTAGATTATTTAATACATGTGGTTTCTTTTGAAAATATTTCCCTATACAGGGTGTCTTGGAAATAGGGGGACATGGCTTAACCACAGATTCCTGGTCTCAAAATAAGACGATTTAACGAAACTTACCTGTATCCGACAGTGCACCGTTTAGCTAGTATTATGCTTCAAAGTCCTTGTAAAAAAAATAATATTGCTAATAATAACGAAACGCTTATTAAACGGTGCACTGTCGGATATAGATAAGTTTAGTTGAATCGTCTTATTTTGAACCCAAGAATCTGTAATTAAGCCATGTCCCCCTATTTCCATGACACCCTGTATTTGATTTGAAAGGAAAGCATTTAAAAAATTTAATACCGCAAAATTCTAGTTCGTTCGTCTCAGGTGTAAGCAACCCTCGAGTCAGAATTACTTTTAGAGGAAATTAAAAATAATCCTATTTCATAAAATTGCCAAACTAAATAGTTTAAAGATCAAAATATTTTGTTACAATCAACATTTTTTGTTGATACCATTTGAAAGAGAACCAACATAAATAGCACTTTGGTCTGGTCCCCGTATCTATATACCTAGTATTGGATATAATTGATGGTAAACATATTCAAATATTAATAATTTAGTATTTGTTTATATGTTTTCTTCTTATACTCTTAGTTTGCAGTAATAAATTTCATGACGTAAAATAGTTATGTAAGTAATTTATATGCTTATATTTTTACGACAAAATATTATTGCTTATGCATTTTTTTACATAGGTTAGTTATACAAAACAATAATGCAGTTTTATTGTTTAAACAATGTTTAGTTATTAATAACCTTACACAATATTAAAAGTATTAAATTGATCCTTTGTTTTGTTTTGTTGTGACTCATTTTAGTTTATATTGTTTTATTTACACACTTGATATACTCTCATACGTGGAGGTTAATAATTATTTATTATATAATTTTCCACTTTTTCCGAAATTTAAAGATATATTTAAATACGTAATGATAAAAAGAACACGATGCATGAACATACAAAATATATTAGAAAATTTCAACGATAAAAGTTATATTTTCACATAATTATCTTTTTATGGATGATTCTAATTTTATTATAGTTATTATATCTCAATGTCATTTACGTTGCCATGGTTAGTTGTTGCCTTACTCAACTTGAAATTTGTTATTTGTAATTCAATAACAATTTTGTTATAATATGTGTGCCTAATGACCATTGCAATTTTGCTACGTGCTTTTTAATATAAACAATAATATTCAGTAAATTTGATAACGTTACACAGCAATTTACAGAAGCAAAACAAAGATTATTTTTTATATTTCTAGGAATGCGCCAGGAAGATTATGAAGTCATGAGCTAAACTTTAAAAATATACCATATTAAATTAAAAAATCTGATGTGGCCAGCACCTTACCTTCCGTCAGTTCTATATATTTTATACAAATTCCATACGGAAAGTTTTTAGTAAAAGATCAGGAACCATATTCTGAGCGCACTTTTATAATAAAAGCGCTTTTATGGAGCGTACTTTTACATTATATTCTTATGAGGAGTTTACTCCATAAAAGCGCTTTTATTATAAAAGTGCGCTCGGAATACGGGCCCTTATATTTCCTGTAAAATTGTAAGACAAACATACTATCAATTGCACCTGACACTGACATCTTTCAATCATAATTTTTATAATACAGTAGCTGTTTCCATACCTGACTACTTTATGAAATTTAATTTCTTTTTAATTTTTCCTTCCGCCATACTTTTAGGTAAGGAAGGTATTGTTTTTAGTCAAAAAATTCGATTATGAGTTTTTAATGAATAAGGACGTTTTAGTGTTCCTACAATACGATTTTACTATTTTTCCCATGATGTCTATATGTTTGTGTGTATATATGTATGGGTGTGTGTGTAACGATTTTTTATACGTCGATAATTCCAACACTACAATTCTAAAAATTATAATTCTTTCGTATTGCCCTTCGTTACATCCATATAAAGAGCTGATTAGATTTGGGTTATAATTGGTCGACCGGAAGTACACTCATTTGAAGATTTTAACGCTGTTAAATATATTTTTATATTTTGCGTTCATAATGAAGTCATTACGATACGCAATTTTTTGTTTTAGACAGTTGGTACTAGATGACGTTTCTTTAACCCATTTTCACCTAATTTATTTTTAGTTAATTGCCAATTCATTTTAATAATATAATGTCGAAATTATTATTATTATTTTTTATTTAGGGAAGATTATTTACATGAAAATGTACAAATGGTTACAAATATAATCACAATATGAGTAAGTAAATGTTATTGTAGAAGGCGCAAAATATAAAAAATAGTATAAAGAACTCATTTTATAAGACTTTCATTCGCACTTGTCAATTAGAAAACTCGCTAACGCTCGTTTTCTAAATTTTGACGCGTGCGAAAAAAACATGTCTTATAAAACACGTTCTTTAATATACTACTTTTTCACATTTAATGTTATTATAAATATTAAAGAATATTTTATTCTCTATACCATCTGATTACATTTTATACTTCATATTCAATGGATATTGAGTTAAAAAATTATAAAGAAATTAAATTTCATGAATCAGCCAGCTATGCAATAACACTGGAAACAGCTAGACTAATTTAAAAAATTCTGACAGACAGATGTCAATGTCAAGTGCAATTGACATAGTATGTTTGTGTTATAATTTTACTGCAAATATAGAATCAATTCTAAGAAACTTTCTGTATGGAATTTGTACAAAATACGTAGAATTGAGGGAAGGTAATGTACCAGAAAAATAGATTCTTTCGCAAGAAACTGTCTGTATGGAATTTGTATAAAATACATAGAACCAACGGAAGGTAATGTGCTGGCCACATCAGATTTATTAACTCCATATCTATTTAATATAAAGTATAAAATGCAGTCAAATCGTATAGAGAAAAAAATATTCTTTATTATTTATAATAACATTAAATGTGAAAAAAATGATATTTAACATAATTTTTTCAAGAAAAACTGTTAAAACCTTCAAATGAGGGTATTTCCGGTTGACCAATTGAAACCAAAATCCAATTAGCTCTTCATATGCATGTAACGAAGAATAATATGAAAGAATTATAATTTTTGAAATTGTATTATTAAAGTTATCGTAAACGAAAGTTTTGTTACACACACACATACGGACATCATCGTAAAAATAGTAAAATCGTATTCTAGGGACCCTAAAACGTGCTTATTGATTAAAAACTCATCGAATTTTCTGACCAAAGACAATACCTTCCTTACCTAAAAATGACGGAAGACAAAAATGTAATATTATATATAACTATCTATATTTATCTTCAGAGACAATGTTTTTATGAAAAGCGAAGAAAAATACGTGTACAATTTTCTTGAATGAAGTCGTCCCACATTTTCCAATTAATTTTTTTTTTCTTAGTGTACTTAAAATTATTTTCATGAATATATTACATTGTATGACAACATTTGTTCAATGGATGCCGAATATAAAACTTTACATTCATTATTTTAATAAAATTTATTCGCACTATAACGGCGACTTTTATTCAGAATGTTTTTAAACATGTGTCACAAATTTTAAGGGTATTGATCAAAGTGAGTAAAAAAAGTTTAATCATCATTGGTCTGATCTTCAACAGTTTCCAAGAAAAAAACGAAAAATCGAAGAAATCTAATAAAGATAGTGATCGATCAAAATTTTATCTCTATCAGTAAATACTATAAAATACAATAAAAGTTATTTGAAAATTAAATATTGGCCAAGATCGCCACAATATTTAATTTACAATTATTTGTTTTTTTTTTTTTTTTTTTGAAAAACAAATGTCTAAGACGATCTCTGAAACCAATAGTTTCATTTAATCGAAGTCGTAACTCTTATAGTTTTCGAGATAGCAGAGGTAAACCCCGTAAAAACAGATTTTTCACAGCCTTATATCTCGGAAACTATTGAAAATCGGACTCATGTTGATTAAGCTGTTTTTACGTTATACTGAATCGTCTTATTACAGGAGCTCTGTCTCTAGTGGTAAAGAAAGTTTTTACGGGATGTTAAAACCATAGCAACATGTATACAGATATATATTCATTATTTCGCTTCGCCATATGTTTGTTTCCACAGACTATTTCGATCAGACAGTTTAATGTATTGTGTTGTAGGTTCCAATATTTTTTTTCAAATTATTCACAATTCAGTATATCATAAAACATTGTACAATGCTCAACTGTTCCCCGAAATTTACGTGCTCGCACAGATAACAAGCTTGCTTCTCTCGCTCGTTAGATACCGTGCACGCCCGTTAGTTCTGTGTAACGGTCTTGCAATGTAAATTATACTAGTATCTATTTTGGTCACTTAAAGTTTGTGACAGGTTTAAGAACAGCTTGTATTTTTAAAAATTTCACCATTATACACACAAGTGGCGATGATGACGATGCTGTTACAAACAACTTTAGTACTTGCTTTACTACTGTAATGTTAAAATTTTAAAATTTGCGACAAGTTTAAAAACAGCTTGTATTTTTAAAAATTTCACCATCCTAACAAGTGGCGATGATGACGATGCTGTTATACATAACTTTAGTATTTGCTTTACTACTTTAATATTAAAATTTATCATTTTATTCATTCTTTCCGAAAATAAAAAATTAATCAAAAACTAAATACTCCGTGATTGGCTAAGAAATAGTGAGTTGTCTTATTCAGTTGATATACAACCCTATTTTGTAAAAAAGTTGTTATTTCTTAGCAACGTTGTTATAGCAAATAACCAATAATAATTGCGAACACTGAATAAAATATGAAAATGACAGGCTTTACATTTGTTTCTATTGGTTAAAATTTATACACTGAGAAAATGACTGGTTTTTAGCAAATAAATATTTATAATTAAGGGGTACTTCATTCATTCAATTATTGCAACCTTGCAACAAATATAATTTAATCTTTAATATGAAATGTATTTTATTCATTCAGTTATATTATTTAATTGGCCGTCATTTATTTCATTTAAATATAATTTAATATTCTCAAATAAACTAATATATTTATATTTAGTATTTTATATTGAGATTTTTAATAAATAAATTTATAATTTTCTGAAATATTTATTTGTTTCGTACAAATATGTAATTGTATAGAATTAATTACATAATATATTTGTGTAAACTTTATATTAATTACAGTGAAAAATAGTTTTTATTGTATGAATCTAAATTTATTTGTCACAAATAAATATTGTTTGTGGCAAAATGATATTTCCATTGAGTGAACAATGTTCTATTTGTCAAAAGACGATTTTAAGTGAAGTGTCTTGTATGGACTTGTTCATTTGTTGTACGTTGCATCTTGTTTATGGTGGTGCTCATTTCTGGCGATTTGTTTTTCATTCGTGTGCTAAAAAGTAGTGAATATGGGTGACGAAACAGTGATAAATATACTACTTGAGTGGAGTTTTGGATATTTGCTTTGCATTTTTCAGTGTATCTTTTATGCCAAGGCACATACTTCGATACACAGATTGTGTATTTATAATTTTATAATTTTTTGTTATATGTACATTAATACACTTAAGAATGTAATTTGTGTGTTAATAAAAATATGGTGTACGAATAAATTAAATGTACTAGTTTTTATTTAATTATTTTCCTTCAATTTTAATCTATTTAGAGTGGACAGATTATGAGTGGTAGGAATTTAAATTTGGTTCAAATAAATTATTATATATCCAATAATAATGAAATAAATTTAGCGCAATTAAAATAATTCTTAATGTAAATAAATGCATAGTTCTCATGAAATAGAAGATATATTTGATCTCAATAGTATTTATTTGAGACAAATAAATGCTTCAAATAAATTATTACATTGCTTCAATTGTAGATATATTTGGATCTATTCAAGCTTAGGATTTATTTGTAACAAATAAATTTACAGTTCACGTAATTATATCTTTTTCTCAGTGTAGCAATGTTGCTAAGTCTTAACAACTTCCTTACAAAATAGGGGTGATAGTATATTTTTCATTATCTATTCTGATCCGTATTGCTTTATTTATATTTTAAACCTTATTAAAATATAATTTTGTATGAAATATTTTGAATGAAAACGATTTTGAATTAAATTGGGCATACAATATATATTTTATCGTTTTGTGTATATCCATGTATTGATATTATAAAAGTGGTGAAAAATAAGAAAGATACGTTCACAAAGCGCGCATTAACATCAAGGGCAAGAATCGACAATCTTCCTCTTATAAGCCATCATTAAAAAGGTAAATGGTAGGAATGTGCGCATTTGGAATTTTGTACCCGAATGATCAAATTTAACAACACACACAGTACGTAACGTAGGTAAGGTAACGCAATGACAGCAAGCGTTCTGGTTTCAATTTGATTTGGAAACGTATGCGACAGAAGCATTACGTTTTGCGTTACTATGACAACGTGATTGGTCTCATTCTCTGTTCCCGGTTGGTGATGGTGCTGTGTTGGCTTCTTTCCCTTCGGCACCACAATTAGTTATTGTTCGCTCTTCATATTCACGCGTAGGGCGGAGGGTTTCTGTTACTACCACCTAACACAAACCCCCACATTTTTAAGGAGAATTATTTTTTCAATAATACGAATCCGTGGACAGTGGCGTAATTATAATTAATTTAAATTAATGAATTTACAGTCTAATGAGACTGTTTCACATTTTTCAAAAAGTATTTAAATGAAAGTTTATGCACTATTTTTCTTATTAATAATTATTTTTTAAATAATTTGTTGTTAAGCCTTATTCACAATACGAAATTAGTAGTTACGGTTAGTATTTATAATTAGTCGTTAAAGATTGGTAAACAGCATTCACAATACATGAAATTAATGACTGCGAATAGCAATTTTTGTTGGCAGAATAGTACATTTGATTCAAAGTTTTAATAGCTGGTTTAATTTTATACTTCTTGTTGAGTAGATTTGACTATTATTTAATATTTTGTATCTTTCTCTTTTTGTATAAAAAAAGTTCAACAGAATAAGCTTTTATTGCCTACAACTTACAAAACTGATATTTTTATAAGACACGCACTTTAAAAATATTTATTTATAATAGAATAATAAAGTCAGTACCTTTCAAATTCTACTTCAATTTAACAAAAATGTAATTTTTTTTATTTAATTTAATTGTCGAACGCAACAAATATCAACATCTTTCTTTTCTCTGTTCTGTGATTGGTTACTCTGTTAACCACTAACCATAAGTTTGGAGCTTACTTAACTGAACTTAGCGCGGACCGAGGTTGCGCTAATTTCGATATTGTGAATGCTAATCTACAACTACGTATGCCAAGCTTTCTGCGCTAATCGTAACTACTAATACTAATCATTAATTTCGTGTTGTGAATGAGGCTTTATTTTCGTAAATAATTAAATACGAATATTGGCGCCAAAAATAGTCATAAAAAACAACCCCCCCAATCATGTGTCGTAGAAGCACATAGATTACGTCATTCACATCCAATAGAAAACCAGTTTTTCCATCACCTACGTTTATTTTTGTTATTTATACTATGTTCCGTAACGCAACCGGTTCGACCAGATTTACGGTTTTGTGTTCCGTAAGTCCTGAAATTATTTACCGGATTTTATTTGGAACGCGGTTCCTGAAAAAAGTTGGTAAAAAGTCGGACCACGGCAACCACGAAATAATCCTAGTTTCTCTGGTATTTTTATACCCACTACCGCTACTTGCCGTCAATATCAAATTTCTAAACCGCATTTTTAGTGGTATTACTGATAATTATTATAGATGTAAGTATGAAAACATTATTTATATTTGAAATATTGTTGATTTTGTAATTTTTATTGGCATTATTCAACGTTATCGTTCTTTTGGTTAATTTTTAATTTTTGTTAGGTTGTGTCAATTTTAAAAGACATATGATTCAATGTCAATCTGTCCCGAAATGGATGAAAATATTCAGGAACCATGATGTACCCGGAATCAAGATACTGGTTTTTTGGTTGACTTACGGAACATAGTAAATAAACGTAGGCGATAGTTTGTCACATGTTAATACAAACTTCTAATTTGACATTCGACGCTGACATTTTCCATTATAAATGAGTAATAATGCCTAATACAAAATACACTCAAGCTAAGTTGGACAGTTTACCAAAAATCGAAAGCTGGATGATGGCTGAATTTATATCAGAAAACGACTGTTTTTCTGTTGCCGAAATAAGGTGTGGCAAAGAGTTAAGATAAAATAAAATGTAAAAACCCAACCATCAGCTCTTCGACCTACTGCTTCCAGCCTCAAGTTTCTTTTCTTCGCATCTTTTGGCATATTTATAAATTCAACAGTAGGTTTGTTCCTAGCGCATTTTTCTAAGAAGGCACAATACGATACTGTAATTTACTCATTTTATATTAAATTTTTACTATGTTCCGTAAGTCAACCAAAAAACCTGTATCTTGATTGCTGGTATACGATGGTTCCTGAATATTTTTATCTATTTCGGAACAGATTGACATTAATTCATATGACATTTAAAATTGACACAACCTAATAAAAGTACAAATTAACTAAATGAATGATAACGTTAAATAATGCCAATAAAAATAACGCAATCACCAATATCTCAAATATAAATAATGTTTTCTTACTTACATCTATAATAATTATTAGTAATACCACTAAAAATGCGGTTTAGAAATTTGACACTGACGGATATCGTTTGATTTTGTTATGAACCAGGATTATTTCGTGGTTGCCGTGGTCCGACTTTTTACCAACTTTTTTCAGGAACCGCGTTCCAAATAGAAACCGGTAAATAATTTCAGGACTTACGGAACATAAAACCGTAAATCTGGTCGAACCGGTTGCATTACGGAACATAGTATAAGTATTATCTAACACGAACCAAACTCAAAAATTTGACACTTGTTTGACAACTTTGACAATATATTTATCATCACTGGTAACAAAACACAAATTGACACTATAAATGATCAATTGGAGCCGATGAAGATGTATGTATTGTGACGTCACATTCTGATTTAGATCACGTGACTTTTTCAAAATCTTATCCAAATTTCAAAAATTAATTGTAAAATATCTAATGGATATTTGGTGATATTTTCAAATTTGAAGCTATTTAAATAATGATATCTTTTTAAATTTAATATTTAGAAGGCATATAACTATTTTTGCAACAACCCTATTTTGATATTACACACTTATGGCCCTATTGTGAACCAGAGCTGGGCAATTTTGCAAGAAAAGTACTTTATTAGGCTTGCAAGTACTTTCAGTACTTCAAGTACTGTACCTACTTGAAGTACTTTCAATTTATAGTACTGTGTACTTGACAAAGTAAGTCTATTCCCATGTACTTGGTACTTAATACTTGGAAAAATATTTGAAGTACAATGAAAAGTACTTGAAGTATTTTTAAATACTTGAAGTACTTATATGTACTTGAAGTTCGATGAAAAATTTAAAAGTTAACAATTTTATGAGAATTGTTTGTTTGTCAGTGTTTCTTTTGCAGTTGTGTGGTGTTATTCCTGTAGTACATAATCATATAAATTTTAATAATATATTTTCAGCGATAATATGAAAGTAAAGATATATTTGCAAATTTTTTGGCATAAATAAATTAATTCTAATCTGCATAATGCATATACATAAATTGTTTGTATTACCTAACTACAATGCTGGGACTTTGCCGTATCGCCTGGCAAACGCATGACTTAAAAATGACGTCATTTTATCATCTCGGTACAGCGTTTCGTATCGCTTAGCGATCATATGACTTCAATTCAATGAGATCGCTAGGTGACACAGCAGTCCTAGCGAGGAACTATTGTTTTAAATAACTAAATAAATATCGTATATTCAAATTTTTGTCAATAATCACCTTTTAAGGTCCATATAATCAGAAAAATATTAATTATCTGAAAAAGTACTTGCACCCAAATTTACAAGTACTTTTTCAAGTACTTGGTACATTGAAATACTTTAGAAACTAAAAAAGTACTTGTACTTAAAGTATATTTAGAAACTTGAAGATACTTGGTACTTGTACTTCAAGTACTACTTCCCGATACTTTGCCCAGCTCTGTTCTGAACAAAACTATAAGGATATCCAATTATCAATTACAAATAGTACTTACAATTAAAATACCTACGCACATTTACTTTTAGGAAACAACGTTTGCGTACATAGCGACAAAATTAAGAAGGTTAATTGTCCAAAAAAAGTAATGTTTGCAACACATTATCGGAGTTTACGCACAGTACTAACAAATAAAAACTGTGATTTATGTCCAAAGTTCGAGACACCATGATATGAACCATTTACATCATTAAAACCACAAAGTCTTTAACAAAAAGAAAAAATATATCTGTACAATAATATTTTGGTTAATATTAATCTAATTTTGCCACACTGTATATCATGAATGGAAAAATAAGGAAACACACATTTTGTTTATAAATCAATATGTTATCATATGATATAAATGACGTCACCAGTATTATGATGTTTGTCAAGACTTCGGCAATAAGGTAATGTTTTTAATGTTATTAAAATGATAACATATATTAAACAATTGTAATAATTATCATTTATTCTACGATAGCTTAATGATGGAAACAATGCAGACATCTTGATGACCGATAAATAAATGCTAAAGCAAATAAAATAAAATTAGTTGAATCATTATCATTTAGTGCAATCAAGTGATCAATATTCTTCGTGTATAAAATAGTCATTTTTATTTTATTTTGTCGCAGAACTAATATTCCTGGGGAATAAATAAATAAATAAATAAATAAATATAAATATATCACCACGGCATATTACTCATTGCTGAGTGTGCCAACCTGCTTTTTACACAGATATCGGTAATGATGATGACATATTTGTACCGTGCGGGCGTTTACCAGGCGTCACCTCACGGGCACTCATTGCTGGCGTGGAGAGTGCACCACAGGGATCTATTTTGTGCCATTTAAAATTCGAAATATTTGACGTCGTTCGAGATCGAACCCGGTTCCCCAGATTCGCGACCAGACACTCAGGTACGCGACTACGAGGAAATAAATCAGCGTTTCTTAACCTATGGGTTGCGACCCAAATTTGGGTTGTAAGGGGTTGTGAGTGGGTCGCGTAAACTGCTTAGAATTATTTAATTTTGACTACGAAATGTCAATCACATTTTTCTAAAATGTATATAAGATTTCACTAAAATGTTAATGTTAGAATTTGCAATACAATATAGAACTGAAAATAATAAAAGGAAAACCAATTTTGGGAAATTATAAAAATAAGAATATTATTATTATTACCTTTTGCTACACTTATCTATATATGAGAGTCTGGTTTTTGTGCTTTTATAATTACTAAAACTAAATTTAGAAACCGCCTCCAACAAGAAAATAAATGCTGTCTTTCAAATAAAACCGCGATTTAAAGAACTTTCAAAACTTATACAAACTCATGATTCACATTAATTAACATTAATTTTTGTAAACTACTCGTATTTTTACCTCTCGTTAAGAGAGGTATTGTATTCATGCTAAAAATCGCATATCCAGATTTTAGTGAATAAGCACGTTTTAAGGTCCCTAGAATCCGATTATAACATTTTTACGATGATGTCCATATGTGTGTGTGTCTGGATGTGTGTGTGTGTGGATGTTGGATTCACCATAACTCAAATACTATAAGACTTAAGACACTTTTAACTACGGATTCCTCAATCTAACAATAATGGGAAGAGTCGAGTCAGTTTTGGTAACAATTGGACAACCGGAAGTAGTAGTTACAAGAAAAAATTCAGCTAAATATTATTTATCGAAAATTTCTGTAAATATTTATATTAAAGAACGTTAAATTCTTTATTCGATAAATATAAATTCATTATTATATCTTCTATAGATTTAGAGATAAAGAAATGCATATAAAATAATTTTGATTCTTAGATCAAACTACTTCAAGGCAAGAAATTCAAATGTTTGTAATTCACACATAAATGTCACTGTCAAAAATATTTGTATGCCACTGTCAAAAGTATTTGTACATCATTATGAAGATTATGAAAATAAATAAAAAGTCAACAACGCAAAAGAATATACGTAAAAAGGAATATAAAGGGAATTTGCGAAAAAATAACGAATGAAAGAAAAAGAAAAGGAAAGTAGAAAAAAAATTCAGGATACCGAATATAAAGAAAATGTATGTATTGTACATAATTTATATTAAAATAATTATTTTGTAGTGAGACATGAATATATGTATTTGTATTTAAAAATATTTTTCGTTTTATGCGTACAACCAGGTAAAATATCTGGCGAGAGGTTATGTGCTGGCCACATCAGATTTTTTATTTTAAATAAATGCATTTTCAATCATGTTCGTAAGTCAAATTAGACAAATATGGGAAGGTACCTAATATTAATGTATCGGATATTTGACCATCAGACAATATTAAAACGGTATCAAATTAATGTACCATTATGGTATTAAATTTATATTGTTTTGTTTATAAATAGGTATGTGTTATATTCGTACATATTCATTTTCTTATTCTAATAAATAGATTATTTTTTATCATGAGACATGTGTTTCTATTTTTTAAATAATTTGCTAAATAGTGGGTCGCGTGACCAATACAATAGTTAAATTTGGGTCGCGCCATGAAAAGGTTAAGTAACGCTGGAATAAATGGTTTTTGTAAAGGTAGATCTACTGTCACAAATCGTATGTGTAAAACATTGACATCTTTCATGATAGAGTAGACGAGATTAAGAAATGTTTATTTTTTCTAACTTACTTTTTCTCTTGCCTTGTAATGGGGACTTATACAATTCAAATTTTTCGGACGTCATCTAGAGAGTTAATAAGAAAATTCGGTGGCCAACTAGTGAGTAAAAAAGTATTTAATAAATAGTTATGTAATGAACCAGATTTAGCTCTACAATTTGACATTTATTACGTAATTCATCACATGTTTATTTCTACTTTTCTCCACACCCATGCATTCTAACCAACTCTAAGACGAAATGGTCTTCAATGTTTTTAAATACAAATCGTGCCCCCGGTACATCATATATAAATAAATATATCATCACGGCATATTACCCATTGCTGGGTGTGCCAATCTGCTTTGTACACAGAATCATCGGTACATGATCTTGTTTTAAACTAATTATTTATTTTGATTTGTGAACTTGGTTTTTTTGTGATATTCCAAGGATCACTACATTTTAGTATAAGAGATTATTAATAACAGGCAATCCATAAAATAACATAACCAAACTTTGCTGATTAAATAACAAAAAAATGATGAGATCAATGAGAAAAAGTGTTGAAGGGAAGAGCATTTGATCGACTCGTCCATGGTATCATTTCACTCTCTAAAAATTTGTTGTCTTATTCTAAATTGTGTGGAGGGAGGCTCGCCACAATCCGCCGCAGATGACGTCAAAATATAAGTCCCCATAAGGGGCTTCGGCCTGTAGGGTATAATATGAAATACTAATTATAATAATAATAATAATAATAATAATAATAATAATAATAATAAAAATTTATTAGTATTATTAATATTATTATTTTCTGTGTGATGTGCATATTTTTAATTTTTGTTCACACTACAATAACACTGTTATCAAGAGATTCATGAAACAAAATACAATTAATTAAAAACGTAATTAGCAGAACATTAACCTTTCTGGACGTATAGGTCGCGATTATCAAAAGTGCAAATCCAACAAAGTTTGATAAGAGCGCGAAACGAAATATTCATGTCGACTCGTTATCGCTTTTTCTAATTAGGTCTGAAAATTTTCCATTGTATTTCCAATAATAACTTCATAATTAAAGATCACTTTAGAGAGGTTCTATATAAATAAACTCTGTTGGAGTCAGTGAATCTTCATTCAAGGAGAATACGATACATAGGCGTAAACATCGGAAAATAGTTTGTAATATAATCTGTCCCGTAAAACTTTATAGGTGTTTTATACACAAAATTTTAGAGAGAAATATTGTGGATTTTTTGGAACCACAATTTTCAGATTTTAAAGAATTTTTCAGAATTTAAATTAACAACGTGATCAAAATAACTAAAACTATTATAATTGCCCCTTAACCTTAAATTTTATTTTAATAAAAACTAAATACGTATTTCGAGAACTAAGTTCTCATCATCACTAGTACAACAGTTTAAATTCAGTATTCCCATCAATTAAATTTACGGTCGAAAAAGAAACCAATGAACAGTTACCATTTATTAGAAACAAGAATAAACTGAGTTTGATATCTATAGAAAATTCACAAACACTGACAGATTTATAACTGCTGATTCAAATCATTTTTGGCAAGAAAGAAATAGCTAAGTATAACGGCTTCCCGGTTAAAACTATCGATAAATTAGTTCATAAATTTAAAAATCGCCAATCCATTTCTAATTTTACTACGTTAATACTACATATCTAATAATAAAAATAATAAATACATAACACTACCATACGATAAAACTTCCAAAGTTTAGACAAAAATTTTAAATATCAAAATTTAACCGTAACTTACAAATGAAATAGTACCATTAAATCGTTATAAGGTAAGCCTAAAAATAAAATACATACTAACAAAAAATCCGGTATTTATAAAATTAGTTGTAATGATTGTAATAAAATTTATATCTGTCAAACTAAAAGACAAATTGACACTCGGTTTAAAGAACATTTTATCATCTAAAAAGCGGTAATCCAGAAAAATCTAGTGTAGCTCAACATATGTTCATTAATAATCACAAAGTTAACAATTCTAATATTAAACTTTTAAAACATATTAATAATGATAGATATTTAAAATGTAATGACTCATTATTATTGGACGAAATTTACATTAGTTTATAGGTAATCATTCACCTGTGACTCCCGTACCTATATAATCCCAGTTCTCTCCCTTGTTTTACAGAGTTGTTAGGACCTCTGGCATGGTGACATGTTTAGTAATCTTGACTACTCTGTTTAACTTTCCCTTGTTGTACTACTGATGATGAGAACTTAGTTCTCGAAATACGTATTTAGTTTTTATTAAAATTAATTTTAAGGTTAAGGGGTAATTATAATAGTTTTAGTTATATTTAATATTAGACTCCATCTATTATTAAGTGAACAAAATATTTGATTATTTCAAAAGAATTAAGTTTCAGTAGGTCAACCACGCATACCAAATTTTACCGCGTATACTTTGTTTGACACTAAACATTCTAGTATATTAAAGAACAAATGGTATAATTGTCATTTTATTTTGTGAGAAAGAACTTTGGGCCACTCCGTTCTGCATCGTGTCCCAATCTTTCAAACAAAATAATCGACAATTAGGAAATGAGTTCTTTATACTATTTCATCTATTTTGCGCCTTTTATGCAATTGTAGTTTCAAAATTTAGATAATTTGGTGTGACGTTGAGTTTTTCAAAAAATCTTTCTTTGGAAAATAATTATGATTTATTTTTTTAAATTTCTGTTGCCCTTACTGGGTCGATAATAAAATCTGAGCGGAGTTGGAGTTTACCGCATAATCAGTCAAATCAATTCACCGTAAGTTGAGACAGACGATACCTATTATGTTCCAAAATTTTAGCAAATTAAATGGAATATTTAAGCAATCAGGCAAATGTGAGGATAAACGCATATTATTTAATAGTAATAAACTCAAAATCCGTTAATTGTAAATGATATCGTTCATTCAATTATAACTTTTATAATTCGAAAATAATTTAATATCAAGGTATTATCAACTCTATGCAATTTTGCAACGCTTTAAATCACGCAATTTGTTATATTATGCATATATAAAATTAATAACATTTCTGGAATTTATATCACAAACACAAAATATATTCGACTATGTTAAAATTCTGAATTTAAATTAAAACAAACTAAAAACTTTATTAACTACGTTCAGGTAAATTATTCAAAACATAATTATAATTAAAATGAAATTAACAAATTCATGCTAAAATTTCATTACTGGAGTAATTAATTATTATTAATAATAAATGAAATATTTACGCGCAGCTATGCAGATATTTGTGCATTTTTGTAGAAAATTTTCCGCTTTTGGTTGGGTTTGGATTGGAGCGAGGAGAGCAGGCTGGCAACGCTGGACATGTGATTGAACGATAACCCGAGGTTCCAACCGCTGATAAGATAAAAGGATGAGCAGTTAGGACTGGTCTCTGTACAGTCAAGTAGCCGACAAGATACGTATATTATACGTTTCAGACTCCAATCATGCTCTACCCGTATTTACACAATCGCATTCAAAGTTTATTTTTATACGAGATTCTGATTTTCGACTTCACCGGGGAATTTAAAATATTGTATTATCACTATTAAAAATGTCGATATTCACATACACACGGAAAGAAAAAACTTAACCGTATTAGATAAAAACACACCCTAAAATCGTGACAGTGAAAAACATTAAGTACATCGGTGAATACGTATTTCTATATTTGTTTATGCTTAAACAGTAAATACAATTTATAAAAAAAATAGAAATAACATTTGTAGTCCGAGTAAAAATGTGACTACCTTAGTAAAATATATTTACTCTACCAGCGAATATAATTTACTCACTTGCGTTAGATTAGTTTTGAAGTAGCAAATCCAATATTGTGAAATATAATATAATATTAACTAATAATAATATTCTTATTACTGAAAGAGTAATTTAATTTTCTCAAAAAAATTATAAATATTTTAAATAATAACTACTACGGATGTTATGTTACCTGACTGTGAAATGTCTTCTTCTTTCGCAGAGAACTTTATAAAGTGTGCCTAAATTATAATTTACTGTACTAAATAGTATGAAATTGAAATGTAGAAATAAAAACACATATTTTATCAAGTATTTTATATAAAAATATATTTAATATATTATTTATTTAATACAAAAATAAAAATTCGTTGTGTAATTACAAAACAATAGAATAATTTATAACAAAAAATAAACAACACTACATTGTTTTCTTGAAATTTTATTTTGTTTTAACTTTCTATTTATCTACATTTTATTAAACACATCTTTTCAAAGAAATGTACGTCTTACCATTTGGTATATCATATTATTTCGATGCAATGGTCCTGGAGAAATGACCGAACGTAATCATCTGCCATTGTTTTACTACAATGTAATTAATATCTTTACTAATAAATAATAGAATACATGAACAACTTACTATTAGTTTAATAAGAAAGACACAAGTATTACGCACTTTTCCAATATCTTATTGCCTCTACAGACACAGAACACATTCTACATATACGTACTACGCGATATAAGGTAGATCACAACATAACGTGTGTGGCATAGTACAGCATAGGGGAATGGGATGAGAAAACAATTGAGCTAATTTGGCTATTCTATTCATTGAAACAGAAAACATTTTGCCCTATTGGTAAAATCTTAACTAAAAGAGAAAACTGGATAAGCTGAAATAGTAATTTTTGTTCATTCAAGCAGGATTTTTTTAAACCTATTTGTTAATAAATTTACTCATACAGTAAAATATATTTCCTGATTTAATCAATTACATTAACACAAATAAAGAATATCATGCTTGTTTGGCTAAAATATCAAGAAATAAAGTAAAAACAGATTTCTGCACAAGCACATGGTAATTTATTGAAAATGTTAATAAATTTTACCTAATTTCTGTTAGTAGTATTATCTACTCTACTAAAACAATAAACTAAAATATTCTTTAGTAAAAATAATATTCTGCAAGAGATGAAACCAGCTTAGAAATACAAATTGACATATTTAAAATTACATATTTCTATAAAAGAAAAATAAGAAACTATTTCAGATTTATTTATTTACAAATTTAGTTAATGCAACTGCAGATGATACATTTTAAGGCATTTCAACTAATGAAGTCAAATTATTTTTTTCCGTGCACTATCAACAAATAGATACTTACAGAATTGACGTCACACGCAAGAGAGAGACAGAATATCTGGATACAAACAAACCCCCTCCGGTTGCATTTCCCATCTGTCATTCAGGGTTATAACTTAGCTTTATATTCCGAATTATTTTATTGCATTAAAAATGAGTCTAAAGCCAGATTTACGACGTTTACATCGTTGGATTGGTACTGAGAATGGTTGATGACAGTTCTTTGTTTGTATTGCCGTAACCTTAGTAACCATTATTTCTTAGCAGTGCCGCTAGATACGCCATGTGTAAGAGTCTATTGTATAAGTATTTTGTAATTTGTAAAAAGAAGTACATATTAGGCACACAATAATGTATACGTACCTAATATAAGTGCACATTAAATGAATGAGATTATGTTTGGGTGTTAAAATGAATTTTGTGCGTTAAGGTAGGTCATTATTGTTGAAATATTTACAGTAATATACCAATTTCAGTCTATAAATTAACGTGTTATTTTTGTACGCATTTATATGTATAGGTGCACTTTAAATGCCTTCGCCTACGTCATAAGCGGTGATGACGTTTTAGCGTGTATCTACATTCTGTATTAGGTAAACAATAGGGAGTTATTGCAACTTGTAAAATGAAAATGAAAGAACGTAAACGTTAACGTTATGTAGAAAACAACTTATTTTAAAAATAAGGGACTTTCAATTTCAATGTTTACCGCCTTTAAATAGCATATTCACGGTAACGTTAACGCTAAAAGCAAGACAAACGAAGTTACACCGAAATATAACCTCAACACACGCAGAACGTGTGGCGTTAAACGCTCGCTACTTCATCGCACACAACGTATGGTATGACTAGCGAATGAAAGTTGACGTTTAAATTATTTTATAGATGTGGTTTCTTTTGAAACCCTACAGAAGAATAGAATTGTATGAAATATTCATACGAAATATTCATAGGTATTAAATTCTTGCATGAACCCATTTAAATACTGAACTAGGAAAGCACAGAAATACATTACTATGTCTGGCTGAAAATAGATGGTCGACTAGAGTAACTGAATATCAAATCAGGGGTGCGTTTAAAATATTTAAAACATTTTTCTTTTATGTTGATTATAACATAATATTTTGGTCTTTAAACTATTTAGTTTGGCAATTCTATGAAATAGGATTATTTTTAATTTCCTCTAACAGCAATTCCGACTCGAGGGTTGCTTACACCTTAAACAAACGAACTAGAATTTGCGGTATTAATTTTTTTAAATACATCCCCTGAATATTATTGCTAAGGCCATTTTAAATGCCTCCTGGTATCGTGCACAATTCTAATCTTCTGTAACGGAATACATAAGGGTCAGTTTCCTTCCAAATCAAATATAGGGAAATGTTTTCAAGAGAAACCACATCTATTAAATAATCTTAACCTCAGCTTTCATTCGTTAGTCATACTATACCACCTTATACATTTAACGTAGACCTTATTAGTACGCATGCGCAATCGGGCTGTCACGTGATTTTAGCGTGCAAGTTATTTTTGCGTTGAAGCTGCAATAACTCTTTATTAACGTATCCCTAAACCGTTTTCGGTATTTATGAGAAACGTCAGAAGACAAAACTACGTCAGACAGGGGTGTATTTTTAAAGTTAATGAAATAAAAATGTACTTGCTTACTCGTTATGAGGGAGATATTGAAATTGTACCATATTCTCTACGAAAATAACATAATAATAATTGTTCTGTTATTTTTTAAAGTCATTTATAATATTAATTAAATATTTGGCTCGAATGCTTTTATAATACAATACCACATTGTAACTATATCTTGACTTTGGGCAAAATTTCAGGATTTTTTTAACTGGTTTAAATAGATGCATATTTTAGTGATACAGATAAACACTCGTCCTATATTCAAAAGTCATTGAATTATTATTTGAACAATGATTACGTATTACGTATCAAAAATGTACTGGTATTTATATTTATTTACATCACTTACCATTTAAAATATTTATTTACTAAGGAATATTCCGTTGTAGTATAATTGTATGATGAAGAAATAATATTTAAGATATAAATCGATAACAACATAATTTATTTAAAATAAAAATTTTGTTTTAAAACAAATATTTTAATTTAATGTTATGATGTGTTTGGCGTGTCTTAAACACTTATTAACACTATATAATATTATGTTTATACAATATATTCAATAAGAAAATAAAAGATTATCCTATATTAATTTTGTTCAGCTGTGGAATTGTTCTCGATGATTAGGAAAAATTCTGACCTTAATCTTATATAACTGAGATAATGAGAGCCTCTTCAAGGTTTTCTTTTTAGCATCTTGAAGAGCAATGTTATAATTACATCATGTACGTCTAGTATACTCCCATTAGCATATTGCATAACTGATTTTAATTTTATTTATTAATAAATTTTCATATTTAACTAATAAAATATCAATATTATACAGCAAGAATAACGATCGAGTCATAACAAATGAAATGGATAAATGATATCAGGTTAAATGGCGCCAATATTTTAAAAATTATAAGCAAGTGTATAATATTGTTTACAAACAAAATGACTAGTTCGTTGTGTTTATTTTTTATAATATTAAAACCTGTTACGAGCAGTATAGTTTTTGAGAGGTAACTTTACAAATCAGTGGAGTCTTCCACTATTTTTATGAAACTTCATGTAAGTTGAAATCTACCTGAATTTAGTTATTCGTTAAACAGTAATATTATTTTAATATTCTATGATATTGATATTTTTCATCACTTAAAAATATATAAATGTTTAAAATTAATTTTGTGGTCAATAATATTTATACAAACGCACTTGGTTTCACCTGCCGTGGCATCATAAATTCAAACAATTGTTATTTGGTATACTTTTGTTTCGTTTACATGAAAATGGATTCCGGATTTCAAAAAGGCGGTAACAGAAGGCTTGGAACTAGTAAGATAATTGAAAGAGCTGGTTACACATTTTTCAAAACGTATTTTAAATGAAAGATTATGCAATATTTTCACAGTTCCTAATAAGATAAATAATAATAATTGGTTGGTCTTTTCGTATATAATTAAATAATACGATTGGAACCGGATATAGTCATGAAAATCAAACCCCCCTCCTTCCTTCTTGTGACAGTTTGTCCATCACAAATAAAATAAATAAAAATAAATATATCATCACGGCATACTACCCATTGCTGGGTGTGCCAATCCGCTTTGAACGCAGATATCGGTAATGATGATGACATATTTGAATCGTGCGGGCGTTTACCAGGCGTCACCGCACGGGCACTCATTGCTGGCGTGGAGAGTGCACCACAGGGGTCAATTTTGTGCCATTTAAAATTCGAAATATTTGGCGTCGGTCGGGATCGAACCCGGTTCCCCAGATTCGCGACCAGACACTCAGGCACGCGGCCACGGGACCGCATCACCTATGTTAATATAAATTTATGAAGGATCGGGTGTCTTGAAGTGAATAGTCTAAATAAATAATATTAGTGTTTAAGTGTTTTATAATATTCTTAAGGTGCATTCGTAAATGAAAATTAGGTTTATGGTTTTTGTTTAGGTTTAAGTAAGTCATTCATAAATGTAAGTTTAAATTACCTGAAAATTAGTTTTGATATGTACAGACATCTGTGTAAATGCTTCAAAAACAAGATTAAAATATCGGTAGAGCAGTACTTAACAAGACACCTGTGCGCCGTGAAACTGTCATTCGCTTGGCATTATTGGTTATATTTCACCAATTAACTTATGACAGTCTCCATGTTCTTCTCGCATTTGTGTAAAAAGCCGAATCCACCAAGTGGATACTAAATAAAGATGGGGGTATATATCTATATCATTTCAGACTCGTTCTCATTGGTAAAGTTTGTGACGTCAAACTAAATCATAAACCTAAAGTTTGGACCTTGCAGTGTTTAGCTTTATGATTTGGATTTAGATACCCTAAATTCTGAAGTGTGAATGGAGTCATTATATAATATGCGGCCAAAGTCTTTAAATCGAAAGTATAAACCATAAATCTAAACCTAATGGCTGGTTTCTGATGGATTTAATTTATAAATTTAGATTTACAAATTTAGATTTGAAATTTACGATTTACCTTGCTGATTTATAGTGAATTTAATGATGTGAAATATGCCCAATCAACTTATATTGGGTCGCGTGGTTTAACACAAATGGAATGACAGTTTTATAATATTTATTACTTTTATCATAATCAACTTGTGTTGTTCTACAGATAATATTAATAATATATTCATATTTTCAAAATCCATTTGTCAAATCAAAATTAAAATGTTTCAACTGTCACTTGAAACTGTCATTTTCCCCATCAAAATCATTGTTTGAAATACTATGAAATGATTGGACGCATTTACAAATTTACATTTAGAATATAAAATACGGTGATATTTTAAATGTAAATTCTAAATCATAAATTTCTTAAATTCATCATGAACCAGTAAAGGCAGATATGTACAATTTATATTTGTAAATCTAAATTTATAAATTAAATCCATCATAAATCAGCCATAATTTTCAATTGTGAATGCACCTTTAGTCTTCAAATTAATATTTAATATTTTTTTAACTATAGTAATAGTTAATTTAATTATCTTTTTTAATATTTCCTGACCATTTACTAAACTTTATTTTAATTAATAATAATTCTTTGATTTTTAGACTTCACCCATATGAATAAAAACGAATAATGAATATTTCGTTATATTTTCAAATTTGAGGCTATATAATGAATAATATTTATAAAATTTAATACCTAGAAGGCATATAAAAATTCTTGCAAGAGCCCGATTTGGAATAAGGATGTGTAATGTGTGACGTAGATGTTAAGGGCACTAAAAACTTTTTCATAATACCATACTGTTAAATGTGCTTTAACAGTACTGTATGCTCAACCAATATATGCATCAAAACAGCCACGGCCGTTATTTTTTATAACCGTACAATTATTAAAAATCATGTGTTCCAAAAAAAATCGCAGTGTCATGAAATTGTTATGAAGAGCTGTCACCTGTCAACATGCCATAGAAAATAGAATTTTAGGAAGATATTTTATGTTATTATGAAAAATACTGAACGTCACACGGCTGATATACAAATAACAGACACGGTTGATTATAAAATCTCGGCTATCGCCTCGATTTTACAACATTCAACCTCATCTGTTATTTGCTACATATCAGCCTTATGACGTTAATAACTATAATATGTCAAAAACTAACAAGTTTTTATACATTTTATAGTCCCTTTTATAAGGCCTACTAATAATATAAAAGATCAATTTTCCAAATTGTTGCTATAGTGGAAGATTCCATATCCACCGAAACTATCGATTATCGAATACTGAAAGTATAATATAAATTGCGAATAGGCAAATTTAGCGATCTTTTTGTTGTGTCGTATAAGTGTGTATCTCATTTCATGTCCACGCGATTATGTCATCTCTAACTGTAGCGTGAGAACTGCTGGGGATTCTTCTCTACGGAGCAAAAACCCGCAGCTGCCTTGCACAGATATGCAAAATACATGCGAGCTACGCTCAAACCGCGACTATATTTATACACAAATATTATGTCTCCGAAGTAAATGAACTTGAAACTCTACGAGGAACAAGATGAGATGATGTAAATTGTTTGTTGAATTAAAACCTGGAAATGGAGATGTTTTCCGGTTCATTCCAAGAAGAGTATGTTTGTTTTTAAACAAGACTTTGGAAATTTCGAATGACAAACTCGTGCGGCTTTAATCAGTTTTTTGATTTTGATTATTTTTATAATTTTAATATAAATATAAAGTATGTATTTGGAAATGGAAAAAAATGCAGCTAGCTGGAAAGTGAAATAAACAATGACTCACTTCCCAACTGTCTTAAGGCCCATTCAGAATAAAAAAAAAGAGTAGTGTAAGAATTAGTGGCATCGGTAGCGTATGAAATTTGTAGTGAAAATTATTTCCGTTCACAATGAAAAATTATTGAAATTATAATTTCTAGGAATTTTTTATTATAAATTACTAAGGAATTAAGGGAATTTAAAATTATTTCAAAAAATGAAAATGCGTGGGCACAAATTGCCTTTGAAATAAGCGAAAATGGTAAATTACGTATTCACTTTTAATTGTGCAAAGTTTATTGATATATAGCGCAACGTCTGAGGCACACCACATCAAAATGATCCTTTTTCTGTTGCTCATTTTATCTGATGAAATCAGAAATCAGATGTCAATAAACGTCCAAACGTCAAAAAAATTAAGCGGTAGCGTAGTGGCAACGTAGAAGTTTGGAGTTTGCAAACCCCTACCGCTGCCATTGCAACTGCGCTACTACGCATTCAATCTTTTAACCAGGCCACTACCACTGCCACTAATTCTACCGCTACGTTAATTTCTCTTGTTGTGAATGATACTTTAGGGCGACTTTTACAATCATTAGATAAACCTCGTATAACGCTATACTATGTATAAAATTAGAAATTGTATTTTACAAACCTCGGATAAACCTCAGATAGAATAAGCACCAGTATTTCTTATCCCATGGAAATCGGTCGTATAAACGTTGCATAACTTTATCTCTGATTTTTATGGCTACCACGTAAACACAAACGATGTGTTGTTATTCATACGTTTGACAGATGTCAATAAAGTACTTCATCATCACTCACAGAATCAAAAATATCGTTTATATCATCTAACATTGTGAAAATTGTAAATTAGAAGGCAGAAATAATAACAATATTGAAGAAAAATAGTCTGACAAGAAGATAGTTTTATTGTGTCAATACCAACCTAATGTGATTTAACGTAATTCCAAGGATATATAGTGACATTTATCTGTCAGTTACATACATTTGAATAACTGCGTTTTGTTTATTTAAAGCGTAGAATCTGGGATTTAAATTATAGATAATTTTATAAATTTATCCATAAAATATATAGAAATAGTATTAATGCAAATCTATAGAAAATTTAATAGTCTTTAATTTTTATAATAACATTAATCTCGAAAAAATTACATTTAAAGGTATTTTCGAAGAAAAACTATTTTGAGCTTCTACTAAAGTGCCATTTACGGTTATCCGATTTACACCAAAATCTAATGGGCTCTTTCCATTACAGAAAAAGTTCGAAATACAAGATTTCCAAAATTTTCTGAATGATAGTATTTGAGTTGTAGAGGACCCACACACACACATACACACAGAGATCATTGGGAAAATGTTAAAATTGGATTCTAGGGACCTTAAAACGTGGTCATTTACCAAAATTTCGATATGCGATTTATAGCACGATCCCTATACCTCCCTAACCAAGTAGCGGGAGGTAAAAATGCAATGTAAAAGACAGTCTTGTTTATCGAAGGTATAGTTGCTACGATAAAGTTATACCTCCGTTAGCTATATACAATAGTTTACCCATCAATTGTAAAAGTGGGTCTTAGTCTATAATTTTGTACACCATAGAGTATACAATGTCAAAATTTTCATATTGCTGTAAATTCTGCCCTATCGAAAGTGAGAAATAACATGAGAGTGTGAACACACAAGCAGTACGATATTACTTTCGAGCGAGTTATGAAAACTATTTTTTAGAAGACCACAAAAAATAAACCATAATATGTATTTTTAAGATTTTGTTTCAAGATAATACTTTTTTTTCAAATAATCAACCATAGCAACAAACAAAGCAAAGCCACCTAGTCATGACGATTTGATCTCATGATTGCAATATAACAATGTCGTGCGATTGTACGATATTCATATCATGCTAGTGTACGATATTTTCAACTTTTTCGTAAGTAGGCTCCTGTCGAGATATCTATTATTTTCTGAAGTGGTCTTCTAAAATAGTTATTTATGCAACATGTGTGTAAAGTAGTACTTTATTGGTCGAGTACGATGTTTTAAATTGTAACACGAAACAAAAAAAAACTATTTTACACAAGTGTTGCATACAATATTTTTCCTACAACCGAATAAATAATGTTTCTCATAAGACTGAAAGTACAGGCATCCGTATCTTCAAATACTGTTAGTGCTCTTTTTCATAATACTGTACAAAATGACTACGTTTATCTCGACAATTCAATAGGCTTCAAATGTATTATGACTTGAAAAATCCTATTGGTTTATCTGAGAAGATTGAAAATAGGATTGAGTTATTTTCAATCTTTTTTAAATTCGTATCAACCAAAAAAAGATAGTTAAATACTAGATTATGCAGACAGACAGGGAGAGGAATACAATCTACTTTCATGATGGATATATAACCTCAAAATCTAAAAATTGTCATGTAGTTACGTGTCTTCTCTGTCAAAAACATTTAAAAAAAATGTTTCTTCATCACTCCAAATATTTCGCTTTTGGTCAACTTTACTATTCCGCGACTTTTATAAAATGAGGTAAATGCAAATAACCAACAAATGATGTGAATTTAGTATCACTCCAAAATATTACAGATGTGCGCATGCTTAGTTACATTATTTGGAGCTTCACTGCTTATTTCGATAAAAGTCAAGCCTGTTATTTTACAGGCTTGACTTGACATTTTCAAGCGGCTTGAACTATTAATCTCTATCGTTTATTTCGAAGATTGAAAAGGGATTTACTAAATTCAAGCGGCTTCAAACGCCGAGATAAACGTAGTCATAGTAACTTAAACACTTGGAAGAATCTCAGGCAGAAGTGGATTAGTTTTCTATAATTGTACAAATTGTGCATTTAATATTAATATTAAATATTAGGTTAGGTTAAAATACATATCAAAAAATGTTAATATTCTTAAAATTAGATTAGTACTCAATCTGTTAAAAAAATTGTTACACTTGTTTATTTACAGTGTATATTAATTTCTTAATAAATGTTTCATTATTATTTACTACCTAATTATCTACTTGACAGGTAAATTAATCGAATTTTAATGTTCCCGAACAACGCCTACTTACCTTTCAAGCTTGAACTTGAAAAGTGACTCTTTACACACTGTAAAGAGTGCGTGAAAATTACTTTTCACGCACGGTTGTAGGAAATGGCATTTTATCCACTTAAATCTTAAATAACTATTTTCATTGATTTAAAAAGTTTATAAATTATATTGTCCGTATCTCTTGAATGAGCGCTGTTTTGATTTTTTAAAAATTTATATTATAAATAGGCAAGAATAAGTTTCATATTATTGTAAATGAAACCTACACCTAATATTCGACGTAAGTGGTATTTACAATTTATTATAATTTCTATAATTTTTAATATTAAAGTTGACATTTGACAGTTGAAGTAGTGAGTTTTCGGAAGTAGCGCTACTTCAAGTGGTGAGATATGGCCTACACGATTTAGATATTTTTATTATTAAAAATATATGAAATGTATAATGAAAACGGAATATAATTTCTTCTATATGATACGAGATAAAACATCAAACATACTGATATAAAGCGATATCAATTTGACCTCGAAGTAATTAAGTGTTTGATTCGTTATCTTTTAATATTGAAAACTAACTTTGATATTTATAGAATATAAATTTTGTTTTTTTACCTCCTGCTACCCTTGGGAAGGGAGGTATAGGGATCGTTCTAAAAATCGCATATCGAGATTTTGGTAAATGACCACGTTTTAAGGTCCCTAGAATCCAATTTTAACATTTTCACGATGATGTCTGTGTGTATGTGTGTGTGGATCCTCCACTCTAACTCAAATTCCGAAAATTCTGAAACCTTATATTTCAAACTTTTTCTTTACTGGAAAGAGACCATTAGATTTTGGTGTAAATCGGATAACCGGAAATGGCACTTTACTAGAAGCTCAATAGTTTTTCTTCGAAAAATACCTTTAAATGTTATTTTTTCGACAATAATGTTATTATAAAATTCAAAGATTATTAAATTTTCTACAGATTTAGATTAATACTTTTTCTATATATTTTATGGATAAATTTATAAAATTATCTATAATTTAAATCCCAGAACCTATGCTTTAAACAAAAATACGCAGTTATTCTAAAATATGTAACTGACAGATAAATGTCACTATCAAAGAACTAATCATTTCAAAATAATATTAGTAACGTTTTAAAACGAAAAAAAGTAAATAGAACAATAGAAAAGGAATTCAATAGAGTTTCGAGCATAACTAAATATATAGGTATGTATTTAGACTAATAAAAATTAACGATTCACAAAAATGATTAAGCTAATCCTCATTTTTGGATTAGTGAATTCCACGGGTGAATTCTATTCTATCCCGGTATTTAAAATTTAATCTTCATTTTATTATGGCTCCGGTGGCTCAATAGTTAGAGCAACGCCTCATATCATGAGTGCCCTCGGGGCTCTGGGTTCGAATTCCACTAAGGCATGGATGTGTGTGAATGTGAACCCACTCTGTAATTGGGAGTTAATCCTGTTGAGGGGTTTAAATTAGACTATATTTTAAGAAATAAACTGTCAAAATTAGAATAAAATTCGCTAATCCAAAAATAAGGATTAACCTAATTTTTTTGTGACTCGGGCTGTAAATGGGGGGAGGTATTGGGTTGGTCACACCAGATTTTATATTTGTACAATCAAAATTAAAAATATTTTTCATGAAATAATGCTTAATAACGAATGAAAACAATACTAAAGTTTTGGCGCGAAAATTGTTAAAGCTTTGGCGTTTTATCAGTATTTTAGTTCTGACTAGCAGCTAAAAGGTGACAAATATTTAATATAGGTATACATTAATAATATTTTTTTGTATTACTCTGTCTAATATCTAAAATAAATTCAAACTTAACAATAAGATTAGATAAGAATATAAGAAGCTCAAATTATCGTATCTGTATTGTTTACATAATCCCTAAGCTTGAAATGCAAACTGTATCTATTAACAGTTAGCTCTGACTCATTGTTTACGTTGGTGATTTGTTTATGTTATTATTTGGTAGGATTCCGTAGTCATCCGTAGGTAATACCTTCTCCTCGTTTCTCTGCCAATTTCACTGTTTACCTATGCGTAGTTTTTCGTGTATCATTTCATATAAAGTAGGTGGTGTTTGCCTTGCATCTACACACAACAAGCTAGACTAGAGTTTCCCATATCGAGTCGTGATCGAATTCAGCCGTCTCGATAACAGGATCGAGGCTGAGCTGCTGAAAATGATAACGAGGACACTTGTACTGTTTTTACTTCGACTTTGGAGAAAATCGAATTTTCATTTCGTTGGTATTATATTTTATTGGATACTCGGAAACAATTTTCTGCTTATTATCAAAATGTAAATTCTGTAGGAATTACGAATATATAATCGAGAGAGGTAACTTATGAGGGAAATATAGTTTTTATGATGGGGGTATTATTAGAAAAGTTCAATATTCATTTTTTTTACACATAACGTACCCAGAACTAACGAACTTTAGTATATAAAAAACTATGAATATTTTTATTGATTTTTCGCTTATAACTAACTTGCGGGTCGTGTGCAAATTGCAACGTTGCCCATTGCTATGGGCATAGGCCATTACTTCATTTAAACTTGTACGAGAGGGTTCCCAAAAATAACGATAATTATTTACAAGTTTCAACTTCTCCCGCTAGTTATCTCTACTAGCGCAATTTACAAACCAATTTACAAACCAAGAATCCAGATGAATTTCTGACAGTTCTTTCAATTGATAATACTCACTCAAATGGTAGGTTTTATCAACAAATTTTCAATCAAAATTCATTGGCATAAAACTTAAGGATATTTCAGTGAGTTGCTCCAATTCATAATTTGTTCTACGACGATCAGACATGATCGCATTACGGATTTTTTAGTGCTTTCTAGTAATGCACGACGAGGCGAGAGTACTCTCGCATCTCGTCTCTTCTCGTCTCGTAGCGTTATGCGAGACGAAAATGAGAACGAGATTGCGGATCCGAAAACAAGACGAGATCGATATACATTTCTCGCCTCGCGTGCATTAATATGATGCATGAGGCGAGAAATCTCTCGCATCTCGTCTCGTCTCGCAGCGTTATACGAGACGAGTACGAGATTATTGATCCGAAAACGAGACGAGATCAATATTTTACATTTCTCGTCTCGTCTCGTCTCGTCTCTCGTGCATCACTAGTGCTTTCAGACATCCTGGATTTTCAACTGATATTCCACTACTCTTAACACAAGAGAATCGCCCATAAAGCTTCGCTTGGTTCAAAGCTTCCTCCCTGTAAGCCCTACGAAACACTGCGACAGTTTCCGCTGTTGACTTGCGTAACAGAAAATGAAACTTTCATGTCTGCCATCTTCAAAAAGATCCAAAAGATGTGAACTAGCGCCCTACAACCTTCCAAAAAATAACAATAATTATTTTTTGGAAGGTGGTACACACTCATATAATATGGTATACATACATATTTAGGCTTATTGTTAAATTTTGTAATCAAATATTCATTAATTGATAAATTTAAAACTTGTTCTGTTGTTACGATCCTCGGCTATAACGAACTATGTTTGATGGCACGTAGTGGTTCGTTATATGCAAATACTACTGTATAAAAGTCTATTTTACAATGTGCTACAAAATTTATTTGTTATTTTACCTTCTACTATAATTTGCATACCTGAAAATCAATTATCCTTAAGGACAATTTATAGAAAATTAATCCGTTAACATCTTTATGACACATAAAGTAGCAATAAAACGCAAATATTATATAAATAATATTGAACTTCCTGACATTTATTTATACGCAAGTAAATTTTGGCTTATCGAAAACAATAAAAGTGTTATTTTATAATAAATCATGTACTCCATCATGGCGCCAGCGATACATCTATTATTCAAAAACTAAATTGTAAAACTTGTTACTGTAAATAAAATGTGATATGGAAAATAATTAAATGAAATATAAATTCGTAGCTATTACACAGAACACTCAATTATTAAATAGTAATTAATTTAATTTCATTGACATCTACTTTCCATACAATAAAAATTTTGACATTCCATTTATTTTAAAAAAATGGCTATTCAAGAATATTCATTAAATAGCTATTTAATTAACTAATTTTACCTATACCTACATACATACATATTTTGTGTTCACATAGCCAAAGCGAGAAACGAAATAGGTACAACAATAATGGAGCGTCCGAAGTGATTCAAATTTATGTATTTCGTTATAGAAGACTAGAATTGTACTCCGTATCAAACAGGATTCTGGGATGTTATTAAAAAAATTAATACCGCAAATTCTAGTTCGCTCGTCTTATATGTAAACAACCCTCGAGTCGGAATTACTGTTAGAGGAAATTAAAAATAATCCTATTTCGTAGAATTGCCAAACTAAATAGTTTAAAGATCAAAATATTTTGTTATAATCAAACGAAAAATGTTTAAAATATTTTAAACGCACCCCTGTTTTGATATTCAGTTACCCTAGTCGGCCATTTATCTTCACCCAAACATAGTAATGTATATCTGTTCTTTCCGTGGCCAGTATTTAAATGGGTTCATCCAAAAATTTAATAAACGCTGAAACTATGACGGCACCAAGACAGAAAAGCGAAAAATAACCAAAATTCTATTAAAATTGTGACAGCCAAATTGCCACCTTTTGAAAACTAACTCTATTATTTATTATTATATTATATTGCAAGAGGTAGTCTCCTGTGGATCCCTGTACTGCGACCTGTAGATCTATTGTACCCTCCAGATTTACTCCTATTCTAGGAGTCCTGTTTGTTTAATAAACTACAGGGTTTTCTTCAGAACTAAATCTTTTAGCATATCCTGCTGGATCTTTTCTGCCCTCAGGATATTATATCTGCTGCTCGTAAAGGCTTCACAGTGACATATAGGTGCTGAGGTGTTTCTTCCTCTTCACCACACCCCCTGCATGTTGGTTCTTGTGTTAGTCCCATGGTGTGTAGGTGTTTGTTTAGTAGACAGTGTCCTGTTATTAATCTAACGTCTTGTTTGCTCATTAGGAGTAAACGTTCCGTTCTTTTCTTGGTTGGTTCATTTAGGAAGAGCTTTGAGTGTCTCTGCCCTGGTGACTCCAACCAGTGATTCTTGTGCCATTGATTCAGCAATGTTTTTATTTCCAGCTTAACTGTCTCCGCTGAGATTCCGAAAGCTGGTTCTAGTCCTGTGAAAGGAAAACTTGTCCCCTTCTTAGCCAGACTATCTGCTACCTGGTTTCCTTCGATCTCTGTGGATGCACTCTTGAACAAGTCCAGATTCTGTCTCACAGGATTCTAGTGCTTTTAGTGCGGCTTGGCTGTCTGTTACTATAGAGATTCTTTTGTTGCTAAAGTGGCTCTCTAGTAGTAATTTGGCGCATGTTAAAATTGCGTACAATTCTGCATGGAATACTGTCGTATAAGTTCCGAGTCCAATCGACTGATTGTGCCTCAGTCCTTTAGCTCCATGTATTCCTGCTCCGGTTCCAGGTGTTTTGGATCCGTCTGTATACATGACTATGTCATCTTTTTCCAACTATTTACATGTTCCCGTGTTTTCCTTGCGGGGATTTCTACCCTGTAGGTTTTATTGATGGTAAACTTTTTGCTGGTCCGGTCTGGCACCATTCGAAGGATGGAGTTGTTTTTTATGTCTGAAGATTTTGGTTCGACCATCTCTCCATTTATCCTCTCTCGAGTGAATTCTCATTCTGTAAGCTCCGCCAACTGCCCTCTAACTAACTCTACTCTAACATAATTTTAATCTTTCTGTTAGCTATCCAGAGAATAAAAAATCATGAAGCAACCCAAAATTCTTATTCTCTGATTAAGACGGTAGAATAAATTTATTTAACAGATAGTAAACTGTTACTTTATCTGAACTTGGAACAACCGGGCCTTTTTATGTTGCGCCTCAAAACTTTTTGGAAAACATTGATATTGTTTGTTCGATTTTGTAACAGTGGTAAAAATGATGTCGTTACGCATGCACAAAACCGAAAGGACAAACACTATATTAATCGCGGTGTAGAGTAATTTTAAGTGGCAATAAACCTACAAACTACTCATAAACTCATGCAAAATTAAACATCGGACACTTGAGCGTATTGTTGTGCATGTACAGCCGTAGCTTATACAAGGTTGCAATAAAAATAAATACCAGTTATAACTTTACTTGCCTTCACAATCGACTCGGTGGCTTTATGGACCTACTAGTTGATTATTATGAACAGTAAACCGACTGCAATTCGCTCATTAATGCGGCGCTAGCCACTGATTTCTTCTTTATTATATAACGTGCATAATCATTTCATAACGACTAATTACTGATTATTCTATTATGTACATACAAAAACGAAGGACAGGAGATAAATTTATAAATTCACATATTATTGCATAACTATTTAAACACGAGAGAATAGCGTGATTATTAAGCCTGATTTATACAAGCACCAGGCACATAACAGATCGAAATAAATTGTGAAATCGGGATTCGAACTCAAGACTTTTAGCCGAAGTAACGGTCTTACCAACTAAGCTATTGGCTGCTTTATCCCGATGGCTGACATGATCGTTTCACAATTTATTTCTAATATACATACTGTTATAGTTACTAAGTTTAAATGCAGTTTTCAGTCAAAATTTCATAAAACTGTTTACATACAATATTCAAAACAATGGGTCGATTCTGTTCACATCTGTAAATCTTACAGATCTGTAAATTTATAAATTATGAACAAAATCGCAACGAAAGCTAGCCCTCTTATGTATAATTTTATATTAATAAACAAAAATAGATGTAGTGATGCACGACGAGGCGAGAGTACTCTCGCATCTCGTCTCGTCTCGCTGCATTATACGAGACGAGAACGAGATTGCAATTTAAAATTCGAGGCGAGACCGATATACAGCTGCGAGAAGCGAGAAAGCGAGAGTCTCGCAATAAAAAAGTACTTGTAACTTTATAGCTGTGATTCATAAATTCAATGAAAAAGTCACCGTACAAGGAGTGGAGTCAACACTATACTTTTTTGAGTCTATCTATAGTCGATTTCGATTGGTATCGGTCCCAGAACGAGGAAATGCAGAATAAAGACAAAATCGGTTTTGCATCCAATAGAACTAGTTTTCTCCAATATTTCAGCCCCTAATTCATCCCAGTTAAAACTACGGTTAATAAAAATTTTGCCGCCTCTGAAAAGTAAAGGATGTTATATTAAGCGTCGATGGGAGTCAACACGGAGAGAATCGGAGTGACTGATTGCCGGCGAGTTACCTGTGTAGCGGTTTTTTATGATTAAGTCTTACTTAAATAGTGGACTATATTTAATGATAAATTGTAGGTACTTTTAGTTACAAAAAAGATTTTTAATATGTAATTCGTTTTATTGATGACAGATTGTATTAGCAGATGTTCATATTGAAATAGTTTAGAGATCTCAATTTGGTGATAAATTGGATATTTTAGAGGTAAATTAAGTTATTTGCTAACATATCACATTTTCTGATGACCGTAAATGAATAAACATTATGTTCAAATTGAAATAATTTGGTGACCAGAACACGTCTTTAAATATTTAAAAAATCATGATTATTTGATTTTTTTTTAAATCAGTGATTTTTATTTTTTGAAATAACTCATGATTTTTGCTAACCCTGATTTAAAGTTGACATCTAAAATGATAGGTCTGTGTTTGACACCTAAACTAAATAACGAAGTTTACAAATAATCCCTAAAAGCAATTTTACAAGGTTGAATTTGGTAAACGCGAAATATGAAAAATCATCTTGTATCTCTCGTAATGTAATATAGCATTAACCTTATCTTTTTTTAAATATGGATAAACTGTAGGTAGTAGATAATAAAATGAATACCTGACAGCTTATATAACAGCATTTATTTTACCAATATTAATTAATTATACTCCAAATATATCTCTGTGTTCAGCAACTAGCTTCTAGCAATGTAGCCGATTTATTATACCCATGTATGATACCTGTACCTACTATTAATACAACTTATTTTTCATATAAGTTTTTAAATTATAAAATACGATAATAAATGGTATGATACTTTATATATTAATGCAGGTAGTTTCTAAATAAAAATAATATTTATGTCAATCAGAAAAAGTGCAGAATTACAATTTTATTACTACAGTTAAGAATGAAAATAAATCACGTGTAAGTTTCTAATAATATCAAATAACTATAATTTTGTAACCACACGTCGTTCTGTTATTCTAAATTCAAATATCTTCAATATTTATAAATACAGTTATTTTCAAAGTTGTGCCAAAATTGTTCTGAATGTTGGACAACATGGGCGTTAGAATACGTCCGTACTACTATCAATAACGTTCTAGTTTATTTGTTTATTATTATCTACAAGTGTCATAATCATAAAAACATAGATAGAGATTAAATAACATACAAATATATTAATACAAGTATCACTATTTCGTACCTCAATTTATTTTTCATTTTAACAATAATTTTTTTAAATAAAGTTATCATCACGACTTGTTACCCATTTCTGGGTGTGCCAATTTCTTTTTATTCGTATATTTAAATTTGTTAAAGTGCAAGTATATTTGAGTTAAATACTATTTAGCAGGTATGTTATTACTGAAATTTATATGAACTGTAGTTTGTAATCGAGAAATGAATGTTCAGATATCCTACGCAATTATCGTAACGAAAATCATGTGACAGAATAAATAAAATTCAGTTTGGCTAACCAATAATTAAAAATTTTATTATTCATAAAAATATTCAGGCACGCACAAATAATAAAAGTTTAATGTATTTTGAGTTACATATGTCCATATGTCATGTGATATTACCTGGAACATAATAAAAAATGGAAAGAAAATTTAATTTTCTGTTGTAAAGATCGGATTACATTATACTTTTTCAAAATTGATACTAGATTTTAGTCAGAAAAAATAAAAGAGTATTTAACTTTTTTTGTCTTTTCCAAAGAGGTTTCATACTAAACCTGCGTACTGAGCGCACAGTACATTAGTCGCGTTCTTTTTAGCATTTGCTCCACCTCACCTCAGCTTAAAGTAAGAACTGTCTGTTAGAAAATCCGAAGTAATGTCCGCTGAACTTGAAAATAATAAACTCTCCATATCACTCAAACATAATAAATTTTAAATAATCATTACTTAAACTCCAGCACAATATCTTTAATATTATCGGCCATTTTCTTCAAATAACCTTTTCAATAACCAAAAAAATTATATGTAGCAGCCAGTGACAGCAAAACATTCACTGTTCATCTAAGATTAAAAACTCAACAAGCCCAACCTCTTGAGGTGACTAAGAATCGGGAAGAGGGGGGGGGCTCTTCTCACTTCGGTCTCACTCTATCTCACTTCAGTTACGACAAAAAAAACAGACAAAACAAGTGAGACAACTGAGATGAGCTAAGACGAACTGAGATATGTAAAAAGAACGCAACTATTGATGCCAACGTTGCTTTGAGATAGATAAATGTCAGTGTCAAAAAATACTAGTTAACAAGTTACAAGTTACTAGTTACAAGTGAAATTTTTAATAGTACTAGTAAATTGTGTTTCTGAAAAGTATTTTACTACGAGTAGTTTACAAGTTACTAGTTCACAAGTTAATAGAAGTGATATTTTAATAATCAAGTAAAATAGTGTTTCTGAAACAATTTCAATAGTCTAGTAGTTTTTTTAATAAATACTAGTATTTAATCCAATATTCTCTAAATCAAGTGATTTAATTTTCTGACTGGCGTTGACATTTTTAAGTGTTTTAATTTGAAAGTAAATTATTTTTCAATAAAAATGTCTACACTGGATGCGAAATGAACTATTTTGGGGATGACTCGAGATGCTAAAGATATTCTATCTAGAGCATTCTCTAAATAAATTGTCGAAAGCAGTTAATTCAATGAATGAATACAAAATATGTCAAACTTGTCACGCTTCGGGTTGAGTAGACAAGACTAGAAATATATCAGGGTCACATTTTGATCAAACTTAAAAAGGTTGTATTTAGTTTTTGTTCATATCTAGCAGAAGAATAAGTCCCAATAAATTAATTAATGTTTCTAACTTATTTGCCATGAGTAACCTCTCATTCATATGGGGTTTCTGCATGGACATAATTTATTCTTGCTTTAATTAGTTTTTGACGTCGCACTACTTCTTCAACACTAGACTCTGAGTCAGTAGACCACATTATTATATTATTTAAAAAAATATATTAACACTAAACAACGACAGACACTACATGAATCTGAATTAACATTAAAAAGAACCATTGAATTACATACGAAAAAGAAAAAAAACCCACGAACTGTCAAATAATACGACTAATGAAATTTATATTCAAAATTTACAAGACTTTTGACACTTGTAGCTTTTCTCTAATAAATTACTAGTTTGACAGACAATTCAAATATTTTGAGAAACATAATACTAATATTTTTTGTCAAATACACTAGTAAATACTAGTTCCCAACTTTTAAGCCATTCAGTAGATGGCACTGGCAACAGCGCAAATCTGAAGTAGCCGAAATTGCATTGGGTAAACTTGTCTCTTGTCTCCAATATTGAATACTGAATGGGTTAAGTGGAACAAGGTATAGTATTTTATTTTACACTTGTATATGTCAGTAACAAAAACTAGTAAACTTCACTAGTATTACTAGTGTAGGGACTAATAATACTAGTCCCGTATTTTTTGAGAAAGGCCCCAGATCAGATTTTTATTTATTATTTACGGAAATATTATTTTAGCTCTACTCGTATATCCTTCCACGTTGGCGGTATATTTGTAGCGATATTTGTAAATAAGCAGTGATATTTTTGCTGGGCATATTTTATTTTATTAGAGCATGTTCTATATTAGCCTTATGATTGAAGAAGCCCTTGCACCCTGCCATCTCATTTCCGCGCAAGAGCTTGTTTTTCTTTGGACCAGATCTCCATGTTTACCGCTGGCTTTTCCATTTATGCAAATTCGAAATGAATTTTCTGTATGACATACCTGACGTACATGATTTACCCTTGGAATGCGGGCGCCACCGCCGTAACTCAAAATGAATCGCGTATTCCCACATGACGGACGTATAAAATTGCTGGAGGGACCGTCCATGGCTACTGTGAGTACGGCTTCATGAAGCTCCTCGCTGCAGACATATTGCATGTGGAGTTGGAGAGGTGTTCTGGAAGACCTATTGGGATCTCCAATGACGACTACTTCTGGAATTTATTTCATTTCGATATTCTTGCGCAAGGATGGCTTATTTACTATCAAACAAATGCTCTGATTTTACTACACATCTACTTTATTGAGATTTTCATTTGATTCATGTTTTTTCAACACCTACTTATAAAGTGTTGTTCCAAATGTGTTGCAATTTCTTCCACAGACCACATGTAATTAACATTGGTTAATTTGATCTTATTATTTGTTTTTTATTACCTTCCGTCACCTTTAGGTAAGGAAGGTATTGTCTTTGGTCAAAAAATTCGATGATGAGTTTTTACTCAATAAGCACGTTTTAGAGTCCCTAGAATACGAATTTACTATTTTTACGATGATGTCTGTATGTGTGTGTGTGTGTGTGTGTGTGTGTGTGTGTGTGTGTGTGTGTGTGTGTGTGTGTGTGTGTGTGTGTGTGTGTGTGTGTGTGTGTGTGGATGTGTGTGTGTGTGTGGATGTGTGTGTGTGTGTGTGGATGTGTGTGTGTGTGTGGATGTGTGTGTGTGTGGATGTGTGTGTGTAACAAAATTTTCGTCTGCGATAACTCTAATACTACAGTTACAAAAATTATAATTTTTTCGTATACTTCTTCGTTACATCCATAGGAAGAGCTGATTAGATTTTGGTTACAATTGGTCAACCGGAAGTACCATCATTTGAAGATTTTAACAGTTTTTCTTGAAAAAACTATGTTAAATATAATTTTTTCACATTTGATGTTATTATAAATATTAAAGAATATTTTATTCTCTATACGATTTGACTGCATTTTATACTTAATATTAAATGGATATTGAGTTAAAAAATTATAAAGAAATTAAATTTCATAAAGTAGCCATACCTGTGGAAACAACTACTATATTAAGAAAATTCTGATTGAAAGATGTCAGTGTCAAGTGAAATTGACATAGTGTGTCTGTTTTATAATTTTACTGGAAATATAGGATCTTTTGCTTTCTCTATGGAATTTGTATAAAATACATACAACTGCTTTAAGGTAATGTACAAGAAATAATAATAATAAATCTTTTTTTTCTGCAGATACATTACACTGTATATAGAAAACGTCACAAAATAATAATTTTCTGTATGAAATTTGCATAAAATACATGCAACTGCCGGAAGCTAATGTACAAGAAATAGAATATTTAATTTAGCAAGGAACTTTCCGTATGAAATTTGTACAAAATATATAGAACTGACGGAAGGTAATGTGCTGGCCACATCAGATTTTTTATTTAGCGTATGGCAATCTACACAGTTAGTAACAATGAGCCTGTTTTACATTTTTCAAAAAGTATTTTAAATGAAAGTTTATGCAATATTTTTCTTATTAATAATTTATTTTCGAAAATTAATTAAATTAAATATTGGCGCCAAAAATAGTCATGAAAAACAACCTCCCACTCCTGTGTCGTAGAAGCACATACATTACGTCATTCACAGCCAATGAAGGTGTGTTAAAGAGTTAAAGTAAAATAAAATGTAAAAACCCAACCATCAGCTCTTCGACTTACTGCTTCCAGCCACAATTTTCTTTTCTTCGCATCTTTTGGCATATTTATAAATTCAATAGTAGGTTTGTTCCTAGCGCTATGATATACAATATTTCTTCAATAGAAACAAAACTATAATGTACCCTCGTCGTATCGCTAATGTAAATCAGTAAATATCACTGGGCCGTCATCGTACTGAGAACGTAGATGTAAAATGGGTCCATTAAAATACATTGGACCAAGAAGTATCGTACCGTCATTGTACCGCTAATGTAAATCAAGCCTTTAAAAAATCAAACAAGCAAACATTTGCAAAATGTTCAGTTTTCTTTTATTGTAAATTTATATAGATATATTGATTTTTACAAATCAACAGGTGTAACCACTTTTTACTTCCTTGCACGAAGTAAAGGAAGTATTGTAATCGCGAAAAATTTCGGTTTTGAGATTTCAACGGAAATATCCATTTTGACCATCCCTGAGTCCATTCTGACTAATTTCGTCGCGACGTCTGTACGTACGTACGTATCTCGCATAACTCAAAAACGGTAAGCCATAGAAAGTTGAAATTTTGTAATTAGGACTTCTATAACAAGTAGTTGTGCACCTCCCTTTTTGGTCATTACATAATTTCCAGAAATGGTACTTTATTTGAAGCCTATAATAGATTTTCATGAAAAACTATATTAAAATATAATCCAAAACGTTTCAAATTTGGTATATAAGACTTTTATATCAATTGGAATAACATAGCAGATTTTGGTTAAAACAGGCTAACCGGAAGTGATATATTACCTGAAGTTGACAACAGTTTTTCTTCAATAAAATGGTTTCATTTTGATTTTATAAATAAATGCTTTAAATAAAAGTTTTAGAGAATTAAATTCTGCGTCTAGCACATCAAGTATTATTAAATTAGCCCTTTGTATAAGCGAGATATGTAAATTTAAAACTTATATACTTTTTGGTTTTTGTAATGAAACTTGCTATGGATTAGGACAAAAAATAACAAAAAAAATAAAAAATAGATGTTAATGTCAAATTACGTCAAACACGTGCAATTTTATAATTGGGTCTATACTTCATCTTCATATTGGTCTTGCGTACAAGGAAGTCGTGTGGTGTCCACATCAGATTTTTTATGATACTATAATTATGTATTTGTATCACTGCAAATATATTTCTCTAAAACAATGTATTGATGGCTGGTATTGCTATCAAAGAATTATCAAAGCAATGTAAGTTACTTTTTCAACGGAAACGCATTAACACGTGCATGATTAGTTTATATTTCCGTGTAAGCTTTCTTAACGTTAGGTTGCAGCTATTTTGCACATAAATCACAATATGAAGTTATCTGCAAGTCAAATAGATAGCTATATAGAAACCTACTCTAGGCTTGTGCACCGTCTGCCCTTGAAAACACTAAATAGAGAGCATTCCTAGAATCATTCTCTACCGATAACATTAATTGGTGCGCTCACTAATTCATCATTAAATGCTAAATGATAATCTTTTTCAGAAATTATAAGCTAAAAATAGGTTATAAACAATAGGATATGATAAAGTTGAATTAATAGCAATAGATTAGTATGCAATTACACATAATGAAATCCATATTTAATAGATATAATTACTATATCACTAATAACTAAAGTAAATCGTGACTGCTAACGGTTAAAAGTTAAATCTTCTTATATATAAAAGTGAAAGAATAACCGCTAGACAAATCTACACTGTTGTACATATCGACGCCAAATTTTGTTTTAGAAGTTGTTGGAATACAACACATTGCACAGTTTTTTAAATCCTTGTACATAGTAAAGGAAGTATTGTAATCGCGAAAAATTTCGGTTTTCAGATTCCAGAAGAAATATCTATTTTGACTTGACTAATTTCGTCATGACGTCTGTACGTACATACGTACGTATCTCGCATAACTCAAAACGGTAAAGGTGCATTCACAAATGAAAATTAGGTTTAGATTTATGGTTTATACTTTAGATTTAAAGACTTTGGCCGCATATTATGTAATGACTCCATTCACACTTCAGAATTTAGGGTCTCTAAATCCAAATCATAAAGCTAAACATTGCAAGGTCCAAACTTTAGGTTTGTGATTTAGTTTGACGTCACAAACTTTACCAATGAGAACGAGTCTGAAATGATATAGATATATACACCCAGATTTATTTAGTATCCACTTGGTCGATTCGGCTTTTTAAACAAATGCGAGAAGAACATGGAGACTGTCATAACTTAATTGCTGAAATATAAACAATAATGCCAAGCGAATGTCAGTTTCACGGCGCATAGGTGTCTTGTTGAGTACTACTCTACCGATATTTTAATCTAGTTTTTGAAGCATTTACACAGATATCTGAACATAGTAAAACTAATTTTCAGGTAATTTAAACTTACATTTATGAATGACTTACTTAAACCTAAACAAAAACCATAAACCTAATTTTCATTTGTGAATGCACCTTTACAGGATACACATAAAATTGACTGAAAATCATCTATTTATACTTAAAATTTGTTGAAAATGTTGATTTTTTAATGACTATTTCACTCATAAATTTATAAGCCAATCCAAATTCAAGATTCTACCTAGTTACCAAGTTTGTTTAAAAGCCGAATCCACCAAGTGGATACTAAATAAAGATGGGTGTATACATCTATATCATTTCAGACTCGTTCTCATTGGTAATGTTTGTGACTAAATCATAAACCTAAAGTTTGGACCTTGCAATGTTTAGCTTTATGATTTGTATTTAGAGACCCTAAATTCTGAAGTGTGAATGGAGTCATTACATAACATTCGGCCAAAGTCTTTAAATCTAAATTATAAACCATAAATCTAAACCCAATTTTCATTTGTGAATGAACCTTAAATTTCAGCTGAATTCATAACCAAATGAAAGTTTTCATGTTATGAAAGAATTGCGAAAAATTCCAAACAGGCGTCATTTTACAAATATTTAAATAAATCTTTGTTCAGATGGTATTAAGATTTGAAATTGAGTTACTTTATACATAAATTATATCCGTAGAACAGGAATTTTGTGTTAATTTGAAAATAATTTTAATCTGTAGAGGAGTTGTGAGAAAAATGAAATGCATAATTTGGAGCAAATTTTTCCCATTTTTTTCCAAAATTTCGATCCTAATTTCCGCAATCCCTAGGGCCTTTTGACAGTTTTAAAATAATATATCAAATCGACTCCTCCAGAGTTCGTTTTTGCTAGAATTAACGTTATCTTTAGTCGAAATTGAGATATTGACCGATTTGTAACCTCACATTTTTAGCCAAAAATATACAATTTTTAAACCCGGGTTTGAGTAGTTTTAACTGGAAATTTAATCACTTTTATACTGAAAATATACAAATTAATACTCTAAAAAGTAACGTAAACATGCACTCATAACTCCTGAATTCTGAATTACTTGAAATATTTCTCGTTTTGTACAAGGTTAAAATATAAAATGACTCACGGTTGCGAAGCCCGCGAGTACCAGTTAGTACAAATAAATTTTGGGAAACATAGGTAATTGCGTAAATAATTCATTTTATTTTTATTTTATGCCGCAAATGTCGTGTCTTTTCTGAGAACCACCTAATATACAAATAAACTGCTTATCTCTGCGTATATTTAATACCCATATAATCTATAAGTTCAGCAAAACAGCAGCTAGTGTTTATGTAATTAACCGCATAAGCGACAAAAAATATTTCGCTTCTTCTACAGTACAAAACGTGCACGTTTCTAAATATTATCATACCCATAGGTCACAAGCTATCACAAATGCATTCTTCCAATTTCTTACGTAGGCAATTATAACTATTAAGAAAAATTAGGAATTATTAATCTATCAACAAATTATGTTGAAATAGTTTACATATATCTCTCATATAATTAACTTTCGTTATTTCAGATATTTAAGTATCTAGAAATTAAGAAGTATTTATATAGACAATATTTGTAGGTATTTATTTATTAAATTACATAAAACGACTATTTGTCATTCAATTAACTTAAGTGCCTATTTAATGAACTTGTGTATCTATAGGCAACGCAACTTTTGTTCAAGTATTTCCCTAAGTTAACCCAGGTCCGGCGCTAGGCGGTAAGCGTGGCAGAAGGGCGCCAACACGGGGGAGGGCACCGAAATTTTTAAAAAATAAAAAAATATTTATAGGTTTATCAAGAAAATTACGTGTAATTCTTCAAATATATATCTAATACATACTCTTAAAATACCTTTATAATATATTTTTTTCATATTTAATGCTATTGTAAATATTAAATAATATTTTATTCTCTATACGATTTTATTATAAAGAAATGAAATTTTAAAAAACAGCCAGCTGTGCTATAAACCTGGAAACATCTACTATATTAAGAAAATTCTGATTGACAGATGTCAGTGTCAAGTGCAATTGACATAGTATGTTTGTGTTATAATTTTGCTGCAAATATAGATACTTTCTGTATGGAATTTCTACAAAATACATAGAACTGACTTAAGGTAATGTACTGGAAATATGGAATATTTTGCAAGAAACTTTCTGTGTGAAATTTGTACAAAATATATAGAACTGACGGAAGGTAATGTGCCGGCCACATCAATTTAAAAAAACATCTTGTTGCAAGGACATTGACGATACTTTCAAAATGTGGGTTATATAAGATTTTGTTAGAAAAGTGACAGATCTGTTTCATGTACAGTACAGGCCCGAGTATGGGTGTGCCTCACTATCGTGTATTAGTGTACAAAATTATGACGTCACAAAATCAGACGCATAATCTTTATAAGGGGCTGTCCTTAAATTACGTAACGCAAAATTAGGAAATTTTTGATACCCCCTCCCCCCTTTGTAACGCACCCGTAACGCAAACATGACCCCCCCCCCATATATTACGTAACGCAGTACTTGACCCCCCCATTTTTTTACTGGATATAAAAGTATATGGCCTCCTTAATATTCAGTTAAAATTTGAAACAGAAACTATTTAAATTAATGTATATAAAGATGAAAAATAACAGAACAGAACAGAAACTATTTAAATTAATGTACATAAAGATGAAAAATAATGTACTACTCTTGCCCTACGGCTTGTCACCCCAATTTTTTTACTGTATATAAAAGTATATGGCCTCCTTAATATTCAGTTAAAATTTGAAACAGAAACTAATTAAATTAATGTACATAAAGATGAAAAAATAACAGCACAGAAATTAAAAGCATATGCATTTCCATATGCTTTTAACAAACTATTGAAAAGTTTTTCCTTATCAACAATACTTGAATTCATGTTTTAATATGAATTGCATTGCACGAATGAAAGACCACTGTCCCGAATTTGAACTGTGCCCGACATATTATGTTGACTGTTATTGAAAACAAACGACTGCCTGCATATACGATTTAGCACCGCGAAATTTGAATGTTTCAAAACTATTAAAGCAAGTTTAGCAATATTTTTTATATTTTATCGTTACGTAACGCACACATTAACCCTCCCCCACCCCCTCGTAACGCTGCGTAACGCTACTCTTGACCCCCACCCCCCCTTGAAGCGTTACGTAATTTAAGGACAGCCCCTAAAGAAAATCATATAAAAAGTATAATAAGATTAAATATTTTTGATGTATATATGCATAATATTAGGTAAATTTTTCATTTATGAAAGAAAAATCTTTTTGGTATGACCCCATTAAGTAAATATAAAATATAAACTAAAAAAGTACAGCTGGCAGCTGCCTCGTACCAAATTAATGTGTGAAGCTTATATTTTTACACTCTACGTAAAATTATACAATCAAAAAAATTTGAAAATTGATATTGTTACTCTGTACTAAAATGGAAAGATCCCATTATATTTTCAAGTCAATCTACAAACGGGAAATGGCACTTTATTTCACGCTCTACGAGTAAGTAGTTTTTCTTAGAAAAATATCTCTAAATATTTTCGTGATTTATGTTCATCTGTCAAAATTAAAGATTATTGAGTTTTCTAATTTTCCTAAATGTATATTTAATAGATGAATTTATAAACATTTAGCCCATTTTTATAAATCCAGCAATCTATGCTTTGAGATAAACACAACTTCTTGGTCCTTGGTAACACAGTCATTTTAAATTAATGGTAGAATTTAAAAAAATACATTATAAAAAATGGAATTTATAAACTATATAAAACTATATAACTAATTAATATTTACACCATTTGAAGACGTGTTGGACAAAATTTTGTATGGCTCATGTGTGTTAATTACAAAAGTCACTTGAGAAAATTGCCCCACTTGGTCTGACGCCCTTGTGGGCTAACAATTTTCTTGCGTGACTTATTTGCAATATAACACATTTGTACGATAAATAACTATACTTTACCGAATTCGAACTGGGAACTTCAGAATCACAAGATTAAAGATAAAGTAGCAAAATAAAACTTAAAATGCAAAAAATAAACTAAAAACTATCTGTTTGGAATATGGAAAATTTAATAAATTACACATTAACATGTTAGATAATACAAGATTTTTTATAATCGTATACAACAAAAAATTTATTTACAATACCAATTATTATTTTGGCATTGTATGTCAACAAATTTTACGACGAATTATATATTTTTTTACCATCGAATGGAAATTTCCTATTTCCACATATTTTTATCAATCTATTTCTTTTTAATTTATTTATTATTCGATGATTCAAACATTCTAAAAACAGTAAAAACTAAACAAACAAATATCTGCATTTGTTAAAAAGTCATCGCCAACTATAACTCCAAACTCCCCTTCTATCTTTCCATAATAACAACAAAAATATTTCATTCACATTAGTTATGTAGTTCCTGCACCTATGTTTACATACGACAGTAGGCAGTCCATAGTACAACGTTAGCAAGCACCACTACAGGCGCACATTGTGTCGCGTGAGTCTAGTTTACAGAACTAATGACCTTGCAATGATACGTGACGTCACAATTTGGCATATTACGCACTGGCAGGAGTGAGCGACACTTGCTCGGCGCATGCGCAGGAGGAATAAGACGGAGTTACGCACGAGAGAAGATGTGAAATCAAGATGGGAAGAGAATTTCAATTGACATTGAGCAATCTGGCTTAAATAATAGTGTAAGTATCGTCATTTATCTAGGTCCAAGATCGAGAATGAAGGGAGACATATAAACTGCTCAAAACGGTACAGGGTTATTTTAATGACTAAAAGTAAAATGAAAATTTTAAATTACATATATTCAAGTATTTTTAAGAAAAATTTTATCTATCCATTTTTCATATTATATTGTTACTAATGACACGATTTTCTTTTGTTTTCATCTGTTTAACATTTGTTATAATTGGACATTGCAATACGTGTTTTTCATACTAAGGCCCGATATTTTCATCACCGGTCTGTTATCTTTATTAAATCCCAATTACAGAGTGGGTTCACATTCACACACATCCACGCCTTAGTGGAATTCGAACCCAGAGCCCCGAAAGCACTCATGACATGAGGCGTTGCTCTAACCATTGAGCCACCGGAGCTATAATAAAATAAAGATTAAATTTTAAATACCGGGATAGAATAGAATTCACTAATCCAAAAATGAGGATTAGCTTAAACATTTTTGTGAATCGTTAATTTTTGTTAATCTAAATACATACCTACATATTTACTTATGCTGGAAACTGTATTGAATTCCTTTTCTATTGTTCTGTTTACTTTTTCCTTTTTAAAACGTTACTATTATTTTGAAATGATTACTTCTTTGATGTGACATTTATCTGTCATTAATGCAAATCGATAGAAAATTTAATGATCTTTAATTTTTTTAATAACATTAATCTCGAAAAAATAATATTTAAAGGTATTTTTCGAAGAAAAACCATTTTGAGCTTCTAGTAAAGTGCCATTTCCGGTCATCCGATTTTCACCAAAATCTAATGGGCTCTTTCCAATACAGAAAAAGTTCGAAATACAAGGGTTTAAAATTTTCTGAATGACAGTATTTGAGTTAGAGTGGAGGATCCACACGTCACACATACACACAGACATCATCGTAAAAATGTTAAAATTGGATTCTAGGGACCTTAAAACGTGGTCATTTACCAAAATCTCGATATGCAATTTTTAGCACGATCCCATCCCTATACCTCCCTTACCAAAGGTAGCGATGTAAAAATTACAAATGTGTCAAATTTTCGATGCCACATTGTTCTTATAATCGGCAGTTAAGTTAACAGACTTTTAACCGGTGATGGAAATATCGGCCCTAAATATTTTTCCTATTTTGTATTAATTTATTTTATTTTAAAATTTGAAAGAAATATTAAAATATCAAGGTTGGTAATACTAACAGTTTCAACAATCATTAAAATTTAATTTCTTTTCACATTTGACATTTTGGCAACAGTTATTAGGCTAGAGTTAAAATTTATAGTTATTATGTTATGAACCTACAAATAAATACTTTGAATTTTAATTTAAAAGAGTGCTTTACTGTTTGATGTAATTATTTTACTATAAAAAATATAATTGCAGTAATTTTCCATCAATAATGACAACTGAAATGAAAGATATGTGATATATGATTCACACTTAAGGTGCATTCACAAATGAAAATTAGGTTTATGGTTTTTGTTTAGGTTTGAATGTGCATTCACAAATGAAAATTAGGTTTAGATTTATGGTTTATACTTTAGATTTAAAGACTTTGACCGCATATTATGTAATGAATCCATTCACACTTCAGAATTTAGGGTCTCTAAATCCAAATCATAACGCTAAACATTGCAAGGTCCAAACTTTCGGTTTATGATTTAGTTTGACGTCACAAACTTTACCAATGAGAACGAGTCTTAAATGATATAGATATATACACCCATCTTTATTTAGTATCCACTTGGTGGATTCGGCTTTTTAAACAAATGCGAAAAGAACATGGAGACTGTCATAACTTAATTGCTGAAATATAACCAATAATGACAAGCGAATGACAGTTTCTCGGCGCATAGGTGTTTTGTTGAGTACTGCTCTATCGATATTTTAATGTTGTTTTTGAAGCATTTACACAGATGTCTGTATATATCAATACTAATTTTCAAATAATTTAAACTCACATTTATGAATGACTTACTTAAACCTAAACTAAAACCATAAACCTAATTTTCATTTGTGAATGCACGTAAGTGAGCAACTTCACAAATACTAAATGTCCATAAACAGTGTCACAAAATTCATATTCATCGTTTGCGTGATCGTTTTTAAGAAACATTGTGTAAGGAATTTGTATAAAAAAAAATCTGATGTGGCCAGCACATTACCTTCCGTCAGTTACATATTTTGTACAAATTCCATACAGAAAGTTTCTTGCACAAGATTCCATATTTCAAGTACATTAACTTATGTCAGTTCTGTATATTTTGTACAAATTCCATACAGAAAGTTTCATGTACCTAAGAGATTCTATATTTTCAGTAAAATTTTTATTATTATTATTATTAAATATGGAAAAATGATATCTAACAATGTTTTTTTAAGAAGAACTGTTAAAATCTTAAAATGAGGGTACTTCCGGTTGACCAATTATAGCCAAAATCTTATCATCTCTTCACATGGATGTAAAGAAAAGGAATACGAAAGAATTAGTATTTTTTGAATTATAGTATATGAGTTATCGGATCCGAAAATATCGTCACACACACACACACGTATATATACATACAGACATCATCGTAAAAATAGTAAAATCTTATTCCAGGGACTCTAAAAAGTGCTTATTCATCAAAAACTCACCACCGAATTTTTTGACCATAGACAATACCTTCCTTACCTAAAGATGACGCATGGTAAAAAAGAATTGACAGAAGGTAATGTGTTTTCCACACCAGATTTACAAATTATCAATACTGAATATTATAAATATTACTACGCATTTGTAAATTTTATTGAAAACATGAATACATATACATGTAGTAGGTTGTTTGGTCGTTCTTGAACTACATAAATTATTTAAATACTAACCTGAAATTACTGAAATCTTAAAACCTAATTTTGACATTTCCTTTCGATAGGTCATTGTCAACTTAAGGCTAATATTTACGTCAGAATTGTGAAATCGTCTAGAATATGCTAATTACGAATATAATCGCATGAGACTGGAATTTCGAACCTTAGCATTTTTCTTCTGCCTATCGCATGTTTATTTGTTTATTTTTATTTATATTCAACAGTTAAGTGTCCAATAACAAAACAAATTAATCAAAACAAATACTGAACATAAAAAAGAGAATAAGTAAATCTTTTAATCAGCTAGGTTATGGTTCTCGTAATACTAGATACGTCATTAATAAAAAACCTTCTTGTATTATAAATTTTCTCATGTATTTTTCCATTCTACTTATACATAAATTCAATGAAACAAAGAACTTAAAAATAGAATACAAGTAATTTTTAGTATTTAAAATTGTTTCAGTCTAGTCTGTCTCTGGTTCAAATGACTGGTGACAACTATAATTTAAATTTAATTACTATAATAATAACTTTAAACACTCAAATTAAATTATATCCCAGGAAAATTCTAGTAAATTTATTTAATCTTCGTTAGTAATAATTTTGTGACAGCATAAATTATGCGCATTCAAATTCGCGCTAAAATTTATGCTAATCAATTAATTAATGATTTTACAACTGAGTTGATAACCAGGTTAGTTTTGTTTATTTTAAATTCAAGAATATTCCGTGGCCGAAAGCGTTAAGTGACCGACTATGATTTTAACAGTCCGCGTTAGAATCCGGGTGTAGATAATATTTAATTATATTATAGTACAAGTGGATAAAGACATTTTATCAACAAGCGTAAAAACCGAACAGTTTAAATTTCTAGTACTTTAATTAAATTTAAAGATGACATTTGATAATTGTATTTAAATTTTATAATATTGTTTATTCAGGGTTAACCGGGTTACTTACGGTTAACCGGATGTTAAGATTTTTTCGAATAAAATATGCTCAGTTACTATTAAATTTTTTGATATTTGGACAAAGAAACTTGCTATAATTTAATAAAAATTAATATTCCTAACTATACTACTGCGTAGTTAATACAGTAATTTTTATATTGCCAATAAAATATTGTAACAAAATAAAAAACCTGATGTGGACACAATTGCACGTATTTGACGTAATTTGACATTAACATCTATTTTTTATTTTTTTGTTATTTTTTGTCCTAATCCATAGCAAGCTTCATTACAAAAACCATAAAGTATATAAATTTAAATTTATATATCTCGCTTATACAAAGGGCTAATTTAATAATACTTGATGTGCTAGACGCAGAATTTAATTCTCTAAAACTCTTATTTACAGCATTTATTTCTAAAATCAAAATGAAACCATTTTATTCAAGAAAACCTGTTAACAACTTCAGGTAATATATCACTTCCGGTTAGCCTGTTTTAACCAAAATCTGCTATGTTATTCCAATTGATATAAAAGTCTTATATACCAAATTTGAAAAGTTTTGGATTATATTTTAATTTAGTTTTTCATTAAAATCTATTATAGGCTTCAAATAAAGTACCATTTCTGGAAATTATGCAATGACTAAAAAGGGAGGTGCATAACTAGATGTTATAGACATATGTCACGACGAAATTAAGTCAGAATGGATTCAGGGATGGTCAAAATGGATATTTCCGTTGAATCTGAAAACCGAAAATTTTCGCGAATACAATACTTCCTTTATTTTGTACAAGGTAGTAAAAACAAAAATTCCCAATTTCCCTAATTTAAAGATCATTCCGTAAATTTTATGTCATTATAATTTAATATATTTTTTAAAAAATCTGATGTGGCCAACACAACACCTCCCGCCATTTAAAATTTATTTATTTACTTATGCTGAAAAGAGTATTAAGTCCCATTCCATATAAGTATGGTTCTAATTACTATTTTCTTTTTAAAACGTTACTATTATTTATTTGAAATGAATAGTTCTTTGACAGTGACATTTATCTGCCAGTAACATACATTTGAGACATGAACTGCAAACCAAGGAGTTGTGTTCGCTATTTGTTGAAATTATCCATAAAATATATAGAAAAAGTATTAATGCAAACCTTTAGAAAATTTAATAATCTTTAATTTTTATAATAACGTAATCTCGAAAAAATAACATTTAAAGGTATTTTTCGGTGAAAAACTATTTTGAGCTTCAAGTAAAATCGGGGTTATCTGATTTACACCAAAATCTAATGGCTTCTTTCCATATTAGAATAAGGTAGAAATACAAGGTTTCAAAATTTTCCGAATGATAGTATTTGAGTTAGGGCATAAACAGGAACCACACACGCACACACACATATACACATATACACAGACATCATCGTGAAAATGTTAAAATTGGATTCTAAGGACCTTAAGACGTGTTCATTTACCAAAATCTCGATATGCGATTTTTAGCACGATCCCTATACCTCCCTTGCCAAGGGTAGCGGGAGGTAAAAATGGTACAACTATTTAAAATTAAATATATAAACTAAATAAAAACAAATATTCCTAACTACACTAATGTAGTGTACCATATAATAACCATGGTAAATTAAAGAAATAAAAGAAATAATTTGTTTATATTGCTGAAGGATCGAGATATACGGAGAGTAAATTTTGAAATATATTGTTTAGTTATTATATTGCATTAATTATTTAAGATAATGTTTATTTACATTAAAAAGAATTATGTTTTATTTTATAATTATGTATGTTTTCTTTGAATATTAAATTTAATTATTAAACGCATAATTATTAATAAAGGAAATTTGAAGCTCAACAGATTTTCGAGGAAAACCGATAAATCCAAAATTTCTTTTTAAAGATTTTTCTAAGTATTGGAACAACAAATTTGATTTTGTTTACAAACGATCAACCGGAAGTGATATTTTAGTTAATGCTGATTGCTATTTTAAATATGGAATTGGCGGGATGTCATGTGCTGGCCACATTAGATTTTTAATTTATCATCCTACGCATGTATTGATAATTTACCTGGAATCAAGGCTAGAGAAAACTTTTCCTCTTGAAAGAGTGATATCTAAATTCGCATAAAAAGTTGAGTATTGAATAAAATATGCATTATGCGTATAAAATCAAATATGACGCATAGTATATGAATCCACGTTATGCAGATTCTGTTGCTTTTAAATCCGTAGGGAAATTATGGAAATTCTAGTAATAAACGGAAAATGGATGTATAAAACTATGATTGCTACGTAGAATTTTTTTAAATATACTCAAGTTGAACATGTCAGCTTTTGTGATAATTGAGAACGTTTGAAAGCAACTGTAGTATTTTGGAATACGTATTAGTGTTGTTTTTGCAAATTTGGAACCTATTCATAAGTGATTCATAATGCATAAATAGGAGATACTCGTAATAAACAAATACACGTGTACAACTTCTTTCATCCAAAGTCAACAACATATTTTTATTTGTTTTGTACTACAACAGCTTATAGTTCTTGATTATAAAACGGCTTACGTATTTGTATTGTATTTACTTTTCTAGTTAAAACTAGGTACTTGCAAATTTACAAATCATTTAGTACTTCAATATATGTACATTGCAAAGACGTTTCCTTTATCCTTCTAATTTTAAATAATATAAATATAATATTGGTTTATTATCGAAGGTGGCTGCGCTTTCTATTGGAGCACTTGATCAGCCATATTTTGGGTTTACAAAGTTCAACGTTGTAAAATTACTTTTAGGGATTTTTTTATTTGTGGAATTAGTAACTTAGTGTGTCAAACACAGATCAGAGCATAAATTTATGAACAGAATTTATTTTCACATATTCAGTGTTGTATTACAGCTCGTTGAGAATAGGGGATTACAGCTCAATCGAATTAAGTGAAATTAGTAGAAAATAATGAAAGTAGATGCTTAATAATGAATATTAATAAATAAATAAATAAAATAATATAATTGAAATACTTCGGAATTAAGGCGGTTTTTGTTTTAGCAGCTCGTCACTCATATGAAATCCATATATATTATTTTGATTGGCGACTCAAAGACCACCTATAAATTTATAACGAATACCGAGTTAGGGGGTGGAGTCTACTACCAATGGAAGTAGACAAATTCAAATAGCGGACACGTGGCTACCAGCCCAGTACTGCAATTCTCAAACAGTTTTTATTTGAATATAAATTTCTTGCATTAAACTTAATAATTTTGATACACTTGCAATTATAAAGCATGTAGACTTGTACAGTGCTACAATATTAATTTGTTTTTTATAAATATAATTTAAAAATAGCATACATTTCAAGAACATTTTAGATCCACGAAGAAAACAGTTTTATATAAAAACTTATATTCGTGACGTCACATCTATATTTTCAAACTTCGGGGGACCATAACTCGCTTATTAATAGGAATTTTTCACCGGATTTCCACCAATTGTCTTAGTTTTACTTATACTTACTGATGAAATTATAAAAAAATGGTGGAATCCCCTATTGTTTCTCTTTTTTTAAATGGAACACCAAATATATTTTCATATATTTTGAATTGTATTTAATTCACATATACGCACATATATTTTTTTTTAAATTTTCCTCTGCGTTATCAAGTTATTCCGTTTTTTCTCTAAAATGACCTAATACACGCATTGCTTTATAAAGGCGTACTAAAGTTATTTTAATAGTAAAAATTAAGAAAATTTTCTGTACAACTATAACTATACTCTATCTATGTTCCCGTATATTTTTTGTTCAATATAATTATACAGGGTGTTCAATAAAGACAATCAAATTTACTCAATTTCAAATGAATATAACGCGTTATTTTCAAATGGAACACCCTACATTTTATTATTTAGTTGGGTTTCTTTTTATGTTATCTTTATGTCATTAAGGGTACCCTATGCCTAAAACCAATAATTTCGGAGTTAGTGACCATTTTTTCTAAATTTATTTAAATTAAATATAGGATACTATGGAAATTGTGTTTTTATTAAGAAACAATTGCAATAATGGACAGTAGTTTGCATTAGCCAATAAATAAAACTGTTTATTAATAATATTAGTGCGATTAGGTAATAACAATTTATTCATATGAATTTTTCGCAAGAAGAACTGTCAATACATTCATACTCTAACATTATATGTAGTTACTGTCCAGGCCTTCTCTGCACTTTTTTACCAAATGCCATTTCGAAATGTCAAATTAGACACTCTTAAATACATTTTATTTTATTTTGGAATCATAAACTTATTTATCCGCCCTCAAAAACGTGCGCAATTTGGCTTTTATCGCCCGAGAGCTCATAAAGTTGCCAAGCAACAGTCAGTCAAACGTCAAAATCGTCGTTTTTAGATAAATGTCAGACAACATAATAAATTCGATAAACCCCTTTTTTTGAACTGCTCGTAAAACTATTCGTATCCTTTCTCGTTTACGTCTTTTCACTTCTGTCAAACCAACTTGCTCTGGGCAGCGTCAAATTCATTCGACATTTCTTTTGAATAATCGATATCTTCCATTTTCGTTTGACAGTAAATTAAAATTTGTTATAAACAAACAATATAGCGAGAAACCACAGCATACTTAAAATTCACAACGCCAGCACAACGATACCGAATATATACCCATTGAATCCTTGAATTTCGAGAACCAAAATAAAATAAAACGTTGTATGTACCACGGGCATAATCAAGATTGTAGCACTCGGGAAAATTAAAGCTCTCCGCTGCGCGTCGACCTTTAAACATTCCCCCGTGCTACAATCTTTTGATTATGCCCTTAATACATAAATAACTATTATATCCTTTTCAAGAGGTGTTAGATAAAATTTTGTATGGCACATGCCTCACGGCCTAATGAGCTAACACTTTTCTTGCATGACTTATTTGCAATATCACATTATTTTAAGTGTTATACTTTATTTCTCAATGAATGAAAATAGCTACGTAAAAAAGCAATTATTTCGATAATGTTTATAGTTATCATTGACAATATTTTATCCGTCTAATTTTAGAATGAATATAGGTATAATATAAGCGCGGCAATGGCAACATACATAAAAAGCAGTGTCTACTTCGCGAGGCAACAGGTGTCTCTTAATTCAGCTCAATATTTCCACATGCAAAGTCCGCTCCGCGCACTTGTACAGTAGATATCAACTGGCTGGTTTCATAATCAACTTGGAGTTGGAATAGAGCGATGTAAGACCACGCCGTGCGAATGAAACGCGTTCTACACGAGAAAGTGAGAAAAAACATGTTTATATTATGTGACGTCACTGACATCGTAGTTACCTTGACTTTTAGTTGCAAAAACTACGAGCGTTTGTTTATGTCCGTTTCAAAATACAAGCGCCGTATCAATTGGCAAGTTATCAACGAAAACTGGAATAAAGATACCGACACTTTACCCAAGGCACGTGCATTTATGCATTTTTGCAAACTAGTAAAAACATGCGGAAGCTTGCATCATACTAGTACATCGTAGTCTATCTCTTTCTCACATAAGGTGAAAATTCTTCTTTTCTACTTATGCGCAGAGCTGATCTTTTATTATACAGGGTGCACACGAGAAACCGTAAAGATAGCTTTAGATGATCAAATATTTACATCAATTTTTACTTCTTATTGAAATATAAGATTCTTGATCAAAAAAATCCAACTTAGGGCATCTAAATATCAAGGTCATTTACTTCAAATTTTAGTTATTTCGAGGGATTATTGCATCCTAGGTTACATTCATTGTATTTTATAATGCAAGTATTCTTGCCTCCCGCTACCATTGGTAAGGGAGGTATACGGATCGTGCTAAAAACCGCATATCGAGATTTTGGTAAATGTGCGTTTTAAGGTCCCTAGAATCCAATTTTAACATTTTCACGATGATGTCTATGTGTATGTATGTGTGGATCCTCCACTCTAACTCAAATACTATCATTCAGAAAAATTTGAATCCTTGTATTTCGAACATTTTCTGTAATGGAAAGAGCCTATTAGATTTTGGTGAAAATCGGATAACCGGAAATGGCACTTCACTAGAAGCTCAAAATAGTTTTTCTTCGAAAAATACCTTTAAATGTTATTTTTTCGAGATTGTTATAAAAATTAAAAATTATTAAATTTTCTATAGATTTACATGAATACTTTTTCTATATATTTTATGGATAAATTTATAAAATTATCTATCATTTAAATCCCACAGCCTACGCTTTAAACAAACAAAACGCAGTTATTCAAATGTATGTAACTGACAGATAAATGTCACCATCAAAGAATTAATCATTTCAAAATAATATGAGAAACTTTTTAAAAAGAAAAAAGTAAATAGAACAATAGAAAAGGAATTCCATACAGATTCCAGCATTAAATATGTAGGTATGTACAAAAATGTTTAAGCTAATCTTCATTTTTGGATTAGTGAATTCTATTCTATCCCGGTATTTAAAATTTATCATGTCATGAGTGCCCTCGGGGTTCGGGGTTCGAATCCCACTAAGGCATGGATGTGTGTGAATGTGAACCCACTCTGTAATTGGGATTTAATCCTGTTAAAAAAAGGTGGTTGCTTGGATTAGATTAGACCATATTTTAAGAAATAAACTATCAAAATTAGAGTAAATTTCGCTAATCCAAAAATAAGGATTACCTTAATCTTTTTTGTGACTCGGGCTGTAAATGGTAGGAGGTACTGTATTGGCCAAACCAGATTTTTAAGAATTTTATTTCAAAAGACAATACCTACTGTTATTTTCAAATATCAACCATCGGAACAAACAAAGCAAAGCTGCCTGGCTATGTTGATTTTGTCTCATAATTGCGATATAACCATATCGTGCTAGTACGATATTCATATCACGCTATACTGAGTTTTTTAATTCAAAATCTACGCGCCTAAAAACAACTTACGCAGCCAATCACAAGCTTTTTAGGCGCGTAGTTTTTAAATCGCGCCTCTGAATTAAAAAACAGAATATAGTGTACGATATTTTCAACTTTCTTAAGTATGCTACAGTTGAGATATCTATTATTTTCTGAAATGGCCATCTAAAAAAATTATTTTTTCCACGTCTTTAAATTAAGTTTCTCGGACTCTAAAAGCATAAATTTTAGAATTTTGGCACCTAAAAAAATTTTTTTTCATGAATACTATTATTTATTTTACTACTTCTTCATTTTGAAATTTAAAATCAATAATTTGTATGAAGAACCTATAGAGATCTTATAAAATGTAAGACGATATATAATAAATAATTACTTTACTATCAAGTGTGTTAATAAGGGTGATTAATGATTAATTAACACATGTGTTAGTTACAATATTTTTTTCATGGCAGTTTTTTTTTTTTGGTTAGTAACTTTTGACACATTAGTTTTGACAATTGTACAGCAGTGGTATCTATGGTTACCCACTAAAATCGTATATTAATAGAAATCATTCATTAGTAAGGGTTATTAATGAATGATTTTCTATAATAAACAAAACTTATTAATAAACGGTCAACTGAAATATATAATATAATATAAAACTCAATAATATAATGATTATTACTTGATGAAAAAAGTGTTTACTCTTTTTCTGCAGTCAGTACATACTAGTATACGAGATACATACATCAATACATATTTTTAGATAAACAGTTTTAAGTATCGATATGACTAATGCTCTACTTATATAATTATTTAATTATAATAATTAAAGTAATTTTAAATATACGTATATATTTTTGTTCAATTTACATACGGACATCAATTTCGAATTTATATTAAAATACTATCCTACTTTTAACCAAATTCTGAAATGAATTTCGGTATATTCAAAATATAAAACGTAATTTCTTTTTTTAATTTGAATATTTGAAGAAGTTAACGCATAATTAATATGAATCAGTAAGTAAAAATAAAACCGCGAAAATTTCCTCTATGAAATTAATAAATATTTAATATGAGGCTCAGAATATAAAGCTATGCAAAACAGTTTTTTTTATCGCCTATCGCAAGATTGGAAATACCCAACATATATCAAACAGTTATATCAAACAGTAGTATACTAAGAAATTACTACCATTTCATATCAAATGTTTTCTCAATAAATAAATAAAAAGAATATAAACATATTTTAAAATATTGCCTAATAAATATTTCAATCTGACAATATTTCCAACAATGCATATTCGTAGAATTTAAGCAATCTTCACTTATTATTATCATCATCCATTTTTGAGTGTGCCAAAGGACGGTATACTAAATAATTGAAGAATAGTGACAAATGGCTATTTTCTTCATTCATAATTTTACGCCTACAATTTAAATTATATAGTTGAGGGCGAAGTTAAATGCCACTTTTTTGTGTGAAAAGGTACTGAATTCTACTTCCGGTTTGGCCGGAAGTAAGATAAACGCAGATTTTTTAAAATAGAATGCTGTATACATTTCCTTATTTTCCTTAAAGTAATTTAAATTTGTATTGATTAAAACTTATATTTTCATTAAAAATAACTCAGTTGTTTGGTCTGTTCGTTTCGCTTATTTGCGTCTCATATACTGTTTACTGCCGCGATAATATACTTATGGACATGGCAGTAAACCGTAGACGCAAAGTAGCGAAACATTCTGTTCACGTCAGTATATCTTACAGACAGGATTGGCAAAAATTATGATTTATTTAAAAAAAACAAAAATTATTCATTTTTTAAATCAGTTAAATCATGATTTTTTTATTTTTAAGATGTGTTTGTGTTATTGCTCTTTTTAAATTGTTTTAAAAGTAATATATATAAATATTACATTTCATAAACAAAAACGAAATCTTTTATAAATAAAACCCTACAGAATGCACTTGCTTTTTTTTTTAAAACGTAGTATATAACGCGTCCACGCACGCGCGCATCTGTTATATGAAAATTTAAATAAATAAATAAATAATTTTTTTAGAAATTATTATATACAGAACATATTTTTGTTATTTTAATAATTTTGTAGCAAATACATACATTTTAATTATTAAAATTAAATCTTATTTCCATCTTTCATAAAAACACAATTTTATTTTTAAAAATCTGGTGTGGCCAACACAATACCTCCCGTCATTACCTGGCAATTTATTTCTTATAATATAGTCAAATCTAATCCAAGTAACTACCTTTTTTTTAAACCCCTCAACAGGATTAAATCCCAATTACAGAGTGGGTTCACATTCACACACATCCATGCCTTAATGGGATTCGAACACGTTGCTCTAACCATTGAGCCACCGGAGCTATAATAAAATGAAGATTAAATTTTAAATACCGGGATAGAGTAGAAATCTCTAATCCAAAAATGAGGATTAGCTTAAACATTTTTGTGAATCATTAATTTTTATTAATCTAAATACATACTTACATATTTACTTATGCTGGAAACTGTATTGAATTCCTTTTCTATTGTTCTATTTACTTTTTTCTTTTCAAAACATTACTAATATTATTTTGAAATGATTAGTTCTTTGTTAGTGACATTTATCTGTTAGTTATACATTTGAATAATTGCGTTTTGTTTGTTTAAAACGTAGGCTCTGGGATTTAAATTATAGATAATTTTATAATTTATACATAAAATATATAGAAAAAGATATTTTTCGAAGAAAAACTATTTTGAGCTTCTAGTAAAGTGCCATTTCCGGTTATTCGATTTTCACCAAAATCTAATGGGCTCTTTCCGTTACAAGTTCGAAATACAAGCTTTCAAAATTTTCTAAATGATAGTATTTGAGTTAGAGTGGAGGATCCACACACACATGCACACAGACATCATCGAGAAAATGTTAAAATTGGATCCTAGGGACCTTAAAACGTGATCATTTACCAAAATCTCGATATGCGATTTTTAGCACGATTCCAATACCTCCCTTACCAAGGGTAGCGGGAGGTAAAAATAGTTGATTTAAATTTTAAATCAAGTTATTTAAATCAAGCCAACCCTGCTTACAGATCTGTAAATTTGTAAATAACGTACAAAATCGCAACGAAGCCAGTCTTATGTGTAATTGTCAGGTGTTTACAGATTTATAGACCTGTAAGACTTACAGATGTGAATAGAATCGACGCATTAGTTCTCAAAATTATGAAACTTTAATATATTATCAGTTTGCCATGACATTTGTACCTTTTTTGTTTGAGGAAATATTTCGGTGTGATGAATCATTTGTTTTTTTATAATTTCGAACAATTCGATTTATGTAAGATTCAAAAAAGTTAAATTAAAATAAATTTAAATACAAATCATTTTTCCCTTTATATGGCAAATTGATAATGCATTTCTTAATTAATAACTATACCCTATTGCAGTTACAAACAGACTTGGGAGTAAGGTAGGGCTTACGATTCCAGCTTTTTGAATCAGCGCCAGTTTTAAGCATCCGAAATTATATTGGGTAAATTTGTCTCTTGTCTCCAATTTTAGCTAATCAGACAGTTCCAAACTATGCCCTATTCTCTACAATTCTGAATTGGTAAGGGTAAGATGGAACAAGGTTTAATCATTCACGGGCTATCTCTAAAGCGCAACCAAGTCCATTCTTAACTGGAATAGAGTATAAGTTATTTTTTTATGAAAATGAAAGAATTTGGCATCCAGTAAAACTAATTTAAATTATTTTCAGAAAATATATACATAATTCCATACTAATACTTCTTTTTTTCGTAAATCTCTTGTATTGTTACGTGAAAATAAATAAGCATTATAGTATTGTTAAGCTTGATAAACTTGGCATATAATGGTTTGCCAATTAAAGTGTATTGTTAGTAAATCCTGTTGAAGTAAAAGGCAAGCAAGAAACTTAGTAGTAATGTAACAATGTTAAATACACGCAGTGATGAATATATTACACAAATTACGAAGTTTTATCAATGAATAATGTAAAATAAAACACCTGCAAATGTATGTTCATTTCCTGTGAACGGCGCCTTGTTTCAGAGACCTTTGCACTGCTGGACCTCTCACATTTATAAATACCGACACAAGACAAGACAGGACTTTTATCGGATTAAATATCACTCATTTAAATTCATTTGAATCATTGGTATCTACGTGAAACATGATGCAACAACTTAGACCATATTTTGAAAAGAATGGTACAGAATGGAGCGAAAAAACAGAATTCTTCTCAAAATAAACAATAATAAATAGTTAGTCTAGTGATGCATGTTTCTTAAAAAAAGGCCTGTTATGAGACGTCACAAAAAAAGAAATTGTTCGTACCTCCGTCCATTTTGACTAGTATTGGGCCCTATTCTGTACCTCGGTGGTTAATTTTTAACTACTGGTTAAAATTTTTATCCAATAGATATTGATTTGACAACTAAAAATCCCTCTTTTTGTTATATGTCAACATATTTGATTGGTTAAAAAATTTAACCAATGTTTAATAATTAACCACTGAGTTACAGAATAGGTCCCATTACAGAACTCAAAATCGTCCAGAAATACGCTGTTGCTGACCTAGGCCGGCAAAAGGAGTTGGCATTACTGTTCTGGTGATATGTCAATTTAAGATTATTTTCAACACAAGAATTAGCAAAATATTTACAAATTTTAGGGCTAAATCTTTAATTGTTGTAACTTAAATAACTAAATTTTGTCTTAAAAATAATAATATGCTGTCATTACTGACATCTCATATAGATTAATTATAAGTTTCAACTTTAGGACTAGTTCGTTCAAATACTATAAGACTTAAGACAGTTTTAACTACGGATTCCTCAATCTAACAATAATGGGAAGAGTTGATTTTGGTAACAATTGGACAACCGGAAGTAGCAGTTACAAGAAAAAAATCATTTAAATATTATTTATCGAAAATTTATGTAAATACTTATATTAAAGAACGTTAAATTCTTTATTGTTGAGGATTGGTTTGTATTGGATAGAGCTTCAAAATGTTATTATTTTATTTTTTTTATTAATAAATCTATTCATAAAACAGTTACATGTGGAAGTATTTTTCTTACAATGGCGACGTTTCGACCATGGTTATGGTCATTTTCAAAGTCAGTATAGTTAAAATTATTTATAAAAAAATTTACAATTGACTGTCAACAAGCGTTGACTTCACATGTCCTATTTTTGATTACAAGACCAACGTTGGTTTTGAAACTAAAAATAATTTTTAACAATGTAACTTTTTTATAAATAATGTTAACTATTCTGGCTTCGAAAATGACCATAACCATGGTCGAAACGTCGCCATTGTAAGAAAAATACTTCCACATGTAACTGTTATTATGAATAGATTTATTAATAAAAAATTTAAAAAAATAATAACATTTTGGAGCTCTATCCAATACAAACCAATCCTCAACATTAATTCTACCAGCTTCAAGAATATTTAAAGTTAAATTCTTTATTTGATAAATATAAATTCATTATTATATCTTCTATAGATTTAGAGATAAAGAAATGCATATAAAATAATTTGATGTAAAAATTCTCAGATCAAACTACTTCAAGGCAAGAAATTCAAATGTTTGTGATTGACACATAAATGTCACTGTCAAAAATATTTGTATGCCACTGTCAAAAATATTTATACATCATTATGAAGATTATGAAAATAAATAAAAAGTTAACCACGCAAAAGAATATACGTAAGAAATAATACAAAAGGAATTTGCGAAAAAATGACGAATATAAAGAAAAAGAAAAGGAAAGTAGAAAAAGAAAATTTCAGGATATTGAATATAAAGAAAATGTATGTATTGTACATAATTTATATTAAAATATCCCATAGATTTTGCAAATATATGTGAGAATTATTTTGTAGTGAGATATGAATATATGTATTTGTATTTAAAAATATTTTTCTTTTTATGCGTACAACCAGGTAAAATATCTGGCGAGAGGTTATGTGCTGGCCACATCAGAATTTTTTCTTGCGAACGATATTTAATAGCGTTTTCAGCTTACTCAGTGCAAGTGCGCACTGAGTGCAACATATCACGTGACCACACTGAACGAGTTCTGCCCTCATTCGCCATATTTGAACTGACACTATTGCACTTGCCTAGAGAGTCAGTGCACAAAAGTTGCACTGAGCCAGTGCACGGTGCAACTTTTCCTTAAACTGAAAGCGCATCAGCTGAAAACGCTCAGTGCAAAAAAGTGCGCACTCGACATGTAAGCTGAAAACGCTATAAGTCAGATTTATTAATTGAGGGACCATTATTAGAAGAAATTTAAAGATAAATGAAGTAACTTAGAGCAAATTTATGACAATTGTTACATTACAACTAACTCGAAATTTCATTGATATACAAAAATTTGTGTAGGTCTAGGGGGGGGGGGAGGGGGTACGCCACTGACAGTCTACAAAGCAGACTAACACCCAGCAATGGGTAATACGCAGTGATTATATATTTATTTATTCTATAATCAGATGACGCTCGAAAAGTCTTTTTTATCTATCGTAGAACCATTTTTAGGGGGATATAACAACAAATTATCAACATAATTTTAGTAAAAATAAAATTATAATATCCTTATATTAACTTTCTTTAAAATATAAAAATATATTAAATGAGTTTTCTGTTTAAATGAACATTAATATTAAATACATACGACGGCAATGTATGTGCTAAGTTTGTAAAGAAATTAAAAGTGTATAAAACAACTATCGATAGGTAAATGTCGATCCATTATTGTAAGGTCAATATAACTTGTAAAGCCAAGACTTTTCTTTTGAGTTTTCCCAAGGATATTTGCACGTGTCACGATTTTTTGTAACACATAAAGGAATGTGACTGAACAGTATAACCAGACGGATAATTAACCAGTAAACAAATGCTTTTTGCAGATCAGTTAGTACTTGATAATATTGAATAAATAAATAGTATTACGTCCTTTACTAAATTGTGACGTCATGAAATTCTCAAACAACTACAAAACAAATAATGTTTACAATCTTACGATGATTGGAACACGTTAATTTCGTTTTGGAATATTATCATATTTTTATCTAAACTCTCTGTATACTACGCTATTCTTGGAAATGTACGCAACATATCAAATACGAATTTATAGATATTAAAATATTAATAATAATATGCAATGAAATTCGTCATTTAAAAGCATGCAGCCATTTTGTCATTAGTTAATAAAATGTGAATTCAATTTAATTTTTAAAATTAATTATAATGCATTACTAGTTAAAATTATTCATTATATGTTCGCCATTATATTAATTAATTTTCTATTATTATAAAAATGATATGTTCAATTCATTTTTAGCGTACATTCCCGATATTTAAATCAAAATTTTAATAATTTTGTATTAAAATAACAAAAGGCACCGCGAGTAGTAATGAAATATGAAATATTTAACACTGACACAGTTTAAATAAGTTATTTACGATACAGGTATGTAAACCTTGTATTTAGTCACGAGCGCAGCGAGGCTTTTGAAACCCGTAAGTGATTAAAGATAGTTTTTGCACAATCGGGTTATTTTTTATATTTACTGATAGTGTTTCCAAGACAGTAGATCTTATTTACAAATTACTGAACGGTAAGTGATATGACTCACGTCTTGATGTGCTTCACTTACCGTTCAGGAGGCGAGACGGTAAATAAATAAAAACAAAAATTAAAGCTTGCTTTCAAAATGACATATAATAGTTATTTGTAGCACTAGTCCAGAAACTGAATATTTACGAGAACGAGTTTATTTTGACAATTGCAAATACGAGATCTCGCAAAACAGTTTCTGGGCGTGTGATACACAAGATTTTTTGTGCGCCGACATCTCCATAAATTCTTCGTATATTTCTCAACACTTTATTCTATTTTACATAACCTAAAAAAATGAACATATATTTTTATCGGTTTTGCATTGCAAATTTAAATATAATTATTTACATTTGAGCTTAAAATGCGTAATTAATTTATATTTATTGAAAATATATCATACAAACATTAGTTATATATATTTTATATACTTTCGCATATTTTTAATGACAGATAACGGAAACTCAATTGTATCACGTGAAGTTAGTTGTAGTTACAAAACAAACGAAACAAATTAGTTCTAAAGTTGGAACTTATAATTACGAGATGTCAGTAATGACAGCATATTATTATTTTTATGACAAAATTTAGTTATTTAAGTTACAATCAGTTACAATACTTAAAGATTAAGCCCTAAAATTTGTAAAAATCGTGCAAAAAATAGTATAAGCATCACGAACGTTAAGGAATTACCGATCTCAGACAAAATTGTCTTCGACGGTAAACTGTCCTTACCGTTCTTAATACTTAATATACTATTACGTATGTGTATCGTATAATATTGTATCTACGATAGAATTTAAAAATCCAATAAATATAAAAAAATATTTTTTCTAAAACCGGAGTTAGATTACTATTTTCGCGCCAAAAATATGGCGTGAAAATTGCATTTCCCTGACAAATCATATTTAAAATAAATAAAATAAATAAATATATTATCACAGCTTATTACCCATTGCTGGGTGTGCCAATCTGCTTTGTACACAGATATCGGTAATAAGGAAATCTTTACACCGTGCCGGCGCTTACCAGGCGTCATCTCACGGGCACTCATTGCTGGCGTGGGGAGTTCATTACAGGGGTCAATTATATGCCATTTAAAATTCGAAATATTTGGCGTCGGTCGGAATCAAACCCGGTTCCCCAGATTCGCGACCAGACCAGGCACGCGGCCACGATACCACATATAATTTATCATTATTTTTATTTTATATTAATATACTTTATACAAAAATTTATATGCAATACTTATTTCTTCATAAGCTATTCCCGAGAATAATCTCTAGAGCTTTATTCTCAGTATAATAATGACAGGATTGGTTAAAACACAGACACGTGACACAAAATGGAACATATCATTGGTTGTAAGAAATGTCAAAAAATAATCATTAAAATAATTGTTCAGCCTGCAGCATATACAAATTATACATACTACGAGTGGTATATTGAATTAATTTTATTTATTTAACAATATTGTTGTGAAACAACAAAAGAAACGACCACTAGGCAATAAAATATGAACTAGGTGACATTGATAAAATAAAAATGGCAAACAATAACTCCGTAATCACAGTTTATAGATTTGAGTGTAAGCAAAGTATTGTGTTTCTTATCAAAGACCTCGAAATGCACCAACAGGAGCCAAAATACGGCAAACGCATTATTCGAATCGAGGTTATCGCGATAGTAAAACAATTAATAGTCGCGAAAGAAAATATTGTAGTAACTAACCTACCCGTACGTTCTTCATACTATTTTTGATTCTTTATGTTAGCCGGAACTCGTAACTCTTGAAATAAATTCGTTTATGACATGTAGCAAATGTCGAACTGCTTCGCAAATATCCGTCGTGTTAAATCACTTGCGAGACGCATAAATTATTTCAAATCATGCAACTGACCATGAGAGATGCTATTTTTCGATGCAATGCGACGAGAAACTGTTATTGCATCAACTATGAGTATTGTTCGCACTAAAAAACAACCTCAAATATTAAATTTCAGTTGCTTAATTTTAAACTAAGCTAAATTTATACAAATTACCAATCATCAAACAAGTAAAATATATCATAAAATATATTTCAACAACATTTATGATTTAAATACTAATAAAGTATATTACTTCAAAACTGTTATAGATTCAAAAATAAATATATCATCACGGCTTATTTTATATTTTATAAACAAGTGACTATTGAAAAGAATAATAATCTATGTATCAAGACTAGGGCTGTACAATCTTAGAAATTTGAAATTGACTTTCGATCTTTTGCTAAAATCGATTTGATCGATCAATAGCAAAAAACGATATTTTTACCTCCCGCTACCCTTGGTAAGGGAGGTATAGGGATCGTGCTAAAAATCGCATGCCGAGATTTTGGTAAATGACAACGTTTTAAGGTCCCTAGAATCCAATTTTAAACTAACAATACTATCATTCAGAAAATTTTGAAACCTGAACTATTAGTGACGATTTCATAATATAATGATATTATAAGTATAATTGTTGATTTTACTTTAATTTTTGTTTAATTTACGCTTGAATATTAGAGCAACTAACTAGCCATATGATTAATATAACACATAACTTTAAAATTAAGTGAAAATAAAACAAACGTGCCTATTTTGAAAACAATGTTCTCTGTAAGTAGTAAAATTTTACGCGAAATTTTATATTAATTAATAATTAATCTTAAATCTTAACCACTCTCTGAGAAAAATGAGCTGTAAGGAGCTAGGGCCTCTGGCATGATTGGCATGTTGAGTAATCTTAATTTCTTTTACCCTCTTAAGGTTTCACGTAAAATTTTACCACTAAAGACATTGTTCTCAAAATATGTATGTTTATAGTTTCAATTAATTTTAAGGATGTTCCTGTAGATTCGAGTGTAGATTCTTTGCAGTTTTAGTAGATTTTAGTTATTTTTGTATATAAAAATATATATAAATTTAACCAAGTATGTTGATATAAGTATAACAAAAATTGCATTTTAGATGTCAAATCAATATCTATATTTCATAAAAATTTTAATCAGTTGTTAAAATGAAATAAATTGTGAAAAATTATTAAATTGTTAATTGTTAAAAACTGTTAACTCAATGTTAATATCAGTTGTTAAATATTAACCACTGAGTTAAAATAAATAATATATTTTTTTAAAGAATTTTGTAGTACATATTACACAGAGTCAAAAAGCAACCTAGAAAGTACTCGTTTTATGTATTATTTTGTATAGTACGTCGCAATTTGTAAACACAATGTAACTACATTCGATCATGGAAATAATTCGAGAAAATCACGTTTATTGTGAAGGACAAGGAATTTAAATACACCTGAAACGAACAGACAAAATTCAAAGTCGGCGCCATAGTTTCGTTGAACCCTGACCCTAGTATAATCATGGTTACGACACTCATATATGAATTTTGCAAATCTATTCATGAAATAGAAATACTGATGCACTATTGAATTGTATAAAATAACAACGTTTCTTTCCACTACACATCAAATAATTATAAATATTTTTCTTGTGTTATTATAGAATGCAAAGTATATAAATTGTAATTTCTTACATTTATCAATTCTAATAATATTATGATTTGCTGTTGATATAAAAATATTTTTAGTTTGATATTTTTTCAATAATAGAGAATAATTTTCTCCATAAAACTTTTGTTACTTACGAAATATTGCTAGTTTGGAAACATAAACATAGCAAAACAATTTACAATAAATGTGTTTATTTTAACAAAACAGAGCATTGTTATAAACATATAAAACTACGTAAATTTAAAGTTTTCATTATTACTGTATTAGCAAGTATTTTTTTTTTATAAAACATAAGTTACAGATAGCAACCTATTCTAGCACGACTTAGAATTTCAGGCACAAGCCGCGTAGCGGCAAGTGGGCAAACAAATGAGTGCTTGAATAGCCTGAATATATCATTCTTATTCCAAAATAGATTAACTGATTTTCAGGTGTTTTGCAAATTCTCCTATTGCTGATTAATACTGGTTTGTTTTTGATGACTTGTTTCTTCATTTCATCCCAAAGAAGTTCAACAGGATACAAATGAAACGAGAGCAAATAATGACAAAAATATGAAAATAAGTATGTTGAATTTTATCGTACTTTGTGACTTTCATTAAGAATTAGGAAGGAAACAAATTTGACTAGGAAGGTACTTTGAATTTTACTCATCAGTAAATGTACACATTTATTTGGACGGTGCTATACTATAAGTATAATTAAAATTAATTATATTGAATTAGTCCATAGTCTTTATATGTTAAGAAAAATTGTTGCTATAGTAACATACCCCCAACAAATGACATTCAAATAAAAAAATGTGGTTTATATCAGTTATTATTGTCGATTATATTTCTAAACATTCTTAACTAAAACGACTAAGTATTTTTTTGAAAGATATCTTGGCTGGATTCTAGTTTATCCAGAATAGTAATATTGCAAATTTTTTGTTGTAATGTCTTTTTTAAGCTAAAATATAACAAGGAAACACAAAATTGGAGCGCGGAAATAGGTATTTATATATTTTTTCGGAATAATAAAGTGTAACTTTCCCTCTAATAAAGTAGTGTTTTTTGCAATGAAATGAACACTGGAAATGTTTGTTAATAAGACACAATACACTTTTCAGTAATTATTAATAGATATTTTAGAAAAAATGCAGTTTAACCTAAAATGATAAGAAAAAATCCTGACAAAAACAATACCTAACGCACAGGAATGTTTTAAGACGTTTTAAAAAATCCTGGCTAAAACAATACCTAAAGCACACGTATTTTTTTAAAATTTTAAAAAATCCTAACAAAAACAATATCTAACGCACACCAGGCACACACATTCGACATCGCTCGGCCCTCAGAGGTAAAGAAGGAAAATAAAACATAATTTTGCAAATATACATTAATTGAAACAGTATTATTCGTATGAAAGCGTAAGTACCTACTTAAACATGGAAATATATGTATACTCTATCCGTTTTAACTATAGAGCATTGGGTGAGATAGGGCTTAAGATTCTAGCTCTCTCATTGGTTCAAACGTGAACCGAGTTTACACAGTAAAATAATTGACGCGAAATTTAAATTTGCTTGACAACTGTATCAATTAATTTGACGTCTGACATAAAATAAATAAAAGTCAACAAAGTCAATAGTAAACGATTTATTACATATTATTAATTTCTGTTCAGTTCTGTTTGTTAAGTATATTATTGTTCATTTTGTTTATATAATTTTCATAGTGTTGGCGTTATATTTCATATTACCTTTGAATATAATAATATAATATAATATTATATATTAAAAGATATTACAAAGTTTTCGTTGTGCGCGTTTTCTTAATTTTTAGTTAGAAATTCATTAATTTTGTTATTGTTCTCTTCGTTAATATTATGGATAAAAATAGATATGTACGTGCAAGACAAAATTACTGAAAAAATGTAAATTAGAAAGAATTTTTTAAATCCAGGAATGGCGCCAAAATTTGATTTTTTTAATTAATACATGTAAAAACGGCCGCGCTCGAAACGCCATCAAGTCTATAGTAAAAACGGATAAAGTATAGTTCGTATAACCTAATTTTTTTTTTTCAGAAAAAATGCCAAAATCTCTGTAAATATAGCTTTCCGCATCCAATTTTTTGCGGTATTTAGTGTTTTTAATGGTTTACCAACTTTATATAACCATTAATATAAAATTATGGAATTCTGGACAAACTAGACTTTAGCCATTAGCCATTACAAAACATTGATTATCAAATGATGGATCAAAATTTAATTCAAATTTTGGTCAATATGACATGAGGAAATTAGTTCATAAAAATTCTAATTTGGAATATCGATATAAAGTGTATAAAAATCATTTGTAAGTTTAATACTTTGTACCGTAGTTCTTTGCATTTAAATGCATATTATGTAAATTAGTTTAAAAAAACATAATTATGAAATTATAGTCTGAGCATAAACGCAGTTATTTTCTGGATTTTTGTCGTTTGAAGGCTGTTTAGTGAACCAGGTTGGAGATAAAGCCTTGTATGGTCTACGGCCAAGAGCAAGAATTCGAGAATCAGAATTACGCGCTGAATGAGATGTTTGTACGTATGTTAAGCGTTAGATTAAAAGTGAAACGTGTCAGTAGTGTCCCCAATACGCTCTGCCTAATTTTAAACCAAAGCTGTGTGAATAGGCAGACCCGAACGCATTCCCTACCTATACAGGCGCACACGTACGCATACGCATGAAATTTCACAACGTTTCCGAACGCATTTTCACATTCCTGTTAATTAACTAGGCCGCAGGCTACACATTACAGCTACCGTTCGTACATCGTACGCTCCATGCTCTCTGCTATGTACAATGTTGCAGGGATTTTACCAGTAGTGCGCCATCTTGTATTTTTTTAAAATAAAATAATTCTTAAAAATGTGGCCGCATTATTGAGATGAATATGAAATGAATAACTGTATCCGTTTGGAGGAATTTTATTAGTGAAGGTGTTTTGTTATAAAGGAGAGCGTGTGGCTAGGCGTGAGCGTGCACGTGTAGCCTCTTAAATAAGACATAGAGAGAGTATGCTATGAAACAGCTAGGTAGTTATTTACAATGATCAAGAGACGTAATGGTTTGGGGCAAGGTCTGTGAGATCGTTTGACAGGTTGGCACGGCGAGTCTCGAGTTCTCCAGCCGCATAGGAGCGGCGGAGGGAGATTCAGCAGCTACAGAAGTGCTAAGGTTATGTTAAGCAACTATTTTCACTGTTGCCACAAAATATCCATGAATTGAAAGTTTCGATAACCTTGCTTTAGAGTTTCTGTCGCATATTTAACTGTCGTCCACTTGCCTATCGTCCGAGTTGTCGAGTACTGGATTCAGCAGAAACAGAACAACAGAATTGCTAGTGCTGCAAGAAGGTGTTATGCAAGTATGCTAGGTTGAGAACGGGTTGGCTTGGCGTCGGGAGCTAGGCGCTTGTGGGCACAAGGTTGGTTGGCACTGTTGTTGGCCGCGTCGCCGCAGTTGCGAGTCGCGCCAGCCGAGCCCCCGGCCACGCGACGTAAACATAAACACGCGACCGACCGCGACATGTGTTGTGTTGAGTTGACTGTTTACATTTTACATTTACAGTACCTACCTTCCAGCCTGCGGAGCTGTTGCTGTCGCCCTTGTCCTTGAAGTACGGCACGTTCTGCACCATCCACTCGTAGATCTGGGAGAGGGTAAGCCGCTTCTCAGGCGCGGATGTGATGGCCTGGGTGATGAGGTCGGCGTAAGAGAGGTTGCCCCAGGCGTTTCGGCGGCTGGAGTTCTTCTTGGCGGCGGCGGAAACGTTAGGCGTGGGGAGCTGGGTGGCGCCGCCGCTGCTGATGCCCTCCATGGCCGCGCCCACCCCGAGACCGCACTTGTTGCCGTCCTCGCCGGGCTCGACGAAGTTGTCGGGGCGCGGTTGCGGCCACGTGTTGGAGCGCGCGCGCGTCTGCGGCTCAAACGCGTCCAGCTCCGCCAGCGGCTCCATGATGTTTAGGTTCATCCTCGGATTGGGACTGGGACTGGGCACGGGCCACCCGCCGTAATGAATGTTCATATAAGCCGACGCTAGCTAACACTTCCAACCAACTTACGTATAACGCACGAGCTAAATATACTCGTACTCCGTCGCCTTCAGCTAACTGCTGCTCAGCGACCGTTCTACGTCGCAATTCAGCGCCAAGCACGTGAGTCCGCAAAAAACACACACACACTCAACCAGAGTTCAACAAGTCATCGCTGGATGCCAATGTCAACCCCGATAACTCATTGAAAAGTTCACTTTTCCAGGCCGATATCACTCAGTACGGTAATGCCACTCAGAAATACCAAAGTTCAATCAACACACTCCGTGAAAAGAAACAAGAGATGTCATTCCTAGGAACTCGTAGAAATAATCACCTCAATACACTGTCTTGTCATTTTCAATAGTCTGCCAACAAACGAATGGTTAATGATGCACTAATAGGAGTTGAAGATCACGTGAACGGCGTAATAGAGCTGGTGAGCTAGTGACAACCACCCACGACGACGGCTAAACACTGTGTGGCATGCTTGGCTCAGCTCGCGCTCCGCGCTGGCCACTGAGCGCACGCATGCGCACTCTGGTGGCCACGCACGCACCGTTCATGCCGTCACTCAGCCGGGCCGCCCCCGCCGACACAACACCGCAGTCAAAGCGTGGACGTGGTGGACGGACATCGACAAGCAACGGAACGGGTTACTAATTAACGCTCGTGATTCAAGACTATTGTCACTGCACTCACTAACACCCACTAACCACAGCAGTTAGACCGCAAATTCCTTCACCTCGTGTGATCCATTAAACAGCGACAGCTTCTCGCTAACAGATAAAATACTTGAAACAATCTTAACTCGGTCCCTGGGAAGAACAAATGCAATGGTCCCTCAAGCAATACATCTTCATTTATGTCTCGGATTGAAATAAAGTTATTGCTTTAGTTTTCAACACTAGCGATCGGTAGAAACCGAAACTTTTCTCTGTAAATGATTGCGAGAAATATACAAGTCGAACCACCCTACCCTAGACGAATATCTACCCGGATTCAGACGGTATCTTGCCGATTATCTTGCTGGGCATGAATCACCGCAGCTAATTGCTGAACGAGAATGTTCTGCGTTCTGCTCTTTCACAGCAATTTATTTTTTACAAATTGCACCAGTGCATCTGCCTCTGCACTCCTCCTTGTCCATCGCGCGTCTTCTTGTTTCTGCTATCGAAGTTTCTTCTTTAGTATCGTTTCTATTATATAGTCCTAGGTCTCCTTGAATCTGGTCTTCTCTCATGTATTTTTTTTTTTCTAAAAATTTAAATATCAGAAACTAGGTACGTTCAAAGATTTCCCATATGAGACGCCTCTGGTTGAGATTAATTTAAAAAAGGTAGGACAAACATGTGCATATACAAGTAGTATCCCTACCCCATACCAAGTATCCAAATTTTAGTGCAACTAGTACCAGAGTAATTAATGAAAATGTGTTTGATGAGGTGCACCTTCAAAGGGCTGTAACGAAATGTTTCCGGACATTCATTTATATAATAACATTTTTTGCTCAAATCGTCCCGTATATTGTTGCCATTTGTATACAATCTTTATTAATATAATATTATTTTTTATATACAATAAACCAAAGTATGTGTACATTTTACGTAGTTCTATAATGGGCTACTTGCGTAACTTTTTTTTTATATTTTTGAAAAGGTGATAAAAACTTGCTACCCATATTTTTCTATTGGCAAAATTTTCATTAATTGGCCAGAAAAAAATTAATGAAATTTTAATATTTAAATTACCGCCATGTATAACGTAGAATTACGCCGAACCAATGAATGGCCGTAACGCAATAACATCGGTACATACGTCCAATAGCAACGGCATGTGCAAGTAATTTAAACACGACAGATCATCTGTTTGACGTTTGATTAATAGTTTGGAGGTTAATATTTTCGTTTGTCATTTTAATCTCGTACGAGTACAAGCTAAGCTAAAATCTTTCAAAATCCTGCTTAACAAATCGAAATACGTAATAAAAGTAACAAAAACCACGCAAATTGTAAATAATAAAGAAGAGAGACAGTGACAGAAAAATGAACTAATGTCAAAATCAAATTAAAACTCACACTCGCTCGCCATTACAGGTTACATTCTTAAATATGCATCCCTTTAACCAGTTAAAATTAATTAAAATAAAATTTATATTTTTACATACGTTTTCAACTTTACTTTAGGTATTTAGTGATAGATATCAGATTTTTCAGTACCACGCAAGTAACATTATAAGTATTTATGACAGTTTTTAATAAGGAGTTTTGTTAGTTTAAAGAGAAGGCTCTGGGATTTAAATTATAGATAATTTTATAAATTTACCCATCAAATATGTAGAAAAAGTATTAATGCAAATCTATAGAAAATTTAATAATCTTTAATTTTTATAATAACATTAATCTCGAAAAAATAACATTTAAAGGTATTTTTCGAAGAAAAACTATTTTAGTAAAGTGCCATTTCCGGTTATCCGATTTTCACCAAAATCTAATGGGCTCTTTCCATTACAGAAAAAGTTTAATTTTCTGAATGATAGTATTTGAGTTAGAGTGGAGGATCCACACATATATACACACAGACATCATCGTGAAAATGTTAAAATTGGATTCTAGGGACCTTAAAACGTGGTCATTTACCAAAATCTCGATATGCAATTTTTAGCACGATCCCTATACCTCCTTTACCAAGGGAGGTAAAAAGGTAGTTACTTGAATTAGATTAGACTATATTCCAAGAAATAAACTGCCAAAATTAGAGTAAAATTCGCTAATCCAAAAATAGGGATAATCTTAAGCTTAATTTTTTTGTGACTCGGGCTATAAATGGCGGAAGGTATTATGTTGGCCGCACCAGATTTTTATTTTTATAAGATATTTACATAATAATAATAATAATTTATTGTATTTAAGATAAGCGTTTTTGGGGCCGTTCCAGGATTAACACAATTTCTTTCATATCTATGTAACCGTACATGCTACGTATTTTATAATGGTTTTTATCTACTAGCTTTGTAGTTACCTCAGGCGTTCCCCAAGGATCGAAACTTGGACCATTACTAAGTACGTATTCATTTTATTTATTGACGAAATGGTTAAATCCTTTTCTTGTCAAGAATTTTATTTAATATAAAAATCTGATGTGGACACCACACGACTTCCTTGTACGCAAGACCAATATGAAGATGAAGTATAGACTCAATTATAAAATTGCACGTATTTGACGTAATTTGACATTAACATCTATTTTTAATTTTTTTTTTTTTTTGTTACTTTTTGTCCTAATCCATAGCAAGCTTCATTACAAAAACCAAAAAGTATATGTTTTAAATTTACATATCTCGCTTATACAAAGGGCTAATTTAATAATACTTGATGTGCTAGACGCAGAATTTAATTCTCTAAAACTCTTATTAGAAGCATTTATTTCTAAAATCAAAATGAACCCATTTTATTCAAGAAAAACTGTTAACAACTTCAGGTAATATATCACTTCCGGTTAGCCTGTTTTAACCAAAATCTGCTATGTTATTCTAATTGATATAAAAGTCTTATTTACCAAATTTAAAGTTTTGGATTATATTTTAATATAGTTCTTCATTAAAATCTATTATAGGCTTCAAATAAAGTACCATTTCTGGATATTATGTAATGACCAAAAAGGGAGGTGCACAACTAGAAGTTATAGAAGTCCTAAATACAAAATTTCATCTTTCTGCGGCTTACCGTTTTTGAGTTATGCGAGATACATACGCACGTACGAACGTACGTACGTACGTACGTACAGACGTCACGACGAAATTAGTCAGAATGGATTCAGGGATGGTCAAAATGGATATTTCCGTTGAAATCTCAAAACCGAAATTTTTCGCGATTACAATACTTCCTTTACTTCGTACAAGGAAGTAAAAAACGGTAAAATTTTTGTAAAAACAATTTTTCTCTATCATAATAAATAAGATATGATATATTTTCAAAATGAGCGAAAAACGAGTTTTTGCCTCTAGCTCAGAAACAAAAGAAAATCGAAAATTCCTGTGGTGACTATTAAACTTTTCTGCAAAAGTTGACCCTGGAATGTGCAAACGGTTTTGATCTATCATTAATATTACCAGAGATACCTTAAAAAAATATCGAAAATGAGACATCCTGTACTTAACCAAAGAATTATAAATAGAAAAATAATTCTTAAACCGCATAAAATTTGCACATACGCATAATAATTCAATTTCAGTCTACGGTTGATGGTTCCGGGGATTTCCACGAGATGTATGTTACATAAACTGGACATCAGCGTCATTGTATAACTGATGTATAGTGATAAAAAATTATAATTCACGTAATAACACATGCCATTAGCGTGGCTGCGGAAATGCTCAATCTAGACTATACAACATCCAGGTGCTTTAAGGAAGCGCTACCCTCTCTCTAAGATTAACTAGCATCAAGTGGCGACTTCACACAGTGTGTTAGCGCACTATTAGCACTCCTGGCGGGGGCGGTGCTCACTAAATCTACATGACGCAAATTACACCACTAAATTGAAAACTGGACACCACAAATCTCTCAAATGCCTCCGGGAACCGAAAAGAATTTGCGGACAAGAAGGAGGAGAACAAGATTCGAATGTTTCAATCTACTAATTATTTTATAGATGGTTATACAGAATGTTAAAAAAGGGTAATTATACAACTTAGAAAATGGTGAGAAATTTCTATAAAATTCTTTCGAAAACTGTAAATATAAAATATAGGCTTTAAATTAAAAAAAAAAATGTGGGCCAAATGACGTGTGCTAATAGTTCGTCCGACATTTAAAGGGTCGTCTTCTGGTCCAGATATATCTTCTACAGAGACCCCTTAATTTTGATCCAAAAACAACTTCGTAAACACACAGCCGTATTCATAGTAACTGAGATAGACCTGGTTTAAACAAGGTCTAAGTAGACTAGGTTTAAACTAGGTCTAACTAAGACCACCCTGGACTTATTCATAGTAAATTTTAGACCCAGTTTAAAACTAGTCTACGTAGACCGAGTTTAGCCCTTGTATCCATGTGGACATGGTTTGCGATGAATATGAAGTAAGCTTCAGACAAATATTCGAATATTTTCAAATGTCATTTAATTGTCAGTAAAAATTAAATACTTAATATTATCTAAAATAAGAATAGTATGTGGCACAATAATAGGTTTATAGAAGCGTGTATTCATGTACGAGTATACATGAGGAAAAATTCGAAGAAAAAAATTAATTAAAATATGAATATTTAATAAATAAAATTGCTAACGGCGGAGCTGGTTTTGACAATATATCAGAAATTTTATTTGGGTATGAAATTGGTTGCAATTTACAGAAAAAGTGTGAAATTAACTAAAAATCATTTATTTATACTCCAAATTTGTCTAACAAATTAATTTTTATATAAAAATATTTGACAAGTACATGTGAGGTTTGAAGTGTTTTCGTGTCCGGGCTTATTGGGATTTTGTTTAAATATGCTTCGTTACATATATCATTATTTAATTCAGTATTATCTTTATCTGAATCTCTGTCTCTCATATTTTCTAAAATTAAAACAAATTTCAATTATAAATTTTCAGATATGATAAAAGTACCTTCAACATTGACATCTGATCTTTTCTTCATCTTTTACATCATTTATGTTGCACAAATATCTTGAATATCCTCAATTTTATTCATTTAATATCAGAATTGTCAAATTGACAATAAATAAAAGAATTTTGTCTTAACGAATGCAATTTTTTTAAAGCACACTATATATTCGTTACAATGACTTAGATCTAGTTTAAACTAGGGGTACGCTCGGTCTAAATTTTAGACTAAGTTTAAACTAGGTCTGTCAACCGTTACCCTGAATAAGAAAAAACCTTAGACTAAGATAGACCTGGTTTAAACAACGTCAGAATTACTATGAATACGGCTGTCAGTGCGTACAATAAAACCTTCCTTGCAAGACATATGGAACAATAAAGGTCGACACGCACTTGAGCGACGCGAAGAGCGGCGAAGCGAAGCGTGGCGAAGATAACTTTTTTCATCCAAAGTATTCTTATGTGTATAGTCGCCTTGTTGCTCTGCTCTTCGTTGCTCCAAAGTGCGCGTATACACATTGTAATACATTGAATGGAAAAACTTCTCTTCGCCTCGCTCCGCTTCGGTCGCTCATGTGGCCATACCTCTAACAGAAGAATGTGCAGGCCTTGTGGATTCAATATTTAATAGAATTAAAGCTGGTACTACTGATAAAAGCGATGTAACCCAATATTAAATGGCGGAATATTTGGATAACATATTCAGTTTTTGTATGTTTAAAATCTATTTCTTCACTAGTTGGAAGAAATTTGTAGAAATCTCACCATTTGCGTAGATTTTATAATTTGTTATTATAGCGATGTGCTGTTTTTCAAGCAAAAAGAGTTTTCTTAAAATTCGTAAAATTAAGGGCATATAGGGTCATAGATACCAATATATATATATATATATATATATATATATATATATATATATATATATATATATATATATATATATATATATATATATATATATATATATATATATATACGCATATACGCATAGCACAAGGTCGCAAATTATTTCTGTAAAACTAGAAACCTATTTGACATAATAAGTAGTTTTAAGTATTCTTTTAGAAAAAAAATAAAATTGGAAAATGTGGTATGACCCCAGGATATTTATAATAAAAATATATATATATATATATATATATATATATATATATATATATATATATATATATATATATATATATACCGGTGTAGAAATGAAAAGTGGCGCATAGCGATTTCAATGTTATTTTTTTAATACTGCTATATCTCTTTACCTATTCATTTTTGCGCAAAAGGGTAAGAATATAAGTTGTTCAAAAATTAAAAAGGCATCCTATAAAGGCAACTTACTTTCATACTCATTCATATTTCACGAGATATTAATTAAATAAAATTTAATGTTCTTTTAGAAAAACCTTTAGAGTGCTTTGAAAAATGAAACAAGTAACCTAAATAAAATATTCACTTTGACATTTGTATAAATTCCGAACAAATTGAGTTTATACCTAAAATAAATTATACAACAAATGAAAAATGTTAAAGTGAATATTTTATTCAGGTTACTTGTTTCATTTTTCAAGGCACCCTAAGATTTTTCTAAAAAAACATTAAATTTAATTTAATTTAATCTCGTGAAATATGTATGATATATATATATATATATATATATATATATATATATATATATATATATATATATATATATATATATATATATATATAATGAGATATAGCAGTATTAAAAAAATAACATTGAAATCGCTATGCGCCACTTTTCATTTCTACACCCGGTATATATACAGGGTCAGTTAATAGTAATATCATCTGATATATTTTAATTTAATTTGCGTTCGCTCGCTAGGTTCAACAAAATGAATATCGTTCAGTACGCAACTAGCACTAACAAACAGCGCTAATTTTTGCTAGGCTAGCGCTATCCCGGCTGAACGTTTGCATTCTAAGTCTGCTGTTGTGACGTCATAATTTTGTACGCCTAGCACAAGGTCGCAAATTATTTCTGTGAAAAACTAGAAACCTATGTGACATAATAAGTAGTTTTAAGTATTCTTTTAGAAAAAAAATAAAATTGGAAAATGTGGTATGACCCCAGGATATTTATAATAAAAATAAATAATTCATATAATATTGTAGTGTTGTTTTTAGAAATTAAATTATAACTTGTAATAAACCATTTATAATTATATTTATTTTTATCACTGTAAAGTTATAAACGCTAATATGAATCCATTGACGTACTACATACGAGTTTACAATTGAATCCTACTTGATTGAAAATGCGTCACATTTGTGTAATTATATCACAATTATTATTTTTTTTGTTAGATGTACATATTATTCTGGCTCATTATGAATCAGTATTTCTAATTAATTGTCTGTAAACACAAATTATTTCCATCAAATAATTGTACGTTTCATATACCGATTCAAATTAAGGTAAAACTAAAGAAATACAAGTTCCTTATTATGTTAGTTCCTAGAACAAATGATTAGATATTGAATAACTATTGATAAACAGGAAGTGGTAGATATATTGAAAAAAATTTGGGTCTTTTTGAAAATCTTATAGATATTTGTATAGGTAAAAATAGTTGATAAGATCGATATGAATATACAAATTGCAGTAAGTAAATACAATGTGTAAAAAACGGAGTAGGCTATGAACAGAGAAATGTATGTTTGATCATTATTCAATGGACCTTTTCAATTTAAAGTGATAGAAGATATGCGCAATGGGGATCTGCGCATAATAAGAACAACTGAGATCTATGACGTTTGTTTCTAAAAAAATTAGACGTAATATGTGAGAATATCTCAGATAACTTTAAAAAATCTTACCGAAATAAGTTACAAAAGCTTTTATTGAAGTGTCTAACGATGTAAATTTTCACTGAAAATACAGGTATTTTTATATTTTGCGTTCATAATGAAGTCATTACGATACGCATCGTAATGACCTTCATTTCGATATGCAATTTTTTGTTTTAGACGGTTGGTACTAGATGACGTTTCTTTAACCCATTTTTACCTAATTTATTTTTAGTTAATTGACAACTCATTTTAATAATATAATGTCGAAATTATTATTTTTTTTTTATTTAGGGACAATTTAAGGAATGTTTAATAATTAATGTATCCGTTGGAATATTTATGTTTTTTGGTACGAGGAATTTACTGGTGAGGTCGTTGAAGGTGTACCACACACCCATTTTTAGGTATAAGGATGGTGTGGTTTAAAAAATGGTGGAAATTTTTAAAAAATTAAAAATTCTGAAAATTTGTGTTTAAGTAGTTTGAAGGGTGTAGATTTAAGATTTTAAAACCACAGGTCGATATCTCTTTTCGTGTCCGAGACATTCGGCCTCAAAACTGCTCAAAAATGCCCATTTTTGGGTCATATCCTAAAAATGGACAATTATACACCGCTGGCGATATCACCATTAGATTCTACGAGCAAAATTACATAAGCATACCAATTTTCATAATTTTTGAACAACTATTACAATCTCCAGGAATGTTTAATAATAAATGTATCCGTTGGAATATTTTGATGAAAATTGGTATACTTATGTTTTTTGGTACGAGGAATTTACTGGTGAGGTCGTTGAAGGTGTACCACACACCCATTTTTGGGTATAAGGATGGTGTGGTTTAAAAAATGGTGGAAATTTTTAAAAAATTAAAAATTCTGAAAATTTGTGTTTAAGTAGTTTGAAGGGTGTAGATTTAAGATTTTAAAACCACAGGTCGATATCTCTTTTCGTGTCCGAGACATTCGGCCTCAAAACTTTGCTCAAAAATGCCCATTTTTGAGTCATATCCTAAAAATGCTCAATTATACACCGCTGGCGATATCACCATTAGATTCTACGAGCAAAATTACATAAGCATACCAATTTTCATAATTTTTGAACAACTATTACAATCTCCAGAAGGAAAAGTCTGAAAATGGCCAAAAATCGCAAAAAATCTAAGGTATACCCCTTGCGATTTTTTCAGTTTTTGACAATTTTAAGGAATGTTTAATAATCAATGTATCCGTTGGAATATTTTGATGAAAATTGGTATACTTATGTTTTTTGGTACGAGGAATTTACTGGTGAGGTCGTTGAAAGTGTACCACACACCCATTTTTGGGTATGAGGATGGTGTGGGTTAAAAAATGGTGGAAATTTTAAAAAAATTAAATATTCTGAAAATTTGTGTTTATGTAGTTTGAAGGGTGTAGATTTAAGATTTTAAAGCCACAGGTCGATATCTCTTTTTGTGTCCGAGACATTCGGCCTCAAAACTTTGCTCAAAAATGCCCATTTTTGGGTCATATCCTAAAAATGGTCAATTATACACCGCTGGCGATATCACCATTAGATTCTACGAGCAAAATTACATAAGCATGTAAAACACGTTCTTTAATATACTATTTAATGACTACAATATTTTTGACGTTTCGTTTGACAGCCCAACTGGCAGTTGTTCGCGCCATTTTCTTACTATTTGCAGCGATAGAAAGAGATAGCCGTTAAATTGAAAAGGTCCATTCAAAAATCAAGTCAAATTTGATCTTAAAATGTATTTTTAACCATGCGTTAGTGCGGCGGGTTGTAGTACACTGCAGCTGTTTATTTTTCTTTATAATTTTTACACGGTTGTAATTCTTTGTTTTCGTGTGTACCTTCTTCTAATACTGTACCCTTTATATACTGGGTGTACAAATATCACTTTGGTATTTGTTGTATTCATCCATATTTAAGTATTATACTCATCTTTTAATGTATTTGCTGTTGTTCTGAAGAAGACTATTGTAACGTTTTCGTTTTTATTTATGTGGGTGAACTGTAAATATTAGACAATTATTATTACTTAAAATAAGTGTTTATTAAACTATAATGAAAATGACTGTTACTAATATTAAACAAATATTAAAAACTAATTAAGACTAAAATTATAATTAACTAGATAACACTATTTTCCACTATTTATATCACTGTTTTTTATATCACGTTCAACTGTCCGCCTACCGACCTCCACAGCGTCTATGTACTCAACTATATAATTACATATTTTTTACGGTATGAACAGTGGCGTAACTAACGGGCCCGCATTGCGGGCGGACCCCCGGCTCTAGAGAGGCCACAATTTACCTGATTTACAATTTTGTTACTACTGCGAAATTTTGAATTTATTCTTTTTTTTTGTAGTAACATACAAATTTATTTAGTCCTTTATTTGTTTAAATGTCAATTTCCAAAATAATATTGGCTAAGGAGCCCCTTATCCGCTATACAAAATCAAGCACTTTATTTTGTATCACATTTCAGCAAGTAGAATTTCGATTTCTTAGCAAATATTTTCCTGCAACTGATCCAGAGTTTTCCTTTAAAATAACCCCATAAAAAGAAGTCTGGGGCTGTCAAATCAGGACACCTGGCGGCCAATGTGTATTACCAAAACGTGGGATTAAATAACTGTATGATACTGAACTTGCTAATACCATAGTTTGTCCAAGTTCTTACATTTGGGAACCAAAAATGTATGAATCAATTCCCTGTAACTTTCACAAGTGGACTGTGCCACCAATTTTATTTAAAAAAAAATACGGGCCAATCACATTTTCATATTAAATGCCACAAAATACAATGACTTTGGTGGGATGTAAAGGTGCTTAATCTTGGATTTTCAGGCCTCCCATATTGGTTATTTTGCTTCTTAACTAGTCAACTCAGATGAAAGTGAGCCTTGACACAACTTCCACATGTTCTTGTGGTATGTAGTTCCTCAAGATAAACGCTACAATTAAAATGTGCCCCAAAAACATTTTGCGGGCGGGCCCCCAAACTCTTAGTTACGCCATTGGGTATGAAGTTTGACGTAATGAAACCATATGGCTTGTTCATTTGTTTAGTTAGTTAGTGTACATAATTGGCACATTGGTCTTTGGTGGTAGAAATAGGCGAAGGGTCACTAGGATATAGCATCGTTATCATCTTTCGATAAGCGCTTGTGGTCCATCGCTTCGCTGCTGTTGGTATTGCTGCTTGCTAGCGAACCCATTTTGTATGTTCTGATAACAATCCTTATCTAAAGACACGTGATTCAAATTCCGAGGCCATCAGTACTTTCATTTTTATACTATATTGTCAGCTAGTGTGTTTAGATATTTTATGAATTACAGGACAAGATAACTTATACATATACCAGGATTGATTAGATAAAATTTACCTCAAACCTACTGTGTGTTTATAGGTACTTTATTGTACTACCTATACCTAATCTATTTATAAACTAAGAGGAGTAAATTCAAAATTTCCCTAGTACAATCCATAGGATGAACACTCGAAATCGTAATATTGGAAAACAGGGATGATTTATACATACAAATTTAGAGAATAATATCCTGAATTTTTGAGTGTTACATTTTTTAAGTTTATACCCGACAAATTTTTATTTATATTAATAACGTCCATTTTTTTCGATAACAACATAAATAGACCTTAATTAAATTGATCGATTTAACCGTAGGCACTCGTTGAAACATTGTTAAAACTTGAAGTAAAAACACTCGGTGTAGTTCCAAATAATTCCTAATAACCCTTACAGCTTGACGATTATAAATACCGATGTTCACATACTTTTACTCTATTGTACTTCTGATGATGGCGTAAGCCGAAATGTGAGTAAAGTATCAATAAATTGTTTTATTTGGAACTACACCGAGTGTTTTTACTTCAAGTTTTATAAATAGACCTTTTCAATTTAAAGAGATAGTATAGATATGCGCAATGGGGATGTGCGCATAATAAGAACAACATGGCGTTTGTTTCTAAAAAAATAAGACGTAAAATGTGTGAAAAGTCTCAATCTCAAACAATTTTAAAAAACATCGACAGAAGTTAGAAAAGCTTTTATTGAGGCTAAACTGTATTTTAATGACTTCAATATTTTTGACGTTTTGTTTGACAACCACCTGGCAATTGTTGGCACCATTGGCGCCATTTTACTTACTATTTGTAAATTGAAAAGGTCTATTTACGACAAAAAAATCAGTACATGGCATAAAAATTATTATTTCTTAATAAATTATAGACTTACCAAAAGTTGACATAAATATAGTTAATGTTTATAAAAATGAACTTGTATATTTATCAAAATTTAATTAAAAGCATGACTTTCTATAAAATCAAATAATTAAAGTTTATTTCTGTAAAAAACGTGGGAATTAAATCAATTTTTCGCGTATTTAGAATCGTAGTTGCCTGTGCTTTCTTTGTCTGTTGTAAGTTCTAACGGTTTTTTCATTAGTTGCGTTGCTTCATTGGAAATAAGAGTATCGCTGCGCGGATTTTAAGGAAATTTTCATAGAAATACTTTAAATGTCAAATAGTAAGTATAATAATTGTATTGTTTATAGTTTTCTGATTATGTTGATGTTTAATTTGTCAGTCAAACGATAATATTTAAATGGAAAAAGATTTGGTAAACTTTAAGTTAATGTAACAGCAAAGAGAAAAACAAATATGTTTTGTTTATATTTTTAAATAAATTAAACTACAAAAATATTTCAAAAATTGTAATATACGTAATTATTGGTTTGAATTATATTTTAAAAATTTATCTGTTTAATACAAACTAATTTGTTTTTATTTATTTACAGGTATTTACTTATTTAGTGTTTAGTGTGATGTTAGTGTACCTATACCAGGACCGGACCCAGCCCAAATAACATCATGCAGAGCTGTTTTAGGTATTATTTACATAATATCCATTACATTAAAATTTCGAAATACGTTTAATTTTCGCTGATAACGAAACATTTTTATATTTATTTTTAAAATAGTCAACTACGATATGAATACTAATAATTAGTAGCATTTTAGCCAATGTTAGTCTGTCAACCACTGTTTTAAATCAAACAATAAAAGTAAAAAACAAATATTCATAAATTTATCACAATTACGTATATAAAAATATGATATATAGAAAAATACATATCGTATATTCATATTTTAAAATTACGATAATAAACAAACGCGTACTCGTAAAACTATATGTGCATTGACAATGACAACTTAATGAAACATTGCGCAACATCGATATTTCTTTATTGTAAATATGTATCAAATAATATTACAATAACTTCACACTCTTTTTTAATTATCCTAACAATAAGATAGACAATTTTTATATGCCCTCTAAGTATTTAAAAAATATTGTTTTTTAAATAGCCTCAAATTTGAAAATATTACTAAGTTTCGATTAGATTAGATAATTTACAATTAATTATTGAAATTTGTGTAATATTTTGAAAAAAATCACTTGATCTGAAACAGAATGTGATGTAAAAGGTCATACCAGCTTCACATGGTAACAAACCATCACCTATTTTTACCTCCCGCTAACCTTGGTAAGGGATGTATAGGGATCGTGCTAAAAATCGCATATCGAGATTTTGGTAAATGAACACGTTTTATGGTCTAACTCAAATACTATCATTCCGAAAATTTTGAAATCTTTTTCTATTATGGAAAGAGCCCATTAGATTTTGGTGGAAATCGGATAACCGGAAATGGCACTTTACTTGAAGCACAAAATAGTTTTTCTTCGAAAAATACCTTTAAATGTTATTTTTCGAGATTTCTGTTATTATAAAAATTAAAGATTATTAAATTTTCTATTTGCATTAATACTTTTCTACATATTTTATGGATAAATTTATAAAATACGCTTTAAACAAACAAAACTCCTTGGTTACGCAGTTATTCAAAGGTATGTGTCTGACAGATAAATGTCACTGACAAAGAACTAATCATTTCAAATTAATAATAGTAACGTTTTCAAAAGTAAAAAGTAAATAGAACAATAGGAAAGGAAATCAATACAGTTTCCATAAATATGTAGCTATGTATTTAGATTAATAAAAATAAACAATTGACCCCTGTGGTGCGCTCTCCACGCCAGCAATGAGTGCCCGTGAGGTGACGCCTGGTAAACGCCCGCACGGTACAAATATGTCATCATCATTACCGAATTCTGTGTATAAAGCAGATTGGCACACCCAGCAATGGGTAATATGCCGTGATGATATATTTATTTATTTATTTATTTAACAATTCGCAAAAAAGTTTAAGCTAATCTTCATTTTTGGATTAGTGAATTCTATTCTATCCCAGTATTTAAAATTGTATCTTCATTTTATTATCAAAAAAGGTAGTAACTTGGATTAGATTAGACTATATTTAAGAAATAAACTACCAAAATTAGATTAAAATACGCTAATCCAAAAATAAGGATTATAGCTTAATCTTTTTTTGACTCGGGCTGTAAATGGCGGGAGGTACTGTGTTGGCCACACCAGATTTTTATTTATACATAATAGGTGGTGGACAAACTGTTTTCCTATTGGTTATGACGTGCTGTATGTAATTTGACGTCACAGAAGTGGGGGGGGGGTTTTTTTATTACTATTTCTGGCGCCAATCTTTTATTTGATTATTTACGAAAATAAATTATGTTTTTTATTACTATGAAAAATACTGCATAAACTTTTTAAAATACTTTTTAAGAAATGTTAAGTGAAATCGGTTCATTATAAAAATAATATTTTTATTAATACGAATAAATAAGATTTATTTCTTTTTAAAAATATAATTATATTATTCGTGATGCTAAAGCAGTTGAAAAAGGGGTGGGACAAATATAATTTAATTTTTTTCTTAATTCAATCTTCGTAAATTTACTGAAGGAATGTAATTCCTTTTTTTGATTCCCATTTTTCTTTGCTGTGTGGAAAATGAAGTAACTTTTTCTCATTCACTTTAAACTCGTACCCTTAGAAGGTGTGAAATATTGAAGTTTGACTTACCGTAACTTTAAAATGAAATTGAATACGCTTTCAACTTTTGAACTTCTGCCATTTGTGTAACTTTTTTTATATATTTGCATTCCTTGTAATCTGGCGAGTTTCAATTTACGCATTTATTGCATTCTTTTCCTTTTGTCATATTTGATTACTACTTTATTACTTTTTGGTAGACTCTAACTTCTTAAAGGGTTGGAAAGGTCGTACTTTTATTTATAGCATACTTCAATAAAATAATTAAAAATAGTAAATAATTACTATTCTTCCTTATTATTATTTATAGTAAGAACAGAACAAGTTATAAATTTGTCATTTATTGATTATTTGAGTAAAAATAAAATAACAATAACCATAATATGTGTAATCCAATTGTTATAGAAGAATACAAGTATAAATAAAGTAATGGCATATAGCAATGAAAAATAAGACAAGACAGAAAAAGTTGCACATTGAATTTTTCGTGTATCATGTTTTATAAGTTATAAGTACCATAATATCGACATAATGTTTAAAGATTTGAAAAAATTATCAATTCTAAAATGAAATCTAGTATTAAATGTTTAGATCGATTTTTCCTAGAATTTTTGTTATGCAACCTTATGACTTTTTGCATGATTATAGAAAGAAAAAATCTGGTGTGGCCAACACAATACCTCCCGCCATTTACAGCCCGAGTCACAAAAAAGATTAAGTTTTTTTGGAGTAGCGTATTTTACTCTAATTTTCACAGTTTATTTCTTAAAATATAGTCTAATCTAATCCAAGTAACTACCTTTTTTTTTAAATATTATTTAATTTTTATATAACATTAATCTCGAAAAAATAACATTTAAAGGTATTTTTCGAATAAAAACTACTTTGAGCTTCTAGTAAAGTGCCATTTCCGGTTATCCGATTTTCACCAAAATCTAATGGGCTCTTTCCAATACAGAAAAAGTTCGAAATACAAGGTTTCAAAATTTTCTGAATGATAGTATTTGAGTTTGAGTGGAGCATCCACACATACACACAGACATCATCGTAAAAATGTTAAAATTGGATTGTAGGGACCTTAAAACGTGGTCATTTACCAAAATCTCGATATGCTATTTTTAGCACGATCCCTATACCTCCCTTACCAAGGGTAGCGGAAGATAAAAAATTGGATTCCACTATTAAAAATCTATATTGCCACTTAAATTTTTTTGTAACAAATGAAAGTGGGACGGTGAATCGCACATATTAATGTGTATTTTTAAAAACTAAAATCGACGTGTTTCATCGTTTTTAAAAAAACTGGTTGAGTTCGCTGATTTTTTTAAATATTCTATACTTTAATCCCACATTGTATGAAAGACATAAAGTTCGTAATATCCGGTTTCGTTATGCGCGAAAAAAGAATTACATTAAACTTAGCCGTTTACTTCATGCCTCTAAGGTGGTTCTATTATGAAAATAGATATTCTAAATTTTTATTAAAAATAAAAAACAATAAAAGAATAATATACCTATTTTAATAAATGCAAAAATTCCATCGAAAACCATATTTTCGACTTTCGAAAAGAATAACTATAAAAGTAGCTGGTAACTGGATTTTTTTTACTACGAAAAAACCTTCCTTGTCTTGTGCACTATTCCTATATTGCTAATGTATTTTCGCTCTATTTTGGTACATGTGGAAAACGGTCGTAAATTCTTATTAATAATAATAGAACCACCTTAAAGTGGTTCGTTATATAAACACAAGTTCGTTATAAGCGAGTTTGTTATGATAAGAACAATATAAATTTGAACTAATGTAAAGGTAAAATTTTGATAGCTCTCTGAATATTTGCAAAAAAACTTAATACATTTTAATTTTTAAACAATTTAAATAATAAAAAATAACATGGCATGAGGTAACTGGGCATATTAAGTTTTTAAAATATTGCCATATTCACAGACATCATCGTAAAGAATAAATAAAATAAATATATCATCACGGCCTATTACCCATTGCTGGGTGTACCAATCTGCTTTGCACATAGATTTCGCTAATGATGATATATTCGTACCGGAACTCATTGCTGGAGTGGAGAGTGCACCACACGGGTTAATTTTGTGCCATTGAAATAATTTAGTATATATTTGGGACTGGGTCGCTAAAACTTACTGTGGAATATTTTTATCAACGTCTGTATCTCCCATAGATTGGTGACTGTTCCCTCCTTTGAAAATTTGAAATATATGAAAATCGTAGCGTGCAGAGACACCTATTGTAAAGTAGACAAACAAGTATTTATAATTTTGTAGATATGGAAAATCTCTTTTGAAAATGTTGACATTTAATTTTCACAATATTTCCATGACTGCAATGTCACCTTAATGTCACTTAGCTTCAACTTCATTCTTGTTTATATGGTAAAAAATGTAAATTTCAATAATTAAAAATTATTGTATGGTTAAAATTTCAGTATTTAATTTACTTTTATTATATGTTTTACTGCATATAGTTGTTAATATAATTATGAAAATTGTGTTAGGCGGAGGAATAGGTGGATTAGCTGCCAGTTACTACTTGAAAAAAAAATTTCCGGGTGATGCTGTTCAAATTTTTGAAAAGCAAGGAAGAGTCGGAGGATGGATCAAATCAAAAAAACTCACAAATGATGTAATATTTGAACAAGGACCACGGACTCTCAGACCAAAAGGAGAAGCTGGTTATAACACTTTACAATTAATAGATGAAATAGGTTTAAGTGGCAAAATTAAACCTATTATATCAACACACCCAGCAGCCAAAATACGAATGATATATGTAAATGGGTCACTGCATATCCTACCTTCAAGTTTAACAGAAGTTTTCAAAACGTTGTCTCCCTTTTCAAAACCTCTGTTTTCATTTATATTGAACGATTTATTTGCAAAACCAAAGCAAAGTGTAACAAACGATGAATCAATTTACAGTTTTGTTGAACGCAGGTTTGGACATGAAATTGCGCAATTCGCTATCAGTCCTATGATCTGTGGAATCTGTGCCGGAGATGCAAAAGAAATCAGCGTGAAATTTCTAATGGAATCATTATATGAAAAGGAACAAAAATATGGAGGAGTCATTAAAGGAACTTTATTAGACATCTGGGAAAATGGATTTCCAAAATCAAAAAAAGTTTCGTCGTCATTAGTTGATATTGCAAAGAAAGAAAAGTGGAGTGTATATTCCTTTAATGAAGGCATGGAAACCTTTCCTTTAACTTTAAAAAATAAAATAATCGAACAAGGTGTCAGCATTAAAGTTAACAAATCTGTAAATAATTTGAATTTTTTAAACAATAACGTATACATCACATCAGATGGACAGCCGGATTCAGAAGTAGCAGATCATGTTGTTAGCACCCTTCCTGCTTCCCATCTGGCGAAACTATTAGAGGAAGTACACCCAGAGTTAGCACACAATTTAAACAAAATCACGGGTGTGGACGTCGCTGTAGTAAATTTACAATTCGGGACCATTCCATCACTACAAGAAGCTTTTGGTTTTCTTGTACCACCAAGCGAGAATTTACCCATTTTAGGAGTTATATTTGATAGCTGTTGTTTCCCAAGAAATGAAAAAACAGTTCTTACAGTAATGATGGGCGGACACTGGTTTCAAAAACTTTTTGGAAATGATCCCAACGAAGAATTTTTACTTGAAACTGCGCTTCAGCAGATTAAAAATACCTTACAGATATCAGATTCACCGGAAAATTGGAATGTACAAATTTTAAGAAACTGTATTCCACAATATAAAGTTGGTCATAGTGAAATTATAAAAAAAATTGAAAACTATATTAAAAAGAAACAACTTCCATTGTCCATTTGTGGCTCGTCGTATTATGGTGTCGGAGTAAATGATGTAATTTTATCAGCAAAAAAAGCAGTCGATAGAATATAATATTTTTTAATTTATAAATAAATTTGTGAAAACATATATTTAATTCATTATATCTTACACATACAAATATTTACTGGAACACCAAACTTCTTCACTTCATGATGGCATCTTTACCTAAAAAATTTTACCAACAAATCAGTTTTGAATAGTATTATTTTTTAATTCAGCATCTAAACCATGCTTAAATAAAATATTTAATAGTTTTAGAAAGCAGAACCCTAACATTCCCATCTATAGAAAAATTGTAGCTACCTATTATACAGCAGTTAAAGCAAATTAGAAGTAAAGGCAGTACGATGCAATGTTCCAATAAAATTTGAGGCATAAGTTACAAATTATTTGTACTACAAAATGTCAACCATGCGTAAAAATGCTTAAACTCAACAATATTAAAAGTAGATCATGCGCAAGTCTACTTGTTTAAATTACCTGCATATTTAACTTCATCAAAAGCTTTTCGTGCCCGTTTCAGTTCTTCATTCATGGTTAACAAATCTTTAACACGAGCATATTTTCTGGGATCTTTCCTAACTAGAAATACAATGTCCTCTACTTGTACTCGGCCAGTTCGTCCAATTTCCATTGCTCTATGTGTCATTTCAGTTATGAATTCAATTACCAAGTCTTCCAACAAATCAACGCTCTCTGTATATGGATTTTGATCGTCTCCAAATCCATACATCATACAACGAAGTTCTTTGCTAAACAATCGTTTTCTGCCGCTGCATAAAGCCAAAGTTTGGTCTGTTGCATCATCTTCTTCGAACTATATAGATATTGTACTTTTAATATTCATATTACTAACAATAAGTACAGTACAATATAGTTACCTGCTCAAACGATTCTTCGGCTGCCATTTTGTCGTTTGTTAGGTTTGTTAAGGTTAAAAGTTGGTTATGGTTGGTTAAAAAAACAAATTGAAATTAGAAACAAATTGCAATGCTGTAAACCTGATAAAAAAAGCACTAAGAATCAACGACCACAAATATACTAAGACAAAACCGTAGCCTACGTTATTAATACAAGGCCGGGAAACATCACAATATCTGTCAAACAGAAACTCTAGTTCCAAACTTGCCGTTTTTTGCGTTTTGAGTTGTTTCCCGGCCTTGTATTAATAACGTAGGCTACGACAAAACATACCCTATTGGGATTTTCAAATAAGAAAACGCTAACTATCGGCAAATATTAGAACTGCAAACAGTGGTACACATTTGATATTTACATGAAACTACAACTATATGACTACAAAAACTCTATTATACGTACTTCAATTATAAATAAAAAATACTAATAAATGAGAAAATAATACGAAAACTAAAGAAATACAATTGACAGAAATGCTACATTGACACCCGTCAACAAAAAGTGTACCAGTGTTTAATGCAATCAGCGCCATCTCTTGATACTTGAAAATCCCACTCAGCTGGACGGAAAGAGAGAACTAGAGATATAGATATATAAAGATAGAGATATATAAAGTTTGTCGAGACATCTCTACGGCCCATATTGGCAACGAAAATGACCGATAGAGGCAGCACAGACTTTAGAAAATGGCCGGCGAGAAGAGTAATTGTCAAAACTTGTACAGTGATAAACAGGGTTATAAGCAAATAAAGTTCATATATTTATAAATGTAAATTGATTTGAAGTGCAGTATTGTTTAAAAGGCAGTATGACAACCGTGAACACAACAGTTTGATTACTTTCTAGGCAAGTTCATAATTTTGCCACCAGGCGGCTACGAGTTCATTTTCTTCGCCAATAATGTATTTGTGACATTTTGCTCCTTTGTTTGGAAGTTGTGAAGTCGTTCAGGCCTCGATTTTGTAACTTTAAATTCTGTCTCATTTCAAATTGTCATAATTGGGTTTACTCCACTACAAATTCTACTGCTCCAGACCAGCAGAATTTGAGATTTATTCGGAGAAAGAATTGGGGAAATCTCAATTCTGTCATTTCAAATTCTACTGCTGAAACAGTAGAATTCGTTGTGGTTGTGGGGAAAACCCAATGGGACTTTTCAATTTAACGGCTATCTCTTTCTATCGCTGCAAATAGTAAGAAAATGGCGCGAAACATCAAAAATATTGCAGTCATTAAAATACCTGTATTCTCAGTGAAAATTTGTATCGTTAGACATTTTAACTTCAATAAAAGCTTTTGTAACATATTTCGATAAGATTTTTTAAAGTTACCTGAGATATTCTCACATTTTACGTATAAATTTTTTAGAAACAAACGCCATAGATCTCGATTGTTTTTACTATGCGCAGATCCCCATTACGCATATCTTCTATCTCTTTAAATTGAAAAGGTCTATTCCAACACAATTTGAAATCAGACAGAATTTAATTTAAAGTTAAAAAATCGAGGGTCGCTTGTCCAAAGTTTTCTGGTTTCATTGTTCTCTATAAATCTACCTTTATCAAGTTTTGAAATAAAACGTACATAATTCTAAAAATTCTTAATAATTAAAAATACAATTAATACTACTATGAGAAATTTGCCTACGGGAATTTCTGTCGGACTGTATTCATAACGATATCCTGGATCACGATCCATTAAATAATCATGGCATTCAATTGCTCAATTTAATTTTAGACATTTATTTGAAAATCCGGATCCACCATGCAACAAAAATAAATTTAGAAAAAACTACAAATAGAATAAGAAGCAAGTATATAAAAACAACATTGTTTAAAAATCAATAGAATAAAATAAATAATTATACACAATTCTTTTTACCCTTTCTTGATAGTAATAACAATTTGTTTCATGTATTTTATAATTGGTTTTCGTTAATAATAATTCAAATGTTTCAAATGTAGTACAGTTAATTTTATTAAAACAAGCAGTGACATCTAGCGATTACTCCGTGAGGGGACTTTACATATCTCTATCCTTAGTTGTCTCGTTCTGTCCAGCCGAAAACAAAATAAATGTTATGAAGTTATATCTAGTGTACTTGTGATCGTTGCTAAGAATAATACAATTTCTGAACATTTTGTAAATGAGTTGCTAAATTTTTATATGCATTTATTAACAACTAAAGTACCAACGAATGCAAAACTGTAAATATTATGCTTTCATATTGGAAAAAGTAATATTTAACAAATAATTAAAGGGTATTTCTTTTTGTGTATTGGTACAGTCTGAATTTCAATTTGCCCGGGAATCAATCTTAAGTCGGCTGTGGTTTTTAGGTTAAATAGGCCTACTTGATTACAAACAAAAACAAATTTTTGATATTAAATATGATAGGCAGAAGAAGTACACGTTTAAAAAAGAAATCAATAACATACAATACAAATTCCTCTGAAGACGAATATTCAAATTCAGTACTTGATGATAGTGACATAATAGAAAAATTTTCTAAACTACAAACATCAGCTCGAAGTAGAAGAAGTCAACGATTAATAAAAACACCAAAAAAATATGGATATAGTTCTTCAGATCATACTGAATCTCAAAACAGTGAAACAGAAAGAGTATCTACACAACAAACACCTAAGACTCCTGGAAAACGAGGGCGAAATAAAATAGTAGATACATCAGATGTTTCCCAAACAGAAGAAGGTGTAGATAAAATAAATAAAACTCCTGGGAAACGAGGAAGACAGAAAAAATTGAAAAATATTTCTGATGATGAAATGCAAGATGATAAAACAGACTCAGATGACGAACTTTCTGAAAATATAGAAAAACCATCTGAAGTTCTATTCGAAGGTCAAAATGTTTCTGGAAAGAGCATGTTTGGTTTTAAAACAAATAAACGAAGAGGAGGCTTAGCTCAAAGAGTTTTTGAAGCTGTTAACAGTCCTCTTCGATCAATTAATTTAAGCAAATCGTTTCAAAATTCTCCGACTGTGTCTGGAACACCTTCCAAAAAATTAATTCGACAAAAAATGAAGGAAAAAGTAGCACAATTAGAAATGGAGAGTAGTTTTGAAGACTTCTCTGATAGTGGGAGTGAATATAAAGGTAGTGATGATGAATCAAGTGATTCTGTATGCGAAGAAGAAGAAAATGAAAACAGCGATAGTGATAAAGAATTTAAAATAAAAACTACCACTGCATCAAAAAGGATTTTAAAAGACGTATCATCAGTTTCAAGAAATAAAAATCAAAATTATTTCATGAAATCTGACGACTATTTCTCCTGGCAAGGTAGTTCTAAAATAATTACGTCGAATCATACTTTACAAAAGTTAAAAAATCCTAAATTATCTGAAGAGCAATTACAAAAATTGTTGTCTTGTAATGTAAACTTATCAGGAGAGCATGACATAGCGATTCATGACATGTTTAAATACAGCTGTGGAAACTTTAATAAGTGGTTGCTTATTCTTCATGAAGGATTTAATATTCTTCTATATGGTTTAGGATCAAAACGAAATTTTCTCAAAGCGTTTCATAAAGAAATAGGAAATTCACCAGTCCTAGTAGTTAACGGTTATTTTCCTAGTTTAACAATTAAAGACATTACAGATGGTATTTTGGTAGACATTTTTGAAGTACAAAATAGTCCAAGTAATGTGTATGAAGCTGTAGAATTTATAGAAAAACGATGTAATCGTCAAAAAAATACACATTTGTATATACTTGTTCACAATATTGATGGGCCGATGCTTCGAAATAATAAGAGTCAAAATGTTTTGTCATCACTTGCCAGTATACCAAATATACATTTAATAGCATCTATTGATCACATTAATACACCACTAAGTAAGTTTTTACTCATATGCAGGGACCAGAAGCGATTTTTTTTTATTTATGATTTGGTTTAGGTTCACGAAAATGAAAATTTTAACGGTTCATCGGTTTTGGGTTAAGATTCAAATTTCGGTTTAGAGCAGTAAATGTTTACAAGTACAAAAAGATGATTAGGTTTATTAATTTTAAAATATTAAAAATATATTACCTCCCGCCAACCTACATATATAGGTAAGGGAGGTAATGTTTTCAGTAAATAAGCACGAATTAGGCCCCTCCCCCACAACACGGTTTTACTATTTTTACAATAATGTCAGTCTGTGTGCCCGTGTGTGACGATTTTCTCCCTCCGTGATAACTCATCAAAATTCCAAAAAATTCTTTTTCGTATTTAAACTTTCTGCATTCATATAAATATAAATAAATTTTCGGTAAAATTGGACAACCATAAATAGTACTTTACTTGATGCCCATAACAGTTTTTAATGAAAATATAATCCAAAACTTTTCAATTTTAGTATTTAAGACTTTTGAATCAATGAGAACAAAATATTAAATTTCGGCTAAAATTAATAAGCCGGAATTGGTACTTGAAGCTCTGAACAGATTTTCCTGGAAAAATGTATTAAAATATGTTCCAAAAATTCTCAAATTTGGTATTTTAAACTCGTGTATGAACCGGATGTGGTAATTAAATCTGAGCTTTCAACAGATTTTCTACGAAAAACGTAATAAAATATAATCTAAAATTTCGTATTACACTTTTCTATTTATTGTAACAAAAAATTAGATTTAAATTATACAGGGTGTAACAGCTAAACGAGCTACCTCAAATAATTTCTATACTATTAAAGATACAATAAAATACCATAAGACAATTTTATAGAAGACCAAGGAGGACATCCGATTAGAGAAGAAAATATTTTTTTAAACCAGTGGTTATCAAGTTACAATACAATGTTATATTTTTTTAAATGAGATGGTATATATTTTTTAGGCTCATTCGGTAGAATATTTTTTCCTGAATTCAACCGTATAATTATTTTATATCTTTACATAACAAAAATATTGAAAAATATTCAGTTGAAATTTAAATAAATTTATATTTTATAGTCATTTTTCAGTAGGCTATGTATGAAAAACAAAAACTTTTATTTGTTATTAACAAATATTTGTTTCATTTTAATTTAAAGTCAATTGTTTTTCATACATAGCCTACTGAAAAGTAACTATAAAAATCAAATTTACTTAAATTTCAATTGCATTTTTCTCAATAATTTCTGTTATGTAAGGATATAAAATAATCACATGGTTGAATTCAGAAGAAATACTCTGCATCGAATAGGCCTAAAAAGTATATATCATCCCATTTAAGAAAATATAATTTGTATTGTAACTTGAAACCACTGGTTTAAAAAAACATTTTCTCCTCTAATCGAATGTCTCCCTTGGTCTTCTATAAAATTGTCTTTTAGCATTTTATTGTATCATTAATAATATAGAAATTATTTGGGGTATCTCGTAGCTCGCTGTATATTTAACATCTGAATTAAAAACGGTTTAAATTCGCTTCAGGTTTATTGACCTACGAGTTTTCGGTTCATTTTCGGGTCCAGTTTCAGGTCCCTGCTCATATACAAGAATGAAAAAATAGCACTTAGTGCACTTTTTTTATAATAAAATAATTTTAGTTTGGGATCATTATAAACTAAGTAAATTCAATTTTACTTGGTGGGACGTAACTTCTTTCTTACCATACAGCGATGAAACATCATTTGAAAGCTCTATGCTCGTTCAAAGATCTGGAGCTTTAGCCCTATCATCTTTATCTAATGTATACCAATCCTTAACAAAGAATTCTAAGGGTATATTTATGCTGATTGTTAAACACCAATTGAATAATAAGTCTGTTAAATATTATCAAGGTATGAATTTATCTCCGATATGTTTCAAGAATTTATTATTTTACTTTTTATATTTTAGGTATGCCGTTTAAAGTGTTGTATTCTCAATGTCGTGAACATTTTCTCGTTAGTTCTGATTTAGCGTTACGTACACAATTAACAGAATTTTTAGATCATAAGCTCGTTAAATCAAAGAGGACTGCTGATGGAGTCGAACAATTAATTATTCCAATAAATAATTCATTGTTACAACAATTTTTGGATCAAAAAAAATAATGTATATTTTTAATAAATTATTTTTGTACTTTAAACACTTATTATACTTTTTTTATATTTTCACTTCCCGTAACTTATATTCTTAGATAAGGGAGGTAATGTTTTCTGTCCAAAAACTCGATAGTGAGTTTTCAGTGAATAAGGACGAATTAGGGTCTGTCTGTGTGTATGTGGCGAATTTTTCCTCCGCTATAACTCCTATCAACCTTCCAATAATTTCTATTTTCCGTATTTAAGCTTTATGCATTATTATAACAGTTGAATAGATTTTGGATAAAATTGGACAATCGGAAGTGGTACTTTACTTGAAACCCATAACAGCTTTTAACTCTATTAAAATATAATCCAATTTTAGTGTTTGAGATTTTTAAATCAATATTAGATTTTGGCTAAAATTGAAGTGGTATTTTACTTGAAGCTCTGGATAGATTTTCTCGAAAAAATATATTAAAATATGTTCTAAAACGTCTCAAATTTGATATTTTAAACTCGTGTATGATTGGAAACAACATTAGATTTTGACTATATATGATAAACCGGATGTGGTAATTAACTTGGAGCCCTTATCAGATTTTCGAGGAAAAACAATAAAATATAATCTAAAATTTCGTAATACAGACTTTTGTATTGGAACAATAAATTAGATTTTTGTTTACAAACGATCAACCGGAAGTGATGCGCGTTGCTATCTTAAACATGGATTGTGCTTGCCACATTAGATTTTGTTCTTTATCATAATAAAATTATTGAATTTTCTGTTTCAAATTTCGAGGTTCGTTACCATAACTACGATATAACGCTAATAGATGGCGCTGTATGTATCAAAGTTGGTCTTAGAGCGACCACCATTATATTAATTGTGTGTGTGTTGATTAGTTAAAAAATTATTTTATTTTGGTGTATTACTTTTCCTATTTAATAATTGTGTGTGATTTTTGATGTTGTGAATTTATAAACTGTTGATGAATGTAATCAATATTGTTAAGTTCATTTCGAGTGCTGCATATGTGTGGTTATAGGACTGAATATAATTCAAATTTATTTAAAATATAAATACTGTATTTTTGTTTAATAATTCATTATTAATTAACGTTAATATGCTTCTACATATAGCTCGATTAGGTATGTAATTTCACACGTATGACAGTTTTTTTATATTGCCAGTATAACCTTGATTTTTTGCTGAATTGATATAGAACATTTTCCAAAAATTTATATTATTTTGTTTTTAAGGACATCAAATGTTTTGCATTTGTTTAAATTTTGCTCATTTGTTTTCAATGGACAATTTAATACGTAATTGTGCTACGAAATATTAATTTTAAAATCAATTCCAATTATTTTTGTTCCTTTTTAATCCTAATATAATTTATATTAGTATATGTAGGCTAATAAACAATAACAATAATAATAAAGTTGTAATCAGAGTATTAATAAATCATCAATTTATTTTCTAACCTAACTTTTCTTTTGACGTTTAATGCCAAATGTTATTATTTGATTTAGTTATTATTGTTTCTTATCAGCAAGTATATTTTATAAATAAATATAATTGCGACAGAAACAATAATCTATTTTAATAACATTTATTATTTTCTTGTATAAATATAAAACATTAAATTTCTATTGTCCTTGATTAACGCAAAACTAATTCATATTTTCAGATTTTGGGACGATGGAGAAAAATCAGCATATATGAAGGAGAGTCGATGTTTCGGTAAGTCGTTTTTAGCAATAAATAAGTATTTATATCTTATACATGTTCCAAATTCTTTTTTATTTATATTAACCCAGTTCCCAAAAGTGTTTGACACAAATTGATACAATTTTATTATCTATATTATAATGGTAAAACATTAGATATTAGATTACACTCATATATTCATAATTTATTGCATAATAGGAATCAACATACTGCCCAAATGATATTTGAGATATATTAACATGCTTTTACAAAAAGAAAAGTCTTCCTTGACATCGTTTTTGAAAGTAATATTCCCTATGCTATTAAGACATAAAATAAACATTTTTCTTATAATAACAAATATAATTAGTTAACATTAGCTGGTGATACTAGGTAAATAGTATCAATGCCTTGAACTAAAAAATAATACTTAATTTTCATATCCAACTTTAATATGTTCTTCTTATTATTAATTTTCTACAGAACTGATTTGATTCTTTTTCTATATGTTTTAAAGATCAATTTATGAAATAATCCATTTTTATAAATCCTGCAGGCTGTTTGAAAATAAACACAATTTTTTGGTTACACTATTTAGATGTTCTCATTGATCTCAGATATATATCATTGTCAAAAACTAATTATTTTAAATTGATAAGGTAGAATTAAAAAAAAATCAGTAATATGAATTTTGAAAATATCTAACCAATAAAACATTTTTATATTTTTTGTATATTTATTAGTGAGAAGAAATAAAAGGTACTTTTACAAAATTAATTTATACATTTTGGGGAAAGATACATCATAGGTATTTTTATCTGGATTTTTATAATTGTAGTTTGAAAATTGGAATAATAGTTATTAGAAATCTAATACATTTGCCAGAATTGGTAAATACGAGTATTTATTTATTTGAAATTATCACTAAAGCAGTAAATTCGTCATTAAAAGTTCAGAAATCGGCACTGTGCGTGTACGATATAGAGTAGTGAATTTGTACTTAATATGACAAAAACCTAAATAATTCCGATGAAAAAGTTTTTTTCGATTTTTAAGTTAATTATTAATGGCACTGAAGTTTCATATTCGTAATTAATAATTAATAATAGATGGAGTCTAAGGTTAAATATAACTAAAACTATTATAATTACCGCTTAACCTTAAAATTAGTTAAAATGAAAAGTAAATACGTGTTTCGAGAACTAAGTTCTCATCATCAGTAGTACAGCAAGGGAAAGTTAAACAGAGTAGTCAAGATTACTCAACATGTCAACCATGTCAGAGGTCCTAATAACTCTCGTAATAAAAGAAGAAAAGTCAAATGGCAAGAGGTAATGCGTTAGCCACCAGATTTTTGGCTAATATTTCAAATCTGGGTGTAGTTAAGTAGCGCCAAATATTCGCCTATGAACCGGTAGCTAACTACAACTAGAGTACGTTCTAAAATGAGGAGTTATGGGGTAAAAGTGCACTCTAGTCGTTCTAAAAGTTAGACTGGTAACATTACATCGTATTTGTGAACGATGTAGTGTAGGTACACTCCGAGTGTCCTTTTCTTTCCCCACTCAGTCATTGCGGTAATTTGTATTTGTACCCGTCATGCGTAATAGCAATGTTTATTAAAATCCACATGTTTTCAAGTGTTTGACATTTGAGTTTTATTTATTATTAAGTTTTTGTTTAATTCATGTTTTTAAATTAATTTAATACGATTTATTTCATGTTGTGCAGGCCATTTTATAATATTTTTTGTTATTTAATTAAATTTTAAACCTTTACTATTCTAAAGAAAGTAGACGATAATGATTATTTCCTATGTCAAATATTTCGCCAATAAATCTAAAAATAATTGAAACATAATTTTCTACTTAATATATAAAAAATACTGCTAATATTTGTATTCGCGACTGAAATTAAACCGTGCCACCAAGTGGCAAACTTGCGAACCCTTCAAATTGGTAATGGCAGCCAATCACACCTCAGAAAATTACCAACTAAGTCGGCCATCTTAAATGAACGCAACGCCTCTATAGGACATTTCAGTCGCCAATTCTCCAAATCCATTTTGAACTGACGGAAGGAGTACACTCTTTTCACACTCTGCATCGTTCTAAATGAATAAGAGAGAGAAGAGAAACCACGTGATACTACATCCACTCTACCTTTTGACTGCGTTTTAGAACGTACACTATTATTCACGAAAGATGACTATTCAAGGACATTTGTTCGAAGAAAGAATACACATCACTTTACAGCAGTAGCTAGGCAACATTTTGTATTAGAAAGAGAAAGATTATTTGACCTATGTCTATTTAATTTATGTGGTGTGGTAGATATACGTAAATAGCGGCATTACTTCCTAATACATTATAAATAATAAGGACGTATGTCTTAGAATTACACATGCCTAATTATCTACTACACTGCCCTCTGTGCTAATATTTACCCAGTGGCGCCGTTTAAATTAAATTATTGTTATTTGGTTTATAGTTAAGACCGAGGTTAAGACTATGTTTTTGAATTTTGCAAAAACATAAGTGAAGAACATAAATCTTTCAGAAAGGCTAACGAAACATAATTTTTAAATAAATTACTCTTATTTTTTCAGTTAAAATGTGTCCATAAATATTTCATGTTGCACGCCTATGCATACGAAATGCAATGAAGTTATTTGCAAGTAATATATCAGACGGCTTACAAATAACCTTGAATACTCATCTTTCATGAATAATAGTTTACACTATTATTCACGAAAGATGACTATTCAAGGTCGTTTGTTCAAAGAAAGAATACACATCCCTTTACAGCAGTAGCTTAGCAACATTTGTATTAGAAAGAGAAAGATTATTTGACCTATGTCTATTTAAATTATGTTGTGTGACAGAAATACGTAAATAGTGGCATTACTTTCTAACACACTATAAATAATAATGACGTATGTCGTAGAATTACAGATACCTAATTATCTACTACACTGCCCTCTGTGCTAATATTTACTCAGTGTCGTTGACATTTAAATCAAATTATTATTCCTTGGTTTATAAATTAAGCCTATGTTTTTGTATTTTGCAAAAACAGAAGTGAAGAACATAAATCTTTCAGAAAGGCATTATTTACGAAGAAACATAATTTTCAAATGAATTATTCTTATTTTTCATTAAAAATGTGTCCATAAATATTTCATGTTGCACGCCTATGCACACGAAATGCAGTGAAGTTATCTGCAAGTAATATTATATCAGACGACGCACAAATGACCTTGAATAGTCATCTTTCGTGAATATTAGTTTACCCCTGTCAATCACACGGTGTGCGCGTGCGCGATTATTTTGAATAAAACAAATGGCATTGAAATTTTTCATTATGTACATATTTATTCTTATATTTGTACTAGGCGTAATCGATATCTATTTAATTAGAGCTAAAATAATAATTGAATTAACCAGCGTATTTAAAAACATAAATTTTAAAATTACTTCTTCTAGTTCAAAAGCAGACCACACAATGCCAATACCACAAAAAGCACATTAACAGCTTATCATCTCCACGTTTCCCAATTAACTTCTTCACTATCCTCGTTCTCTTTGTCTCCATTGGGCTTAGGCCTTCGCCCGGCTCCGGTGGTCGGCGACTGATGTCATTGTCTGGAGGCAGCGTTGTATATCATGAAATACAACGTGAAATTTGATGAGTTTGTTTGTAAGTTTGACCTACTTTGCCTATATTGAATGGTTCACCATTGGCGGAAGTTGAACAGGGTGTGTGGGGATCCAGTGCCGTAGAAACTGGACAGGAAATGGGGGTAGGAAGTTTGCTTGGTTGAACTTAGACTTAGGGATAATAAATTTTAGTCATGTAATAGTTGGAGAATTAGTGTGTTGTACGTTCCAAATTTGATACAAAGTTGGTAGTGACTTTATAGTTTGAAAAAGAGATGTAATGTTATAATGAAGTGTTCGTTTTCTAATAACTTATTTTATTATCTAACTACCGGTTTTTAAACTATGTCATATATTCATGATATAGTCTCTCCTTGTCGAATACAATTGAAACTATATTTGATGTTTTGTTTGTGCATTATCTTTAAATGTTGACAGCAACAAGTTGTTTTGTCCCTCTTGCCTTCATTATTAATTTAGAATATTTCATTATTTGTACATACTAAACTCTATTCCAGTTAAAAATGGAGTTGGTGGCGCTTCGGAGCCAGCCTGTTTTACACACATAAAACTTTTAATTTAATTTTATGTTGCGCACAAGACATATTTCACAGTCACAGCTCAAAACGTCAAAATTTGTGAATTTTTAATTTGTTTATAAATAAGCAGGTACTTAAAGGAGTAAAGGCCAACGCGCACTTCAGCGACCGAAGCGAAGCGCGGCGAAGAGAAGTTTTTTCATTCAATGTATTCTTATGTGTATAACGCGCACTTTGGAGCAGCGAAGAGCAGAGCAACGAGGCGACTATTCACATAAGAATACATTGAATGAAAAAACTTCTCTTCGCTGCGCTTCGTTTCGCGTCGCTCCAGTTTAGATTTCTGCACTGACTACAACTACAACTCTAGTACGACGTTCTACAGCTGACTGAAACGTTTTGTAACATATTTTTTCTACAGTCTATATACAAAGTAGCCATTTGCGCTCTGTTTTGTCAACGCAAAATGTCACTTTACCGCTCGAGAGCGACAAAGTAGATAAAACGCTCGCTCCTCAAATTTCTAACTATACAATGTTGAGAAATGTTAATTGGCTACATTCTTAATGGAAACATTTAGTCAGGAATTAATGACACTGTAGTTACACATTACCCACCTAACAAGTCAATCTGACATATAACTGCTCTGTCGGTATGTTACATAACCAAAAAAAATAGATTAGATTGAAGCAATAGCTCAAGAAGAATGGAAAATACCGATAAGTAAAAATAAATAAAAAATAAATTTTTGTTATGGTGGAGGACCCCATTGTGGCGACTGTAGAAAAAATCTTGTGTGGGTTTCGAGCGCAAATGGACATTGTCGATTTCGAGAGAATGCCTCGCTCCTGCGTTGCTCGGCAACAACCTCTCAATCGACAATGTCCCATTTTACGCTCTTAATACACAAATAGCTATTTCTCTACGGTAAACTTAGTTCGCTCGTTAGTTCGCGTTTAGACCACCAAAAAGCTGGGATCGTAAGCCGTATCTTACTCCTAAATCTATATAGTTAAATCATAAATCATCTGTTGCAAGCTTAGCGTCACTTTCAAATTTGTACCTACATTGTATTGGTTATGTTAGTGTAACATTCAAATGCCTTATCACACTATACCGTATCTGGTTTAACATTGCAGTGATGTGAAAATAGGAGCAGTTTGATCTTATTGTTTGATTGAATAATATCGGGATATTATCCAATCGGAAAACAAGATTAACCTGATGCTATCTTCGTACCACTGCAATCTTAAACCAGATACAGTATAGAAGTAATATCTCTGATTTGTCACGCATTATCCATGACTTCGGTTGATATCGCTGACTTACTCCAGTGTGATAGGTGATAGCTACAAGGAAGTCATGGATCCTGTTCTCAGATGATATGGAATCGGTTCCATTTCCTCCATTTATCGCTGACATCCCAATAGCGCATGCGCAACTGTCTAGAGTACAGGAATGTAACTTTATGGAGTAAAATATAACTGCAGAAACGTTAGAAGTTGACATTTTTTTTGTTTGTTGCGCATAAAATTAGAATGCTTGCCCACAGTTGCATTATTTTTCCATCATTTTCATTAATTTTACTTGAAATAATTTGATATGTCAAACAAATTTGAAATATGTTATCATTAAAGAAACCATATCACAGCCAACTTCAAGAATGAAAATCCACTAAAAGTCAGAAAAAACGGTGGTTCGAAATTGCAGTGTGATAGATCGTGTTGGTCATACAAAATAAGTCAGCGAAAAAGAGTCAGAGATATGATTGTAGTGTGATAAGGCCTATAGCGTCACTTTCAAATTTGTGGATTATATTGATTATGTTAGTTTAACATTGAGTGAATGAAAGTTGACGTTTAAATTATTTTATAAATGTGGTTTCTTTTGAAACCTAGTGAAGAATACGAAATATTCACGTATGAAATTTTTGCATGAACCCATTTAAAAAACTGGACTAGGAAAGCACAGAAATACATTACTATGTCTAGCTGAAAATAGATGGCTGACTAGGGTAACTGAATAACAACACAGGGGTGCGTTTAAAATATTTTAAACATTTTTCGTTTATGTTGATTATAACAAAAATTTTGATCTATAAACTATTTACTTTTGCAATTCTATGAAATAGGATTATTTTTAATTTTCTCTAACAGTAACTCCGACTCGAAGGTTGCTACCACCTGAGACGAACGAAATAGAATTTGCGGTATTACATTTTTTAAATACATCCCTGAATCCTGTTGCTAAGGTCATTTTAAATGCCTCCTGGTATTGAGTACAATTCTAATATTCTGTAACGGAATACATAAGGGTCAGTTTCTTTTCAAATCAAATATAGGGAAATGTTTTCAAAAGAAACCACATCTATTAAATAATCTAAACGTCAACTTTCATTCGCTAGTCATACTATAACAGTCTCGGTTCTGAGCTTGAATACAGAAACTACTGAAACTATGACGTCACAGAAGCTGAACGAAATATCAAAATTTCGATATACACTTATTTGTTATAACTTGTGGTTTTAACTACAAGCGGTGCAACGAGCCATTAGAAATGAATCACAAAAAAGCTCTTCAGCTTCAGTTATCTTCTCTCAAAAGTCTCGATGTGGCAGAAATGTGACAAGAAAAACAATATACGCACGCGGAGTTTAACAGTTTGCGCATGCTTCAAATTGAAATTACATACCTACTGTTGTGTATGCGACGAATTCAAACTAAAATTACAAAGTCAAAAGAGAAATTCAATTTGGAAAATTAAATTATTTGGTTCAGAACGCAGCTTATTAGAAAAATCATGAATGAAAGGTATAATAATTTTAAATGTTTTTTCCTACAACCGTGCGTGAAAAGTACTTTTCACGCACTCATTACAGTGTGTAAAGTGTCACTTTTCAAGCACTAGTGCGTGAACATTAAAATTCTGTTAATTTACCTGTCAAGTATATAATTAGGTAGTAAATAATAATGTAATAAATAAAATTTATTAAGACGAATATACACTGTAAATGAAGCAAATCTAATATTTTTTAACAGATTGAGTATTAATCTAATTTTTAAGAACATTAACATTTTTTGGACTTGTATTCTAACCTAACCTAATTTTTAATATTAATATTAAATGTACAATTTGTACATTACAAAAGAATAATCATCGTCTGTCTGAGATTCTTCCAAGTGTTTAAGTTACATTTTGCACAGTGTTATGAGAAAGAGAGTACTAACAGTATTTGAAGCTGCTGGATGCTTGTACACTCAGTATTATGAGACACATCAATACCATTTCGGTTGTAGGAAAAATGTTGTATGCAACACGTGTGTAAAATAGTATTTTTTGTCTCGTGCTTCAATTCTGCATTCGGCTACGCCTTATGTGTAAAACATCGCACTCAACCAACACACACTTGTTACATAAATAACTATTTTAGGAATATACGCAAAATATGAGGTAATTTTTTGATTTATGAAAAATATCAATTTTTATCAAATTTAAATGTTCTATTGCTACTCTTCCAGTTTACGAGGATATTATATACGAATGATTTCAACACATCTACAGCCGTATTCATAGTAATTCTGACGTGGTTTAAACCAGGTCTATCTTAGGTCTAAGGTTTTTCCTTATTCATAGTTAACGGTTGACTTAGACCTAGTTTAAACCTAGTCTAAAATTTAGACCGAGCGTACCCCTAATTTAAACTATATATAATATATAGTGTGCTTTAAAAAAATTGCATTCGTAAGACAATTTTTTTTATTAATTGCCAAATTGACAATTCTGATATTAAATGAATAAAATTGAGGATATTCAAGATATTTGTGCAACATAAATGATGTAAAAGATGAAGAAAAGATTAGATGTCAATGTTGAAAGTACTTTTATTATATCTGAAAATATGATATATATATATATATATATATATATATATATATATATATATATATATATATATATATATATATATATATATATATATATATATATATTGAAATTTGTTTTAATTTTAGAAAATATAATGAGAGACAGAGATTCAGGAGAAGATAATACTGAATTAAATAATTCTATATGTAACGAAGCATATACAAAATCACAATAGGCCCGGAAACACTTCAAACCTCACATGTAGTCAAATATTTTTATATAAAAATTTATGTGTTAGACAAATTTGGAGTATAAATAAATGATTATTAGTTAATTTCACATGTTTCCTGTAAATTGCAACCAGTTTCATACCCAAATAAAAGTTCTAATATATTTTCAAAACCAGCACCGCCGTTAGCTTCGAGCAATTTAATTTATTAAATATTCATATTTTAATTTATAAATTTTTTTCTTCCCATTTTTACTCATGCATACTCGTACATATGAATACACGCTTCTATAAACCTATTGTTGTGCCACATACTATTCTTATTTTAGATAATATTAAGTATTCATTTTTACACTGACAACTAAATGACATTTAAAAATATTCGAATATTTATGTCTGAAGCTTACTTCATATTCATCGCAGACCATGTCCAGATGGATACAAGGGCTAAACTCGGTCTACGTAGACTAGGTTTAAACTGGGTCTAAAATTAACTATGAATAAGTCCAGGGTGGTCTAAGTTAGACCTAGTTTAAACCTAGTCTACTTAGACCTAGTTTAAACCAGGTCTATCTCAGTTACTATGAATATGGCTGCTAGTGTTTACTTTTTGTTTTATCAATTTTATTGCTATTGACTGTTTTTGCATTGAGTTCCGCCAATATAAAGTAATTTTTACTGGGAATGTATATATTATATTTTTCTACTATTATATTTACAATTTCCTATTACACCATTGTTTCTTACCTTTACCTACGCCACTGCTTGCACATGTAGGTCACTGGCTGACCCCGCTGTCCTTAACTTAGCCGGCTTAGCCCTAAACTGGGTCATCCGTCCTCGCGCGTTTTTGCTAACCCTGATCCAGCTGATCAACCCTGAAAGCCTTCGTCACCAATCCCATTTCCAACCGAGATCGAGGTGGCCGCGGTTGGGCTGCTGCCAGATACCTGTTCCTTTTCACTAGGTCAGCCCTTGGGACTTGGGATGGGACCTACACTCATAACGTGGGAATCAAAGAATTAGGTTAGCGGGTTAAGGGATCATTTAAAGACGGAATATAGTAGGAGTGGTTGTGAAGGATTTTGTGAAGAAAAGAAATAAATGGGACAGGAATATCAGATGTCAATAGAAAATAGTGAATCAAAAAAGTTGTAATTGTCACAATTTGTGCTTTATATTTTGTCTCACAATATAAATTTATTGAACATACCTTTTGAAAAATCCGTCTCCTTAAATGTTTTTATTTTGGGGCTCCTACAGATTTTTTTTATATTTTTATTTTAAGTAACGGCCAAAGTATTTAAATAAAATCTTAGTATATGATGCAATATCGGAAGTAAGCGTTTTCTGACAGTTTGTTGGATGTTTAAGAGGTTTATATACAAAATTGCCTGGCGAAGTTAGGTACTTCATTCTATTAATAATTTACATCATGTAAACGAAAAAATTAAGTTTTGGGCTGGCCCAGCTTCATGTCACTATGCTCGAACAACAACGCAGTGCTAGGAGGTAAAAATATACCATTCCTTCGAAAACAATCCTCCTACTAACGCCCTAGGCGAGACCTATTGAAACTTTTTGGGCATTTACAAGAAAGCTGTACGACAATGTGTAGGAGACCAAAAATAAAAACAATTAAGACGTAGGATTTTCAAAATATCCGTGATGGTCCGGGGACTAGTGATACAAGAAAAATGTGTCATGGTATTCCAAATACAGACCCTTGGTGCGCACTTTAAATACCCTGGAGAACGATTTGCTGTCTTCACCGGAAAAAAGACGATCTACTCAGCTGTGGGTTATTAAAAAAAAATATTTTTTAGAATCTAGATATTCTATATCGGACCTACATTTTTACCTTCCCTCACCTTTAGGTAAGGAAGGTAATGTCTTTGGTCAAACAAATCGGTGATGAGTTTTTGTTGAATAAGCACGTTTTAGAGTCCCTGGAATAAGATTTTGCTATTTTTACGATGATGTCTGTATGTATGCATGTGTGCAATTCCAAAAATTATAATTCTTTCGTATTTCTTTTCTTTACATCCATGTGAAAAGATGATTCGATTTTGGTTATAATTGGACAACTGGCAGTACCCTCATTTTAAGATTTTAATAGGTTTTCTTGAAAAAACACTGTTAAATATTATTTTTTCATATTTAATGTTATTATAATGATTAAAGAATATTTTATTCTCTATACGATTTGATTACATTTTATAGTACTTCATATTCATTGGATTTGGAGGTAAAAAATTATAAAGAAATTAAATTTCATAAAGCATCTAGCTATGCTATAACCATGGAAATCGCTACTTTATTAAGAAAATGCTGATTGACAGATGACAGTGTCAAGGGCAGTTGACATGTTTGAGTTATAATTTTACTGAAAATGAAGCTTTCTCTATAGAATTTGTACAAAATACACAGAACTGACAGAAGGTATCTTGTGCTTGTGTGTATGGAATTTGTACAAAATATATGGAACTGTCGGAAGGTAATGTGCTGGCCACTTCAGAATTTTTTTGTTGTCTTTTAGAGTAAATAATGTCCGTTGACTAAAGCCCGGCTGGAATGGACAATATCTGATAGGTAAAATTCACAGCAATAAAAGGCTTTAGCGGCGCTAAATTAGCGCCTTCTGCAATTTATTATCGGCTACCATCTACCATATATAATGCCATTTTATGCAAGTCCCGTACAGAAAATATCTAGATTCTAAAGTATCATTGTTTACCTTCCGTCACCTTTAGGTAAGGAAGGTATTGTCTTTCGTCAAAAAAATTGATGATGAGTTTTAATCAATAAGCACGTTTTAGAGTCCCTAGAATACGATTTTACTATTTTTACGATGATGTCTGTGTGTGACATAATTTTCGCCTGCGATATATAATTCTTTCGTATTCTTCTTCGTTACATCCATATGAAGAGCTGATTAGATTTTGGTTATAATTGATCAACCGGAAGTACCCTCATTTGAAAATTTTAACAGTTTTTCTTGAAAAAACGATGTTAAATATTATTTTTTCACATTTGATGTTATAAATATAAAAGAATATTTTATTCTCCATATGATTTGACTGCATTTTATATTTCATATTAATTGGATATAGATTTAAAAAATTATAAAGAAATTCAATTTCATAAATTCGCCAGCTATGCTATAACTTTGGAAATAGCTGTTATGTTCATTCTAATTAAAAGATGTCAGTGTCAAGTGCAATTGACATAATATGTTTGTGCTATAATTTTACTGGAAATAGAATCTTTCAAGGAACTTTTTGTATGAACTTTGTACAAAATACGTATAGATCGAAAGTACATTACGGAAGATTTTTTAAACAGTTTTGGGCCATGATCCACAGCTAGGTATAAATCGTCCTTTTTTTCCTGGGTATTTAAAGTAAGTACCAAGGGTCAGTATTTGGAATATCATAATACATTTTTACCTTTCGCTAAGAGAGGTATTGTATTCATGCTAAAAATCGCATATCTAGATTTTAGTGAAAAAGCACGTTTTAAGGTCCCTAGAATCCGATTATAACATTTTTACGATGATGTCCGTATGTGTGTGTGGATGTGTGTGTGGATGTTGGATTCACGATTTCTCAAATACTATAAGATTTAAGACATTTTTAACTACGGATTCCTCAATCTAACAATAATGGGAAGAGTTGATTAAGTTTTGGTAACAATTGGACAATCGGAAGTAGTAGTTATACAACAAAAAAAATCATCTAAATATTATTTATCGAAAATTTATGTAAATACTTATATTAAAAAACGTTAAATTCTTTATTCGATAAATATAAATTCATTATTATATCTTCTATAGATTTAGAGATAAAGAAATGCATATAGAATAATTTGATGTAAAAATCGCAGATCAAACTACTACAAGGCAAGAAATTCAAATGTTTGTAATTGACACATAAATGTCACTGTCAAAAATATTTGTACATTATTATGAAGGTTATGAAAATAAAAAAAAGTCAACAACGCAAAAGAAGATATGTAAAACAGAATATAAAAGGAATTTGTGAAAAAATGACGAATATAAAAAAAAAAGAAAAGGAAAGTAGAAAAAGAAAATTTCAGGATATTGAATATAAAGAAAATGTATGTATTGTACATAATTTATATTAAAATATCCCATAGATTTTGGTCTCGTGGCCTCGTGCCTGAGTGTCAGGTCGCGAATCTGGGGAATCACGTTCGATCCCGACCGACGCCAAATATTTCCAATTTTAAATGGCACAAAATTGACCCCTGTGGTGCACTCTCCACGCCAGCAATGAGTGCCCGTGAGGTGACGCCTGGTAAGCGCCCGCACGGTGCAAATATTTCATCATTACCGCATCTGTGTACAAAGCAGATTGGCACACCCAGCAATGCGTAATAAGCCGTGATGATATATTTATTTTTATTTTTTATAGATTTTGCAAATATATGTGAGAATTATTTTGTAGTGAGAAATGAATATATGTATTTGTATTTAAAAATATTTTTCGTTGTATGCGTACAACCAGGTAAAATATCTGGCGAGAGGTTATGTGCTGGCCACATCAGATTTTTTACGTAGCACTAACCTCCGGTCTATGAAGTAAATAAACTTCGTCGTATAGAAGAAAATGATCCACTAGCTCTATATTAAATATAAGTGTTAAAGCTTAAGCTATGTTCATTATTATAGTAATAAGCAAGTTCAATATACTTTCCTTAAACCACAGTATCGTTCATTCAAAATTTTTCCGAAAACTTTTGTAACGTAATGTTATTGAAAGTAATTTTAATTTTATAACAATTATACCTATTACCTACCAAAGTATACAATTGTATAAGTGATAAAAAACTCATTCTAGTTCTTTGAAACGTATTTGAATGTATCTTTTCATCTCTGCAAGAAATATGTTCGGTTGTACAATGTATTGAATAAGCATTGACATCACATCACTAAGTAGCGTATTGAAAAGCATTCCGGAGTGTTGAAGGCATTTGCCCTAGACCCGCTTTCTACTCGATACTTTGAGTTGGGGCGCAAATATTTAAACAACCAACATAAAGTTATCTTTCTCAGGTTTCAGCACTGTCATTACTCTGTGTCGGAATGTGGCACTGTAAATGGTGGGATTATTGCTTATCCATAATCATACCAATTTAAATTATTAAATTCCGTATTTGGCTTTGAAAGCAGATATAGTTTCAAGTGTTTTAGGTAATATTTGCGTACTTAATTAATTGATAACGTCAAAATTAATAAGTTCGTGGAAATCTATTTATAAATAATTGTAGTTTAAGGTGGTTCATACAAAAGTTTTACCAAGTAAAAGAATTCATAAAAATAGGTATTCTAAATTTTTAATAGTTTAGGGTTTTTAACAATATTAAATTGTTGTTGTAAACATCTAATAAAAATTAAAAAAATCTGATGTGAATACTACATGACTTCCTTGTACGCAAGACCAACATAAAATATAGACCCAATTATAAAATTGCACGTATTTGACGTAATTTGACATTAACATTATTTTTTTTGTACTTTTTTGTCCCAATCCGTAGTAAACTTTATTACAAAAACCAAAAAGTATATAATTTTTAAATTTACATATCTCGCTTATACAAAGGGCTAATTTAATAATATTGGCTGTGCATGCTAGACGCAGATTCTCTAAAACTATTATTTGAAGCATTTATTTCTAAAATCAAAATAAAATCATTTTATTCAAGAAAAACTGTTAATAATTTCAGGTAATATGTCGCTTCCGATTAGCCTATTTTAACCAAAATCTGCTATGTTATTCCAATTGACATAAAAGTCTTATACATATATCAAATTCGAAAAGTTTTGGATTATATTTTAAAATAGTTTTTCATTAAATTCTATTATAGGCTTCAAATAAAGTACCATTTCTGGAAATTATGTAATGACCAAAAAGGGAGGTGCACAACTAGGTGTTGTAGCAGTCCTAAATACAAAATTTCAACTTTCTATGGCTTAACGTTTTTGAGTTATGCGAGATACGTACATACGTGCAGACGTCACGACGAAATTAGTCAAAATGGATTCAGGGATGGTCAAAATGGATATTTCCGTTGAAATCTGAAAACCGAAATTTTTCGCGATTACAATTCCTTTACTATGTACAAGGAAGTAAAAACGAATAAATGTTAATTTTTTACATAATTAGATTACCATGAATGAAATACGTGAATATTTTGTTTGCGTTGACATTTATGATCAATTACAAGAATAAAACATTTTAACATGTATTCATTTTTTCCATTCGTGGTACTCTTATTTTAATTTTTAATTTAAAATTCACTAAATGCAAAACTAAATATGTAAATGGAAAACGCTATTAAGATGCATTCACAAATGAAAATTAGGTTTATGGTTTTTGTTTAGATTTAAGTAAGTCATTCATAAATTCAAGTTTAATTAAACTAATTTAGTTGTGATTGTACTGACATCTATGTAAATGCTTCAAAAACAAGATTAAAATATCGGTAGAGCAATACATAATGGATCTTTTCAATTTAACGGCTATCTCTTTCTATCGCTGCAAATAGTAAGAAAATGGCGCGAACAACTGCCAGTTGGGCTGTCAAACGAAACATCAAAAATATTGCAGTCATTAAAATACCTGTATTCTCGGTAAAAATTTGGATCGTTAGACATTTTAACTTCAATAAAAGCTTTTGTAACTTATTTCGATAATATTTTTTAAAGTTATCTGAGATATTTCTCATATTTTACGTCTAAATTTTTTAGAAACAAACGCCATAGATCTCAGTTGTTCTTACTATGCGCAGATCCCCATTGCGCATATCTTTTATCTCTTTAAATTGAAAAGGTCCATTGACACCAGTGCGCCGCGAAACTGTCATTCGATTGGCATTATTGATTATATTTCAGCAATTAAATTTTGACAGTTCTATGTTCTCGCATTTGTTTAAAAAGCTGATTCCAGCAAGTGAATACTAAATAAAGATGGGTGTATTGTGTATATATCTATATCGTTTCAGACTCGTTTTCATTGGTGAAGTTTGTGACGTCAAACTAAATCATAAACCTAAAGTTTGGACCTTGCAATGTTTGGCTTTATGATTTGGATTTAGATTTTAGAGACACTAAATTCTGAAGTGTAAATCGAGTCATTACATAATATGCGGCCAAAGTCTTTAAATCTAAAGTATAAACCATAAATCTAAACCTAATTTTCATTTGTGAATGTACCTTTAGAGTATTTAGTTGAAAGTTTATGTCCATCTGTAATTGATTAAAAAGTGTCATGTTTTTTGGAATAGAAAAAAAGTTATAATCAGCGGTTCCACTTTCATGCACTTATACTGTACATTACGTACAATATTCTCAACAAACAATGGGAATACGTATCCGCATTGAATTTTAGATACAGGATTAAAAATTACAGATTTTGCAAATCATTCCCCGTTTTTATAGAAACGAATAAAGAAATCAAAACAAAACTATCATTGTTTAATTAAAAGGAGATATCTCGGATTACAATCCGAATCAGACCGTGAATGGTGAAAATTCGCACAGATATCCAGGCTATTTTTTTTACCGTATTGAGAGATGAATGTCAACACCTCGTTGTTAAGTAACCTTCATCTGATTATTGGACTGATCTCACCTCATGCTGTGATGAGACATTTCATGAGATATATTTTCCCTTGCCGTAAAACAAGAGATCCGTTGATGGACTGCGACAATGCTGAATGTGTTTTAAGGTGAGCACGCGTCCTCGTTTAGTTATGAAACCTGGCCACGGCAGTGAAAGTGGCGCGAGTGTTTCACAATGTGACGGGGAGATCTTCAGTGCACTAACGCACTAATTTTACTCTCTCTATGGGCAAACAATATGGAGCACAAGATATATTTTCTTTCTTTTTCTTAATAATAAAGAATATTGCAGTGGATCTGGTCTCAGCAGCTGGGATTTGTCAATACACCTAAAAGTCCCGCCAGCGAACAAACAGTTTATTTCTTTAAAAACAATAATAACTTAACCTAACGTACAAAACTCGGCTCGAGTTGGCAAGCATGTCTTTTGTGCGTTAGGTTATTGTTGGTTTTAGAGAACTATTCAAACCAAATCGGGAGTTTTAGGTGCATTCAGGTTTGGCAAAAATCATGATTTATGTAAAAAAAATCTGATGTGGCCAGCACATTACCTTCCGTCAGTTCTATGTATTTTGTACAAATTTCATATAGAAAATTCCTTGCTAAAGATTATATTTCTTGTACTTTACCTTCCGGCAGTTGCATGTATTTTTTGCAAATTCCATACAGAACATTTGTAGCAAAAGATCCTATATTTCCAATAAAATTATAAGACAAACACACTATGTCAATTTCACTTGACACTGGCATCTTTCAATCAAAATTTTCTCAATATAGTAGCTGTTTCCATTTTTATTTTCACATAGCCACCTATAATATTTGTTTAAAAATTATTTCTAATGTTTCTAAATTATCTCATTTATCTCGAAATTTTTCAAATACATTAATAAAAAATAATACATCGTTGAAAAAATAAAAAATGGCGGTTTCTATTTAATTAAAATAATTATAGGTTGCCATTTGAAAAATAAAAGTTGATAGTTGTATCTTGTAAACCTGTCTTTATAAAAAATATCTACATCTGCCATCAAATAGTATATGTAAAATAATAAAACTTTTATATGAGCTATTTTTTTCTATTATAATAAAAAAGTTAAAGGGGGGGGGGCATCTTCCCAGACTCACCCTGTATAATTCATCCACACGCGCCTGTTAAACTTTAAATTCAAAACATGCCTACCTAAATGAAACAGGTCAAAAGATGTCTCGTATGGCACTGTAAAAAACTTAAAACGTATATTTTACGTTTATCTCATGACAAGAACCTATTATATCAATTATGAATATTTTTTTATTTGCACTTTAGTTCTAAAATTAATAGGGCAGAATATACAAATACATATATGAAAATTTTACCATTGTATTTCCTATGGTCCATAAAAAAATAGACACGCGGTATATATGTATATAATTTTATATTATATTACCATAGTACAATTTTATGGGGTCTCGTGGCCGCGTGCGTGAGTGTCAGGTCGCGAATCTGGGGAACCGGGTTCGATCCCGACCGACGCCAAATATTTCCAATTTCAAATGGCACAAAATTGACCCCTGTGGTGCACTCTCCACGCCAGCATTGAGTGCCCGTGAGGTGACGCCTGGTAAGCGCCCGCACGGTGCAAATATTTCATCATTACCGATATCTGTATACAAGCAGATTGGCACACCCAGCAATGGGTAATAAGCCGTGATGATATATTTATTTATTTATTTATTTATAGTACAATTTTCTTTTGTTAAATCTGTAGGTATCTAAAATAATTTGAAAAACAATTGATTTTTCGATAAAAAATGTATTATTTTTTAAAATTTGATTTAAATCGTGATTTAAATCAGGTCAACCCTGGGAGCATTGTTAAATTCCGGCTGCCGGAACCGGATCCACTGCCATAAAGAAAATAGGTATTTGCCCCCAATTTTTCATGACCTTGGAAATTTCAAATATTAATAAATATTGAGTCTGCGGCATTTATATTAAAGTAAATACCTTTTTATCTAGGTAGGTCTGAAATATAAATACCTATTATACATTAACCTTAATTTTAAAGTCATTTATAAATAAACCAAACAATTATCAAATGTTATTGTAAGTAATTGGAGCATGTGATTGCAAATAAAGGGTAAAAACTTAATCTAAAGCAACATAAAGTAGCTTTTCGATCGCTGGTTTTAATCAAAACATACATACACTCACTGATAAAGTATGCCAGGAACAATTCTATTTACAAACGCTACGATTTGGACAGGGTAAATAAACCACACGCGAAAACAGAAGATTAAAGTATTATCATCCGCTAAAAACGAGTGTCCTCATAAACTTTATCGAATAAATATCCACAGAACGAAACCAGGTCTCTGCGATTACGAATTCTAGCAAATGAAACCTCAAGTGGATCCATTTCGGTCGTTGTTGGCCGATAAAAATTATTATATCATAGTGTTTAGAGCCTGCTACACTCTGGGACTTTTCCTGCTAAAGTAAACATTAAACTAGGACACAATTGACGCCCTATTTACTCCACGAAATGTGATCCAATGTGATCTGGTATTTCATTTTACTGCGCCCGGTTACTTTGTCGTTTTTAATTGATATAGGAAAGCTAGAATGCCGTTGACGTTTGTGACTTGCAAATGTACGTAGGTATAAGTTAAATAAACAAATAAAGCTCTGGAATGTGAATGGTTTATATTCTGTTACTAACATGTATCAAAAAATGTAATAGATAATTAATTTATGTCAACATAGTATAAACGAAAGTATAGATAACACTTGCTACTAACTGGCAAAGGTGTCTTTGCAAGAGCACCCCAATATTATGAATTTTAATAAGTATTTTAAGCTTGCTTCAGCATTTCAATAAGATATTTTTCCTATATTACCTCCCGCTACCCTTGATAAGGGAGATATAGGAATTGTGCTAAAGATCGCATATCGAGATTTTGGCAAATGACCACGTTTTAAGGTCCCTAGAATCCAATTTTAACATTTTCACGATGATGTCTGTGTGTATGTGTGAATCCTCCACTCTAACTTAAATTCAGAAAATTTTGATACCTTGTATTTCGAACTTTTTCTGTAATGGAAAGAGCCCATTAGATTTTGGTGAAAATCGGATAACCGGAAATGGCACTTTACTAGAAGCTCAAAATAGTTTTTCTTTGAAAAATACCTATAAATGTATTTTTTTCGAGATTAGTGGTATTATAAAAATTAAATATTATAAAATTTGCATTAATACTTTTTCTATATATTTTATGGATAAATTTATAAAATTATCTATAGTAAACCCAGATCCTACGCTTTAAACAAACAAAACGCGGTTATTCAAATGTATGTAACCGACAGATAAATGTCACTATCAAAGAACTAATCATTTCAAAATAATATTAGTAACGTTTTAAAAAGAAAAAAGTAAATAGAACAATAGACAAGGAATTCAATACAGTTTCCAGTATAAGTAAATATGTATGTATTTAGATTAATTAAAATTAACGATTCACAAAAATGTTTAAGCTAATCCTCATTCTTGGATTAGTGAATTCTATTCTGTTCCGGTATTTAAAATTTAATCTTCATTTTATTATAGCTCCGGTGGCTCAATGGTTAGAGCAACGCCTCATGTCATGAGGGCCCTCGGGACTCTGAATTCGAATCTCACTAAGGCATGGATGTGTGTGAAAGTGAACCCACTCTGTAATTGGGATTTAATCCTGTTTAGGGGTTTAAAAAATGGTATTTACTTGGATTAGATTAGACTATATTTTAAGAAATAAACTGTCAAAATTAGAGTAAAATTCGTTAATCCAAAAATAAGGATTAACTTAATCTTTTTTGTGACTCGGGCTTTAAATGGCGGAGGTATTGTGTTGGCCACACCAGATTTTTTATTATTTTGTAAAAAAATATTGGTGTAAAAAATTAATCATTTTGGTTGATATTATAAACAATTGGTGTGGACCTTAAAAGGGGCCAAGTCGAATTTTAACCGGGTTGCCTCCTAAAGTGCTTCCAAATAAATAAATAAATATTGTGCTGGCAATGATTCCGCTTAATATTAATATTTGATCGTGTTAAGGTTAGTGAAGAGCCATTTGAAAGTTCCATATTGAAAGTTTCAACTAAAAAATTTCAAAATTGAAAGTTTCAAGCCGTAAATTTCATGAAACTTTCATAAGCTATACTGCGCATGCGCCGCCCAACTCTCTGCAATAGACTTGCGCAGATGACATGCGTGCGCCTCCACTTAACTACGCTAGCAACCGGGCGATGTAAACAGACGAGTCGCAACGTGTTTAATTACTTCCGGTCGCCTGAACCTTTTGTGTTCATTGTTATTATGCGGTCGAACATTCTAGGGCTTTTCTAGAAGGTAATGACAGCTGTATAAAGGGACGCAGCTATTCTCGGGAGTTAGTTACATACAGAGTCAGTGTTAGAGATTAAAGTGTTGGTGAGAAGTACAGCACTATCGTAGTGAGCGTATGCAGTTGGTGTAGAATAGGTACTCGGGAAGTTACTGGTATATTGGGATAGCTGTGGATGTGAATACTCGGTAGTGTTGAAGACTATTGGTATGCTAGGTATACGGGGACACTAACGGCAAGTGGAAGTGTATACTCGGCAGTGGTGGTGTTGAAGAATTGTGGCATACGGACATTCGGTGATATTGAGGCTGTGGAAGTTAGACAGAGAGTTACATAGACAGATAGTACTGTGAAAGAGGTGACTTCTGTCTGAGCAGTCGAATATACAGACGCTATTGAGTCAGTTGATTATATAAACATGATATAAGTATATAGTGACATAAATATAGTAATATAAATATGGCGTAAACAGTCTACAAGAGTCTGCAATAGACCGGCAGTCTAAGATTAGAACGCGTAGTGAAATAAATAATTTGTAATATCGTGGAAAAAAATAGTAGTGTTAATTGGTTAAATAAATAGTGTTAGTGTTACCTAGTTAATTATAGTTTTAGTATTATTTAGTTTTTAATAATTGTTTAATATTAGTAATAGTAACTTTCATTATAGTTTAAAAAACACTTAATTTTAATTAATAATAATTGTCTAAATTTACACTTCACCCAAATAAATAACAACGTTACAGTATGGCGAAAATTAATTCAGTAAAATAAATACAAAAGACAATAAGATACTTTCTATTTTAAATAGCTTAATATTTAGTTTTTACATTTTTGAATTACATTTTGATCAATCAATTTTTATTTTGTTTTGAAGCTTTTGTTTTTTATTTTTCAAATTAGTTAATTTGAGATCCAAATATTTTAAATTCAACTGACAAATGTTAAGTTCCTTGAAATTTAAATGAAATTTTCATTGAAAGCTTCAATGAAATTATTATATATGAAACTTTCATTGAAATTCATAGTGAAATATTTTGTGAAACTTTTAATAAAATTTTCGGTGAAAATTTCAAAAAAATAAATTCGCACATCCTTAGTTAGGATGCACTTAATTCTTCCTATTTAAATAACATTGAGTTTGGGCCCATTTTTGGACGTAGTTTTTCTCCGAGGTAATTAATAAGAGGTTTAAAAAATCCACTCAATATTGGAATATTATACTAGAATGACCCGAGAATATGTGGACAACATTTGAAGTCCCAATAATTATTATTAATGATTGGGACTGTAAGTTCAAGTTTTGTCCACATTTTGTCGGGTCATTCTAGTATATATTCCTATAGTGAGTGGATTTTCTAAACTTCTTATTGCCTCGAAGAAAAATGAAGTTCCAAAATGTACCAAAACCAATGTTATTTAAATAGATAAAAGTCTAGTGCATTTATTCACGGTCTAATATTAATATTAGCCGGTTAAAATACGACTTGCGCCCTTTTAAGGGCCACCCTAATAAACAACAACTGATTAAGGGTGATTAGAGAAAAATCCATAAATGATTGACTGAAAAAAAATGGTCGCTAATCAGCAACATGTAATTACAGGTTTATACTAAATGTCACTAAAGTGTACAAAAATCGCCATTAAAAGTTCAGAAATCTGTACTAAATTTTGAAAATTACGATGCAATATTTTTCATTTAGGAAAATGTAATTCACCACAATATCTAAAAATAAACCTATGATAAGCAAAATAAGAAAAAGGAAACAAACAAAATACTGTTTATCATATAACCTTTCAAACCACAAAATCACATAATTTTCACAACTAAAAAACTCATTTTCCCGTTGAAAATCTTGCGTCATTTCCACTGTGTATATTATTATTAAAATCAAATAATGGTTAAAAAATAAACAAAACAGTAACTGCTCACAAACGTGGCGCGATAAACAAAAGAGAAACGTTCTCTTTGAGACAATGCATGTATGTTTTGGTTGTTTTAGAAACGGGAATAATAAAACCGGCGCGGAATTCAACACACGTTTTTCATACTCATAAAATTTGTATAACATCGCCGTTTCGAAATGTATGTCAGAATACGGGCCTGCAAAACATCCGAGTGATGTGGGTTGCGGAAGGCATTCCGCAACTACCAGGATGTAAAACTCTACATAATGAAGTATTCAGATTATTTTATTTTATTAACACGCTACTTTTGACGTAGTTTTGTAAAATATTTAGCTAAAAATGCTACAATGTTATCATAAAGTGTAAACCTAGTCAAATCTTGGTTGATCTCGTTTCTTTGCAAATAAAAAATATTTATGCTATAAGGGAGGTGTTTGCCACTCGAGCGAAGCAAGGGCTGGCAACTATGTCCAAAACTCATAGATCGTAGATATTTACAGTAAAATTTATGAAAGATGTCCAATCAAGTCATCTGTATTCATTAGACAATAAAGCATACAAATTAAAAAAAAATATTAATTAATTTAATGTGACACGCTCAAATTTAAGGTTGATTTATAAGTGTCCTACGGGTTAGCCGGATATGACAACGTGGTAGGATTGTTCCTTGCGGTTGTTATATTGAGTATTTAATGAGATATTCATTAGACAGTAAAGCATACATCTTACAAAAAAATATTAATTAATTTCATGTGACACGTTCAAATTTGGGGTTGATTTATAAGTGTTCTACGGGTTACCCGGATACGACAACGTGCTAGGGTTGTTCCATGGGGTTGTTATATTAAGTATTTAATGAGATATTCATTAGACAATAAAGCATACTTCTTAGAAAAAATTATTAATTAATTTTATGTGACACGCTCAAATTTAGGGTTGATTTATAAGTGTCCTACGGATTAGCCGGATACAACAACGTGATAGGATTGTTCCTTGGGGTTGTTATATTGAGTATTTAATGAGATATTCATTAGACAGTAAAGCAGACAACTTACAAAAAATTATTTATTAATTTAATGTGACACGCTCAAATTTAGGGTTGATTTATAAGTGTCCTACGGGTTAGATGGATACGACAACGTGCTAGGATTGTTCCTTGGGGTTGTTATATTGAGTATTTAATGAGATATTAATTAGACAATAAAGAATGCAACTTACAAAATATTATTTATTATCCCCCCTGGCAATTTGAGCCATATGCTTACGATTGATGATGTGGATATCATCTCGTTGAGAAGGACTATACATTCTTTATTCTGTTAACAAAATAATTTAAATCGGATTCTAGTACAACGTACAACAGGAATAAAATCCTACCAGCGGCCAAAGAACAAAGTAACATGACAGACTTATTAATGTACGAGTTCATAATAAAACTACGCACACAAAAAACATCTTAAAAAACAAGCAACAAACGACGGAATAAGTAACGAAGTCGCGAAATGGGTCATCTAACATTTAATAAACATTGGGTGTTTGTGAGACCTAACTACTCCATTATACATACAGCCGTTAATGTCTGACTCACTTATTTTTATTATACTTTGGTATTTTTTCCGTGACACATTTAAAAGAAAGCGATGAATATTCAGGTTCAAAAATAATTTTATAGAAAAATTACTAGATTAACATTTTTAACCTCCCGCTTTCCTTGGTAAGGGTATAGGGATTGTGCTAAAAATCGCATATCGAGATTTTGGTAAATGACCACGTTTTAAAATCACTCTAACTCAAATGCTATGACACTTTACTTGAAGCCCAAATAGTTTTTCTTTGAAAAATAACTTTTTTTTGGGGATTTATCTTATAAAAATTAAAGTATTTTAAATTTTCTACAGGTTGCATTCATACTTCTTCTTCAATAAAATTTTTGACATGTGTTCAATCAGGGTTGTCTTCCGTATCATGAATGAATTAACAAATTGGCATACATTTATCTCTCTCATTTGCAAAGACTACATGCGTGTGCAATGAAGATGGATATAACACACTTGTCTTTTAAAAATTCATATTGTTTAAGTTAGGACATTCCTTTTAAATGCTCGTTGTTGACAATACTTTCGATGTAAAGTAAGTTTATTTATTAATTTATATATATATATATATATATATATATATATATATATATATATATATATATATATATATATATATATATATATATATATACAGGGTGTTTCCTTTAAAACAACCAGCGCTTTTTTGGGCGAACTAATGACTAGAAAAAAATGTTATATACCAGCAATGATCAAGAATAAGGGGCTAATTTATTAATAACAAACCGAAAATTCGACCAGTAGTTCTCAAACGGCAGAACAAAATTATATTTTTTTAAATGGTATCCTATATTATTTTTTAGCCCATTAGATAGAGATTTTTTTTCTGATTTCAACGATATAAATATGCTATAGGGTTGTATAACAATAATTTCGAGAAGAATGGTATTAAAAATAATTACACTTGGCTATGCAATATATCGTACGACTGTTGCCTAGTTACGCTAGTAGTAAACCCATTTTTTATTACATTATTTCTAGTTTTTAATACCATTTTTCTCGAAATAATTGTTATACAACCCTATGCTGTATTTACATCGTTGAAATCAGACAATAATATTCTATTTAAAGGGCTAAAAATTATATAGGATGCCATTTAAAAAAATATAATTTTGTTCTACCGTTTGAGAACCACTGGTTAAATATTCGGTTTGTTACTATTGATACATTATCCCCATAATCTTGATCATTTTTGGTTTAAATCATTTTTCTCTAAACTTGTTAGTTCGCCCAAAAAATCGCTGGTTGTTTTAAAGGAATCACCCTGTATATATATATATATATATATATATATATATATATATATATATATATATATATATATATATATATATTACATTGATTCATAGCCATACAAATAATGTTATTTTCTGTCACTGTCACTGTGTTAGTATCTTATTTTTCATATATGTATTTTACATTTGCAAATAAAATTACCAGTTGGCTTAATTTTGAATTTTGAATGCTTTTACTGTAACATATGCGAGATCTGTTAGAAAATTATCCGACTTTTATTGTGTATATTTTATGGATAAATTTATAAAGTATATAATAATTTAAATCTCGGAGCCTACTCTTTAAACACAACTCCTTGTTACACAGTTCAGATCTTAAATGTATGTAACTGATAGATAAATGTCATAGTTAATAAACTAATCATTTTAAATTAATAATAGTATCGTTTTAAAAAGAAAATAGTAAATAAATCAATAGTTATGTGGAACGGAACTTAATACTATTTCCAGCATAAATAAATATGTAGGTACATATTTAAATTAATAAAAATTTGATGGCGGGAGGTATTGTGTTAGCTTGAGCCACATCAGATATTTTTTATTAATTATTTGGCAGTTCAAAATAAGTATATCTTTCAAACAGTGAATTTACGCTGAATTCTATAAGTAACTTGACATTGAATTTGCTAATCTAAAATTACATAACAATGCAAGTGCAAGTTATTTTTCTTATCAGTAATTTGCAAAATACGAATGAGTATGTAACAATTTGAAACTTAAACAAGTAATTATAGCCACAAGGTTGTTGCCTAGAATGCTTGAAAATAGAATAGCGCAATTTTTTATGTAAACAGAGTATAAGTACAGCAAGAAGGCTATCGTATGTAAACTAGGTGAATGATTATTCTATCACAATGTGTTAGGCATTAGACAAAGCGTAAACGATAGGTAATACATTAATCATAGTCTTTAGTCATTCATTTGTTGGATATTAGCACTATTAGCGGTAACCTTTAAATAATAAAAAAAATTATTTAAATATTAAAAACTTGGTGTAGGTGTTAACAATTATTATTTGAAATCCCATAGTCATACAACGTTTATTCTTGCAAAACGATTATCTATACAATTACCTTCTTTAGAATCTACAAGATTTCAAAAACAATGTAGTACATATAACATTAACATGTGCATTATTACATTTACATCTTACAGATTCTTATACATACATTTAAACAATTTGTTATTATACGAGGTAGCGTCAAAATATTCCCGGAATTTGTCAATAAAATTTTATTGAAAAAAGGTACTACATTTTTACGTTAAGTACACGCCTTTCGTACAACTGTTCAAAACCCTACTGGAAACCATTATATGAAAGTGCCTTTAGCCTCGTCGCCTCTACTGGATTAGCCAATGGAACAAAATTGGCTGGTGCAAGGTTGGGAGAATATTAAGGGTGTTCGAGCAAATTGATATAAGTTAGAGCTGTGCTTATCGATATTAAACATGTATCGATACGATATCGATATACAATTTAATATATCGATAATATCGATACAATTTATAAAAAAGGAAATTGCTAATAAATTGTAATAGGTTACATGTAAAACATTTATTTATTGTCGTTCAATATGAAAGTATATGTTTTTGTACTTTAAAGACGAAAAACAAAAAATATCACATTTGTTTGTAAGGTTATAAAAATTAAATAAAATATCTACTGACAATGGCGGTATGAGCTACCGCTCAAGCCTTGTTTCAGAACGCTGTTTTAAAAAGTCAAATTTCTGGAAAACTGTACACCAGTTCCAGAAGCCATATTATTTATTATAGAGTATAATTTGTTTCACACTCACAATTTTTTTATTAGAATCAAACGTAAACAATGTACACTAAATGCGGTACATTTCATTTCCGTTTAATTGTTGCGTACTTGGTACTTGACTTGCGTAGTAGTGGAGTGCGCAAGAGGCAAGAGCGCAAGCGCGATCAGTATTACCAAACAACAAAACCAACAATATTTCAAATTAAAACTATTAAATTTCAGGGTTATCAAATATCGATATTTAAAAATTGTGTCAATTCACTTCTTCTTTTTCTTGTATCGATTTGATATCGATATATGGATATATCGTATCGCTAAGCACAGCTCTATTATAAGTAGTATGGTTTGGCTAGCGAATGAAAGTTGACGTTTAAATTATTTTATAAATGTGGTTTCTTTTGAAACCCCAGAGAAGAATAGAATTGTACGAAATATTCAGGTATGAAATTTTTGCATGAACCCATATAAATACTGGACTAGGAAAGCATCGAAATATATTACTAGCTAAAAATAGATGGCCGACTAGGGTAACTGAATATCAAAACAGGGGTGCGTTTAAAATATTTTAAACATTTTTTGTTTACACTGGGAAAACTTGGAGAAAAATAGTCTGATGAAAACGTTTGAAAATTGTTTTATTACATAGCCAACGTTTCGGCACTAAATATGCCTTCTTCAGGGAAATGTAAACTTACTGAGTTGTTTTTTTTTAAAATGTTGAATTACAAAAGTATATTGTCAAAATTATTTTTAGAAAAATGTAAACCACACAGTTCATCTTCAGAAAAAAGTGAGGAAATTTTGGCAATATACTTTTGAAATTCAACATTTAAAAAAAAATTCAACTCAGTAAGTTCACATCAACATTTCCCTGAAGAAGGCATATTTGGTGCCGAAACGTCGGCTATGTAATAAAACAATTTTCAAACGTTTTCATCCGATTGTTTTTCCAGTATTACTTTGATCCAGTCGAGTCAACAACGGTCTACAAAATGAAAATAAAATTAAATGAAAATATAATGCTCTTCATTCATACATACAGATAACGTTAGTGTATCGTTCTAAATACGGTTTACTTTTTCTAAAATAATAAACATGAGCAATAAAGCACATAATTTGAATATTTGTAATATTGACACATGTCAAAAAAATTGTTCTGTTAATCATAGCATTCTGAAACCGATAAACTATTGAACAAACCACAGATTTTATGAATCATAACAAGCCTTAGACGTCTTAAAATCCTCGTTCTACGAGCTCGGATTTCAAAACGACATCTGCGGCAGTTATGATATACATAACATTCCTAGGCATAGCAATAGCTATAACGTAATTCGGTATCAATTCATCCTAGGTAAAAAAAGAATTTCAAAAAATAATATTTATTAATACAGTTTTCATTTTTGAAACCGATAAACTATTGAACAAACCACGGATGTTATGAATCATAACAAGCCTTAGATGTCTTGAAATCCGGATTTCAAACCGACATCTGCGGCAGTTATGATATACATAACATTCCTAGGTATGTTAATAGCTATAACGTAACTCGTCATCAGTTCATCGTAGGTAAAAAAAAAGAATCCTTTTTTTATAAAAAAATGCAAGCTTCAATTTTTATAATAACTACTTTCTGTCTTGGAAATACTGGAAAGGAGTTATTGCCAAAAGACTGATTTCGGCCGCCTTTTTCCCAATATGGCGGAGCGAGCGGCAGCGCTCCGAGGTTGCAAATTTATCATTTTTAAATTATTTTTTTATTTTCTAAAGTGCCAATATGCTAATCTCCTAGATTTTTTTCCGAGCAAGTACGTTTTAAACTCTCTATTGCTTGGACTCTCGGATTTATGAGTATATGTATGTTTTTGTTGTCCCAAAATTAAAGGGTCTCGATAGAAGATAAATTTGGAACAGAAGGTGATCCTTTAAATGCCGGGCCCGTAATTTGGCCCACATTTTTAAATCTATATTTACAGTAGTCGAAAGAATTTTGTAGAAATTTCTCACCATTTACAATTTGTTGAAAATGTAAGCCGTTCGACCTATTAAGTTAGAAATTAATAATTTTTCTATTAATATTAAAACTTCGACGATGTACATCCATCAATATTCATCACCCTTGAAAAAACATTTGGACGATTTCATATCATCACCTCATACTTCATACTAAGCTAATAACAGTCAAGGTGAGCTTTATTTTCGCTAATAGAACACATGGTACATGTAGGTACGTTATGTATGTTCATGAACACATGTGAGTTTGAGTGTAGTAGAGAGATACGATAACAAAATCACTAAAAATAGGTCGGCTATGCCAGGAACACGCAGCGGCCTTCGTGCGGTGCCCGTGCCCGTGTCCGAAGAGCCTTGATACCCACCTATTAGCGATAATGAGAAGACTGTTTCGTTAATGAGTGCATAAAAATGTTATCTTTGTTCGACAAAAATAATAGGATAAAAAGCAGATAAATCAGAAAATCTAAAATTTCGAGAGAAATTTTTTGTTTTGTTTCAAAAAGTTGTAATTTATTCATCAACCAAGGAAAGAAAGAAAAGAATGCTAGCCGGCGGGATTTGAACCCACGATCTCAACATTTTGAGATCGTGGGTTCAAATCCCGCCGGTTAGCATTCTTTTCTTTCTTTCCTTGATTTAAAATCAAATAAAAATTAGCTCTTGCATTCATATTAATCTATTATTCATCAATATTAATATTGCCCCTTTCAAAAAAAACTGATGTGGGCACCACACGACTTTCTTGTACGCCTATTAAACTTTACATATATTTTTAATAACTGAATTACAAAATATTAATTTTAAGTACAAAACGTTAGGATACATAGCAATCATAAAGGTATAGGTGCACAACTAGACTTTATACAAGTCGTAAATAATAAATTTCATCCTTTACGGCTTACAGGTTTTGAGTTACCGTAAATATCTCTAAAGCAGGAGGTCTAATAGAGATTCAATCATAAAGTTGCACATATTTGACGTATTTTGACAGTTTTACCTTCCGCTACCCTTGGTAAGGGAGGTATAGGGATCGTGATAAAAATCGCATATCGAGATTTTGTTAAATGACCACGTTTTAAGGACCCTAGAATCCAATTTTAACATTTTCACGATAATGTATGTGTGGATCCTCCACTCTAACTCAAATACTATTATTCAGAAAATTTTGAAACCTTGTATTTCGAACTTTTTCTGTAATGGAAAGAGCCTATTAGATTTTGGTGTAAATCGGATAACCGGAAATGGCACTATACTAGAAGTTCAAAATAGTTTTTCTTCGACAAAAACCCTTAAATGTTATTTTTTCGAGATTAATGTTATTATAAAAATTAAAAATTATTAAAATTTCTATAAATTTGCATTAATACTTTTTCTATATATTTTATGGATAAATTTATAAAATTATCTATAATTTAAATCCCAGAGCCTATGCTTTAAACAAAGAAAACGCAATTATTCAAATGTAACTGATAGATAAATGTCACTATCAAACGAAGAAGAAACGTTTTGAAAAGAAAAAAAGTAAACAGAACAATAGAAAAGGAATTCAATACAGTTTCCAGCATAAGTAGATATGTATTTAGATTAATAAAAATTAACGATTCACAAAATTTTCATTTTTGGATTAGTGAATTCTATTCTATCCCGGTATTTAAAATTTAATCATTTTATTATAGCTCCGGTGGCTCAATGGTTAGAGCATCGCCTCATATCATGAGTGCCCTCGGGGCTATGGGTTCGAATCCAACTAAAGCATGGGTGTGTATAATTGGGATTTAATCCTGTTGAGGGGTTTAAAAAAAGGTAGTTACTTGGATTAGATTAGACTATATTTTAAGAAATAAACTGTCAAAATTCGCTAGTCTAAAAATAGGGATTAACTTAATATTTTTTGTGACTCGGGCTGTAAATGGTGCAGAATTTAAATCAAAATCTATTATGTAATTCCCATTGACATAAAAGTCTTACCTATATACCAAATGTGAAAAATTATGGATTACATTTGAAATCAGATTTTTCATTAAAATCAATTATAGGCATCAAGTAAAGTACCACTTCTGGAAATTATGAAATGACCAAAAAGGGAGGTGCACAACTAGATGTTATAGCAGTCCTAAATACAAAATTTCAACTTTCTACTTGCCGTTTTTGAGTTATGCGAGATACGTACGTACGTACATACATACGTCACGACCAAATTAGTTAAAATGGATTCAGGGCTGGTCAAAAAGGATATTTCCGCTGAAATCTGAAAATCGAAATTTTTGTGATTACAATACTTCCGTTGCTATGTACATATAAGGAAGCAAAAAACCTATAACGTGTTAAAATGCTTCGTAGCTATCAAACACAAACTTCACGTTCAATATGAATGAAACCTGATACACACTTCACAGACCATCATACCAACGTGATAAAAAAATATACTCATTTGAAAACGAATAATTCTCTTTTTATTCAAACCTCACAATAGTTCTTGTAAAATATTATTTGAAATTGATATCCAAATGTTTTGCAAATTCACCCACAGCTGTTTAATATTGGGTAATCTGGTTTTAATGATTTTAGCTCAAAGAAGTGCGTTAGGGTTTAAGGGAAGTAAAGAAAGTCATAGGGAAACGTAGAAATCTCTGAAGCTTGGAAAAGACTGAAAAATTTGGAAACTAAAGTATTATTTATTAAACAAATAATCCTCGTTTGTTGTAAGTTATAACTTTAGTTTGTTATTTTATTTTTGCGAGAAAATCCCGTGTACCTTACTGTAGGTACGTCATAAAGTTTGCAAGTAAGTATCGTGTGGTAGGTACGTTCATAAAATTTGTTCCTCCCAGAAAGAATTTAGGAAATTCCTACAGAGAATTAGGCCAAATTTTTGTAACCGTAATATTAATCATACACTTAAAATTTGATGATAATATCTCTTCCAAAAATAGTGCGGTATGTCAGTTTCGTAATTCACTCCACACCACACGTACCTACTCTTCTTTCTGCATGTAGGTCATCCGAGCATCCGCAAACACTTTGACTTCCACACAAGTATCAAAATATTTACTAACGTTATCGCAAGCGACGCAGTTTGTCCGCCAGTTAAGCAGGTATCAGATTCAATTATTGATAAAGCAATTTGCAGAACGTTTTAAACTGTTCCACATAAAAGAAGCAAGTGTGGCTTGATGATGAATTTTGTTTGTATTCCGTATCTTGAATGAAACAATGCAAAAATGACGTCATTATGACACCTTTAAATATAGACAACGATGCGTTGTTGAAACTAGTTCCGAAAGTGCTATTTTGTTATTAAACAATGGGGCAGTTATCATTATTATTATTATTTTTATTATTATTATTATTATTATTATTATTATTATTACCCTGACCCCCCCCCCCATTTACGCCTATGATGATAACTACCACATTGTCCGAAAAAAAAAATATTTCGAGTCAGTCTTCGAGTCGGGTCGGCTTTCATTTTCATACACATAATCTTCAAATCGGGCTTGTTTATTATTTTCTTTTTGGAAATTTAAAGTGAAAAATGTAGTGATATGCAGTATAAATATTAATAGATAAGGGTTCCAAAAGGAAAAAATAATCGGACTAGCAGTCTTTGATGAAATTATTTATTTCGGCTTAAGTATAATTAAGGCCAACAGTGCATTGGCCAGCAGTTTATATTTATTTTTTAACAATTGACCATTCAAACTGTTTTACATGTATTTATTTATTATTTTATCCTGTATGAGGACCAACTCTGTGATAATTTTATTCACATTTGTTCCTTATGGGTGGTTTCTAGTGATGCACGCGAGGCGAGATGATACGAGAAATATAAAATATCGATCTCGTCTCGTTTTTGGATCTGCAATCTCGATCACGCTCTCGTTCTCGCACATTTTTTTAGGTTTCGTCTCGTTCTCGCGCGAGTGTCTCGCTGTAAAAATAAGCGCTTGCGCACTACGTGTTTACCTCGGTATTTACGTATCAGTTGAACTACAAAAGACAAGTTCGCACCAATCGTTCCGTCTTTCGTGTATTTACAGTCGTATAACTATAATAAAGAGACGAAACACTAAATTCTAGTCACCAAATTATTTCAATACGAACATCTGTTAACACATTCTGTCATGAGTAAAACTAATTAAACATTAAAAAAAATATTTTTATAACTAAAAGTTTCTACACTTTATCATTAACTATATGCCACTATTTAAGTAAGATTTACTCATAAAAAAAGCGCTACGCTGGGTACCCGCTGGCAACCAATCACTCCGATTCACTCAGTGTTGGCTCCTATCGACACTTAATATAAGATTCTTTATTTTTCAGGGACGACAAGAATTTTATTAACCGTAGTTTTAACTGGAATGAATTTGGGGCTGAAATGTTGGAGAAAAACTAGTTCTATTAGATGCAAAACCGACTTAGTCTTTATTTTGCATTTCCTCGCTCTGCGACCGATATCATTCGATTCTAGATAGACTCAAAAAAATATAGTTCATTCATATAATTGTCACATTCACCTGTTCTATGCACGAATTACCATTGACTCCACTCCCTGTACGGTACATTTTTCATTGAATTTATGAATCAAAGCTATAAAGTTACAAATACTTTTTATTGCGAGACTCTCGCGAGATTTCTCGCTTCTCGCAATTGTTATATCGATCTCGCCTCGAATTTTAAATTACAATCTCGCTCTCGTTCTCGTCTCGCATAATACAACGAGACGAGACGAGATGCGAGACTACTCTCGCCTCGTCGTGCATCACTAGTGGTTTGCACAAACCTGTAATCATTAGACAGTTTCATTCCCTGATGAAGGCTAATGTCTTAGCCGAAACGTTGACATGAAATAAATAATTTCATCAAAGACTGCTAGTCCGATTTTTTTCCTATTAGAACCCTTCGTCCATTCTACAGTCGACCATCGCTCAAGTTCATAAATAAATAATGTAACATTTTGTGCTGATCTTGAGATTTAGACGTAAACAGTGTCTTTACTTCGCAATGCCTGTTTATATTTAGTGTCGTTATCAACAGATGTTTTGTGTTTTGTTCCGTCTCCCAGCAAGGATTAGGAACAGCATCAGCAGCTAATGATGCTATGTTTGATGATGAACGATTCGGAGTAATCTCTGCAGGAGATTGTTTGGTTTTTGTTTTGGGTTAGTGTCAAGCTTATAATCTAGTTCATTCTGATTCTGAAACAATAAATGTTGTACAGAATTACGTGGGAGACGGTATTTCAAATATTCAAGATATGACTCATGATAACAGCGGCTAATAACCTACATATTTCTTCGTTTTTATTATTTAGTTTTGTTATGTACCTACTGTTTTCTTGTATACATGAAAAGGGAATTGTGTCACTTGTGTAATAGCAATTATGTGTTTGGTATACAAATTTGAATGGGGTTCACAACAATAGTAATAAATTAAAACACGGGTCATTTATATTAAAAATAGACGCAATTTTTTAATACCTTGTCTCATTTGTCTCTGGACGATGTTAAATCTACTTGCTGGATCGTCAGAAATATTCTTGCCTGTACTGTTGTTCGTTTCATTATTGTGTACTTCATTACTGTACACTTTCGCTGTTTTCTATATATTGGCTCCTTAATAGTCTGCAGCATCTGGAGATTCACTCCAGCTGGGCCGCTGTCTATTTGGTTACATTATTTCTTTTATGAAATTTTGATTCATTTCTGACCAAAGTTCACGTAACAATCATCTTTAAATTCTAAATTGATTCACGACCAGACACTCAAGCACGCGGCCACGAGACCAGCATTGGAAGAAGACAGCGATTTTTCCGAATTTTCAGTATTTTCAAGCGAAAGTGATGGAGAATTCTTGGACGATGTTATGGAAATAAAGCAAAACAATAAAAAATACTGATAATAGTGCCTCAATACAGTGATCAAGTTTTTTTGGAACATTTTCGAATTATACGTCTATTACATTTTAATCATGAACTTACATTTCCATTTCTTCAGTTTAAATATATTATACGTAATCAGAAGCACATTGTTTTCTGTAATTTTATAGGTTAGGATGCACAAACAAAATTCTGAACCGGTTCTAAATCGTTCCAACCCTAGTCAAGTTGATTCTAGAACTATAAGTTCGCGCATGGATTCTAAGCAGTGTATTAAAAAAAATATCCTAACTCGAAGTAGGCTATGAATAGAGACACGTATACTTGATCATTATTAATTCAAACGTCAAGTTGTCAAAATTGATCTTGAAATGTAATTTTGAAAAAAAAAAGGTTATTAAAGAAGGATACAGTGTATTGCCAATCGCTGTTTCCTAATTTATTTCCATTTCTAAAAAAGATTCAGAAGAAAATCTTTGATTTTTTAGCTAACATTTTTGACAGTGTCTCATGTCTAATTGACATTTATTTAAATATTTTTATCCAACACATACACATAATATACTTGTTACTATGGTTATTTGAAATCACTAATGTACAACATTAGTCACTCCGTGAGAGAATATTTTAGAAGTCACAGAGGAATTATTACTGATTTTTGTGTTTTTTTTAATATAAATAAAAAGCAATTTTACAAAATTATTTTATTATTGAAATAATTTAACATTATGAAATTTATTTATTTAAAATAATATTAACATTTATGCTAAAATAGGTTACTTATTTTTACATAATGACTGCTGTCATGTACGGCTGATGAAACGAAAACGAGAAAAGAGTTAGTGGTTACTTCGGAATTAAATTCAAAGATGCTGCTTGTGCTTATAAGTGAATACATTTTAAAGGAAGGTTCTCATTTTCACCCATTTTAATGTATTTTTTTTCAAATAATTCATAGTGACAGACAATAATTATTACAGCATTTTTTTTCAATAACAATACAACAAAACCACAACAACCATTCAATGGCTATGGCTACTTTGTAATTTTAAATATTACATTATTTGACTTGTCCGTGTCAAACGATGAATGAAAACAAAAATGATTTAAGAAGTTTTTAAAAAAAGTGTTGGATGAAACATTGTATTACACTCGTATGGAATGTATATTAGTCACTAAAGAAATTTAGCCACTCGCCCTGCGGGCTACGTGGCTAAACTTTTTCTTTCATGACTAATATGATACATTCTACACTCATATAATAAATAACTATTATATTATTTCACCGAGTACCAACAGCGTCTTCCAAGTGAATTAACTATTATTATATTGTCATACGTTTCTCTGTTCATAGCCTCCTCCGACTTAGGATTTTTTTCAACACACTTTATTACTCGTATATATTTATTATGTCCAGTGACAATTACATTAAACCTCCTTTAGTAATAAAATTTGAAGAGTAACATTTTTCCGAAAATTTACGTTATATACGTTAGGTTGTATGAATAAAAAATTAAAAAGTTTCAGTGCTTTTTAAAATTATTAGTAAAAACGTAGTCTTGTAAAAACTGAACGAATATAAACGATTCGTTAGTTTACAAAATGAATCAAGTTCCGTTACCGAAGCAATATGTTTATATTTAGGTCGAAAATAAATAATCTCATATCTGTAGTGGAAATAGTAAGAGTCATGGAGAAACTGGTTGGCGCCAATGTATCGTACATATGTACGGTCCCACTGCTGCCACCAAATGGAGCGTTAAGAAGTTGGCTAATTCGGCGGAGCCTGATTTACTGCACGTTGTTTCACAATGCTAATTGGATACAGCCGAGATTTCAGATTTTTACGAGGCTCTGGCAGGAATTTACGTACTTTATGATTCTTGCGGAAACGTAAATGTCTTGTTGATTTATAGACCTATACAAATAATAATAACAGAATTTTGGTTCGCTGCTTTTTCTATAAAACTATTAAAATATCGAAGAAGGTAAGTGGTTTCTAATTTTACGAGCCAAAACTCATAGTAATTCTGCTGGTTTACATTTTCAACAAATTATAAAATCTGCACAAATGGTTAAAAATTTCTACAAAATTCTTTCGGTTTCTTTAAATATAGATTTATAACTTCAATGCAAGACATATGGGACAACACAGAAAATTTACAGGGCTTAGAGATACGATGCCTAATAGATTTAAAGCTGGTCTTACTAATAAATAGCGAAGTACTTGAACAATATATTCAGTTTTTGTAACTTTATTTTTACCTGCCACTACCTTTGGTAAGGGAGGTATAGGGATTGTGCTAAAAATCGCATTTCGAGATTTTGGTAAATAAACACGTTTTAAGATCCCTAGAATTAAATTTTAACATTTTCACGATTATGTCTGTGTGTATGTGCGGATCCTCCACTCTAACTCAAATACTCATTCAGAAAATTTTGAAACCTTGTGCAACCTTTTTCTATTATGGAAAGAGTCCATTAGATTTTGGTGTAAATCGGACAATCGGAAATGTCACATTACTTGAAGCTCAAAATAGTTTTTCTTCGAAAAATACCTTTAAATGTTAATTTTAATCTCGGAGCCTACGTTTTAAACAAACAAAACTCCTTGGTTACGCAGTTATTCAAATCAGCCTTGCATCAAATGTATGTAACTGATAGATAAATATCACTGTCAAAGAACTAATATTTTCAAATTAATAATATTAACGTTTTAAAAAGAATAAAGTAAATAGAACAATAGGAAAGGAAATCAATACAGTTTCCAGCATAAGTAAATATGTAAGTATGTATTTACCGATATCTGTGTACAAAGCAGATTGGCATAATGGGTAATAAGCCGTGATGATATATTTATTTTATTTAGGTATGTATTTAGATTAATAAAAATTAACGATACACGAAAAGTTTAAGCTAATTCTCATTTTTGGATTAGTGAATTCTATTCTATCCCAGTATTTAAAATTTAATCTTCATTTTATTATTAAAAAAGGTAGTTACTTGGATTAGATTAGACTATATTTTAAGAAATAAACTGCCTAAATTAGAATAAAATTCACGAATCCAAAAATAATCGGGAGGTATTGTGTTGGCCACACCAGATTTTTAATATTTTAAATTAGTCCAGAAAAATTGGTAGAAATTTCTCACTATTTGCCTACGTTTTATAATTTGTTTGTGAAAATTGTAAACCGACCGTATTTTTCACATACGTTAAAGTGGTGTTTTCTTCACAACTGATTTCAATCTGCGAATAAAAGTACATTGGTACACTCAGCAATGGGTAATCTAAATAAGCCTATATTTATTTAAATAAAATTGATACTAGATTTCACATGTGTATTATCTTGAAACGTAGACGGCAACAAATTGCTTTGTCCCTCCATTCTTATATTTATTTTCGAATATTTCATTAGTTGTCACTGAATACAATAATTATATATTATTGTAATCAGTGTTAGTTGTATATACTTTTTAAGCCAAAAACCACATGTTGCAAGCTTAGCGTCACTTTAAATTTTTTAGGTTATATCCTTGGGTTACATGTACAATAATAGTATAGCAGAACAGGAACACGTTCTGATTCTGATTTTAATTCCATGTTTAAATTTAAATTATTAAAAAAATATAAATATTGTTTAATATATTAATATGTGGAAAATATGCATGCATATTTAATAAGCATATACGTACATCAATAATACAGTTTTTAATTATTTATTAATTCCATTTGATATAATTAATGCGCTTATGGGTATTATATCCAGTGTCCATTACATTTTTAATTAAGGGCATTTTAAATAATTAATTAACAATGCTCCGATGATGTTTATGCAATAAAATATGATTTGATATTCATATTTTAAATTAAAATATTTTATTTTATACACTATTAAACCACTAAATGTATTTTGTTTCTTTTAATATATTTGTGCGTATGATTGGATTACGGAAAAAGTAAATGAACATGATAAACGTATAAATTACATATAATATTCACAAATGAATAGGTTTGTTGTACGCCTAATCTCTTCATAATTATTATATGAACTAAATGTACATAAATTAAATAACATTTCTGTAACAGATTATATAAAATGACATTAATCAACGATCATTTAATAAATGCTTTGTAATACCCATAGTAATATACTTTTAGGCCCGGTTGTTCCAAGTTCAGATAAAGTAATAGTTTACTGTCTATTAGAAATTTATTCTACCGTCTTCCAAAGAATAAGATTTTTGGTTTGCTCCATAATTTTTTATTCTCCGGATACCTAACAGAAAGATTAAAATTGTGTTAGAGTTATTTTTAAATTTGGCAATTTGGCTGTTACAATTTTAATAGAAGTTTGGTTATTTTTTCTTGCAAGTATTGCCCAGCCCTGGCTACAGGTTCCTTTATATCAGTTGCCGCAAATTTTTGTGAAGTTTCTAAATCAACAGTAATCACAACTATTGCTGGAATAACTAGGGCCTTAGCAGCTCTAAGACCTTATTAGATACCTACCACTCCAGAAGAAATTGTAGAAAGGAAACGCGAATTTTACAATATTGCTCGTTTACTAAATTGTATAGGTGCTATAATTTACACATTTACACAATGTAAACACCCAAACCAAATGAAATATTATGAAACAAAATAAACACCTGTCAAAATTCAGTGTGTTCAACTGTATAAAACACCGTTTTCAATGAGAAAATTGTACCAACCTTATAAAAATAACTAAAAACTTTGGGTTAGCTAACATGGTGTTTCCGTTTGTGTAAAAAAAACGTTTACGATGGTAAACAGACATTAACTTCATGTTACTTTTAACTCCATGTTTCATAACCGCATGTTAATTTATACTTGGTAAAGCCGGGCCTAAGAATTAGAAATAAAGTAGATGTGTGGTGTAAATGTTAGGACTAGAATATTTGAAAAATAAATATTTTAAACTATGGTAATCCCTATCATACTGTTTTAGGATTTAGTTTTAATCTTTTAATATAAATGATAATAAATTTTCTAATATTGCGGAGGACACTATTAAATATTGTAATTTTGACGAAAGTTTCGACCTTAAAACTTTTCATTTTCATGTTTTTCTAAATTTATCCCTAAAAACGTTACCGTGATGATGATCAGATTGTGATCGAAACGTTGGTTATATGTTTTAAATTTCAATAAAATTTCAACAAAAAGTGACTGCAGCTCCATTATTTTCCCTTTATTAATACTTTCTAACAGTCGAATCATTCCTAACCAGTCACTATTAAATAAGTTTGAATTTCCCCAATAATTTCTTTTTGTTTTTTTTTTAAATTAAGACCTGCTTTGTTCCTAATAGTTGGTCACTGTTCCGAAGAAACACACTACAAGGTTGTCAAAAAACCTAATCCTTGCCCATATGTTACTGTCGCTGTCATGAGTATTATATACCATACCTACAGCAGTTTTGACATAAGAGACCAAGTGTACGTAACCATGTTCAAGCATGATGGCACAAATTTTGTGGGAAGACATTCATGAAACATGAAATTTTAAGAGAAAATCGTCCAGTCATTTGCAAGAGATCATCTGCTTGATAATGTGCATCATCAGAATGGGATAATCTTTACATGATTGGTATTTATTACATACAGAAAATGTGTAACAAGACGAGGGTAAGCGCAACAACAGATAAATAACTTTTTATAAACTCTTCTAAATTATAGTTTCAATAATCCTATTTTAACTCTGTTTATCTGTTTAAGTTATAAATGTCAAAATTCAGTTTAGAAATTCTTTTTATATTATGATAGTCACGACATTTATTTGTTGATAATTAAGTCTGGAAATTATTATGTATACGTGCGTGACTTTGGATGGTCTCGCCTAAGCACCCCGTACCCCTAAGATAATCCTGTCCTGAAGATAGCGTTTTGTTTTTAAAGATAGTCCAGTTTAGATAGTCGTGGGGTAAAGATGTAAGAGTCGTCATTAGAGAGCCATGGGGTTCGTCGTGTCGGACAGACGTGTTTTGTTTTTGAACAAGTAGTGTTTTAGTTTTGGAGCGACGCCCGCCCGTTGTGTTATGGAATGTAACAGTTTATTATCTGCTTAGTTGTGTTAGTTATGTTTAGTTTAACCCATAGTTAATAATAAGTTATAATAATCATGTAAATAAAGTAATAGTATTTAAAATCACAAGTATTTGTTCATGTCCATAGTGTTCATCAGTGTAAAGTATAAAAGTGTGTGTGCTCTTCCTTATCAAGAAGTCCTTGGCACGAAGTATTGGACGCCTACCATCAGAGGCGTCCACCAGTACGATAAAGTGTGTCATCGTTGGGAGTAAGAAGAATTAGTATTAAGCAGTCATCTCTTTCGAAGGAGACCCCCCTTTGTTTGTTTGTTTTGTTTTATTGTTTTTTATGAAATTTTGTTCAAAAGTGTAACGATTAATGAAAACCCGATGTGAATATTACTTATGTAAGATATATTCCGTAACTTAACCGCGGAGACCAAAGTTCTGGTTAAACGTTCCGAGATGTAACCAAAACATAATTTCAGGATCGAGGTTCCATTTCGGAATGTGGTTTCTGAAAGTTTTGATTACTTTTTCGTGACCACAACAACCACAATTTTTTTGTGGTTGTTGTGGTCATTTTCCTATTTCTCATAATATAATAAATAAAATTGTATAAACATATAATTATTATTAATATATACTGATATGTATAATATTTACGGTAGTATGAAATAGGCAAATACAGTTACGTTGTCACTTATTTCTAATGATGCGGTGGTTCCCTGCTTTACCGATACAAATTAACCAAGATGTTCCGAATCACAACCACTTTTCAATAACCATTACCTGACCACGTGAACCACAAGAAAACCATAACCACGGTCGTGGTTAACTTACGGAATATACTATAAGCAAGATATGATTATTACCTTCCGTCACCTTTAGGTAAGGAAGGTATTGTCTTTGGTCAAAAAATTCGGTGGTGAGTTTTTGATGAATAAGCACGTTTTAGGGTCCCTACAATACGATTTTACTATTTTTACGATCATGTCTGTATGTGTGTGTGTGTATGTATGTGTGTGTGTGCGTGTGTGTGTGTGTCTGTGTGTGACAAAATTTTCTAATGCGATAACTCGAATACTACAATTCCAAAAATTATAATTCTTTCGTATTCCTCTTCGTTACATCCATGTGAAGAGCTGATTAGATTTTTGTTATAATTGGTCAACCGGAAGTACCCTCATTTGAAGATTTTAACAGTTTTTCTTGAAAAAACGATGTTAAATATCATTTTTTCACATTTAATGTTATTATAAATATTAAAGAATATTTTATTCTCTATACGATTTGAATGCATTTTATACTTCATATTAAATGGATAGAGTTAAAAAATTATAAAGAAATTAAATATCATATATATTAGCTAGCTATGCTATAACTCTGGAAACAGCTGCTCTATTAAGAAAATTCTGATTGAAAGGTGTCAGTGTCAAGTGCAGTTGACAGTATGTCAGTGTTATAATTTTACTGGAAATATAGGATCTTTTGTTAGAAACTTTCTCTATGGGATTTGTATAAAATACATACAACTGCCTTAAGGTAATGTACAAGGAATATAATCTTTTGCAAGGACCTTTCTGTATGAAATTTGTACAAAATACATAGAACTGACGGAAGGTAATGTGCTGGCCACATCAGATTTTTTAAAATTTTGCGATGTGACGTCACCGGTGTCTGTCCATTGATACTGAAACAGTGTTCTTTCATGAGAGCAGATAATAAAAAAAAACTTATATATGTCGAATCCAAAAGATGTAACTATACATTTCACGAAAATGACATCCACTTCATAAAGCGGCTCCTCATAGTTTAATTTGAATGTTTTCCGCCACCTGGACTAATCCCATCCATTTCATGTAACTTATTTACTTACTTTCACAAAAAATACCAACAATAACGTCACCAAACGCACAGAACTCACTTTAGGAAATCTCGGGGAGGTTATTGTTGATGAGTTCTGTGCGTTAGGTGACTTATTGTTTGTATTTTTTGTAAAAGTAAGTAAATAAGTAGTATATTGAAAACTATATTAATAATGAATAATTTTCTTTAGATGTATAAACGAATGCATGTTCAACCTAAACACTATAGTTTATTACTTGATTATCTACAACCAGAGCTGGGCAAAGTACCGGAAAGTAGTACTTGAAGTACAAGTACCAGGTATCTTAATTTTTCTAAATGTACTTGAAGTACAAGTACTTTTTAGTTTCTAAAGTACTTGAAAGTACCGAGTACTTGAAAAAGTACTTGTAAATTTAAGTGCTTGTACTTTTTCAGATAATCGATATTTTTCTGATTATATGGACCTTAAAAGGTGATTAGTGACAAAAATATCAATATGCGATATTTATTGGGTTATTTAAAACAAGAGTTCCTCACTGGGGCTGCAGTATCACCTAGTGATCGCATGACGTAAAATTGACGTCATATGATTGACAAGCGATACGAGAAACTGTACCGAGATGTTAGAATGACGTCATTTTTACGTCATGCGATCGCCAGGCGATACGTCAAAGTCCCAGCACTGTAGTTAGGTAATATAAACATTTTATGCATATGCAGTATGCAGATTAGAATTAATTTAACTTTCATAATATTGCTCAAAATATATTTATTAATGAAATTCACATAATTAAGTACTACAGGCAAAATACCACACCACTGCAAAAGAAACACTGACAGACAAATAATTCTCATAACATTGTTAACTTTTAAATTATTCCTCGTACTTCAAGCACATTTAAATTAATTCAAGTATTTAAAAATACTTCAAGTTCTTTTCATTGTACTTCAAGTATTTTTCCAAGTATTAAGTACCAAGTACCTGTGAATAGAATTACTTTGTCAAGTACAAAGTACTATAAATAGAAAGTACTTCAAGTACTTGCAATCCTAATAAAGTACTTTTCTTGCAAGTATTACCCAGCTCTGTCTACAACTTCATCCGAAAGTTGAAATTGATTATGGAGTCATAGATATATTGTAGGATAAAAACTTAACGCGGCAAATATGTTTAATTCAGGTGTAATAGATATTGGATGGTTTGAATTTGACATATATGGCAAAAGCTGATGAATAAAATTATGTATAAGTTCCTTTCTAAGGCGAAATAAACTAATAAAAAATATCATCTTAAATAAATTGATTACTTTGAATTCTCATTATTCTGCGAATTAAATTGAAGTCTCGTAATAGTCGTTTTCGGTTTTCGTTATTCAAATGATTGTATGCGCAGGCGTGTCTATACAATGTTTTTGAAATGTACGTAGATTTATCAAACCAAGCCGAAGATATCCAAATCATTTATCAATTATTTATTATCAATACGGTATAGTACAAAATAGCAATTGACTTGGCTATGATTTGGTCGTTTAATATATCAAGACAATATCAATTACAATATGGCATGGTTCCACCACAGGTTCTAATAATCATTTGTACTATTACTCTCATATGTTTTCCTTTTATGAAATACTAGTTAATTTATTGTAATTCTTGTTGTTTGTGTTTTCATATCCATGATAATGAAATAGGAATACAATAAGTTATTAGTAATTATAAATTAAGCGAATAGTCGACTCGAACACACGATAATAATAGTGGTAATATTTGTTTTTCATCTATTAATAACACACCACTAAATTAAATCATTGTATTGTATTTCTTTCTTCTATTAGGCGTATAATTACGGCTAGTATGTTTTCTTAAGTCGAAGTGTAGTCTGTAATTAATATACATTTACACCTGTTCTGTTATTACGAACAAGCGTTCATATGTTTTTGTAATAGGCGGCCATTGGCTGTAAAATTAAATAAGAAGCACAGGTGATATAATTGTTACATGCTCTTCATGTAATGAAGTATTGTAATTACTTTTTTGTGTAATAAGTATGATTTATCGATATAATAATTGGATGATTTTCTGAGTATTGTTTTTGGAAAACATGTGTATATAACAGATGGACAGACATCACTGGCGCAAGGTAAAATAATAGTAATTTTAATATACAGTTGCATGGTTTACCCTTTACCCCGAAAAAGTTCAATCAAATCCGAATATAAACATATTTTCAGAAGTAATATTATATATCCTGATATTATCGATTAATTTTTATTTTGCACGAATTTTTTTGCTTAGCAACAAATACAAAAGAAAACTGCATGGTAATTCCGACTCCGTAGGAGGGGTTTTACCTAATGTCAGTTTGTTTGAGCGATTTAGCTTAAAAGCATAAAGAATGAGTGCTTAAAAATAAAAATTTATCTGAGAAAATCAGAGAGGTCGTGTGGTATTTATTGAAATAAATTCCAAAGAGAACGCAAAATGAAACAATTTAATTATTATTGTTTTATTTTTAAACTTGAAATATGAATTGTCCCACTGACAGTTATAAACAATAAAAACTATTTACTTGGTAGCGGAAATTTATCAGGGTATCGGAGATTTATCAGTATAATAGTGTTCCCATTGGTTGAATTTTCAATTGTTTTGCATCATGATTGGTTAAGAACTAGTCGTTGAAATTTATTGAAACAGCACCACACTATGCTTTCCTAGTGTCATAAGTACAAAAATTATCCCCTCATTTCCCACCAGCAGCGAAGTAGATTTCAGACAGCGTAACCCGACAAGTGCTAAATTGTAGGCCCTTTGCGCCTCCACACATTTAGCCGACCGATCCTTCCACTGCTGAAAGGCCAACGCGCACTTGAGCGATCGACACAAGAATACATTGAATGGAAAAACTTCTCTTCTCGCGCTTCGCTTCGTCGCTCTTCGCGTCGCTCAATTGCGCGATGGCCTTGAGTGTGTTTTGCTTATAGTTCTTTTAATTTTTACCTCTCGCTAAGAGAGGTATTGTATTCATGCTAAAAATCGCATATCCAGATTTTAATGAATAAGCACGTTTTAAGGTCCCTAGTATCCGATTATAACATTTTTACGATGATGTCCGTATGTGTGTGTGTGTGTGTGTGTGGATGTTGGATTCACTATATCTCAAATACTATGAGACTTAAGACATTTTTAACTACGGATTCCTCAATCTAACAATAATGGGAAGAGTCCAGTCAGTTTTGGTAACAATTGGACAACCGGAAGTAGTAGTTACAAGAAAAAAATCGTCTAAATATTATTTATCGAAAATTTATGTAAATACTTATATTAAAGAACGTTAAATTCTTTATTCGATAAATATAAATTCATTATTATATCTTCTATAGATTTAGAGATAAAGAAAGGCATATAAAATAATTTGATGTAAAAAATCTCAGATCAAACTACTACAAGGCAAGAAATTCAAATGTTTCTAATTGACATATAAATGTCACTGTCAAAAATATTTGTATGCCTCTGTCAAAAATATTTGTATATTATTATGAAGATTATGAAAATAAAAAAAATTCAACAACGCAAAAGATATACGTAAAAAAGAATGTAAAAGGAATTTGCGAAAAAATGACGAATATAAAGAAAAAGAAAAGGAAAGTAGAAAAAGAAAATTTCAGGATATTGAATATAATAGTATATTAAAGAACGTGTTTTATAAGACGCAAAATATAAAAAGAAAATGTAAGTATTGTACACAATTTATTTTAAAATATCCCATAGATTTTGCAAATATATGTGAGAATTATTTTGTAGTGAGACATGAATATATGTAATTGTATTAAAAATATTTTTCGTTTTATGCGTACAACCAGGTAAAATATCTGGCGAGAGGTTATGTGTTGGCCACATCAGATTTTTACTTATGCTTTGAACTTATTACCTCCCGTCATACCGTAGTTAAGGGATGTAATGTAATCGTCCCAAAAATTGGATGGTGAGTTTTCAGTAAATAAGTACGAATTAGGGTCCCCACAACACGTTTTTACTATTTTTACGGCGATGGCTGTGTGTGTGTATGAGTGTGTGACGATTTTTTTCGTCCACGATAACTCTTACAACAAACTTCCAAATATTTCTATTTTCTGTATTTAAGCTTTCTGCATTCATATAAAGAGTAGATTAGATTTTGGGTAAAATTGGATAATCGGAAGTGACTGTTTACTTGAAGCCCATAATAGTTTTTAATGATAACTATATTAAAATATAATCCAAAACTTTTCAATTTTAGTATTTGAAACTTTTATATCTAGGGGAACAACATATTCAATTTTGGCTAAAATTAATAAACCAGAAGTGACACTTTACTTGAAGCTCTGAACAGATTTTCGTGAAAAATATATTATCATATACTCCAAAACTTGTCAAATTTGGTATTTAAGACTTTTATATAAAGAAGGACAACATATTAAATTTTGGCTAAAATTGATAATCCGGAAATGATATTTTACTTGAAGTTCTCAACGGATTTTCGTGAAAAATATATTGATATATTCCAAAACTTTTCAAAATTGGTATTTAAATTTTTTATATTAATGAGAACGACATGTTAGATTTTTTTCTAACATTGATAAACCGGAAGTGATACTTTACTTGAAACTCCCAACAGATTTTCGTGATAAAATTTATTGATATATTCCAAAACTTTTCAAGTTTCGTATTTAAGATTTTTATATGAATGTGAACATGTTAGATTTTCTCTAAAATTGATAAACCGGAAGTGATAATTTACTTAAAGCTCTCAACAGATTTTCGTGAAAAATATATTATATATTCCAAAATTTTTCAAATTTGGTATTTAAGATTTTTATATTAATAAGAACGACATGTTAGATTCCTGCTAAAATTGATAAACCGGAAGTGATACTTTACTTCAAGCTCTGAACAGATTTTCGTGAAAAATTAGCATTTAAGACTTTTATATAAAGGGAAGCAACATATTAGATTTTGGCTAAAATTGATAAACCGGAAGTGATATTTTATTTGAAGCTCTGAACTGATTTTCGTGAAAAATACAGTCCAAAACTTTTCAAATTTGGTATTTAAGACTTTTATATTAATGAGAACGACGTAGATGTTTTCTAAAATTGATAAACTACTTTACAGGAAGATAAAAACAGATTTTTTGAAAAAATATATTAAAACATGACTCAAAACTTCTCAAATTTGGTATTTAAAACTCGTGTATAATTTGAAACAACATTAGATTTTGATTATACCTATATGATATACCGGAAATGGTACTTAATTTGGAGCTCTTAACAGATTTTCGAGGAAAAACATTATAAAATATAATTTAAAATTTGGTATTACAGACTTTTCTATTTATTGGAACAACAAATTAGATTTTGTTTACAAAGGATCAACTGGAAGTGATACTTTACTTAAAGCTAATTGCTATTTCAAACATGGAATTGACGGGAGGTCACGTGTTGGCCACATCAGATTTTTACTTCCTTGTACGAACTAAAGGAACTATTGTAATCGCGAAAAATTTCGGTTTTCAGATTTCAACGGAAATATCCATTTTGACAATCCCTGAATCCATTTTGACTAATTTCGTCGTGACGTCTGTACGTACGTGCGTACGTGCGTATGTATCTCGCATAACTCAAAAACGGTAAGCCGTAGAAAGTTGAAATTTTGTATTTAGGACTGCTATAACATCTAGTTGTGCACCTTCCTTTTTGGTCATTACATAATTTCTAGAAATGGTACTTTATTTGAAGCCTATAATAGATTTTAATGAAAAACTATTTTAAAATATAAGACTTTTATGTCAATTGAAATAACATAGTAGATTTTGGTTAAAACTGGCTAACCGGAAGTGACATATTACCTGAAGTTGTTAACAGTTTTTCTTCAATAAAATGGTTTCATTTTGATTTTAGAAATAAATTCTTCAAATAAAAATTTTAGAGAATTAAATTCTGCGTCTAACACATCAAGTATTATTAAATTAGCCCTTTGTATAAGCGAGATATGTAAATTTAAAACTTATATACTTTTTGATTTTTGTGAAGCTTGCTATGGATTAGGACAAAAAATAACAAAAAAAAAAAAATAGATGTTAATGTCAAATTACGTCAAATACGAGCAATTTTATAATTGGGTCTATACTTCATCTTCATATTGGTCTTGCGTACAAGGAAGTCGTGTGGTGTCCACATCAGATTTTTTAATATTTGTGTTTGTGTTGTATTATAGTATTTGTGTTTTGTGAAAATTTACTTTTTAAGTAAACCATACCCCAAGTAGTAGGAGTTTGTTGTGTGAGTCTACGATCCATAGCGTGACCCTCTTATTAAAATAGTTTTAGTTGTAAATTTGACTATAATATAATACCCATTTATCTTCCTTATTACCCTGAAATAAATGGCTATGTTGGAGCATAATTTCCATAAACATAGTGTGCATTTGAAGGAGAACAAGAAAACTGTTTAAACACTAAACTAAATTAATTTCGTAATAATGTTCATCGTGAAATTTGGGCCAACATCATGAAGTTTTGAGCATTTAACATTAATTATCTTCAAGTTGACGTGTTATACAGTTAAAATATATATCATAGCTACTCGCAGTACTTTGCAAAGCACTTGTAAATGATGGCACATTAGCAGAATAAAGCGTACTAACGTCCATTGATTTGCGGTAAACGAGCTCATTTTAATTAACAATGCTCGTATCCTTGAATTTACACTGCGGACTGCGGTGACATTATTGTCGATAATTGAAATATGTAGTTAACTGCGTACATTATTACTTATAAGAGCTCTTTTTGCACGTAAGATAATTGCTACTTTGAAACATAATTTACTATAATTTCTTAATATAAATTGCATTAACTATAGTAGTAGATAGATATTTGCAATTAAAAAGGTGTTTGAAGTCCCGGAAGGACCCTTCCCTTGTCTCTGCAGTAAAAATTAAAGCGGTTGTTTGCAGTGTGAATCATTCAAAATATATTTTGCACTTCAAAATTTTATTCTTTGTTTATGTATAATTAGTAGCAATAATGACATAAATAATTTCTTATAACCTATTCGTACATGTGCTCTCAATGATTCCGCTTAATAATTAATATTTGATCGCGCCTAAATATATTTGATTTATGCCAATTAAATAACATTGGGTTTTGACACATTTTGGAACTTTATTTTTTTCCGAGGAAATAAGAGGTTTAAAAAATCCACTTAATATGAAATATATACTAGACGACAAAATTAGAAGTCCCTATCATTATTCCCAAGATAATTGTAGATGGTTAAACTATTACACAAATGCCCAAAAAGATTTTTAGTTAGGTATTATGGTAAAAAGTGATGAAACACCTAAATACTCGTAATTTCTTCCCTACAACAAAATTATTGAAACATTCATAAAGTATTCTCATTTATTTGGAACTACTTTTCAGGGCTGCCCGTTTAAAATCCGACTTGATCCCTTTTAAGGTCCATCCTAATAAGTACCTACATATTTCTTTCTTATTTGCAGTTAAATACATATATTTTTTACATGATGTAATGATATTTTATTTCCAAATTTCTGAAAAAGGAATTTCATTATTTAGAATTACATTATCGTAATGAACTATGTACACTGTCAATATTATGTAACTAGTCATAATTCATTATTATTTTATTTCCTTCGCCCCCCCCCCTCTTTTTTTGATTCTAGTTACGCTACTGAATATATATGTAGTTATGCATACAATTATAGTGCAGCAATAATAAATTTCTGAAACAGAGAGAGTTTACAACGTACTCCGTTTAAAAAAAATGTGATGTGGCCAGCACATTACCTTCCGTCAATTCTATGTATTGTGTACAAATTCCATACAGAAAGTTTCTAGCAAAAGATCATATATTTCCAGTAAAATTATAACACAAACATACTATGTCAATTGCACTTGACACTGCGACATCTTTCAATAATAATTTTCTTAATATAGTAGCTGTTTCCATAGTTATAGCATAGCTGGCTAATTTTTGAAGTTTAATTTCTTTATAATTTTTTAACTCTATATCCATTTAATATGAAGTATAAAATAGATTCAAATCGTATAGAGAATAAAATATTCTTTTTATTTATAATATCGTTAAATGTGAAAAAATCTGATGTGGCCAGCACATTACCTTCCGTCAGTTCTATGTATTTTGTACAAATTTCATACAGAAAGTTCCTTGCTAAATATTATATTTCTTGTACTTTACCTTCCGGCAGTTGCATGTATTTTATGCAAATTCCGTATAGAAAATTATTATTTTGTGACGTTTTCTATATACAGTGTAATGTATCTGCAGAAAAAAAAGATTTATTATTATTATTTCTTGTAAATTACCTTAAAGCAGTTGTATGTATTTTATACAAATTACATACAGAAAGCAAAAGATCCTATATTTCCAGTAATATTAATAATAATAAGACAGACACTATGTCAATTTCACTTGACACTGACATCTTTCAACAAAAATTTTCTTAATATAGTAGCTGTTTTCATAGCTATGGCTACTTTATGAAATTTAGTTTTTTTATAATTTTTTAACCCTATATCCATTTAATATTAAGTATAAAATGCAGTCAAATCGTATAAAGAATAAAATATTCTTTAATATTTATAATAACATTAAATGTGAAAAAATGATATTTAACATAGTTTTTTCAAGAAAAACTGTTAAAATCTTCAAATGAGGGTACTTCCGGTTGTCCAATTCTAACCAAAATCTAATCAGCTCTTCACATGGATGTAACGAAGAGAAATACGAAAGAATTATAATTTTTAGAATTGTAGTATGGCAGTTATCGTAGACGAAAATTTTGTTACACACACACACACACACACACACACACACACGCACAGACACACATACATACATACACACACACACACACATTCAGACATCATCGTAAAAATAGTAAATTCGTATTCTAGGGACCCTAAAACGTGCTTATTCATCAAAAACTCACCACCGAATTTTCCTTACCTAAAGGTGACGGAAGGTAAAAATGATATTTAACATTATTTTTTCAAGAAAAAACTTAAAATCTTCAAATGTGGGTATTTCCGGATGACCAATTATAACCAAAATCTAATCAGCTCTTCTTATGATATAACGAAGAGAAATACGAAAGAATTATTATTTTTGAAATTGTAGTATTAGAGTTATCGTAGGGTAAATTTTTGTCACATACACACACTCACTCACACACATGCAGACATCATCGTAAAAATAGTAAAATCGTATTCTAGGGGCCCTGATTAAAAACTCATCACCGAAATTTTTGACCAAAGATAATATCTCCTTACCTAAAGGTGACGAAAGGTAAAAATCAAAATTACATTGAAGAATTTCAACGAATTTAACAGAAAAACTATGATTTAAAATTTGTTCAGAAAGAGATATATATTGTTCAGATATTTTCGCGACATGCCGTTATTACTTTATGTTTGAATTCGCTAGAAATTTCTCTGAATCAAATAGTCATTATACTACAAATAAATTTCTGAATACAGAATACGGCTTCTAGAAATCATAATACAGCTATTGATTGTTTTGATACGCGTGATGCAAATGCAGAACTATATTACCTACGCTCTGAACATAAATTATGATTGTAACGACAGAAACAATAGTTAGAAATAGACGATAAACTAGTTCTCGTGCTAGCAATTCAAATATACGTTTCAGTGAAACCGTAAATCTTTTATATTATTATTTCTTCTTACGAAATCTGTTTTAAGTTATTGATAGTTGAATGGTGGTTTCCATCTAAATCAAAATAAAGGAAAATTACACTGTTACTCTAAAATACATTATAAAGTTAAATGTTTAAATAGTTTTCCAGTTTTTTTAAATGCTTGAAAACATTACACTGCGTTCAAAACGCGTCAATTGATGGGCGGGCTATGACGTAATATGCCGGATCGAGTTTACAGTTTCGTGTTTTACCTCTCAACATAGGAATGGTTTACAATACTCTGTTTTACGTACATACATCAAATAATTTCAATATCTTTAAAGTAGGCGAGTAGATTTTAAGCATATACTCCATTCTAAAATTACAGAACTGAATTTTTAATTGTGAGCAAATATATGTCGCTATGACCGCACCATCTATTGAGCGTTTAGACATACGGCCTATAACAATATACCTATAAAACTAAAATATATTGCTAATGTCCTATCTGTTTCCTAAGAGGATTCTGCAACAAACATTTTTGTCTAGTGTAAGAATGCTTTAGAAGTACTTATAAAGTACTCTGTATTTTTCCCAAAAATGTTCAAAATACTAGTACTTTACTTTAAAAGTACATTTAAGTATTGAATACTTTTACTCGTTACTCGAGTATTTTTTTTGGTCCTTTGCACTGTGCATACGTATATAAAAACTCATGGAAAATAACATGCCTAAATTTAAGGATAATGTGAAAGGTTTGAATCATGCTTAAATTTCATTAAAAATTGTCATAATTAATAATGAAACCCCCTTAGAAATGAAGAGTTACTAAAATCGTTGATTGAGTTTGTCTGAGGCCAAGAGCATATATCATATTAATTTCATTTAAATATTTATTCTGGTGTAACGAAAACATGAAACAAGAGTAATTATCCTGAACGTTCATGCACCGCTGGAGATGGTGAGATTATTATTTTAACGGATGCATAATTAATTTTCACAGAATTATGTTATGACCAATTAAATTAAACGATGTTAAATTAGTGCCACTTGGAACGTTACTGTATTTAAGAATCAGGTCTAGGGTGACTCATCTTACATTTGCATTTATAATCTTCAATCTCTAAGGAACACCAAATTATTTCTGTTGTTCTATAGCAAAAGCTAGTGTGCCACTTTTCCAAGAGATTAATCCGACCTTAATACGATCTGAATTTAATTTTTAACTCGTATGTTCAATGCGATTCTTACTTCTCTCAAAATTCTTCTCTTGTCTCAAATACTTTTAAACACTTTTTTCCTGATTCTCACTCTCTATCCATTCATCTCCAATCGCCACCAGAATCACATCCCAATTTTTTTTAAATTTTCCTTCCCTCCTTTTCTTTCTGTCAGCAGATACTGTTTTTCTTGTATGCTGTCTTCTCATCTAATCTCTTCCTTACAATTGCTAGTCCAAGTTACTATGCATCCTAGATACAGTATGACCTGTTTAATCCGAACATGCTCTAATCCGAACCTCCAGGAATCCGAACAGCGACAACTCGGAGCCATAATCCGAACAACGCCTCGTTAATCCGAACAGCAAAGTGATTCCTGCTACCTAAATGAGGGAATCACTTGGTTTCATGTTCTCTGTTACCTATAATGTCGATCAAGTTAAATTACCACAAGAGGCTTTTAAAAAAATTGTTGCTTCCGAAGGTGCAGGTATTTCTGCAGAACTGAAGAAAGTTAATTTGATAGATGTTATTGGATTATCAAGAGGATGGGAAGATGTGAGGCGGGAACTTATCCAAAAGTTTTGGACTTAACTTCCTACACCACTACTTGATGATGGTTGTACTGAAGACGATATACTTCCACTATTAAAGTGGAGGAACAGAATGGAGTTGGAGGGTATAGAAAGACAAATAAACGAGGTTACTGCGCTAATAAACCAAATTTCTGAAGATGTCACACGACAAGAAATTCTTGAATGGTCTATCGGACATGAAGAATCGTGAGAGTTCCTTTGGAAGTCATTATTTTAAAAAAGTTACTGAAAATATAATTGAAAGCGAAGTATATTTTCCACCCCCTCCCTTTCTAGACCATAGACTTTGGATTATGGCATCGGCAGAAATATTTAATGTTAGACTGACCGTTACTTTATTCGTAAGTAATAGGTAAAAGGATTAGGGAATTAGAGCCATAAATAAAATTCAGGGTAATTCCTTGCGGATGGGGCTGGTACGGTTATGTTATTTACCTCTTGTTCTTCTTAATTGAAATTCATATAAATAATGTAAAATTTACAAAATATGGACAGCCTGCAAAAACGATTTGAATATAATAAAAATTTATAATATAATCTTAAACTTACTTCATATATTTTGTCTATAGTTGGTATCTCATTATTAAAAAAAAAAATGTACAATTCGCTGTATTGCTTTCTTCTCTTCATCTAATTTGTCGAACAATGATGAACGTTTTCTTTGTTTCTGGGGTGATCCGGATCCGAATGACCCATTTTCCTCATGTTCTTTTCTTTCCAAATACTACATCGTCTATGCCCAGTTCTGATGCCACAATCTGGACACATTCTGATTTGGAATATGTATCCGTGGCACGATATGTGCATTATAAATTATACGCCATTTTTTTACCCGCTTCGGAGGGCCTTTCCTTTTGGATGTTTTTAATATATTGGTAGGGCCTGGTTCAGGATTTTTATCCATAATATTAACGAAGAGAACAATAACAAAACTAACAAAAATCTTAGATAACGCGCATAACAAATACTATGTAATATGAAATATAACGCGAAAACACTATGAAAATTATATAAACGAAAAGAACAATAATATAATTCACAAATAGAACTGAACAGAAATTAATAATATGTAATAAATCGTGTACTAGTGACTTTGTTGACTTTTATTTATTTTGTGTCAGACGCATAACATAAATCAAAATAATTGATACAGTTGTCAAGCAAATTTAAATTTCGCGTCAATTATTTTGCTGTGTAAACTCGGTTCACATTTGAACCAGAGAGTTAGAATCTTAGGCACTATCTTACCTAACGCTCTATAGTTAAAATGGATAGAGTATAAATAATGATATAATTTAGTACCTACAATAGAATAATATAAATACAATTTCAGACACATTCTTAAACATTTTCTTTCTTGAGTGTACTTTCAAGAAGTTGCTTCGAAATCTACGACGCAACTTCTTTCAGGCGTTAGCGTTGCCCTGTTCTCTTTAGCAGTCTCATTTTTGCTCCTTCACTGAACTCATCGATTAAGTACTTAAAACTTTTTATCGCATTTCAACTTGTGTAATGACTTCGTTCGCTGAATTGTGAAACTTGTATGGAGGGTGGCTGAAAGCGCTAGTCGATTTTAAATTTATAGTTTTGGATCCATATTTTAAGCAAGTTTTGACAGTTTTCCACAGAAGATTATAAAGAAGACATTTCCTGTTTGGGTTGTTTTCTGACGTTTACTTGGAGGGACATTTATTACAACTACTTTTGGAAAACAAATTTTAATTTATTTTAATCGTTTTGTTGTTTGATAACTTTATTATGATTGTTTGATTTTATAAGTATAAAACAATAAGAAATCCTCATTACATTAAGATGTTGCACTAATCTTTAGATATAGTTTTAGTTCAAATGACGTCATAATTTTGCGACCGTAGAGTCACCTTCGAGTAAAAATAGAACTAAATTTGACGTTTATGTCATCACATAAAAAAAATATTTTACGCTCATTAAAATGGTCCAGTAAAATTGAAATTGTTTGCTAATTTAACCCAACTCGTAGCTCTTAAGGCCGCCACGCACTTGAGCGACGCGAAGCGAAGAGAAGTATTTTCATTCAATGTATTCTTATGTGAACAGTCGCCTCGTTGCTCTTCTCTTCGCTGCTCCAAAGTGCGCGTATACACATAATAATACATTGAATGAAAAAACTTCTCTTCGCTTCGCTTCGGTCGCTGAAGTGCGCATTGGCCTTTATAGTTCTCGAGATAACAATAGTGAACAAAATAAAATGAACACCCTGTATAAACTTATATGTTATGAAGAAACTATTATTAAGCATAAATAAAATCCTTTTTTTTGCCAATAAATTATGGAACATTAAAACAGTTTGTCCATTGTTTGACAAACTATGGCGGCACAAGTGTTTGTCCATTGATGGTTTGGCGGCGGGACGGCGAATCTCACTTTTAAAATCAGGCAACTAATCAAATTGCTGAGATAATAATACGTCACCCTAATTATTAATCGGTTAGAATCGCTTGTAGTTTGCGAACTAATTAATATTTACTTAAACAAAATTCTTTCACTATGACCATATTCATAAACACTCGTTAAATTTCAACACGACAAGTTACATTTCAATTTTTCTGTCAGTGTCGACTGTTTTTACTGGACTATTTACACTCATAAATTTATAAGCCAATCCGAATTCAGGATTCTACGTAGTTACCAAGTTTCATTTCGACAAAAAAGAAGAAACGAGTAGATTCGGTCAGGAATCTATTTAAAACGTTGAAAAAGCAAACTTAAATATAACACCTCAAAACACAATAACAATTAGAAGATTTTTGTCAAGAAAAAAAAATATATAAATGATAACCTGATTTTTATTTTGGAAATAATCACCCGAATACCATTCGTGGTTAAATTTTATCCTGGAAATTTTTTTCGATTGCTTTACTCGAGCCTGTTGCCAATTTATCTCGTGACATTGATCAAAATTCACTCGTTTGACAACTCGTGATTTTTTTGTCAATGTCATTCAATAAATTGCTAGGCAACCATCTCTCGTAACAATCAGAATTTTTTTCCGGCAAAAATTTGCCACTTATGATATATGTATATGACTATTTCACTCATAAATATATAAACCAATCCAATTTCAGGATTCTACCTAGTTATCAAATTTTATTTCGACAAAACACCGTCACAAAAGTTTTTTCGCACCCTTTAAGCCAATAAGATGTCGTATTTTTACAAGTAAATGAGTTTTGATAAGCGAATTTTTTTGACGTTTTGGAAACATATTGTTTACATACCTGTCAAAGTATATTTTTAGTGTTATCAGTTTTTATTAAAAACGAGTCGATTTGGACATGAATCTATTTAAAACGTTGAAAAAGCAAATTGAAACATAATACCTCTAAACACAATAAATATTTACAAGATTTTTGTCAAGAAAAAAATTATATAAATAATTACCTGATTTTTATTTTGGAAATAGTCATCCGAATACCATTCGTGGTTAAATTTTAACCTGGAAAAATTTTCCGATTGCTTTACTCGAGCCTGTTGCCAATTATTTATCTCGTGAAATTGATCAAAATTCAATCGTTTGACAACTCGTGATTTTTTGTCAATGTCACTCAATAAATTGCTAGGCAACCGGCTCTCGTAACAATCTGAAAATTTTTCCGGCAAAAAGTTACCACTTATGATATTATATATGATAAAAATTATAACGAACCGTTAAAAATTTTACGAGTGTTTATGGATATGGACATAATACTTATTAATTTACATATATTTTCGCATTCATCCCTACAATAGTTAAAATTTGACTATTGTACAAGTATAGTACCCCACTGTCATGTTGAATGATTTTATTAAATTTTCCGGTAGAAAATAAAACTACTCTACGCTACTGGTTGATGGCGCGGATATAAAGATGGCTGCCGGTATGTGGAGCAGCTCGAACGACATACGTTACGTTACACAACGTGTTTTTATTGTGAAGGCCACATCCGTTTCCTCATGGTTCCTCTTTCCATTTTTATATCAGTTTACCATCCTACCAGTTTATATTCGTCGCATTTGTCGGCTTACGTGACGTGAGCAACGATCGTCTTATTGTTGACAAGATTTACTTTTATTTCTCATTTTTCTGAAGCACTTTATTCAGAAGACGAAATGAAAGGATTCAGTTTTATTCTCTAAAAAATTATGATGAATGTATCGGTGTTTAGTTAAGTGAAATTAAAAACATTCTCTTCAATTGAAGATTAGCAAAAACAAGCCTTTTTTTTCAATTTGAGATTATTAAAGAAATAACTTTTTGGTTTCCTTACTTTTATAGATTTCTGTAACTTAATTTAACTTAGGATCATGTTTAAATAATAGAAATTTATTTACTGGATGTTAAGAAATTGAAAAATAAACATTGATAAGTGATAATAGGACGTTTTCGTAGAAACGCGCAAACTTTAAAATCTAATAACTTTTGACCAAGATACAGTCAGTAGTTTGGATCTTCCAAAATGAGACTGCTCCAACAAAAGTTGTTCGTGAATATTGGAATGCAAGCATAAAGGTGCATTCACAAATGAAAATTAGGTTTATGGTTTTTGTTTAGATTTAAGTAAGTCATTCAAAAATGCAAGTTTAATTTAACTCTAATTTAGTTTTGATTGTACTGACATCTATGTAAATGCTTCAAAAACAAGATTAAAATATCGGTAGAGCAAGACTGGCCGCATATTATGTAATGACTCCATTCATACTTCAGAATTTAGGGTCTACCAAATCATAAAGCTAAACATTGCAAGGTCCAAACTTTAGGTTTATGATTTAGGTTTTGAGGTTAAGTTGGATCCTTAAAAGTTTGAAGAAAACGGGAATTGGAACAGCCTTAGTTTATGATTTAGCTTGACGTTACAAATTTCACCAATGAGAACGAGTCTGAAATGATATAGATATATACACCCATCTTTATTTAGTACCCACTTGGTGAATTCAGTTTTTTAAATAAATGCGAGAAGAAAAATTGGGGTGACAAGCCGTAGAGCAAGAGTAGTAAAATATTATTCACGAAAGATGACTATTCAAGGTCATTTGTGAGCCGTCTGATATAATATTACTTGCAGATAATTTCATTGTATTTCGTTTGCATAGGCGTGCAACATGAAATATTTATGGACACATTTTAATTGAAAAAATAAGAATAATTCATTTGAAAATTGTGTTTCTTTCTAAATACTGCTTTTCTGGGTAAATATTAGCACAGATGGCAGTGTAGTAGATAATTAGGTATCTGTAATTCTACGACATACGTCATTATTATTTATAGTGTGTTAGAAAGTAATGCCACTATTTACGTATATCTGTCACACCACATAAATTAAAAAGACATAGGTCAAATGATCTTTCTCTTTCTAATACAAAATGTTACTAAGCTACTGCTGTAAAGTGATGTGTATTTTTTCGTCGAACAAATGATCTTGAACAGTCATCTTTCGTGAATAATAGTATACATTATTTTTCATCTTTATGTACATTAATTTAAATAGTTTCTGTTCTGTTTTGTTATTTTCCATCTAAATGTACATTAATTTAAATAGTTTCTGTTTCAAATTTTAACTGAATATTAAGGAGGCCATATACTTGTATATCCAGTAAAAAAATTGGGGTGACAAGCCGTAGGGCAAGAGTAGTACATTATTTTTCATCTTTATGTACATAAATTTAAATAGTTTCTGTTCTGTTCTGTTATTTTTCGTCTTTATGTACATGCATTTAAATAGTTTCTGTTTCAAATTTTAACTACATATTAAGCAGGCCATATACTTTTATATCCTGTAAAATATTGGGGTGATAAGCCTTAGCGCATAGGTGTCTTGTTGAGTACTGCTCTACCGATATTTTAATCTTGTTTTTGAAATATTTAGATATCTGTACATATCAAAACTAATTTTCAGGTAATTTAAACTTACATTTATGAATGACTTACTTTCATTTGTGAATGCACCTTAAGTGTTTTAAAATCATATTAGAATCCTATTGTCCTCATTAATTTTGTTTAGGAATCGTTATCAACTAAACATTGATGACCACAAAAACTTGTCTCCTTTTCATTACTTCTAAGAAATGAAGCTCATTCAAGAAGAAGAAAGTGAACATTGCTGCAGTGTCATTGGTCTAAATTTACTCACATTCTTCTGCATTTAAATCTCTGTCAAAATAATTATGAAATCCATCATGAGCGGTCTTACGTCTCACATACACGTTGGAATACAAATGTCCAATTATAAACCATCTCTCACAAGCATAACCTTTATGTAGATGCATTCACGTGTGTTGTTTTCAGTCGTTTCCCACTGCACGTGCAAAGATGTCTGGGATCCATAATTTATTAAAGCTCAACGCGTTACTATTTTAGAAACTTGTTCACAATTAGTCCCAGTCATACATTTCTTATCAAACCGACGACCAATTCAGATCGCTGCACAATTATTCTACCCTAAAAATATTGGACTATCTAACACTTCAATAAATATTTGTGTTCTGAAAAATGCTTCAGCATTTGCATAAAATGTAATTAAAAAACTATTTTCTACAATAAATATAATTTAAATGTAATCATTGCTACCATTATGTTATGAAAAATTATTTTTCCTACAATCGTGCGTGAAAAGTACTTTTCCCGCACCTTACAGTGTGTAAAGAGTCACTTTTCAAGCACTAGTGCTTGAAAATTAATTTGACGTTGCTAGGCAACATTAAAATTTAGTTAATTTACCTGTCAATTACATAATTAGGTAGTAAATAATAATGAAAGTAATAAAATTTATTAAGAAATGAAACAAATGTAATAATTTTTTTAACAGATTGAGTACTAGTCTAATTTTTAAGGACATTAACATTTTTTTGACATGTATTCTAACCTAACCTAATTTTTACCTCCCGCTACCCTTGGTAAGGGAGGTATAGGGATCGTTTTAAGGTCCCTAGAATCTAATTTTAGCATTTTCACGATGATGCCTAATGTGTATATGTGTGTGTGTTTGGATCCTCCACTGTAACTCAAATACTATCATTCAGAAAATTTTGAAATCTTGTATTTCGAACTTTTTCTGTAATGGAAAGAGCCCATTACATTTTGGTGAAAATCGGATAACCGGAAATGGCACTTTACTAGAAGCTCAAAATAGTTTTTCTTCGAAAAATACCTTTAAATATTATTTTTTCGAGATTAATGTTATTATAAAAATTAAAGATTATTAAATTTTCGATAGATTTGCATTAATACTTTATATATTTTATGAATAAATTTATAAAATTATCTATAATTTAAATCCCAGAGCTTACGCTTTAAACAAATAAAACGCAGCTATTCAAATGTATGTATCTGACAGATAAATGTCACTATCAAAGAACTAATCATTTCAAAATAATATTAGTAGCGTTTTAAAAAGAAAAGAGTTAATAGAACAATAGAAAAGAAATTCAATACAGTTTCCAGAATAAGTAAATATGTAGTTATATACCTATTTAGATTAATAAATATTAACGATTCACAGAAATGTTTAAGCTAATCCTCATTTTTGGATTAGTGAATTCTATTCTATCCCGGTATTTAAAATTTAATCTTCATTTTATTATAGCTCCGATGGCTCAATGGTAAGAGCAACGCCTCATGTCATGAGTGCTCTCGGGGCTCTGGGTTCGAATCCCACTAAGGCATTTTATAGGGAAAACGGCATTTCTCCTTTTGCTTATAAAATCAAAGTTACATATCTTTTAGTTGTACCTATATTATGTAGCATTGCAATTATCAGTGAAACAATGAATTTTATAAACCACGTTAATTAATGAACAAATAACAATGTCAAAAATATAATCAAAGGTGACCTGCGACTCAGTCATAAACAAACATATTATTTACATATACATGTAAAAGGTGAAGTATAATTCTATAATTTAATAATGCATTCAACCTCATTAAAAGAATTTAACTACATAATTATGCTATAGTAATTCATTGTTCTAATTTTAATACAATGAGAAACATAGTACCCATTTAACCATTGTAAGTAAATTGTCGAAGAAAAAACAAATATAGTTCAAGGTAACTTGAATGAAGATATACTTGGAGCACTTAAAAATACATTTTTTTATATTTGACACATAATCAAGAAATACACGCTACTCATCGTCTTTAAGCTTAGCTACTTAATTGTAATTCGTTTTGAAAAATGGCTCCCTTCAACAATTCTGACAGTTTAAATCTTGTATCGTTATTTTCTTTTTAATTTATAAATGTAATTCTATTTATAACCCGTATCCTTGAATTTTTAACTGATGTCAACATATAGTTAAACTTATTTCCTTATACCGAGTGTCTACTTTATTTTCCGAACACAGGAAATTCAATGTTAAAATTTTGATTTGGTATACATCTCTTTACCTATTATTTTAGAAAAAAAAGTGTAATGAAGAAAAATGTTCAGTATGAAAACGTGCATCGATGAGCGCCAAGTTTGTTGTTCATTTGTTTCTTCTGTACGAGTTTAGAAGCAAAAGAAAATACTCGATTTATAGACTGTTCCATTTAAGCCATTCAGTAGATGGCACTGGTAACAGCGCAAATCTGAAGTAGCCGAAATTACATTGGGTAAACTTCAGCCAATGCTGAATGGCTTAAGTGGAACAAGATATAAGGCAATTATCAGAGTGCCACGAAATATAAAACAATAATTTATAATTTATGTTTAATGTTTCTATATATCTGACAGATTTGACATTTCTTTTGATTGTATTATTATTAGAATTTGTGATTAAATTTTATTTATTATTCTAAAGGCTCATTCACAGCACTGAAATTATACTTAGAAATTATAATTATAATTAAAAAGTATAATTAAAAATTATACTTAAAAATAACCGTCTTAAAACATGTTAAATAGCTGTTTACTTAGAAATACAATTTATAATATACTTAAAAGTACATACTTACGGTCGTCTGATAAGTAAGTACATAATGTAATTAAATGTCGTTTTAATACAATTCTTTTTAATAAATTTATATTATTATATCTATATTGAGCATATTATGACAAATTTAACATGACGTGACATATTCTATCATTCAAATTTAACATGACGTGACATATTCTATCATTCAAGGAGCAGCCTATCATTTTTTGGTTCATTCTGATTGGTCTACTTATATTTATACTTATAAATTATAATTATAAATAAAATGTATGAAGTTTATATTAAATACTTATTAAATACTTATTTTTTGAAAATATTATATCGGTTTTCGTTTCGGTTAAAAAAACAAATAATTTTCGTTTCGGTTCTTTTCGGTTTCGGTTTAAATGAAAAATTAGCTTAGTTTTTTTATTGTTTGCAACATGATAGCATTTAGTACCTATTTCGTAATAACATTTTAATTTCACGTTTTACTTACAACTAGTACTAATAGATATGTTCGGCTTCTTTGGAATTCAAAATTCGAAAAGAATCTGTAATTATTTTAAGGTGTGATCTAAAAATAAAAATTGCGGTTCAAAAAGTAACTATAAGATAAAGTTTTCATATTTAAGTTCTTAAGTTTATTTTTGCAACAAAAATTAAATACGTTTCGTAAATTATTAATATTTTAATTTTAATTTATAATAATAATTCTATTCCAATAGTAATACGTAAACTAAATGGGTGATTGAATGAAAAATTTCAACAAATGAGTAATTTTTTTTATTATAATTGCAAAAAATAATTGAAAAATGGAGTAAAATGCCTTAATTTTAGTATTTCTGCGAAAAACATGTAAGTTAATAATAAATAACTATATTTAAATTTACGGTTTAAGTACCGATATTATTTCGGTTCGCTTATGTTTTCGGTTACAGAACGAATTTATTTTTCGTATCGATTTTCGGTTTCCATATTTGAAGAAATAAAATATAGGTTTCGGTTTTCGGTTACGGTTTCATTAAAAGTCAAATATCGGTGCGGTTTTCGGTTACGGTTTCGTTACGGTACGGGTCCCTGGTAAAAATTAATGTTTTGTTTGAGAAATGAAGGCAATAACTGGGCGACAAATAGCAAGAAAAGTTGATATTTGTGGGTAATGTATTCGAGCCTACAGTAATCATATTTAGTTTTTAAGTATCGTGTTCATTAAAATAAATGTGACTTCCATTACGAATAAATTCAATTTCTGAGTGCTTGGTGACCATTAATATTACTACATTCATCTCCGAATTTCAATTAAAATTAATAGGACACCATAATGAAGTAAGACCAAAACTTTCACATGGGGAACAATATGATCCCGGAGACGACCTACGGTCAGATACTCGTACAAGCTTTCACTGACAAAAATTCAAATCGTCATCTTACATCAAGATAAGAGATAGAAGACGCAAGTTATATAAGCATTTCTAAACTATAAAATCACAGCCAAAAAGTATTTATTTCGTGGTTGTATATAGAGTCAAGATATTACATTGTTTACATTTGTTCCCATTTTTGATTTACTACTCAGCAAGTCAGAATTTCCAAAAATCCAATTTTTATGCATCTATATATTCCTCAATGTGCTGATTCCAAATTTTAAAACCGCAGGACGATATCTCTTTTCGTTCCTGATATATGTGCATTTAAATTTGGTCCCCAAAGCACCCATCTTTGGAAAATAACCCAAAAATGGGTAGAGATTGAAGCTTGGGGAACACTAATCGATTCTACGTACAAAATTACATCCTTAATACTAAATATGTATATTAATTTTCATCCTTTTTGGAAATGTGGTTCAATTTTTATAAATAAAATTATGAAAATATCTGTAAACGGCCGTAATCTGAAAATTATTCATATTTTTCTATACAAATTTTGTCAGTTGTTCAAAAATTATGAAATAATAACGCCATTATTGTACCTTGGCCCATTTTTTGGTTGTTGCTCAAAAATGCACATTTTTGGGGTCTAACTTCAAATGTAAATATCTCGAGAAAGAAAAAAGATATCAATTTGCGGTTTTAAAATTCAAGATTAAGATGTACCTAAAATATGAAATAGTTATTTATGTAACAAGTGTGTAAAGTAGTACTTTTTTGGTCGAGTGCGATGTTTTACGGAAATTGTAGCACGAGACAAAAAATACTATTTTACACACGTGTTGCACACAACATTTTTTCTACAACCGAAATGTTATTGATGTTTCTCATAATACTGAGTGTACAGGCATTCAGCAGCTTCAAATACTGTTAGTAGTCTTTCTCATAACACTGTACAAAATGTAACTTAAACACTTGGAAGAATCTCAGACAGACGATGATTGGTCTTTTATAATGTACAAATTGTACATTTAATATTAATAATTAGGTTAGGTTAGAATACATGTCAAAAAAATGTTAATGTTCTTAAAAATTAGATTAGTACTCAATCTGTTAATTTTTTTTATTACTTTCATTATTATTTACTACCTAATTATATACTTGACAGGTAAATTAACCAAATTTTAATATTGCCTGGCAACGCCTAAGCACTAGTGCTTGAAAAGTGACACTTTACACACTGTAATGAGTGGGTGAAAAGTACTTTTCACGCACGGTTGTAGGAAAACAATATTTTTGAAAATTCATCACCATACATATATATGATATTCTTGTTATCAACCACGAAAACAACTTCCATAACACATTTATAACCTATAAATTGTCATTTTTTCTCACATCATTACCTCTTATACTGAATGAGGCTGTTTCACATTTTTCAAAAAGTATATTAAATTAAAGTGTATGCAATATTTTTCTTAGTAATAATTTTATTTTAATAATTTGTTATTTTCGTAAATAATTAAATAAAAAGATTGGCGCAAAAAATAGTCATAAAAACAACCCCCCACTCCAATAGGAAAACAGTTTGCCCACCACCAATGTTTTTAAATAAATAAAAGTAGGCGATATATGTACATTGACGTCACATTCTATTTCAGGTGAGGTCACTTTTTCATAATATTATCCAAATTTCAAATATTAATTGTAAAATATACTGAATATTTCGTGATATTTTCAAATTTAAATAATAATATCTTTTAAAATTTAATACTTAGAAGGCATATAAAAATTCTTACAACAGCCTTTTTGTGGCTCAAATCATTTTGAGTTTATTTCTTGGGTGATGCAGCATCGGTAGTGGAGGGATTGGAGTTCATTCAGTATAGTATAGTATGACTAGCGAATGTAAGTTGACGTTAAATTATTTTATAGATGTGGTTTCTTTTGAAAACTTTTCTATGTGATTTAATTTGAAAGGAAACTTATGTATTCCGTAACAGAAGATTAGAATTGTATTCAGTATCACTGGAATACTAGAAGGCATTTAAAATGACCTTAGCAACAGGATTCAGGGATGTATTTAAAAAATTTAATACCGCAAATTCTGGCGAGAATTATGGTTCGTTCCACTGAGAAGTATGCAACCCCCGAGTCAGCTCAGTTAGGACAAAACTAACAACAATTTACTGAGTACAACTATTACCGAAATGCGAGAATAGAAACAGATTGTCACACCCAGAAATGGGTAATAATTTAAATATTGATAATACATATTTATTCGAAATGTGCACATTTTGACATATTGTAAATCCATTGGGCCATGAAAGTTAATTTCACATGAATCTATTGTCCTCACTGACTTGAAACTTATATAAAACATCTATCCATTCTTACACTTAATTCCTAATTTACCGCCTCGCTTGCAGCAGCCTTTGTTCGTGCGCCACTGCGAATTTCGGTTGTAGCCTAGATTCCCTATCAAGGTCCATGGTGCTACTGCCACTGCTCGTGCCGTGGCCTACATTTCTTCAATTAGAATAACCCATTTTCGGGTAATGAGCAGCGCACAGACACAGGAAGCAGACGGTTCCGCTCCGGCGAGGTTCGAGATGTGCGGGAATTGGAGAAAGTTTCGGAGGGCACGTGACGTCACTTCCTCTCGAGTATGATTGGATATGAAGGATTTAATTGCCTAAATTTTGGGGACTGGTGTGTATAAATTAGTCTCGTGTGATGCTTACGCATTATACAGGGTGTTGATGAATACGTGTTACAAATTTATAGGGCATGTGGGGGATGGAAAATGGACTAACTTTTACTAATAATCTCATATCCGGAAACGCACTGTTTTCGAGCTGCAGGTTATTAAAGAGTAATTATCTACCTTAATTTTAGTTGGCTGTGCCGTAGCACTTTAGTTGTTTTGTTTTTTTTTAACTTTTGAATTGCAGACGCATTATGAATGAGTATATTGTTCGCGATTACGCAAATATGGTATGTACGGCAGGACAAGAAATTCAAACAAATCCTCGCGTTTTTGAACGAATATATCAAAATATGCTCCGAAAGTGCAATCGTGCTTCTTGCAATGCTTGCATTAAAACTGGTGGTCGTCATTTTGAGCAATTATTATAATATATATATTACAAATATGAAAAATAGTTATTTATCATATGAGTGTGGAATGTATCATATTAGTCACGAAAGAAAAAGATTAGCCACTCGCCCTACGGGCTACGTGGCTAATTTTTTTTAGCGAATAATATACATTCCATACGAGTGTAATACAACGTTTTATCCAACACTTTTTTAAAAACTTCTTAAATCATTTTTATGTTTTCATTCAGCATTTGACACTGACAAGTCAATTGATGTAGTAATGTGAATTACAAAATAGCCATTGAATGGTTGTTATGGTTTTGTTATATTGTGATTGAAAAGAAAATTGCTGTAATAATTATCGTCTGTCATTGTGAATTATTTGAAAGAAGAATATATGAAAATGGGTGAAAATGAGGACCTTCCTTTAAAACGTATTCACTTAGAAGCACAAGCAGCATCTTTGAATTTAATCCCGTAGCAAGTAACCACTAACTCGTTTCTCGTTTTCGTTTCATCAGCCGTACATGACAGCTGTCATTGTGTAAAGATAAGTAACCTGTTTTAGCATAAATGTTAATATTAATTTAAATAAATAAGTTTCATAATGTTAAATTATTTCAATACTAAAATAATTTTGTAAAATTGCTTTTTATTTATATTAAAAAAAAAACACAAAAATCAGTAATAATTCCTCCGTGACTTCCAATATATTTTCTCTCACGGAGTGACTAATGTTGTACATTAGTTATTTCAAAAAACCATAGTAACAAGCATATTAAGAGTCGGTGTTGAATAAAAGTATTTAAAAAATTCATTGCTAGAAGTTAAATTAAACAGCCGCAGCCAACTAAAATTAAGGAAGATAATTACTCTTTTAAGAGCGTTCGAAAACGGTGAGTTTCCTGATAAGAGTAGTCTATTTTGTATCCTCTACATACCCTGTTTGTAACACGTATTCATTAACACTCCGTAGAGTGTTACAAGCTTTTAAAGATCGACTCGAATTCATTTGGTGACAAAACTACCAATGATTTTATGGATTTAATTTTTTAGCTTCATTGTATAACTGAGGCAATTTTTCTTTATCTTTGTGCATGTAAGAAACATAACATGCATTACCTTTTTTGGGAGATAGTAACCTTCCTTCATTTCGACTGTGTTTTGATTTAGGCTTGTCTCATCGAAAGAAAACAAATCTTCCATGAACATATTAGGAGCAACTTCATAACGGAGCAGCATTAAATTTCCTTCATCCCAGTTAAAACCACGGTTAATATAATTCTTTCAGTCCCTGAAAAGTTAGGGATGTTATATTAAGCATCGATGGGAGCCAACACGGAACGAAGCGGAGTGATTTACTTTTAGCGGATCTCCAATGTAGCGTTTTATCAAATTGTTTCCACAAAAAATCCAATTTTACAAAGAAAACCACTGTTTTTGAATGACTGGTTTACCCTATATTAATGTAATATAAACACCATGTAGACATTTTCTTGTATGTATTTTGTGCCGTGAACTTTTCGCGGTGAATTGTGGGCAGTGATTGTTCCTAGACCCTAGTTTCTCGAACCTTGTTTCTTACCTACTTTTTTATTATTGAGTATAATAGATATCTCTTGTCCTCATTCCAATTAAATTGCAGACACTAATGACCAAAGAAAAATAATAAGTATAATTCAGCTTTTCTGAAATTGAATTTACATTTTCTGAAATTGAATATACTTTTTCAGAAATTGAAGTTGAAATGATTTAATGTTGTCCTCTCTTTGTAAGGTTCTGAAATTTTCAATCTTCCTTCGTATTGGGAATCGAAAAACCCAGAAATTTTCATTATATGAACTTGTTTGATTCTTGTGGAAATATCAAACGTGTAATAAGACTAGGGTAAGCACAATAACAAATAAATAACTATTTTGGTTCTTTAATATGTACTTTATGAGACCCATTTGGATGTCATAAAGTACTTCTTTATGACATTCAAATGAGTTTCATAAAGTACATATTAAACACCCGAAATTGAAATTCCTGGACATGAAATAACGTACATTTTTTTGAAAAACTGACCAAAATAGAAAAAATAGTATAAAATACCCGTTTCATAAGACATTTCAGCGCACTTGTCCCCTTAGAAAACTCGCGGCAAGCCGCTCGTTTCTAAGAATGACGCGTGCGCTAAAATCATGTCTTATGAAACTTGTATCTTAATGTACTATTTTATAAACTCTTCTAAATTATAGTTTCGATAATCATATTTTAACTCTGTTTATCTGTTTAAGTTATAAATTTCAAAATTCAGTTTAGAAATTATTATCATATTATGATAGTCACGACGTTTATTTGTTGATCATTAAGTTTAGAAATTATTGTGTATACGTGCGTGACTTTTAGAGCCCTAGCCTATGCACCCCGTACCCCTAAGATAATCCTGTCCTGAAGATAGCGTTATGTTTTTAAAGATAGTTGAAATTAGAGACTCGTGGAGTCGAAATTAGTTTATCGCGTCGTGCAGGCGTATTTTGTTTTGGACATGTAGTGTTTTAGTTTTGGGGCGTCGCCCGCCCGCTGGTTTATGGAATGTAACAGTTTTGTTAGTTATGTTTAATTAGTTAATATTCTTATCATGTAAATAAACATTAGTTTAATTGTAAATAAAAAGTTATTAGTTTTTAAATAATAAGTAGTTGTTCATGTCCGTAGTGTTCATCAGTGTAAAGTTAAAGTGTATGCGTGTTTCTTCCTTATCACCAGCCAGTAAGAGTCAGCGTATCATCGTAGGGAGTAAGAAGCAGTAATTAGAAGTATTAGCAGCTATCCTCTTCCGCACACCCTCGTGTTACAAACGCCTGGTAAACGCCCGCACGGTACAAATATGTCATCATCATTACCGATATCTGCGTACAAACCAGATTAGCCCACTCAGCAATAGGTAATATGCTGTGATGATATATTTATTTATTTATAATATCTGGGATATGAAATATAAAATAATGAAATCCTAGTACATCACATTATGGCATAATTTAATTTATCTTTGATTTGAATAGAAATTGGTGGACCCCTTTCGCTCCTGTGCGGTGCGCCACTGTCCATCCTTGAACCCGTCGTCGACAGCCTCCACGTTCCGTTGGCTCCACGTGCGGCTCGGGCCGGCCCTGGCCTAGCGCTAGCGGGAACCTTGACACGGCGAGGGTGCCGAGCGGCTCCGTGGTGCGTTGCCCGGGCAACGGCCGCAGCACCCTCGCCAACCGCACCAAGACACAAGGTCGTTGTTCGACTCCAGAGGTGCCCCACACACCTCACATCACATTGCCGGGGAATCTATAAATTTGTTATACATACACGAGCCGAAATTAATATTTCAACAGGATTACATTACAATTTATAAAACTTCACAAATATTTAGAAATTTCTACACAATGGGGTCATACCAAAAAGAAAAAATGTTGATTTTTCTTTCATAAATGAAAAATTTACCTAATATTATGCATATATACATAAAAAATATTTAATATTATTATACTTTTCATTCATGATTTTCTTTATAAAGATTCTGAGTTTGGTTTTGTGACGTCACAGTTTTGTACACAAATACACGATAGTGAGGCACACCCGTACTCGTGCTTTTACTGTACATGAACATATCTGTCCCTTTTTTCTAACATAACCTTATATAACCAATATTTTGAAAGTAACGTCAACATCCTTGCAATAAGTTATATTTTTTAAAAAGTAAGTATAAATAACGAAATATGCTAAATAAAAATATAAATAAATACAATTTATGTTTGATTTAAATATTACAATGGTTGTACAATATTGTTCTGTGTCGTCTTATGAGAATAACTCGTTGAGAAATAAAAATAAAATTTTTGTTTGTATTCTTATGCTCAAGTACTAAGGGAAAGATGGTATAAGGCAATAAATACTCCAGAAGTTTTGAAGACTACGTTTGGTTTCAAGCGTGGTTTCAAAACAATGACATAAACGTCAAAAGTAGTTCCATTTTTGCTCGGCAGATGTCCTACGGCCGCAAAACTGTTACGTCATTCGAAATTTTATATAAACTTTAAAAAATTATTACTGTAAAACTAGAAACTTATGTGTCATAAAATATATATTTTCGTAATTAGTTTTAAATGTACTTTCAGAAAAAATAAATAAATTGGAAAATGTGGTATGACCCCATTCTTTCGGTTACTTTAAATATACAGGTTGTTCATTTTAAATGGGCCATCATTGCTCTCTCGAGAACTATAACAGTTACAAAGACGGTTAAATGGGCAAACAATTTCTATTTCACAAGACAAACTTAAAGAAAAGAAAAATTATTTTTTTGGACCAGTGGTTCTCAAAATACGAGACCTAACTTTTAAATTTTAAATGAGATCATATATTTTTTATTTGCTCATTCGTTAGTTAATTCTGAATTCAGTGATATAATATTTTTTTCTCACTAAAGTATTATGAACTGTTTATTCCTAGGATACGGTGTATATAAACATCTATAACAACCGGGGCATTATATGAGCGCATAATCGTTCATTATGCCCTCATTATAATCGATCGTTTATGAAATTTAAATTAGAAATAATATGAACGGTATATAATGAAAATTATTTTCTTTTTAATTATAATTCATTACAATAATATTTGATTACAATAATTAATACATTAATTGAATACAACAATTAATATAAGAAAACAGCTTTGAAAGTACAACACAGAAATCATTTATTAATTTAATTATATTACTTAAAATTCATTATGAAACATTATGACACATGTAAACAGTAAGTACGTACGTCGAATTGCAGACTGCAATATTTCGCATTGATTTTTGGCGGATGACGGATCACTAATTTTTTTGAATTTTGAATTCATTTTTGATATTATTTACCGTTACATGTGACACATCCAAAGCAGTACAAACTCTTTATAATGTAATAATATTCAGAAATATGTACATAAGGAATAAAGAACTGAGATCTGTCATGTGATAACGAACCTCAAAATATAATACTTACATCTTCTACAGACGTTAATAGAATAATTAGGGGAACATTTATGCATTTGTCTTCCTCAAAGTATGCAGTAGCATTCAAAATAATTTCTTTACACCGTTTCGAGAAAATATTTTCCGAAATATCAAATTCACCCATTCAATTATCCCTTGAAAATGTAAACTGGTCGAAATATTATGGGTTACATATTTATGTAGAAAATCTGTGTTAATATTTTCTTTATTATATTTGCACAATCAATATTTTAATTATTAGATTTATGGGGAGAAATTTTGTACTAAAAGTTACTTTTCTATTTCTATTGTACGACACAGAAATGCGACAATTTCTTAGAAATTTTATCTATTCGAACTAAATTTCACTAGTATCACTATGTGCGAGTATATTAGTAAAAGAAACTAATACAAATAGAAAATAATTAAAAACAAATAAATCAATTAATAGTGGATTATTTTGGTGACATTAAATGACAACTTTCCAAAATTTCTCACTATAAAATACAGTTATTAATATTCTCTGAATTATTCCAAATTTCATTCCCCATATATTTTTGGATAAATATTTATTCTCTACGCCACTGGAGCGCGTACGTGCGAAGGATTCATCTTCTAGGTAGACTGGAAGGATCGCAAGGACGAGTCCAGGATTAAGGATGTGTTTGCAAGTGGCTTTGTTCTGTTATAAAGGTTTTATTGCTTGTGTTAGGGGATGATAATTTCTTGTGTCAGAATTTTGTTTTTATGGCTGTTGCTTTAATGAGAAGTCATATGATAAAGGATTTGAGTGAGTGGATGAATGTTAGGGTATCACAATATAACATAACTTAGAAATTGTTTTACTTCTTATACAATGTTATAACTTTTTACGCTTTTAAACATTAAGTTATACAATGTAATATATTAGGATGGCCTGGGTTTGATTCCGATCGAAATCAAACTTGAAACATATTTCCAATTTTCAGATGACTTAAAAGTGGCCCCTGTGGTACTTTCTCAACTACAGCTTTGATAGCTCGTGGGGTGAGGCTTGGTAAATATTGTCAAATTGTATCGTAAATAATAAATAAATATACCATCACAGCATATTACCCATTGCTGGGTGTGAGATCAATCGGGGATCGAACCCGGTTCTACAGATTGGCGACCAGACATTTAGGCACGATGCCACGAAACCCAATATATCATTTCCGAAATCTGCGAACAGAAACAGATTGGCATATCCAGAAATGGGTTATAAGCCGTGATGATACATACAATATTGTATAATATATGACCACGCTTATCTCGGCGTTTAAAGCCGCATGAATTTAGTAAATCCTTTTTTTATCTCCGAGAAAAATGTTCGAGAAGTAGATTATTTTCTAAACATTTTTTTCTGGGTGATAAATAATGATTATAGAAAATTTATGTTATAAATTTTATTATAAATACATACATACGACTCATACGAGCACATTTACAGTAAAAATTATATATATATATATATATATATATATATATATATATATATATATATATATACATAATTCATAATTAATATTTGAAATATAACTATGAATTTTTTTATCCTAATTAAAATAAAATTAGAAACTGCCAAGAAAGCTAACAGCAACTTGCAAGTATATAATTTATTTCTTTTATATATTAAATAAGTAGGTATATAATACAACCAGATACAATTATTTTTCCTTGGAAACCTACAGAGCTACAAAGAATGATTTATGGAAAAATAACTGTGAAAAAATGACTAGCTGTGGATATGATTTTCTTTGTTCTCTTTTGATTTTACTACATGACTGTCATTTAATCAGTTTTTAAAGAATTTTGACAGATAGATTCTTGTGATTCTATTGGTTGCTACGCGCTGTAGTCAAGCGAGGTTTACCCAAACACAATTTAAATATTATGTCAATTATGATTTCATTCTTTGTAAGTGCTGTGCGTTATTTGTTGTTGTATTGTCGTTTATTAAGTTGTCCCTGTCTATTTACCTGTATTTATTTCCTTACAGCCGTATTCATAGTAATTGAGATAGACTCGGTTTATACTAGGTCTAAGTAGACTAGGTTTAAACTAGGTCTAACTTAGACCACCCTGGCCTTATTCATAGTAAATTTTAGACCCAGTTTAAACCTAGTTTACGTAGACCGAGTTTAGCCCTTGTATCCATCTGGACATGGTCTGCGATGAATATGAAGTAAGCTTAAGACATAAATATTCGAATATTTTCAAATGTCATTTAGTTGTCAGTGTAAAAATTAATACTTAATATTATCTAAAATAAGAATAGTATGTAGTACAATAGATTTATAGAAGCGAGTATTCATATGTTCGAGTAAACATGAGGAAAAATGGGAAGAAAAAAATGTATAAATTAAAATATGAATAAAATTGTTCGAGGCTAATGGCGGTGCTGGTTTTATCGATACATCAGAACTTTTATTTGGGTATGAAACTGGTTGCAAATTACCGGAAACGTGTGAAATTAACTAAAAATCATTTATTTATACTCCACATTTGTCTAACACAATTTTTATATAAAAATATTTGACAACTACATGTGAGTTTTGAAGTGTTTTCGTTTCCGGGCTTATTGTGATTTTGTCTAAATATGCTTCGTTACATATAGCATTATTTAATTCAGTATTATCTTCACCTGAATCTCTGTCTCTCAATTTACTTATGTATATCAATTTTGCAGATATGATAAAAGTACCTTTAACATTGACATCTGATCTTTTCTTCATCTTCTACTTCATTTACGTTGTACAAATATCTTGAATATCCTCAATTTTATTTATTTAATATCAAAATTGTCAATTTGACAATTAATAAATACTTTTTGTCTTACGAATTTAATTTTTTTAAAGTATACTATATATTCGTTACAATGACAGGACTTAGACCTAGTTTAAACTAGCGATACGCTCGGTCTAAATTATAGACTAAATTTAAACTAGGTCTAAGTCAACCGTTACTATGAATAAGGAAAAGCCTTAGACCTAAGATAGACCTGATTTAAACCACGTCAGAATTACTATGAATACGGCTGTTAGGGTTTTGTGTAAATGGAGCTTCTTTGTAAACATCGAAAATGTTTTGGTGTAAAACAGACTTCTAAACCACGCCTCAATTAACTGTCAAAATATTTTCGTTATTCAAACAGAGTTTAGAAAAAATAAATAAAATATATTTTTATCTAGATTTTAGCATAATTAATAACTATTAATACTAAAATATTATCAATATTAATTATTTAGAAAATGTCCCAAGAACCTTGCACTTCTCGTATACCCAAAAACGCTTTTCCCATTTTTCGTTGGAAACGTAAACCCCTTCGACCCCACAGGAGACTCATGATTCACATACACTGTATCATCGATTTCCACTGGTTTAAATCTCGTTCCAAACATTCTTTCAGGTAGTCTCTTCTTCAGTTTGTTCACTGTAATATAAATAGGCTCCAAATCTGGATCAAAAGGGTTATCGAAACTCATTGGTAGATATGGTAGATCTGGGACATCATCTTCCATAGGTGAATTTTCTGGTAGATGGGGTGGTTTAAACTCAGCACCAAGGGGGTTGATGTGGAAGATAGGCGAGAGGTACGGTCTAGTGTGGATTGGGAAGGGTAGGGGTTGGTGACCTAAGGGATAATTGGCGAGATCGGAAGTGGTTAAGTAGTCCATATTTTGAGGAGGTTTTTGTAAATTTAAATATTGCGTGCGTGCCATATATTGTTGTATAAGTGGTTCTTTATGTAGTTCTAAATTTAGCTGAGATTGTTGTGAATTCAAAAGTTTTTGCTTATGTACCACATCTTGTAAATATGGTTGTTTTGGTGGTTCTAAACTTGATTGAGGTGGTAGATTTGAATGTTGTAAAGGGTGTTGTTTCGGTGGTACTAAATTTGATTGAGGTTGTTGTGTATTTAGAAGATTTTGTTTTATTTGCAATACATCTTGATGATGTTGTGGTTTATGAACCACATCTTGTTGTACTTTCGTTGGTAAATACTGTAAACCTTTAATATTAGATGCAGGTTGTTGTACCATATCTGGTTGAAACTCTTCTTGTTTTGGTGGCAAATACTTTGAATTTTGTTGTGCCATATTTCGTTCAAAATTCCTCGGCATGTCTTCCTTGCTTGGTTCATTTGGATGAATGTTTAGTACTGTTGATAATATACTCAATAAAAATGGTTGATTTTCTTGTTCTGTTGATTCTTCCATTTGGAAAATGGTTTCTGGATGTGAAACATCTTTTGTATTACGTGGTGAATACTTTAAACCATTAAATTTTTCCACTTTTAATGAACGTTCTGTTATTTCTGGTTTTTTATTAAGCCCTGGATTATTAATTTGTGAATTTATAGATCTTTGTCGTTTAATAATTGGTGTATTCAGATCTTCAGAGAAATTCTTCAGTTGAGCTTTGGATATGAAGATACTGTGTTGGTTCTGGGCACGGTTTTCTATTTAAAAATAAATATTCTTGATTAGACTCGTTTCATAAAAACAATTTTTCCTACAACCATGCGTAAAGTACATGCTTTACGCACTTTATAGTGTGTAAAGAGTTACTTTTCAAACACATTCAGTTAATTTATCTGTCGAGTGGATAATTAAGCAGAATTAATAATGAAAGTAATAAAATTTATTAAGTAATATTAACGTACACTGTAAATAAAACAAGTGTAATAATTTTTCTTAACAGATTGAGTACTCACTAACCTAATTTTTAAGAACATTAACATTTTTTGGCATACTGAGAGTTCTTGTAAAATTTGTACAATTCTAAAAGACTAATCCACCTGTCTCTAAGATTCTTTCAAATGTTTCATTTACATTTTGTAAAGTATTATGAGAAAAAGCATTAACAGTATCTGAAGATGCCTGTAGATTCAGTATTATAAGAAACAGCACTAACATTTCGGTTGTAGGAAAATTTTATTATGCAATACGTATATGTAAAATAGTGTTTTTCTTCAAGCGTATTATAATATTCTTATTATGCTCCTATATACACATTATAGAAGATGTTAATTGTCTTACTAGTACAAAAATGTTGTTATTGTTGTACTAGTAAAAAAATGTTAGTGTGTTAGTTCACCGCTGGCGGCGGCAGTTGTCACAGCAACACAGATTATATTGAAAATTGTTATTTGACAGTTGTATCGTTTTTGTTTTGTAGTGAAATTGCAAACACTACAGATTGACTACAGATAAAAAATTCCAAAAAAATGTTAAAAAATTCTTTGAAACACTTGAAGAGAAAATAGTATATGTTATTCGGAGTAGAACGCTTTTTTTGTGTTTTACCCAGCTTGCCTAGCCTCGGCTAGCGCCTCGGCCGCAATAGCTGGGTTCAACACAAAAAGACCGCTTTCTACTCCTAATAACATAATATACTATTTTTTATCTCATGTTATAATCGCACTCAAACAAAAATCTGGTGTGGCCAACACAATACCTCCCGCCATTTACAGCCCTAGTCACAAAAAAGATTAAGTTTTTTGGATTAGCGATTTTGACTCTAATTTTTACAGTTTATTTCTTAAAATATAGTTTAATTTAATCCAAGTAACTACCTTTTTTTTAAACCCCTCAACAGGATTAAATCCCAATTACAGAGTGGGTTCACATTCACACACATCCATGCCTTAGTGGGATTCGAACCCAGAGCCCCGAGGGCACTCATGACATGAGGCGTTGCTCTAACCATTGAGCCACCGGAACTAAAATAAAATGAAGATTAAATTTTACATACCGGGATAGAATAGAATTCACTAATCCTAAAATGAGGATTAGCGTAAATATTTTTGTGAGTCGTTAATCTAAATACATACCTACATATTTACTTATGGTGGAAACTGTATTGAATTTCTTTTCTATTCTTCTATTTACTTTTTTCTTTATAAAACGTTACTAATATTATTTTGAAATGATTGGTTCTTTGATAGTGTTATTTATTTATTTTTATAATAACATTAATCTCGAAAATATAACATTTAAAGGTATTTTTCGGGGAAAAACTATTTTGAGCTTCTAGTAAAGTGCCATTTCCGGTTATCCGATTTTCACCAAAATCTAATGGGCTCTTTACAATACAGAAAAAATTCCAAATACAAGATTTCAAAATTTTCTGAATGATAGTATTTGAGTTAGAGTGGAGGATCCACACACACACACATATACACATACATACACACAGACATCATCGTGAAAATGTTAAAATTTAGCACGATCCCTATACCTTCCTTACCAAGGGTAGCGGGAGGTAAAAAAGTACTACTTTACAAACTTGTTGCAGAAATAACTATTTTTGGTATACAATCAAATTTACTTAAAATTCTTCATTTATATGTACCTACATTATGTTTCATTTTCAACCAAAACCGTTATACTTTTTATGTAAGAACAACCAAAGTTTAAAATAATTTTGGACATTGGTTGTGCTTACATTAAGTTGCGTTATAAGGGTAAAGAATTTTAAATTTTTAAACATTTATTTCTTTATTGAAGAAATAATAAATTTGACTGTTACCAATAACTAATGTTTGGTTTTTATCATTACCTATTTTCAGCCCAGGATTCAAATTAAATGTTGACAATGCTTCATCCGAATCCTCGTCTCCATTATTTTCTTCACTTTCTTCTTTCAAATTGTCAATATTTGTAGCTAAATTATTTATGGCACTTACTGCTGTATCTTCTAAAATCCCTGCTCCATTTTCTAATTTCCATTGTTTATTACCATCATCTTTTGTTTGTAAACATTGTACACATCCAACAAACACCAAGGCAAGTATAATCTACAAATAAATGATGTGTAATTGTAGTATTTTATGAAACGTCACGTCGTACCTCTTTCTACCTTCACTTTTTTCATCTTAACACATTCACAATTCAGCAACTAGTGGTCCTCCGGAAGATGGTCGGCGTTTTATATAGTTTCTCTAACGTAGTAATAAATAAATCAAATTTAAACTATTTTTATGTGTCCCCACTTTCACTATTCGATAGATGTTGTATGAAGTTTTGTTTTTCTTTCCTCGAAGAATAACTACTAGTTTAGAAATAGTTAATTGAAGATTACATAAATTTTGGGACTTTCTCCAAATTTGGAAATTCATTTTAATAATAAAATAAATTTGTATGTTAGTCTGGGTAATATATTAAAGTGAACAAATTTGTGCGCTAAAAATAATCATGTTTAAATTTGCATATGTAAATTTGATCATAAGAGATTAAAAACAATTAATAAAATGGTTGTTTTTCTTTACTGCCTATAAAGACACTTCTATTGGTACTAAAGTGTTTATGAGTTTATGGGTCTCATATGTTTTTCATACTTCGTATGAAGGTAAATTTACAAGTTTTTATTTATTAAAACAATAAATAATGGATAAAATTTACGTTTATTTAAAATAAATATATGCTAAATAAATATGTGCGGATATGAATATGTTTAACCTTATAATTAATATTTGTTTGAATACTAATGAAAATTGTTTTCCAGTGAATAAATATATTTAACAAGTCCTCTTTTGAATTTTGTGTTAACCTAATTTACATGTCGTATTTTATTTGAAGCTCTTAATAGTGTTTTTTGATACCTTCACTGTATTAACGGGTCATTTAACCACTTTTTATGTATCCCCATCTGTAATTTTAGTTAATTTCTATAGGAATTAATAGTAAAAGGGAAAATGGTTTTCTTTCTAGTCCTATGCTATACTTAAGTATGTGTTATCTGTGCTTGAACGAAGCCCACTACGATACAGAGTTTCATTTTATTTCGATACAGATTATCATTATGATACACATTTTTTTTTCATTTCGATACAGATTATTGTTATGATCGAGATGAATATTATAGGTAACCAATTTATTGGTTTATAGTTTATTTTTTATTTATTATGAATAGTCCTAGAAAAAATAGTGTACGCAACTAATCTATAATTACTATTAATACACTCGTTGCATAATATAAATTATCATCATCATCATTGTGTAAATTCTGTCCTTCAACAGGTCTCAACGGAAGTTGTCTCCAAGCTAATCTGCCCTGCGCCTCCCTCTTCAGCCAAATTCAGTAAAATTTTAATTATTGAGAAAAACGGTAACATAACTGACAGAATCAATAAATATTTTGTCATGTTACCTAACAAAATTGAAGACTAAACAAATTATAATAAAACAGTCAAAAAAAAATCTGATGTGGCCAGCACATTACCTTCCGTCAGTTATATGAGGCATTTACGAAAATTCTACCGGTGAACTATTACCGGTAAACAGCTGTTTATTAAGTTCTAGCTACCGGAATCGATATTTTTTTATATATATATATATATATACAGACATAATCGTAAAAATAGTAAAATCATATTGTATTGTATCTTCAAAACGTGCTTATTCATTAAAAACTCATCACCGAATTTTTTGACCAAAGACAATACCTTCCTTATACCTAAAGGTGACGAAAGATAAAAATAATAAAATTAATGTTTAAAACTCAATGATTATTAAATGATCTCGGTAAATCTCGGTCATCTAATACTAATACATACAGCGCTCGGTTGTAATGGACAATCTCCCGGCTCTGTATATAGATAATATACTATTGTTTGACTCTCTCACCGCATATTATGATATAAATCATATATGAGATTGGAGACGATTAGTTCCTAGAACCAATTCGAGTCGTATTTAACTAAACTTGTTATTTGATTGGTCATATTGTCAACTCAAATTCGCCTTAGTACGAAAAAAAAAGTTAAATATAAAAATTGTTTTCAAATTTTATAGGTATCTATGTCTAATATATGCGGTAAGGGATCTAAAGTTTATCGGCGATAGAAATATTTATAATAAAAATTATAAACAGTATCTTTCAATATAAAATGCAAATAAACTATTGAATTACTTCTTAATAATATTTTATTTAAAATTTTCAATAAATTTTTATATACTGATATTATTTCATTTTTGGACATATCTTTTTTTATATTTTTTAAATTTACTCGTTTATTGAACTACAATGAATAATATTTTTAGTAGGAACAAAATTGAAATTAAAATACAAAACATAAAAAATATTTCTTTTTTATTGTTATAGATACATTAAAATAAAAACAATGATTTATCACTATTGTATGAAAATGAATGTCAGCTACATCTATTTTAGTGAATGTGTTTGATGATTTTGATGTGTCCCCCAAGGCCTCCTAAAAGTCCAGGTGGGAGTTGAATTGCGGGTCCAATGCGGATTCCATGTCCTCCCAAAATTGGACCACCGATAAAAGGTCCTGGTCCTTCAATAATTGGGCCATGTCCTCCATAAATAGGCCCCGGTCCTTCTATAATAGGCCCATGTCCGCCATATATAGGTCCTGAGCCACTGAAAATAGGTCCATGTCCACCAATAATTCCACCTTCAATAAAAGATCCATGTCCTCCAATAAATGATCCAGGACCTCCTATAATTCCAGTGCCGACAGGAACTGGCACAGCTTGTGGCACAGCCACTGGATGTGGCACCGGAACTGGTACCGGCCTGCTAACTGGTACAGGGTACGGTTGAGGAACTGGTACAGCAACTGGCCTGCTAACTGGTACTGGGTACGGTTGTGGTACAGCTACTGGCACATCTCTGTTTACTACAATTGGTACGGGACGTGGGACAGGAACGGGAACTGGGTGGGGAACAGGTACTGGTACATTCCTGTGAACTGGTACTGGGTAGGGTTGTGGTACGGGAACTGGTACATTCCTGTGAACTGGTACTGGGATTGGTTGTGGTACCGCAACGGGGAAGTTTCGGTTGATGGTGGTGTGGGAATGAGTGTGTGTGCGGATTGAAGCTGGACCGACGATACCACCGGCGCCTAGACCACCAAGACCGGCGCCAAAAGAGCCTCCTAAATCGCCACCTACTCCTGGTCCAATACCACCAACCAAAGAACCACCAGATAAGGAGTGTCCAAGACCGCCGCTCAAGGAAAGACCGCCGCTTAGGGAAAGGCCTAAACCTCCTTGAGGGATAACGGGAGCTGCAACACCGACAGCTCCAATTCCACCTGAAAATCAAAAAAAAGTGGAGTCGTCGTTTTTGACTGGCTACGGCCCGAATCCATAGGCTCATCAGTTTTATTTAAAACTGGGAGCTAATTACGTTCCGTAATAAAAAAATGTTTCTGGCGATAAATTTAAAAATCAATTTTGTAACACTTTTTAATTGCATTTGCTGGCGAAATATTTTAATTAAAAATAATGGGGTCTCGTGGCCGCGTGCCTGAGTGTCTGGTCGCGAATCTGGGGAACCGGGTTCGATTCCGACCGACGCCAAATATTTTAAATTTTAAATGGCACAAAATTGACCCCTGTGGTGCATTCTCCACGCCAGCAATGAGTGCCTGTGAGGTGACGCCTGGTAAACGCCCGCACGGTAGAAATATGTCATCATCATTACCCGATATCTGCGTACAAAGCAGATTGGCACACCCAGCACTGGTTAATATGCCATGATGATATATTTATTTATTTATTTATTTTTGATTTGTATTAAAAATTAGCTATTTATGATTATAAATGTTAAAAGTACATTTTATTTTATGAGAGGAAGTTTAGAACACGACGCGAAGCGGAGTAGTCCAAACCTTCGAACAAAATAAAATAACTTTTAACGTGTTTATCATACACTATTTTTTCTACATACACTATTTTTTCATATATAATATCATAAGTGATAAATTTTTGCCGGAAATTTTTTCAGATTGTTACGAGAGCCGGTTGCCTAGCAATTTTTTGATCAATGTCACGCGATAAATTTGCAACAGGCTCGAATAAAGCAATCGGAAAATTTTTCCAGGATAAAATTTAACCACGAATGGTATTCGGATGACTATTTCCGAAATAAAAATCAGGTAATCATTTATATAATTTTTTTCTTGACAAAAATCTTGTAATTTTTATTGTGTTTAGAGGTATTATGTTTCAGTTTGCTTTTTCAACGTTTTAAATAGATTCCTGTCCGAATCGACTCGTTTTTAATAAAAACTGATAACACTGAAATTATAAAAACTTTGACAGGTATGTAAACAATATGTTTCTAAAACGTCAAAAAATTTTCGCTTATCAAAACTCACTTACTTGTAAAAATACAACACCTTATTGTCTTAAAGGGTGCGAAAAAATTTTTGTGACGGTGTTTTGTCGAAATGAAACTTGGTAACTAGGTAGAATCCTGAATTTGGATTGGTTTATATATTTATGAGTGAAATAGTCATTGAAATTTGTGTCTTATAATTTTTTGATATGTCAGAAATATAAATTTGTTGTTTCGTTCGTCGTTACCCAGGTTATAGCTACTAGATAAATTACAGTTGACTCGTCCACCATTTTGGAGTCATTCAAATTATTCAATATTAGTGTTACAGTATTATTAATCATAGAAATTATTCATAATGACGGGTTGTTGTGCTCCACATTGTGCAAATCATTTGAAAAATAGTTATGATTTTTACAGGTACCTATGCAATACATTTATTTTTCTCTAACCTCAAAAATCTTAACAAAGCGTGCTTTTATAATTTACTGCATTCATATTGGCACCAATATGGCGGACAAGTCAGCTATGTATTATCTAGTAGCTGTAACCCAGGTTACTAATTAACTTTTAACAATCCTGCTAAAACTCACTTTTAACACTGGTGTCAAAAATTACATTTCTGTGCAACCGGACGCGAAATTAGCATTTCGCGGCCGTTGTCATGATAGCGTCCGCGAAATTAGGTAAACAATCACTTTGACATTTGAGAATTGCATGGTTTTGTTTATCACATGTTAATCCCATAGCCACCTTGAAAGCTAAGTTTCTATTTACAATAAAACTGTTTAAAATTAATAAAATTTATAATTACATATTTTTTACGGTTGCACAAAAAATATTGTGTACACCTTGTCCGCGAAATCCTTTAGCGCCCTCGAGATTGTTTTTTTCTCGGTCCGCTAAAGAGTGATTTCGCGGCCTTGATATACAAATTTTAATCCTAAAAACAAATATTAAAAATACTTCTTAGGGCCGAAAAAAAAATAAAAATAAATAAATATTGTTGTCAGCAGAACCGAGGGATGACGTAGCCGGCTTGTATGCACTCTAATATATGCGGTGTTTTTTTAGTAGGTCCTACAAAAAATATTTCTGATGTTCTTTAAGATTAAAAGAGAAAATATTTAAATTACATATATAAAAAACAAAATTTAATTTCATATATTTTAGTTTTACTGTTTTATTCGTCAAAAAATCAAGAGATATAAAGATATAAGAATTATTTAAGTTGTAGTACTCTTAGATTATTAGAAAGTAAATGGGTGGAGTTTTATTATTATTTTTAATTTTTACTAATTAATAATAAATTGTCAAACGGATACGAATTTTTTTTAATGAATTCCAATTTGTTTTAATGTCCAAATGACTGCGAACATTATAATTCGAAATAATATTAGAAAATTTGTTCCACAGCTATCTGGAATATAACCTAATTTTAGGTTTTTCATATTTGTACGAAATCACGCTTTTCTAAAAGAGAATTTGTGTTAAAAAATTTATCGCATATTCTGTGTGCCAGTTTTTATTATATTTGAAAAAATATTATCTAATTTGCGAAAGTCATACGATTATAATCTGATCAAGAAGTATGCCAGGTTTTTCCATTTTTCTATTATTTATATGATTTTTAATTTATAATTTAGTGGAAACGGTAGGCGTTTTCTCATATCGTTATCATAGTTATGATTATCAAAAATTAATGAGTTTAATTATAGACTTTGAAGTCATCATCGTTACAAATTATTACTTGAAGAAGTTGATTTATACGGGTATCTTTAAACATTTTGTTTTACGGCTGAATTCTTTGATAGAGTAAATATGAGAAATTCGATTACCCGTATGCACAGTATATTAATAAGAAAATTTGAATTTCAGTGCAGCTTTTCAAATTAATCAACTGTAAATATCTAATACGCAGCTGTCTTCAGACAGAGGAGTTCGTTAGACAAAGAGGACAAGCTCGAAGCAAGGGACAAAATCTAATCAGCTCTTCATTTGAATGTAATGAAGAGAAATACGAAAAAATTATAATTTTTGGAAAGGTGGTATTGGAGTTATGCGATCCGAAAGAATCGTCACACACACACCAGATTTTTATTTATATATTTGGCTTGCACTTAGTGCAGCTAGTTACGTGCCCGGCACTAGCATTTTAAATTAAACATGTTACAAAAGTCTAGTATAAGTTTGTTAGCTCTCACTGTCAAATAGAGAGGTTACGGAGCAATGGATGCGACTACACAAGATTGGGGTTGTGAAAACTTAATTTTTTACTTTCATTGTACTTAGATACTTTTTATATCTGAAAATATATGATTTTTGTAACTGCACTGGCAAGAGTAGTGTTTCATCAAGACAAGATCTCTTGTCTTGATGATCATTTCTTGTCTTGGCTTGATTTTCAAGACAAGAAAATAAAAATTTCTTATCTTACTCATTTCTTGGCGACGTAATTCTTGTCTTGTTTCAAGAATTCTTGATATTTCTTGTTTCTTGATATTTTAGGGAAATCCCTTTTTCTGTCGCTTTATCCAAACCGAACGCTCAAGTGTGGCGTTGGTGTCTGCCCTTGCCCCTTTTAGTTAAATAATCAAATAATGTTACTTTGATGTTGGTTACGCTTGCATTGTATTACTAGTTGCTGGTTATTTTTTGGGTTATTTCAATATTCCGTTCTTTTTTTAAAAAAACAATGAGTGTTCAAAGAAAAATAAATCAGATTCGGAATTGGTTTTATGCCAAAATAGTATTTCTCTCTCTCAAATATAATAAAAATATGATGTGGCCAACACAGCGCAATACTTCTCGTCATTTAATTTTAATTATACTTCATTTCACGGAAGAAAATAGCATTGGTTTAGATATGGATATAGACTCTGCCCTTTGATTGGTCACGGTGTAAACCTAATACACTTTTATTAATTTCTCTCTCTTTTAATTTAATAGTTCCATTTGCACTCAAATCGAATGGCTTCTTTCCTCTTTTCATATTAGAATAAGATAGAAATATATGGTTTCGAAATTTTCTGAATAATAGTAATTAAGCTGAGCGTTAAGAGGATTTGCAATTAAAACTATTAAAATTACCCCTTAACCTTAAAATTAATTTTAACAAAAACTAGATACGTATTTCGAGAACTAAGTTCTCATCATCAGTAATACAACAAGTGAAACGTTAAACAGATAATTATTTAAAAAAAAAAAAAAAAAAAAAATTGATGAACGCAGATCTCGGTCCCATACCAAACTCAAAACGTTTCAATTTATTACAAAGTTAAATTTTATCGGACGATTTAATATTTAATGACTCATTATTGGAAGAAAATTATCTTAGTTTATAGGTAATCATTCACCTGTGACTCTCATCCTTATATAATCCCAGTTCTCTCCCTTGTTTTTCAGAGTTGTTAGGACCTCTGGCATGGTTGACATGTTGAGTAATCTTGACTACTCTGTTTAACTTTTCACTTGTTGTATTACTGATGATGAGAACTTAGTTCTCGAAATACGTATCTAGTTTTTGTTAAAATTAATTTTAAGGTTAAGGGGTAATTTTTATAGTTTCAGTTAAATTTAACCTTAGACTCCATCTATTTTTAATTTTTAGGATTTGCAATATTTTGATTCTTGATGATACTTTCTTGCCTTGTCTTGATTTTAAGATCAAGAGTATATCTTGATTTTTGTGAAACACAGGCAGTAGTTGACGATCGTAGTAAGTTCAAGAAAGTGCGCACTCAGTAAGGTTCAGTTAATTTGAAAAGTATAAATGAAACAAGACTCAGCGCAAGAAAGGCATTAAATATGTAAGTGGAAAACGCTATTGCTTTAATATAAATAACCACGCCAGCATTGAGTGCCCGTGAGGTGACGCCTGGTAAGCGCCCGCACGGTGCAAATATTTCATCATTACCGATATCTGTGTACAAAGCAGATTGGCACACCCAGCAATGGGTAATAAGCCGTGATGATATATTTATTTATTTAATTATTCATTTATTAGCAATTAACATTTCCTTACCTGAGACTATTGAAGCATCAACCCCACCTGCATAGCCTCCTCCATAGCTTCCTCCATAGCCTCCTCCATAACCTCCTCCATAGCCTCCTCCATAACCTCCTCCATAGCCTCCTCCGTAGCCTCCTCCAGCGATGAGAGCCCCTGAACCTAGTGCACCTGCGCCTGCCCCGTAGCCAGCGGCGAGCAGCTCCGATCCTAGAAGACCACGCTTTTTGTGGTTCTTTACCTCCGGTTCTGCTTTCCTTACTTCCGAAGTGGAACTGCCCGCGCAAAGCTCTGCTACGGCTAGCGCAAATGCCAACACCTGGGAAAAGATAAAAATGTTAGATGGGAGATTGGATGTCGCATGGTGTCAGGTGAAAGATTTGAAGAACAGATGGTTGTTGAGGATAAAATTTTGGGAACTTTCACGTATTTATGGATTATTTAATGATATTGTTACAAACACAAATTTTTAGTACACAGAATATGTGATGTATGATTTAAACTTTTAACTTTCCTTTCCATCATTTAAATTTTAAAAAAGCCTAACATGAAAATTAATTGATGAACAAATTGAATCTGTATTAATTAACAAAACAAAACGGATAAAAATAATTGAAAACGATGTAAGATAGTTGCAGCTACCGTTATAATTTGTGCAACACATTTTAGTTAATAGTTTTAAAACATAAAACTGCTACTTAGTTCCCTTTGATTTTAAATGCTTCAATTATATATTTAGTTTAAAATTTGTGTATTACAACTTTTTTTGAATTTTTTATATGTTACGGAGAATTTAAAAATAGAAATTCCGTATTTTTTGTTTTCATGAAAATATGTTTAATAATGCCTAAAATAATTATTAAAATTTTGGCGCGAAAGTTGTGACGTTAGCATCACTCCGTCATAGAGAGATTCGACATAACGTTACTATTAATATGGTAATATACATTAAATGTTGCAAGAATTAAAATATGTATCCATTACAAACTGTGATCAAAAATCTTTAGAGCTAATGGTAATAAAGTAAGCCAGATAGTTATTATATCATTTCAATATATATATATATATATATATATATATATATATATATATATATATATATATATATATATATATATATATTGTTTATTTACTTGCATGAGTAGGTATAGGAGTAGTGTTAAATGTTAATTTATAGTAAAACTTGGATAGTACATATTATACATAAATAAAAATCAGTTAAGTAAAATTAGTAATTTTGGCTGGTTGCATATTCAGGTTTATTGTTCACTTTGATTAATGCGACTTTAAGACTTTCTTTATTATAATATTGAAGGTTATCATACTCACCAAGTGCCATTATTACAATTAAAATAGTACAGGTGCCCATTTTATATGTTCCCGCCCGAAATTTTAAGAATAGGCAAAACAGAATACATTTCATAAGCCACTTGGTGAATATTAGTACTTTAAATCGAATCGAATCGACACAGTAGGTATTCGTAATCGTAGATAAAATTTTCGTCCTAGTGGCGCAAATAAGTACTACGAAAAGCAATCGTACAAGCGCCATATTGAACAAGTAACAGCTAAGTTAGTAGTGTAGTAATTAATAATTAAATATTTTTACTTGTCGCCTTCATATGAATAAGTTTTTAAACTCGGTTTGTATGCACAGTCAAGGAAACACAGTGAATAATGTGAACTGTCATATGTCAAACTCATCGTATGGCGGCCATCTTGTTTCGAAAATCAGCGCCTCTATCGTTAATTTCGATTGCGAATAAGAGCAAAACAAAATTTTAAAAACCAAGTCACTTATGAAATGTATCATGGATTGCCTATTCATGAAATTTCAGGCGGAAACTTTAATGGGTACCCTGTATTTAAATTATTTTCTATGTATAATTAAATACAACAATGACAGTATTGATTACAATAATCAATGCATAGTTCATAATAAAAAGGAATCCAATATTTACATTCCTATTTACTAAATGATTACGCCAATGATAAGTATTGAGATTACAATAATTAAAACATATATTATAATATAAATTTATTTAATAAGTAAATTTTCTTTTGATCTTAATAAAAAATTACTCGGATATATTAAATATATGTATGTTAGAGAATGTGTAAAGCCAATCGCGAATTTATGAGCAAAATATTTATAGTCCACTCTATAGTGACATTTTCACAGGGCAACTGGACGACTGTAATGACGCTGACGTCACAACATGGCGACCGTTTTACGATAAAAACTTTAATTACATTATTGTAGGTATAAAAATACAAAATATAAAGCAATTTTTATTCCGTTTTCATTTATTTATATTGAAAATTCATATGCGACATGTAATTTCTAAAAAGCTGAAGATTTGGACGGGCCATTGTCGTAAAAAAAAAATCGGGATTGCACAGATCCTTTATTTTAATTACTGTTTTGGGGACGGCAGCGAATTTTTTTTAACTACCACTCTATTTTGTTCTACGTACTGCGGATCGTTAATAAGCTGTATCATTTTATATAATGTTACAACTTTACTTTGTGGCAATAATTCAAAAACATGAATTTTATTGATTTAGAACATATAAATAAAAAAAAACTATATTTGAATTAATTTAGTTCATTTTTCGTAATTTGTTCTAAATAATAATTTATTTTAACAATATTAAAAATAGTAATCCAACCGTATTATAATAATTTTTTTGTTTCCCAATTATTAATAATAACAGAATCTTCTCCAAGTCTTTTTGTTTAAAAATCTCGAATATACTCACCAGGTACAGCCTCATCTTGCTAGACTGATTTGGAAGACTGCTAATGAAGATGTGTGATTCAATAGAACCATCCTCATCTTTTTATAGTCGTCTAACATCTAACCCACTAAACTTTTCCGTTATGGGGAAACTCAGTCGAAAATCACAATTTCATTCCATTTGATATGTTAATTCTATTGAAGGCTTTCACTGTTTTTGAAAACAGTTTCGGCTATTAGCGATATGTCACCTGTTATGTGTTCTTTGACAGACTAATTTAAATATTTTCGATCCGGATATGTTTGGTTTTGTAGAAAAGAATGTAAAAAGTTCTATGTGAAATTCAATTTGCAGATTGTGGATTATTTACGATGTATGCTGGGTTGTCTATTCAAAATTTGTAGAGATATTTTATCGTTTTTGAAAGCGAACCCATGAATGTGAAATTTGATATTCCATATCATAGAAGAGTAGAAGTATTTTTAAGTTTCAAGGGCAAGTGTACTCTTTGCGTATGAAGTGAAATATGAGCATTGTAACTAATATGTCATTCATTGCAAATAATGTAAAATTCTCTAAAATACTTGGACATAGTATAACTACAAATTTCTGGACCTAAAATAAGACAATTTATCTAAAGTACCTATATCCGAAAATGTACCATTTAACTAGAATGGGCTATTTCCGTGCCATTTTTACTTCCCTTGTACGAAGTAAAGGAAGTATTGTAATCGCGAAAAATTTCGGTTTTGAGATTTCAACGGAAATATCCATTTTGACCATCCCTGAATCCATTCTGACTAATTTCGTCGTGACGTCTGTACGTACGTATCTCGCATAACTCAACAACGGTAAGCCGTAGAAAGTTGAAATTTTGTATTTAGGACTTCTATAACATCTAGTTGTGCACCTCCCTTTTTGGTCATTACATAATTTCCAGAAATGGTACTTTATTTGAAGCCTATCATAGATTTTAATGAAAAACTATATTAAAATATAATCCAAAAGGTTTCAAATTTGGTAAATAAGACTTTTATATCAATTAGAATAACATAGCAGATTTTGGTTAAAACAGGCTAACCGGAAGTGATATATTACCTGAAGTTGTTAACAGTTTTTCTTGAATAAAATGGTATCATTTTGATTTTAGAAATAAATGCTTCAAATAAGAGTTTTAGAGAATTAAATTCTGCGTCTAGCACATCAAGTATTATTCAATTAGCCCTTTGTATAAGCGAGATATGTAAATTTAAAACATATACTTTTTGGTTTTTGTAATGAAGCTTGCTATGGATTAGGACAAAAAATAACAAAACAATAAAAAATAGATGTTAATGTCAAATTACGTCAAATACGTGCAATTTTATAATTGGGTCTATACTTCATCTTCATATTGGTCTTGTGTACAAGGAAGTCGTGTGGTGTCCACATCAGATTTTTTTATTTAATATTTTTGAAGAGACGATAAAAACTTGATACCCATATTTTTTCTTTTAGCAAAATTTTCATTAATTGGCCAGAAAAAAAAATAATGAAATTTTAATATTTAAATTACCGCCATGTATGACGTGAAATTACGCCGAACCAATGAATTGCCGTAAAGCAATAACATCAGTACGTCCAATAGCAACGGCATGTGCGGTTAATTTAAACATGATAGATCATCTGTTTGACGTTTGAATAATAGTTTGGAGGTTAATATTTTCGTTTGTCATTTTAATCTTGTACGAGTATAATATAAAAGTAACAGAAACCACGCAAATTGTAAATAATAAAGAAGAGAGACAATGACAGAAAAATGAACTAATGTCAAAATCAAATAAAAACTCGCACTCGCTCGCCGTCTACAGGTTACATTCTTAAATATGCACCCCTTTCTCCAGTTCAAAATAATGACGTCAAAGAAAATCTTTCTTAATTTATTAAAAGACAAATAATTTTTAAAAATAAAATTTATATTTTTACTTACGTTTTCAATTTTACTTTAGGTATTTAGTGATAGATATCAGATTTTCAGTACCACACAAGTAGCCTATTCTGTTTTAAAGTTCTTATAAAACAAATGTATGTATTTTGAACATGTAATGAAACCTTTTTAGTTAATGTTCTGTATCTTTATTAAATACCCGAAGTTTCGGCAGCATACACAGCTGCCTTCTTCATGAAAAATACATAAAAATAACAAAACATTAGCAACAAGTAACCAAGGTAACAAATTACAACGAAATTTAATATAGGAAGCCATTCTTGACTAATTGTTGTTAATGTTTTGCTATTATTTATTTATGTATTTTTCCTGAAGCAGGCAGCAGTGTATGCTGCCAAAACGTCGGATATTTAATAAAAATACAGAACATTAACTAAAAAGATATCGACAAAAAAACTGATTTCGGCCGCCATTTTTTATGATGGCGGCGCGGCGGTCCCTAGAGGTTACAAAGTTAGCGTCATACTTAGGGCCCCCAAGTCTACACTCCTGCCAAGTTTCAAAACTCCTCAACCTTTTGCACCAAAACAGCTTTTTTATGTCTCTAATGAATGGGCTAATAACTAATTTGAAAAAATATATACATTTTTATTTCATTAATAAATCTTGTTTTTATTTAAACAAATTAATAATTCTAAAGGTGCATTCACAAATGAAAATTAGGTTTATGGTTTTTGTTTAGGTAAGTCATTCATAAATGTAAGTTTAAATTACTTAAAAATTAGTTTTCATATGTACAGACATCTGTGTAAATGCTTCAAAAACAAGATTTAAATATTGGTAGAGCAGTGCTCAACAAGACACCTGTGCGCCGTGAAACTGTCATTCGCTTGGCATTATTGGTTATATTTCAGTAATTAAGTTATTGCAGTCTCCATGTTTTTCTCGCATTTGTTTAAAAAGCCGAATACACCAAGTGGATACTAAATAAAGATGGGTGTCTATGTATATCTATATCATTTCAGGTGAAGTTTGTGACGTCAAACTAAATCATAAACCTAAAGTTTGGACCTTGCAATGTTTAGCCTTATGATTTGGATTTAGAGACCCTAAATTCTGAAGTGTGAATGGAGTCATTACATAATGTGCGGCCAAAGTAAATATAAACCATAAATCTAAACCTAATTTTCATTTGTGAATGGGTTCTTAAATGGCTTCAATGATAATATCATAATCATACTATCATATACCTATTATATTAATAAATAAAAGAGAGAAAAAAAATGATAACTGTGTTTAATCCTTTTTATTTGTCAGTACAAAACAACAGATAAAGTAACAACATTTATAACAATTGAGCAACAATTTAAACAATTTATAAATCAATATCTAATGATGGTGATGATGGAAATGAGGTCCATGGTGATGATGTCCCGAAAATCCTGGTCCATAATGATAACCTCCATGTCCAACAATGGGTCCCTCATGAATATGACCTCCATAAATAGGCCCTCCATGAATAGGTCCTCCATGGATATGTCCTCCAAAAATAGGACCTCCATGGCTATGAATATGTCCTCCAAGACTGTAACCTACTCCAAAACTACCACCATATCTAAATCCATGACCATATCCTGGTCCATAGGCATACCCGGGACCATACGCCGGCCTATAACTCACAACAGGCCTAGTACCAATTAATACTGGAGCAGGTACTGGCACTGGTGCTGGCACAGGCACAGGTCTTGGTATGTCAATTGGTACGGGCCTAGGTACTACAACATGTACAGGCCTGTCGACTGGAACGTGAACAGGATGTGGGACCGGAACAGGAATTGGACGGTTGACAACCACTTGTACAGGATGTGGTACAGGGACAGGATAAGGCTGTGGGTACGGTTGAGGCACTTTGTGGAGGATTTCGACAGGCTGAGGGACTCGCACTGGAACTGGGATTTGACGAGGGACGTCAACTGGATAAGGGCGAGGGAATGGGACTGGATAGGGGCGGTTGACTACACTTTGGGATTCAGAGCGGGTACTGCTGATGATTTGACCACCGTAACCCGCACCAGGACCTGCACCTCCTGGGCCATCGGGTCCAGCCGAAGGTCCAGGGCCACCGGGCCCAGCCGAAGGTCCAGGGCCACCGGGTCCAGCCGAAGGTCCAGGTCCATCTAAAGGTCCAGGTCCTCCAGGTACAGGTCCTGCACCTCCATGTCCCACCAGAGAGCCTCCAATATTAACATTTAATCCTAGTCCTGCAAAGATATAAATATTAAAGATGAGATGAAAAGAACAAGCCTTATATAATACATAATGTTGGACAACTTTGATTTCCATGACTGTCTTCCAGGAAAAAAATTATCCAATTGAATGCCTGTATTTCTGATCACGTGTGCGAAAGTAACCAATTAAAACAAACTTACACTGATAATTATCCTAAGACAATTATCACATATCACTAAGTTGCTAACAAACACTTTTTGACAGATAATTAAAGATTAACAGCCGTATGCATAAATTTGTTAGTGGTCACTAAGATCATTTTAAAAACAATTTAAAATGTCACTAAGCAAAACCTTATGTATAGTGAAATTTAGTAGGATTTAAATTGTTAGTTGGCAACTAAGGGTTAGTAACCAACTGACGCATGTTTAAGACACTTTTAAAGTTAGCCTCTAAACAACGGTTTGAGTAGTAGTAGAGTAGAAAATGGAGGTAATATTTTTTACGCATACTACTTATAATTGAAAATATGCTAATATTTTTATTGTTTTTTAGATAAATGTTAAAAACAAACGTCCTCAGACATCAAATTGGGATGTGTTTGAAAAATACACATTATTAAATTCGGTAAAACCATTAATTAACGCTATAGAAGACAAACGCAAATTAACTTCATCCAGTAGACAGATTTAAGTAAACCTTATGACGAGGGTACAATTCGTCATTTATTCCAATAATTTCTTGTATTGCTTCTATTTCTTCCATCTCCTCTCTTACATTCATCAAGCCCTCTCCCATTTTATATTGTGTTTAACTCTATATATACCACAGAACATATAGAACTGACAGCTGTCAGCTTAATAAACAACCAAATATTACAATGTTGCCAGGTTAAATATATTGCAAGTTGGCTATTTAGTAGTGACCAGTAAAAGTATAACTATGCATACCATCCAGCTAATAGCATTTTATCTGATGTTACTGGCCACTACGTAGAATGCTGCTAAAACCATTTTAAGCTTGCACTTATACATACGGCTGTTATTGTTTTAATTTGAAAATGTCGTCCTAATCCATAGCAAGCTTCATTACAAAAACCAAAAAGAATATAAGTTTTAAATTTACATATCTCGCTTATACAAAGGGCTAATTTCATATTACTTGATGTGCTAGATGCAGAATTTAATTCTCTAAAACTCTTATTTGAAGCATTTATTTCTAAAATTATATTTTAATATAGTTTTTCATTAAAATCTATTATAGGCTTCAAATAAAGTACCATTTCTGGAAATTATGTAATTACCAAAAAGGGAGGTGCACAACTAGATGTTATAGAAGTCCTAAATACAAAATTTCAACTTTCTTCGGCTTACCGTTTTTGAGTTATGCGAGATACGTACGTACGTACTTACAGACGTCATGACGAAATTAGTCAGAATGGATTCAGGGATGGTCAAAATGGATATTTCCGTTGAAATCTCAAAACCGAAATTTTTCGCGATCACAATACTTCCTTTACTTCGTACAAGGAAGTAAAAATAAAAAAATAAAAACATGGATGTTTATGTCAAATTACGTCAAATACGTGCAATTTTATAATTTGGCCTATACTTTATATTAGTCTTGCGTACAAGGAAGTCATGTGGTGTCCACATCAGATTTTTTAAAAATAAAAATATGATTGAAACACATTTCTCAGAATTTAGAAATATGGAAAAGTGTAAAGGACCTAAATTTGAGCCTTGAAGAACACCGGTCTTGGAATTTTAATTACCTAAACCTCCCAGAGCTTGTCCTCCACCTAAATAATTTGGTCCTATATCCCCAAATCCAGGTCCATCACCTGCTGGAAAAGAGTGTGGTCCCAAATCTCCCGGATTAGGACCGACGCCTCCAATAAGTCCAAGTCCTGAAGATCCATGTTCTTCGCCGACTGTAGGGTTATCCAAAACCGGTTGAGCGTCAAAATGTGGATTTGGTGCTGTGATTGGTACAAATCCATTGTTGTTTACAGGGCTGGAATAACTTATGGTGTCATAATTGTTGCCATTCCACCCAATGGGATTGCTGATTGGAACATCTTCACCGATAATTCCTCGTTTTTGTTTTTGAGATTGTTTTACTTCTGCTGTTATTAGACCAACAAAAGATAGGACTACTAACACCTGACAAACAAACAGAATAATGAATATAGTTTTATTTTTCAATTTCTTTGTTCTCACCTCAAGTGTTTTCATGATGGTGTTTGTTACAAGAGCAAAAATTGTTCTGTGCTTTACTGAAATCGCATCCGAGTTTTTATACTAAAAGTTTCCCTACTTAATCTTCAGATAATAATAAAAACTAAAATATATTACTTTCACTGACTTCAGTCTCATCCTAAACCAAAGTGTGACATTTCTCTGAATCTGCATAGGTTTGATTTGAATTTTTACTTGGACATAAATAAAATTATATTAACTTTCTTCTATGCCATAGACTTTCCTGAATTTTGTGACAGCAGGAATTTATTTGCATTTTGTATATAAAAAAATCATGAAATGTAAATTAAATGATAATGTTATACAGGTGTCTCAAAAGTGATGGTGTTGCTTTTGAAATATGATTCAGTCGGCTAAAACAAACCAAAAATTAAAAGTAAAAATCTGATGTGGCCAGCACATAACCTCTCGCCAGATATTTTACCTGGTTGTACGCATAAAACGAAAAATATTTTTAAATACAAATACATTTATTCATGTCTCACTACAAAATAATTCTCACATATATTTGCAAAATCTAGGGGATATTTTAATATAAATTATGTACAATACATACATTTTCATGGGGTCTCATGGCCGCGTGCCAATGTGTCTGGTCGCGAATCTGGGGAACCGGGTTCGATCCCGACACCGACGCCAAATATTTCGAATTTTAAATGGTACTAAATTGACCCCCTGTGGTGCACTCTCCACGCCAGCAATGAGTGCCCGCGAGGTGACGCCTGGTAAACGCCCGCACGGTACAAATATGTTATCATCATTACCGATATCTGCGTACAAAGCAGATTGGCACACCCAGCAATGGGTAATATGCCGTGATGATATATTTATTTATTTATTTCTTTATATTCAATATCCTGAAATTTTCTTTTTCTACTTTGCTTTTCTTTTTCTTTATATTCGTCAATTTTTCGCAAATTCCTCTTACATTCTTTTTTACGTGTATTCTTTTACGTTGTTGACTTTTTTTTATTTTCATAATCTTCATAATAATGTACAAATATTTTTGACAGCGGCATACAAATATTTTTGATGGTGACATATATGTGTCAATTACAAACATTTGAATTTCTTGCCTTGAAGTACCTAGTTCGATTTGAGAATTTTTACATCAAATTATTTTATATGCATTTCTTTATCTCTAAATCTATAGATGATATAATAATGAATTTATATTTATCGAATAAAGAATTTAACATTCTTTAATATAAGTATTTACATAAATTTTCGATAAGTAATATTTAGATGATTTTTTTCTTGTAACTACTACTTCCGGTTGTCCAACTGTTACCAAAACTTAATCAACTCTTCCCATTACTTTTAGATTGAGGAATCCGTAGTTAAAAATGTCTTAAATCTTATAGTATTTTCTGTGATCTGTCCAAAGCATTTGACTGCGTTAGTCATCCTAAACTGCTCGATAAACTTTTTTGTTACGGAATTAGAGGTGTCCCTCTAGAATGGATAAAATCCTTTTTAGAAAATCGGAAACAATTTGTCTCTATTCGCAGTCTGGATAATAATATCATAAGTACTACAAATTCTACAACCATACTCAGTAATAGGGGAGTACCGCAAGGTTGTGTTATCTCACCTACGCTGTTCGTTTTATATATTAACAATTTACCAACGATTTTTGGGGATGAATGTTATATAACGTTGTACGCGGATGATACATCTTTAATAATTTCTGATAAAAGTGATGATATTCTGCAAGAAAAATGCGAAAATTGTTTAAATGCATTATCGACATGGTTTTGTGATAATGATCTCTATTTCAACTTAAGTAAAACTCATTATTTAAGATTTCATTTCTTTCAATGTAGAAAATTTTTAGACTTGAATATTGCTATTGATGGGTATGATATAAATAGAACTGATAATGGTAAATTTCTGGGTTATAAGTCTGATGATAATCTAAATGGAAAATACCATATCAATGAGCTTGTCTCAAAACTTAATTCGATATGTTACCAATTTTGGCATCTGAGCAGCGTTCTCACGAAACAACAGCTAATTATTTTTTACCACGCACAAGTAGAATCTAGACTTAGATATGCAATATGTGTATGGGGTGCTTCATCATCTTCATACAATGTCTTCATCGTTCAGAAACGTATAATAAGGACAATCGCAGGTGTTGCCCGCAGAACCTCCTGTAGGATGCTTTTCTCTCAATTCCGCATTTTGTCTCTTTGCTTTATTTATATTTTTGAAATTTGCATATTTATTTTTAACAACTTAAAGAGTTTTAAATATAATTCAGACATACACCTTTGCAATACAAGACAAAAAAAAACTCTTGCATATTCCAAGGAGTAAGCACAAATCGTTGGATGCAATAGATATCACTAAAGGTCTCCATATTTTTAATAAACTTCCTCAAAAAATTAGAACTGAAAGTAAAAAAATTCCTTCAAAAAATTACTAAAAAAATTTCTTTTAGAAAATACATTTTATTCTATAAATGAATTTCTTTCAAACTGATTAAACCGGTCGGATCAAAATTAACAGATCTCTCTGATTTTATGTAAATATTTATGAATTTGTAAATCTGACGTATTCCATACATGTATGTAACTTGTCTAAGGAATAAATAAAATAATAATAATTATTATTATTATTATTATTATTATTATTATTATTATTATTATTATTATTATTATTATTATTAGTATTTGAGATATCGTGCATCCAACATCCACACACACACGCACACACACATACGGACATCATCGTAAAAATGTTATAATCGGATTCTAGGGACCTTAAAACGTGCTTATTCACTAAAATCTGGATATGCGATTTTTGGCATGAATACAATACCTCTCAGCGAGAGGTAAAAATTTTCTGATTTTTTTCGAATAATTTGAACAGTTCATTCCAAATGGAATCAATACGAATTGGGGAGAGATGATTGTCCACCCTCATTTTTTCCTGATATATGATGTGTGCATACGAGTATACATATATGTTTGGGGTTGCGGACCTTGAGTCCCAAGGCCATTTCGCCACCGCACAAGCTGTCGGGTGCTCCGCTAGTCCGCACCACGTATCCAGCGGTCGACAGCCGGCCCGCAATGCGGGATACAGGACAGGATTATATACGATTTGAATTTGGCGTTTTATAAACGAAGCATTTGTGAGATTTTGTTTACATGAACAACTTGTTTTTAGGTTCTTTAAATTTTAAGTTTGTTTTATCTTGGTATAGTTTTCATTTTTCTAAATCGATCAGAAAATTTTGTTAGCGGCCTAGGCTGGCTGGCATAATTTAGGGACTTTATGGTTACAAATTGTCATCACTGTTCTAAGAATTGTCTATTTTTCAGTATTTTCAACACAGGAATTAGCAAATTTTGACACAGTTTAGGGCTAAATTATTGAATGAATATATTTTAAGCTCATTTATACTAATTACAATAGAGCTTTCATTGCAAAACCAATAATAGTTATTTATGTATCAAGGGCATGTTTATTTGAAGCCTATAATAGATTTTAATGAAAAGCTATATTAAAATATAAACCAAAACTTTTCAAATTTAGTATATAAGACTTTTATATCAATTGGAATAACAGCAGATTTTGGTTAAAACAGGCTAACCGGAAGTGATATATTACCTGAAGTTGTTAGCAGTTTTACTTGAATAAAATGGTTTCATTATGATTTTAGAAATAAATACTCCAAATAAGAGTTTTAGAGAATTAAATTCTGCGTTTAGCACATCAAGTATTATTAAATTAGCCCTTTGTATGAGCGAGATATGTAAATTTAAAACTTATATACTTTTTGGTTTTTGTAATGAAGCTTGCTATGGATTAGGACAAAAAATAACAAAAAAATAAAAAATAGATGTTAATGTCAAATTACGTCAAATACGTGCAATTTTAATAGAGTCTATACTTCATATTAGTCTTGCGTACAAGGAAGTCGTGTGATGTCCACATCAAATTTTTTTGATAATAAAATGAATATTAAATTTTAAATACCGGGATAAAATAGAATTCACTAATCCAAAAATGAGAATTAACTTAAACTTTTTTGCGCATCGTTAATTTTTATTAATCTAAATACATACCTACATATTTACTTATGCTGGAAACTGTACTGATTTCCTTTCCTATAGTACTATTTACTTTTTTTCTTTTTAAAACGTTACTATTATTAATTTGAAATGATTAGTTTTTTGACAGTGACATTTATGTGTCAGTTACATACATTGGAATAACTTCGCAACAAAGGAGTTTTGTTTGTTTAAAGCGTAGACTCCGGGATTTAAATTATAGATAATTTTATAACTTTATCTATAAAATATATAGAAAAAGTATTAATGCAAATCTGTAAACAATTTAATAATCTTTAATTTTTATAATAACATTAATCTCGAAAAAATAACATTTAAAGGTTTTTTTCGAAGAAAAACTATTTTGAGCTTCTAGTAACGTGCCATTTCCGGTTATCCGGTTTACACCAAAATCTAATGGGCTCTTTCCATTACAGAAAAAGTTCGAAATACAAGGTTTCAAAATTTTCTGAATGATAGTATTTGAGTTAGAGTGGAGGATCCACACACACACATACACACATTCACATATACACGCAGACATCATCGTGAAAATGTTAAAATTAGATTCTAGGTACCTTAAAACGTGGTCATTTACCAAAATCTCGATATGCGATTTTTAGCACGATCCCTATACCTTCCTTACCATGGGTAGCGGGAGGTAAAAATAACTGTGGGCCGAGTGACAGGTGATTTGAAATTCGATTTTCGAATTTTAATCTAAATTCGAAATTTCGAATTTTGTTAAAAATTCTAATTTCATACACATTGAAAATTCCAGTTTGAAGTTATAATTATATATTTTCAAGAGTAAGTTAATTGGCATTTATTGCCCTTTGCTTTGTCATTATTAATTTCAGAAAAAATATTTCCAAATTACTTTGCCGCGACATGTTAATTAAGAATATTTTACTTTTAATAAATAAGCAACAAATCTCAGTGTTTGGACTCAGAGAGCAAGTTTAAACAAGTCATGTCATTGTAAAACACGAATAAATAGATGACGGCATCAACTATCAAATTACAAAATTCGAAAAATATTCCGAATTTTGACTTCGAAATTCGTAATTCGAAAAAGTACATAGCTAATTTTTCGAATTTCGAGTATTTCAAAATTCGAAAATTCGAATTTTTCAACAGCTCTTTTAAGGGTCATCTTCTAGTCCAGATTTAGCTTCTACCGAGACCCTTTATTTTTAGCACAATGAAAAGCAACTTCGTAAACATTCAGGGCGTACAGTAAAATCTACCTTACAAGACATGTGGGACAATACTCACTGGAAAATGTGCAATCCAATGCCTAATAGAATTAAAGCTGGTATTACTAATAAAGGCGATGTAACCCGATATGAAATGGCGGAATACTTGAATAATAAATTCAGTTTTTGTAAGTTTAAAATACATATTTTAAAATAGTCGAAAGAAATTTGTAGAAATTTCTCATCATATGCGTAAGTTTTATAATTTGTTTGTTGAAAATGTTTACCGGCCCAACTAATATGAGTTTGGATATAGCTTAATGCTAAAGTGTAATACATACGTATATCATAATTATAATTGATATAAAAGTTAAAACTAACTTATTAAACTTTAAATTATGTCATGTTTCCTGCATATTGTCCATGACGTTTGTGTCTGTTATAGTGTCATGTAATGAAATTTATCAAATCAGAATAATAAATTTATCATATTTGTCATAGCAATTAGTTCACTTACTACATGCCATTTCGGATTAGAGTAATTTAGTAATTTATTACTATGTGTTTAGATACATGCGAGTGGAGATCGATCACGCTTGTGTGGACATTTTTCTTTATTAGAGGGTAGGCCTATTCCATTTCCCTTAATTGTTAGTTACGCAACACAGCGAAATTTATAGGATTTAATTACTACACCCATGTTTTTGTAACAATAGTTTACACAATAACATAAATTGATAGACGGATAGACAAGTTTTAATATAATAGACATAGGTGAAATTCAGCTTTTCACAACTTTGTTATGACATGAACCGCGAGCTATTGGACGTTTCATTATGGAAATATGCTTTAATATAATGAGTGAAATATGGTAAATATTTTTGTGTTCAGTTTCCAATTTCGTTTTCATATTTAATTGATATTTACTAGAAAAGAAAACTTTATGCAAATTACCGTTGAAAAATATTGGGATCACAATCTTTTAAGGTGCATTCACAAATGAAAATTAGGTTTAGATTTATGGTTTATACTTTAGATTTAAAGCCTTTGGCCGCATATGACTCCATTCACACTTCAGAATTTAGGGTCTCTAAATCCAAATCATAAAGCTAAACATTGCAAAGTCCAAACTTTAGGTTTATGATTTAGTTCGACGTCACAAACTTCACCAATGAGAACGAGTCTGAAATGTTATAGATATATACACCCATCTTTATTTAGTATCCACTTGGTGGATTCGGCTTTTTAAACAACTGCGAGAGGAACATGTAGACTGTCATAACTTAATTGCTGAAATATAACCAATAATGCCAAGCGAATGACAGTTTCACGGCGCACAGGTGTCTTGTTGAGTACTGCTCTACCGATATTTTACTCTTGTTTTTGAGTCATTTACACGGATGTCTGTACATATCAAAACTAATTTTCAGTTAATGTAAACTTACATTTATGAATGACTTACTTAAACCTAAACAAAAACCATAATCCTAATTTTCATTTGTGAATGTACTCGTACCTTTTAGTTCACACCTAAATAATAGTGGAAAAACTGATTGGATAAAAATTAAAATTTTATAAAACTTGCAACAATATTAGAAGGGCTGTTGCAAGAATTTTTATATGCCTTCTAAATATTAAATTTTTTAAAAATATGTATTATTCTTTAAATTGCTACAAATTTGAAAATATCACAAAATATCCATTAGATATTTTACAATTAATTATTGAAATTTGTATGATATATTGAAAAAAAAAATCATGTAGTCTGAAACAGAATGTGACGTCAAAGTTCATACAACTTAACATGTGACAAACTCAGTGGCGGCTCTTGACTAAATACAGGTAGGAGCGTAGGAGCTGCATTTACATAAAACATATTTTTAAATTTTTACTTTTCAAAATACTTTTTATTATTAATGTTTTTAATCTTTCATTAATATTTAATAAAATGGATACGTTATAGGCAACACAGCTTATATATTTTATAAAATATAAATCGCACTAAATACAACAGCAAAAATTTAAAAATTACAACAAATATTCAAAATGACCTCCATTTTGTGTGAAGCAAAATCTGAGACGATCATAACATTGTTGTTGTCTCACTTTACTCAGCTGTCGATTTGAAATAAGACTGCAGTCATTCCTCATTGCCGCTTTAAGATCTTCTAAAGTGGTCATTTCATAATGGCCGTAAATTTTTGATTTTAAATGACCCCAAAGGAAAAATCTGAGGGGCAGGTGATATTACAGGCCATTTAATTGGTTCATTTAAACAAATCCAAAAATATTTATTGTAATCAGTGTGATTCAGATTTTACAAAATATAATTTATGATTGAAATAATGTTTATATTATATTAAATATGAATAAAATATTAAATACATATGATAAAAACTATGCTATTTGAACCGTTGCTTAGAAACTATTTTTTCCGGGATATGAACAACAATCCTGGAAATTCGATATTTTTTCTTAATTTCTTCTAGTATTACACATGTAAATTGATTAATTTGAAATATAATCCATACAATTAGTATCCCCGGATAAGCATACAAAATTTCAACTTAATATCTTGCACTGGGGAGATACTATTCACATTTGACTGATTTTCCATGTTAATTTCCCATGTGTCGGTTGGCTTAAGACACCAGGTATATATATATGTTTACAAAATAAAATAAAGGCATAAAACAATATCATTATTATTTTACCATAGAATAAAACTTGGAGTTTAACAACAGATGCCACTAGGATCTACTCTAATCCTAATCGGCGATGTGGTTAGCTGTGGCTGCGAGAAGTACAGCGCTCTCCCTTCCATTTTGCCTCGTTGCTCCTTGCACCGCGCAGCACCAACATGAGAATTCCCCTTCGCCCCTCTAAGCACTAATGTTCACAATTCAACTGTGGCACAGCTCACGGCTTTATACGTCAACTGTTAAGTTTTAGGCATACGTTTACACATCGATATAATGCAGAAAGCATATAAATTTCAAGATATATTTTTTAAATTGCAGGTGCACACAGTATAAATGAATGTTTGTAATCTTTTTGAAAGTTTCTTGAATAATAAAATTAATAATTTTATTATAAATAAATTATTACTAGGAGCTGCAGCTCCACAGCTCGTGCCACGAGCCGCCACTGGGCAAACTATCGCCTACGTTTATTTATATAGGTAAATAATGTAGGTAATGGACAAACTGTTTTCCTATTGGCTATGAATGATGTACGTACTTTGACATCACATGAATGGGGGTTTGTTTTTCATGACTAATTCTAGCGCCAATATTTTTAAATTAATTTCGAAAATAAAATATTTTTTATGCTAAAGAAAATATTGCATAAACATTCATTTAAATCACTTGTTTAAAAATGAGAAACCAGCTAATTATAAGTATAATTCTTGTGGGTCCATCTCTGTTCGGTGTCATCCCATTCTATTCTGCTTAACGGCAAAATAACAACGACGAGGTATTCGTTGCCACACCTTGTTAATGTCATTCGGGCATAGACTTTGGGCTCGACCTGAACGACTGCGTGTATGTGCTGACCTCTTATCTTCACACCGATCATACGTGTTCCATCTAAATTTGGTGTCTCTGTCAAGAAATCTGATTTCTAAGACCCAATGTGTATCTTCAATTTAAATGTATAATTGTAATATCCACAGATGTATATATTATTTATAGTTATACATGCTCATACACGCTTGCAGATATATCGCTTCCCACAATCTGTTTCCATTCCCGAAATCAATAATCGCTAAACATTCCTGACCAAACACTTGGACTATCCCTGGTGTTTCTCATGTTTGCCAACTTTAGGAATACCGTACCAATAAAATCCATTCCAGTTACAGAACATTTTAGTGAATTGGAGGATGTAATTCAATGTAAACTGTTAGCAACAGTCATAAACTATAATTGATTTCGAATCAGTAAAATATATATGTTCAATATCCTATGTAACTAAGTTACAATTTTAAAATATTTAAATTGACGGTATTTCAGAGCATTGTAACAAGAGGGGGTCTCCTAAACGCTGAGCTGAAGAGGATGACACTTTCCACTTTATGAACACTTACATTATGACATGAACACTACTGATATTTACTGATTAAAATAAAGGTTTTATTTACATGATTACATTATTATTAATTAAACATGGCCTAACATGTTACTTTCCGTAACACAGCGGACGGACGTTTAGCACGCGCCCCAAAACTAAAACACTACATATTCCGACAACAAAACGTCTGCACAACTCGACGAACTAATCTAGACTCTCTCATGTTTACTCCATGAGTAACTAATGTCGACTATCCAAAAACAAAGCGCTATCTTCAGGACAGGATTTTCTTAGGGGTACAGGGTGCATAGACTATGGCATTCAAAGTCACGCACGTATACACAATAATTTCTAAACCTAATGATCAACAAATAAATGTCGTGACTATCATAATACGATAAGAATTTCTAAACTGAATTTTGACTTAAATAGATAAACAGAGCTAAATATGATTATTGAAACTAAAATTTAGAAAAGTTTACAAAAAGTTATTTATCTGTTATTACTCTTACCCTCACCTTATCACAGCATAATAACATGAATACCACCAACAAACTTTATTCATATTCCATTGATATTAAATTATCCCGAACGAATTAATAGAGATTGGTATTGAATAAGTTTCAAATTAATAATAACGGAGTTCTGTAAGTGGCATCTAAGTTTACAAGTTTCAAAGTCAAATTAATGTCAAATCCAAATTAATTTCCAAGTATTTCTCCAATAACTTCCCACGTAGGACGAACACTTCCAAGAAAATTGCACGATACGATTAGAAGGATTTCAACTAATATTGAAGATTTAACTTCGGTAATCTACGAAGGAGACCAAAATAATAGTATTAATTTAAATCTTATATAATTTTTTATTTTGCACAATTTTTGTTTTTATACCTATTCCCACCATTGTGTCTTCGAGCTTGCTATTTCCGCTGCAGTTGAGTTTTAACATGCTGCTTATAGTGTATAACGTAAATATATATCCTTTTCGCTATGTATGTCTTGCGGGGTAAGGGGAATTTATTTGGTTGATAAATATTTCTAATTATTTTATTGATATCAACTGTCACTTTGACATTTCGTATCCCATTGTAAATGGTAATAAAACAACGACATTAGCGCTATTTGCGGCTTTTAGCAAACGTGACGTCACAATGTAGAGGTCGATTTTATTCATATTATTTTTTTAATATTTTTTTAAATATTTACATAATAAATTGCGACCTATTATAGTGTACAGGGTTGACGGTCAGATGCGAACATAGGGATTTAACATGGGATTTTTGTTTTATACAATTTCCTGCTCTCCTGTTCATTTTGCGGCAAAAACTGTAGAGTACAAAGTTGTAAAGAATTAGAAGTTGTATACGAAACTGTTCTTATAAATTTTATTAGGTTTTAGTTTCTTATTAATTTAAAAAAAAATTCAAACTTCCGTTAATTAGTAATAATAGGCATGACTTATGACATTGTAGAATAGTTATTTATGTATTAAGGGCATAATTGAAAGATTGCTATAATCTTGATTATGCCCGTGGTACATACGTTTTATTTTATGTTGATTCTCGAAATTCAAGGATTCATTAGATATATTTTTGTATATTCGTTGTCGTTGTGCTGGCGGTGTGAATTTGAAGTATTCTGTGATTTCTGATTTCTACGTAATTTGTTGGTGTTGCTATGTTGTTTATAATAAATAATTTTAATTTAGTGTCAAATGAAAATGACAGATATCGGTTATTTGTTATTTGAGAAAAATATTAGATAAATTTGAAGCTACACAAGGCAAGTTGATACCATAGAAGTCAAAAGACGTATACGAGAAGAATACGAAAGTTTTGCGAGTGGCGGTGTTCAAAAAATGTGATTTATCGAATTTGTTGTGTTGTTTGACATTTATCCATAAACCACACATTTGATATGTTTGTTGCCTGGAAACTTTATAGGCCCTCGGGCAATAAAAGCCAAATTGCGTCCGCTTTTGATGGCGAATAAACAAGTTTATGATTCCAAAATAAAATAAAATAATTATTTTATTCATATTCTATCATACATTTATTTTGTAAAAAGTATATTAAATAATGAATGTTTATTCAGACAAGGAACGTGTCATTACTATAAAGAATTATTGTGGTGAATATAGTTATCGAAGAATATGGGATTTATATTAGTCCATAAGTCATAAGTCAGATTGAAGTTTGACGTTTATTAATAAATTCAGAAAACTAGAAAAAAAAGGAAACCAATATCATGGGTATTACGACGAACAAAAAGAAATATCTATCTTTTAAAAATTGTGGAGCTAGAAACATAATAAAAAATGTAAAAACAGTTTTATATGCAACTTTTAATTCTGTACAACTTTGCGCTCTACAGATCTCCGTAAAATGAACAGGAGAGCAGGAAATTGCATAAAACAAAAATCCTATGTTAAATCCCTATATTTGCACCTGCCGGTCAACACCCTGTATATCTTATGAATCATTATATTGTAAACACAATAATTTTATTAAAATTCAACTTACAGTAACTACAACTACCCCATTGTGCTACGGAAAACAATCATAAAAGCGCCATATTAAATAAGGGACAGCCATAATCCGGATGTCATTGGAAGCTTTCGCTAATTTACATAAAATATTTAATTTAACACATTCATTTAAATAACTTTTTAAAACTCACTTTGATGCACAAGTTTACGAAAAAAAGAGAACAAGTCATAATGTCAAACCAATCATATGGCGGCCATCTTGTTTCGAAAATCAGCACCACCAACGTTAATTTCAATTGCGAATGGGCCCGTCCAAGTCTTCGACTTTTTAGAAATCACATGTCGCATATGAATTTTGAATATAAATAAATGAAAACGAAATAAAAATTGCTATATATTTTGTACTATAATAATAAATTCTTCGGAACATATAAAAAATTCAAAAAAAGTTGGACGGACCCATTGCTTACATTTTCCGCATTTTATCCAGTTCTGTACCTATATGAGTATACACACTTATTATTCTTCCAGAGATTGTTTTGAATTAAAAACTTCTAACTTTAAAAACACGTTCACCTTCACAAGTATTGTAATGAAGTGCAAAACCAATTTTCATCTCATTTCCACTGGCTGTTATGTCTGGAGAATTAGCTGGAACATCTTTGTGAATACTGAAGAGAGTTTATCAGATTTTTCATCGTTCATTCTGAGAAGTCGATTTTCAGTCCTCCTGCCAGACTCTGGCAAACACAAACACACCCTCATTCGCGACGCCCTTGCACAGAGGGTAACGACCCCTGAGATCAGGGGTGAGCAAACTCTCCCTCACAGACTGATGCTGGGATATTGGTTTCTGATGAATTTTGGGGAATTTGAATGGTACATACTTATTGTAGAAAATGTCTTTGTATTAAAACAAAATGAGGGATGAAATATGTCTATGATGTTAGTGGAGAAATGCACAGTACAAGGCAGTGGCGCCGACTATGTGGGTGCTCCAGGGCTTGAGCATCCGACAAGAGATTTTTTTTTGACAGGAACACACGATAGAGAACGATATATACGAATATACCTATTAAACTATATTTTTATATTTTGCGTTCATAATGAAGTCATTACGATACGCAATTTTTTGTTTTAGACGGTAGGTACTAGATGACGTTTCTTTAACCCATTTTTACCTAATTTATTTTTAGTTAAGTGACAATTCATTTTAATAACATAATGTCGAAATTTTTTTTTTTATTATTTAGGGACAATTTGTTTAATAATTAATGTATCCGTTGGAATATTTTGATGAAAATTGGTATACTTATGTTTTTTGGTACGAGGAATTTATTGGTGAGGTCGTTGAAGGTGTACAACACACATTTTTGGGTATAAGGATGGTGTGGTTTAAAAAAGGGTCGAAATTTTTAAAAAATTAAAAATTCTGAAAATTTGTATTTAAGTAGTTTGAAGGGTGTAGATTTAAGATTTTAAAACCACAGGTCGATATCTTTTTTCGTGTTCGAGATATTCGGCCTCAAAAATTTGCTCAAAAATGCCCATTTTTGGGTCATATCCCAAAAATGGTCAATTATACACCGTTGGCGATATCACCATTAGATTCTACGAGCAAAATTACATAAGCATACCAATTTTCATAATTTTTGAACAACTATTACAATCTCCAGAAGGAAAAGTCTGAAAATGGCCAAAAACCGCAAAAAATCTAAGGTGTACCCCTTGCGTTTTTTTCAGTTTTTGACAATTTTAAGGAATGTTTAATAATTAATGTATCCGTTGGAATATTTTGATGAAAATTGGTATACTTATGTTTTTTGGTACGAGGAATTTACTGGTGAAGTCGTTGAAGGTGTAACGCACACCCATTTTTGGGTATGAGGATGGTGTGGTTTAAAAAAGGGTCAAAATTTTTAAAAAATTAAAAATTCTGAAAATTTGTATTTAAGTAGTTTGAAGGGTGTAGATTTAAGATTTTAAAACCACAGGTCGATATCTTTTTTCGTGTTCGAGATATTCGGCCTCAAAAATTTGCTCAAAAATGCCCATTTTTGGGTCATATCCCAAAAATGGTCAATTATACACCGCTGGCGATATCACCATTAGATTCTACGAGCAAAATTACATAAGCATACCAATTTTCATAATTTTTGAACAACTATTACAATCTCCAGAAGGAAAAGTCTGAAAATGGCCAAAAATCGCAAAAAATCTAAGGTGTACCCCTTGCGTTTTTTTCAGTTTTTGACAATTTTAAGGAATGTTTAATAATTAATGTATCCGTTGGAATATTTTGATGAAAATTGGTATACTTATGTTTTTTGGTACGAGGAATTTACTGGTGAAGTCGTTGAAGGTGTACCGTACACCCATTTTTGGGTATGAGGATGGTGTGATTTAAAAAAAGGTGGAAATTTTTAAAAAATTAAAAATTCTGAAAATTTGTATTTAAGTAGTTTGAAGGGTGTAGATTTAAGATTTTAAAACCACAGGTCGATATCTCTTTTCGTGTCCGAGATATTATTTTATTATTTTTTTTATTATTTAGGGAAGACCTTGAATGGAAAAAAAATTTCGCATGCGGCGCTTTTTTTCCTGGATACCTGCATCACCAAAATTTTGGCGCACGAGCATTATATGAATTCACTATATTATTGAGTCTATCTAAAGTCGATTGGTATCAGTCCCAAAGCGAGGAAATGCAAAATAAAGACAAAATCGGTTTTGCATTCAATAGAACTAGTTTTCTTTCTTGCCGCCCCTGAAAAGTAAAGCATGTTATATTAAGCGTCGATGGGAGCCAAAACGGAGAGAAGCGGAGTGATTGGTTACCGGGGGGTTACCAATGTAGCGGTTTCCAAAGTTACAAGAAATAATTGTTCAATGTTTTAATTCGTTTTACCGATGACAGAATTTATTACCAACTTATCACATTTTCTGGTGACCGTTAATGAATAAACATTAATTTGATGACCAGAATTTAGTGTTTCGTCTCTTTATTATATTTACACTTATATGACTGCTAATACACGGAAGCGATTGGTGCGAACTTGTCTCTTGTAGTTAAACTGTTACGTAAATACGTAGTGCGCAAGCGCTTATTTTTATAGCGAGATTCTCGTGCGAGGACGAGACGAGACCCAAAAAAATGTGCGAGAGCGAGATCGAGATTACAGATCCTAAAACGAGACAAGATCGATATTTTATATTTCTCGTCTCGTCTCACCTCGCGTGCATCTCTAGAGGCGAACTAGTTTTGCCCTTTAAGATTATAATGCGGGGCCTATGATCACCTGAATATAACAAATGATGCATTGAATTATTTATGTAATTTATGTTTGCTTGTAATGTTTACATTCTGTCACCTTTAGGTATGGAATCTATTGTCTTTGGTCAAAAAATTTGGTGATGAGTTTTGAATCAATAAGCACGTTTTAGGGTACCTAGATTACGATTTTACTATTTTTACTATGATGTCTGTATGTGTGTATGTACCTATGAGTGAGTGTGTGTCTGACAAAAGTTTGCTCTGCGATAACTCTAATACTACAATTCCAAAAGTTATAATTCTTTCGTATTTCTCTTCGTTACAGCCATATTTGAAGATTTAACAGTTTTTCTCGAAAAAACAATGATAAATAACATTTTTTCACATTTAATGTCATTATAAATATTAAATAATATTTTATTTTCTATACGATTTGACTGTCTTTTATACTTCATATTAAATGGATATAGAGTTAAAAATTATAAAGAAATTATATTTCATAAATTAGCCAGCTGTGCTATAACTATGGAAACAGCTACTATATTAAGAAAATTCCGATTGGAAGATGTCAGTGTCAAGTGTAATTGACAGAGTATGTTTGTGTTATAATTTTACTGAAAGTATATAGGATCTTTTGCTAGAAACTTTCTGTATGGAATTTGTATAAAACACATACAACTGCCGGCAGGTAATGTACAAGAAATAGAATCTTTTGTAAGCAACTTTCTGTACGAAATTTATATAAAATACATGGAACTGACGGAAGGTAATGTGCTGGCCACATCAGATATTTTTGTATTTATACCTTTTTAATTATTTATATTCAGTGAAGATTTTTATACCATACGCTAAATAAATAATTCTAGCGTGACCTTTACATTAGCTAAAAGTTTCAAGAACAAACCAATTTAGATAATCAAACACTATCCACGTGGAAAGAAAAACCATTCTGGCCGTTAAAGTTGAGGAGGGAAATGAATTTCCCAGTTCCTACAGCAAGTAAACGGAAGCATTCTGATTCGGTACTTCTACACATAAACACGTGTCGGGAGAAATGAAATGACCCGCCTCACTTCAGTCAACCAGTTGCAGTCACGTTTATATCGCACACATGCAGCAGATCGATTCACGTGGTCATGTGTGATGCGAAAGATTATAGGTATTAGTTTGGTGAGATAATGTGTTTACTGTTTGCGTTTCGTAAATAAATCGACCTTCTCTAGAATTAAAAGAATTAGAGATTATCTAAAGGTCTACGGATGACGCACCTTTACCATAGCAAACAAGGAAACGTTGTGTGACGAATGGATCACCAAAATTAAAGCAATTTAACCTGGGCAAATGTTGAAGAAGCTCAGTGGACGATAAATGTATTATAAATACCATTCAGCCATTTTTACAAAATCTTTGGACTTCCATTTTCCAAACCCAGAACCATCTGAATGCACTGATTCTATATTTTCAAACCGCAGATACTTATATTTAAAACTTTACTCATTTTTGGGTTTATGACCTACAAATGGCTGGAAAAGGGGATTACAGCTCAATCGAATTAAGAGAAATTATTAAAAAATAGTGAAAGTATATGCTTAATACTGAATAATAATAATAAAAAAAATATACATATATTATCACGGCATATTACCCAATGCTGTGTGTGCCAATCTGCTCTGTAGGCAGATATCGGTAATGATGATGACATATTTGTACCGTGCGGTCGTTTACCAGGCGTCACCTCACGGGCACTCATTGCTGGCGTGGAGAGTGCACCACAGGGGTCAATTTAGTGCCATTTAAAATTCGAAATATTTGGCGTCGGTCGGCATCGAACCCGGTTGCCCAGATTCGCGACCAGACACTCAGGCACACAGCCACGAGACCAAAAAAATGATATAATTGAAATACTTCGGAAACAAGAGGGTTTTTGTTTTAGCAGCTCGTCACTCATATGAATTCCATATATATTATTTTGATTGGCGACTCAAAGACCATGCATCTATAAATATATAATGAATACCGAGTTAGGGGGTGGAGTCTACTACCAATGGAAGTAGACAAATTCGAATAGCGGACACGTGGCTACCAGTCCAGTACTGTAATCCTCAAACAGTTTTTATTTGAATATAAATTTCTTGCATTAAACTTAATAATTTAGATACATTTGCAATTATAAAGCATGTAGTCTTGTACAGTGTTATATTAATTTATTTCTTATAAATATAATTTAAAAATAGCATACATTTAAAAAATATTTTAGATCCACGAAGAATACAGTATTACGAGTATATAAAAACTTATATGTATTCGTGACGTCACATCTATATTTTTCAAACTTCAGGGGACCATAAACCAGAACTTGCTTATTAATAGGAATTTTTTCACCGGATTTTCACCAATAGTCTTAGTTTTACGTATACTTTCTGATGAAATTATATTTAAAAAATGGTGAAATCCCCTAATACGAGCCTAGCCTCACACTTGAAATTATCGCGAAATATTCGCTAGATATTTTACAATAAATTTTTGAAATTTTGTATAATATTTCGAAAAAATTACCTGATAATGTGATGTAAAGTACATACATCGCCTACTTTTATTCATTTAAAAACTTTTCTGTTCATAGCCTACTCCGAGTTAGGAATTTTATTGCGCACACTGTATATCATCACGGCATATTATTCATTGCTGGGTGTGCCAATCTATACTTTGTACGCAGATAACGGTAATGATGATGACATTTTGTACCGCGCTCGGGGGTTTACCAGGCGTCATCTCACGGGCATTCGTTGCTTCCATTTAAAATTCGAAATTATTTTTGGCGTCGGTTGGGTCGAACCCGAGTCAATAGATTTGCGACCATACACTAAGCATAACTTAAAAATAGATAGAAATACCTGTGGATATCAGCAATTTATTGTATTAAGTGGAGGTCCCGAATACTATAAATCCAAAGAGTAAAAAAAATCTGATGTGGACACCACACGAGTTCCTTGTAAGCAAGACTAACATGAAGCAGACTCAATTATAAAATTGCACGTATTTGACGTAATTTGACATTAACATCAATTTTTAATTTTTTATTATTTTTGTCCTAATCCATAGCAAGCTTCATTACAAAAACCAAAAATCTGATGTGGCCAACACATAACCTCTCGCCAGATATTTTACCTGGTTGTACGCATAAAACGAAAAATATTTTTAAATACAAATACATATATTCATGTCTCACTACAAAATAATTCTCACATATTTGCAAAATCTATGGGATATTTTAAAATAAATTATGTACAATACTTACATTTTCTTTATATTCAATATCCTGAAATTTTCTTTTTCTACTTTCCTTTTCTTTTTATTTATATTCGTCATTTTTTCGCAAATTCCTTTTATATTCTTTTTTACATATATTCTTTTGCGTTGTTGACTTTTTTTTATTCTTATAATCTTCATAATAATATACAAATATTTTTGACAGAGGCATACAAATATTTTTGACAGTGACATTTATGTTTCAATTTAAAACATTTGAATTTCTTGCCTTGTAGTAGTTTGATCTGAGATTTTTTACATCAAATTATTATGCTTTTCTTTATCTCTAAATCTATAGAAGATATAATAATGAATTTATATTTATCGAATAAAGAATTTAACGTTCTGTAATATAAGTATTTACATAAATTTTCGATAAATAAAATTTAGACGATTTTTTTCTTGTAACTACTACTTCCGGTTGTCCAATTGTTACCAAAACTAACTGGACTCTTCCCATTATTGTTAGATTGAGGAATCCGTAGTTAAAAATGTCTTAAGTCTCATAGTATTTGAGATATAGTGAATCCAACATCCACACACACACACACACACACACACACACACACACACACATCCCCACACACACACACACACACACACACACACACACACACATACGGACATCATCGAAAAAATGTTATAATCGGATACTAGGGACCTTAAAACGTGCTTATTCATTAAAATCTGGATATGCGATTTTTAGCATGAATACAATACCTCTCTTAGCGAGAGGTAAAAAGTATATGTTTTAAATTTACATATCTCGCTTATACAAAGGGCTAATTTAATAATACTTGCTGTGCTACCGTTTTTGAGTTATGCGAGATACGTAGGTACGCACGTACAGACGTCACGGCGAAATTAGTCAGAATGGATTCAGGTATGGTCAAAATGGATATTTCCGTTGAAATCTGAAAACCGAAATTTTTCGCGAATACAATACTTCCTTTACTTTGTACAAGGAACTAAAAAATCAATTATAAAATTGCACATATTTGACGTAATTTGACATTAACATCTATTTGTTATTTTTTTGTCCTAATCCATCATTACCAAACCAAAAAGTATATAAGTTTTAAATTTATATATCTCGGTTATACAAAGGGCTAATTTAATAATACTTGATGTGCTAGACGCAGAATTCAATTCTATAAAATTCTTATTTGAAGCATTTATTTCTAAAATCAAAATGAAACCATTTTAGTGAAGAAAAACTGTTAACAACTTCAGGTAATATATCACTTCCGGTTAGCCTGTTATAACCAAAATCTACTATATTATTCCAATTGACATAAAAGTCTTATATACCAAATCTGAAAAGTTTTTCATTAAAATCTATTATAGGCTTCAAATAAAGTACCATTTCTGGAAATTATGTAACGACCAAAAAGGGAGGTGCACAACTAGTGTTATAGCAGTTCTAAATACAAAATTTCAACTATCTACGGCTTACCGTTTTTGAGTTATGCGAGATACGTACGTACGTACAGACGTCATGACGAAATTGGACAAAATGGATTCAGGGATGGTCAAAATGGATATTTCCGTTGAAATCTGAGAACCGAAATTTTTCGCGATTACAATACTTCCTTTACTTTGTACAAGGAAGTAAAAACAGGCATTGACATAATGGAAAATGTTAAAACAGATATGAATAGCTCTACTAATAAATCAACAATTCGTTATCCAGAACTACAACTTCAAATCTTATTCCGAGAAACTTTCCACCCTTGCAATCCCACAACCCCGTTTAGTTTCTCAGTCACCTTCATCCACCCACGCAGTTAACCCTCTGTATCCTACGACGGATTCCCTGAATAAATTCAGCAGGAGCAGGCTGCGACTTGCAAAACCTGCAAGCGTGTGGCAGGAGCGAACTGAAGCAAGTTCCATTACGCAACCCTCGCAGGGGTGACTAGTGGGTGGTGGGAGGAATGTGAATTTAGGGAGAACAGGGTAATGCATGCAATGGAGGGGTTTTATATATTATTATGAATTTGCGTATTTGTACAATAAAGCCAATGGTTATAAATTAATTGTGAAAAGATCATGTCAGCCACCGGGATTTGAACCCGGGACTTTATTTTGCCGGAGTAACGCTCTAACTCTATGTTAGAATACATGTCAAAAAAAATGTTAATGTTCTTAAAAATTAGATTAGTACTCAATCAAAAATATTAGATTTGTTTTATTTACAGTATATATTCATATTTCTTAATAAATTTATTACTTTCATTATTATTTACTACCTAATTATATACTTGACAGGTAAATTAACCGAATTTTAATATTGCCTAGCACGCTTATTTACTTTTCAAGTATTAGTGCTTGAAAATTGACACTTTACACACTACTTTTCACGCACGGTTGTAGGAAATAGCTATTTATGTAATAAGTTGCGAAAGAAATGTGTTTTAAGTACGCGACGTGAAAATTATTCTACGCCGCGTAGCCGAGTTGGATAACACGTCTAGTGCTTAAAACACGATTTCGCAACGTATTCCATACAAGATTTTTTATACTACCGTTTTAAAACAGATTATTTATATTTATTCTCAAATGTCAACATTTTGAATTTTTCAAAATTTAAAAGTAGGCAGGCATCAGTTTCATCTTTTTATTGCTATGGGATTCAATATGTTGTTTAATAAACAATGATGTCAACGTGCTCGGTGTATAATTTTTCTTGAGAATTTTTGGTAATAAATTTACTTAAAATGAGTGACTCAGAGATTGACTCTGATATTGAAAATGGTGCAGAGGCTGCATTGGCTACACTGGTTCCAGGAAAATCAAAAAATTGTATGAAGAAACTTACAAAAAATTTGACAGTTAGTGTGCGGAGAAAAGCGTTGGGCACATTACAGAAAATGTAGTTTTAGCCTATCTTTCGAAATTATCATCCATTTATAAGCCATCCACATTATGGAGTAATTACTCTATGCTCCGAACTATGATATAGCTTAATAAGAATGTGGATATAAGTAAATTTACCAATCTTATTGCATTCTTAAAAAGAAAAGCTAGTGGATATAAGCCTAAAAAATCAAAAATATTCACTAAGCAAGAGATAGTTCGTTTCATGAAGGAAGCTGATGACAAGGATTATTTATTGGCAAAGGTTGTGTTAATTTTTGGAATCTATGGGGCAGTTCGCCGGGAGGAACTTACGTTTTTACGTGTAGGAGATATTGAAGATTCTACTTCTTTCATAAAAATTAATATTCCAAATACTAAAACAAATATTTCACGATTTTTTATGATAACTGAAGGGTTTATCGATAGAAATCAACCGTTTAGTAATGTTTCGCAAGTACGCTCAACTTCGACCTACTCATACTGAACATCAACGGTTTTTTCTAACCTACAGAAATTTTAAGTGTTGCACGCTTCCTGTAGATATAAATGGTGGTATACCTAAAAAAATTGCAGAGTTCCTCGGCATCCCAAATGCTAAAGAATATACCGGGCATTGCTTTCGGCGGTGTTCTGCAACATTTTTGGCTGATTCGGGAGCAGACATTACAGTGCTCAAGCGACATGGAGGGTGGCGTTCAAGTTCCGTTGCTGAAGGCTACGTTGAAAATTCTTTGGAAAATAAGAAAGAAATTTCACGAAGAATTTTGGGAGAAAAAGAAACAGCAATTAAAAAAATAAAAATTGTCGACAAAGAATCAGAATCCAGCAGCACATCTACTTCAGTTTCTACCCACAATGAAGTTAACCAAGAAGAAGTATTAAGAACGACATCAAATGTTCAATTTAGTAATTTAAGTAATTGCGTTGTAAATATTTATCATAAATAAACAGTTATAATAGGTATTTAGTACTTTTACTTTTATGCATTAAACTGTCATTTTTAAGCACTAGTGCTTAAAAGTACTTCATTTAACAACGGAAATGACAATTTTCAAGAAAAACTGTTAAAATCTTCAAATGAGGGTACTTCCGGTTGACCAATCATCGTAAAAATAGTAAAATCGTGTTCTAGGGACCCTAAAACGTGAAATTCATCAAAAACTCACCACCAAATTTTTTGACCAAAGACAATACCTTCCTTACCTAAAGGTGACGGAAGGTATAAAGGCGATGCTTGTTTAGTTATCAAAGTGAAAGGGTACTTGCTAAACCATTTGTCGATAATTTTAATTTTTCTTCAAATGAAATTCTTACTATGCAACACAAGTGTTATAATATTTACATAAAGGTGAAATATTGCAATTTACAATGTAATTTCCTCGATTTAACAACGTAATGCTGTTCATACAACAATTGCTGTTATTACAACTTTTATGCAAAATAATTTATCGTTCTACTTCTTTGTCAACCGTAACACATTAATTATTATTTACTCTGAATCAGTTTGTTGCTTAACATATGTTGATATACAGGTTAAATATTTGCAAGCATGGCTATTTATATCTTAACTCATATATTACTAATATATTTGCAGCTATTTATTATTATTGAATATAAGTTATGTCGAAATAACTTTTTACGAAAAACGTTCATTTCAATCAGTATTCTTATCTGTCAGATAAATGGCGGTAAGCTACCTTTGAACATGTTTTCGCATATGATCAATTTTTGTACACACACGCTAGATTTTATCAGATAAATTAATTTTTAATTCTATGTAATATTGAACCTGTAATAGTTAACCTTGCCTGATATATTATCAGGTATGAGTTTTCTATGAAATAACGTATTTATGATATATTTTTTCCTTTAGATTAACGGAAAACATAAATATCTTTACAAAATTTTATATTTTTATGAAATTTAATTTGTTCAGAAGCATGTATATACGAGGTTTGGTCAAAAATAACGAGATTTTCATTTATTTCAAAAAGTAAGAATTTATTTATTAACTTAATATTTAAAAAATCTCCCGCTATTTAATTTTTATTAATTTAAATATACATACTTACTTATTGCGGAAACTGTATTCTGATCCATTCCATATAACTATGGTTCTATTTACTATTTTCTTTTTAAAACGTTACTATTATTAATTTGAAATGATAAGTTTGACTGTGACATTTATCTGTCAGTTACATACATTTGAGATATGAACTGTGTAACCAAAGAGTTTGGTTATATTTTATACATTTATCCATAAAATATATAGAAAAAGTATTTATACAAATCTGTAGAAAATTTAATAATCTTTAATTTTTATAATAACAAAAATCTTAAAAAAGTAACATTTGAAGGTATTTTTCGAAGAAAATCTATTTTGAGATTCAAATAAAGTGCCATTTCCGGTTATCTGATATACACCAAAATCTAATGGTCTCTTCCCATATTAGAATAAGGTAGAAATATAAGATTTCAAAATTTTCTGAATGATTCGCATTCGAATTCAACGCATTTAGACGGAGCATTTCCAAATCATACTGTTCCTAATATTCGCACATTTGTTAATCTTGTACATCTTTATCACCATACTCAGTGTCACATATGTCAATTTTTTAAAAAGCAATAGTTGTATCCATACCATGTGCAAAAAGTTCAATGTTTTCAGCACATAACAGACTTCAATTTTGGGAATGGCTCATAATGTTCATTAATGAGACCGAATTTACTTGGGAAAGTGTATTTATTATGCACAATACACATCTCGACAGACGAAAATGTTGTAAAAATTTTCATTAAAAGATGTTTGGGCGGGAACAATAAATGGACGACTAATTATTGGTACTCAAGTACCTCGTTTAAATGGACAAAAGTTTGTACTTACATTTTTTGAATAACGTATTTAAACTATTATGATTTGTCGACGATAATTAATCATCTCATAACCTAATAACTATGCTTTTGCTCTTCCTCGTCTCCTCGTTCCTCCTTGTCTTCCTCTATTCACAGGTGATTAAAAGCCTGGTTTAATACACAACTTTATAATTTTGTTATCCAAAATTTAAATTTCTTTATTTAAAAAATTGTACTATTACAAATTAATTAATAATAAATGTTATTTCCGTTGATTCGTTTATTAATTACTGTGACTGCAAGTATGACCGATAACCGACAATTTTTGAGCTGTTTGTATCCCACTTGAATACGGCAGCAGCCATTTGTTCTCCATGGGCGGGTAACGAAATATACAGCAAATCTTTAAAGAATTTTAACTCAAAATCTAAAAGACTTAGAAAAAAAGTTATTAAGAAATATTGTTGCTCTCGTCGAGTTACATTACTGGTTAATAATTCTTTATTGTATTTAACTTATTACAAGTATTACAATTGATATTGATGGGGGTGAGTCAGTTTTTACCTTATATTTTTGGATAATTTTACTAATTTGCGGTGCGTTGAAGGAGATGAGATGAAGAAAGGACAGTCACAAACATCCAAGCCCCTGGTGGGAATCGAACCCACGACCCCGAGAACCGAGTGGTGATGGTCGCTTCGAGCGCTGCAGAAACACGCTGTCTCATCTCACTCGGCCACCGAGGCGGAGTTACATTACTGGTTAAATTTAATGCACTTATTTCATTTACTCCCTTTATATTTTGCTTTGTTGTTAGTATGTACAAGTATGTTGGTTAATACCTATCTGATGTACACGATTCTACATTAATTGAAAATATATATAGGGCGCTCAATTTAAATTTGCACCGGGGCTCAAGAAACCCTAGAGTCGGCACTACGGACCGGCAGCATTATGACCAGCGGTCCGTGGACCACCACTTTGAGAACCACTATTCTAGAACGCCCAGCTCTCTTGTCATCTTACATGTCTTTACAACCTTCTTGTTCATTCTTACAAAATTTATAATTGCTCACCATAAACTATACTTTTTCATTAAATGTGACTAATATTATTTTTCTTTTCCAGGTGAGTCCAATAAATTTCCATCTACTAGATATTCAAATGAGACAAGTGTGAGTTACGATTTTTTTACCTCTCGCTAAGAGAGGTATTGTATACATGCTAAAAATCGCATATCCAGATTTTAATGAATAAGCACGTTTTAAGGTCCCTAGAATCCGATTATAACATTTTTACGATGATGTCCGTATGTGTGTGTGGATGTGTGTGTGGATGTGTGGATGTTGGATTCACTTTATCTCAAATACTATAAGACTTAAGACATTTTTAACTACGGATTCCTCAATCTAACAATAATCGGAAGAGTCCAGTCAGTTTTGGTAACAATTGGACAACCGGAAGTAGTAGTTACAAGAAAAAAATTATCTAAATATTATTTATCGAAAATTTATGTAAATACTTATATTAAAGAACGTTAAATTCTTTATTCGATAAATATAAATTCATTATTATATCTTCTATAGATTTAGAGATAAAGAAAGGCATATAAAATAATTTGATGTAAAAAATCTCAGATCAAACTACTACAAGGCAAGAAATTCAAATGTTTGTAATTGACACATAAATGTCACTGTCAAAAATATTTGTATGCCTCTGTCAAAAATATTTGTACATTATTATAAAGATTATGAAAATAAAAAGAGTCAACAACGGAAAAGAATATACGTAAAAAAGAATATAAAAGGAATTTGCGAAAAAATGACGAATATAAAGAAAAAGAAAAGGAAAGTAGAAAAAGAAAATTTCAGGATATTGAATATAAAGAAAATGTATGTATTGTACATAATTTATATTAAAATAATTATTTTGTAGTCAGACATGAATATATGTATTTGTATTTAAACATATTTTTCGTTTTAGGCGTACAACCAGGTAAAATATCTGGCGAGAGGTTATGTGTTGGCCACATCAGATTTTTTTATCTAGAATTAAATTTATTATTGAAGTGACATTGAGAAACAATTACCCAAAATTGTAATTTATGTTCGTGTAGCAAATTTTATCATTGTGATAACGGCTCGTAAATAAAGCTGCCACGTGGCCATTTTAATTATAACGGAAATTCGTGAATCAACATATGTTCAATGCCAAACGAAAATTAAAATTAGATTAACGATGCAAGAACCGATATAATAAAGGCAGATATCGTCCCGTGCCCAAGGTTTCAGTTAGTTTATTTGATTAGATTAGAATATATTTTATACAAACGTTGATGTTATATTGCGTCGGAGAACTTTCTATTAAGCTTCCTGAAGTTTATGCAACTTATATCTCGTGAGTGTTGTATGTTTAGCACACATTCTCTTCTGCGGATTGCAAAAAGTCATTTGAAGATTGCTCTGAAAAATATTTATTTTTCAAAATAATCCAACAGCCGATTATAGATTTAATTTATCTACTTATAGCTGAGCCTTTGACGTCCAAGAAGTAAGGAAAGAAAGAATTTTTTTTATATGCAGCATTTGATAAAATTTTTAGTTTTCATTGATTGTTTTTGTCAATATTGGCACATTTTTATGTGTCCAATTTGTCTAACATAAGCTAACTTAACATTATAAAACTGTACTTTTTTACATAAAATCAAGGTTTAAAACAAATATTCTACTTCTATAACTCCTGATGTGTATTAGGATTTTCAAATAAGAAAACTCTAACTAGCGGCCAATATTAGAACTACAGACTGTGGTACAGTGGGACACATTTGACAATTACACGAACTACAATGGGGTATGTGACCATATTAGAATTTTAATATATATGTCATAAAATATAAAAACTAACCACTGTAGCTTCTCATTATAACAATAAAAAACTAAATATTAATTTGTAATAATCTTGATATTAACAATTTAATGTTTTGGAGATGGGATATACGCCGTAAGTATGTTAGAACCGTGTACGAAGACAGATATACTGCGGGAAGGAAAGAGACATTTATAAATCAACCTATCAGCGTCGCGTTTATGTTGTGGTAGGTGTGGTATGATCACATCTGGCTATAACTATCTCTTTCCCTCCCAGTCTAACCGTCTTTTTTCACACTTCTACCATTATCACGTCACAAATCCCTTTTAATTTTTATTAATTATTTTCTCGTAAAGTACAAATAATTAATCGATGTAAAAAATACGGGTATTTTATTTTTTTGTCTAGTATCATATTATGTAAAAATAAAAATTTGGTCACATACTCTATTATTATGACTACAAAAACTCATACCTACTGGAATAGGGGATTCCACCATTTTTTTAATATAATTTCATCTGAACGTAAAAGTAAAACTAAGACTGCCAGTGAAAATCCTGTGGAAAAAATCCTATTAATAAGCGAGTTATTGGTCCCCGAAAGTTGAAAATATAGATGTGACGTCACGAATATAAGTTTTTATATTAAACTGTTTTCTTCATGGACCTAAACGTTTTTGAAATATATGCTATTTCTAAATTATATTTATAAAAAATAAATGAATATTATTATACTGTAGGTACAAGTCAACACGATTTATAAATGTATTTAAATTATTAAGTTTAATGCAATATATTTATATTCAAATAAAAACTGTTTCAGAATTGCATTACTAAACTGATAGCCACGCCTCCGCTATTCAAATTTCTCTACTTCCATTGGTAGTAAGCACCTCCCCCTAACTGGGTATTCGTTATATATTTATAGGCCGTCTTTGAGTCGCCAATCAAAATAATATATCATTATTTTTTCCTAGTTTCTCTTAAATCAATTGCGCTGTAGTCCCCTATTTTCGCTTCATATCTAGTACGCAGGAGTTCCATTCCTCTTAAGGCAGGTGAAAAAATGCATAGCTCAATTCATAAAGCATCCTACTAGACATAGGAAGGTCCTGGGTTGAAATACCGGTGAGATTAATGAATTTTTAACAAAATAATTCGTATTTAACATTGTTCATTAGGAATTTGTAAAAATTGAAATAAATTTTTGATCGTGTAATACGAGGTAGCATCAAAAAGTACCCGGAATCGTTACCTAGAGCTGGAGGGATTTTTTTTTTGTGTTGGTAACCAGTAATAGGTAAAGCGTCGAACCGCTCAGCACTCCTTTTAGTTACTCTCTGGGGAAGCTGCAAGTTAGAGGTGGGTGCGGGCCGTGATTTTGTCGAGTCACGATGGGTCACGACGTGACCCGCGTGATCGTGTATATAATTTAAATTTTGTTTCGTGATTGGACATGAGCGTGAGGCACTAAAAAATTATCGTGCCTGATCAGGCGTAATTGAAATTTATTCGGGCGTGAGTACAAGTTTTCTTCTATTTTTTATTTAAAAAATTGTCAATTTCCATGTTTTCATTTACATTTTTGTTATTATTATTATGTCCAAATATGTCATCAACTGTATTTTTTTTGCATAAAAATAGTGTTATTGTTGTACCCGAAATTGTATACACAGTTGCTCCGATTTCACTAAAGATATACAAATCTTTAAGCCCGTTTAACACAATCATAATTTTGTTAACAAATTTGTTACCAAATTTATAATGATATTTGTGATGGAATAGAACAACCTATTTGTCCATAAACATTGGTTTCCAATGAAACCAATTTGTTACCTAACTTATTACCAATTTGTTAACAAATTTGATAATAACTTATGACTGTGTTAAATGTACATAGAAACAATTACGTGACACGAACGTGACCCGCCGGGCGTGATCGGGCGTGAGTGCCAAATAAAATCGTGAGCGTGAATCAAACATAAAAAGTCGTGCGTGATTGGTCGTGATTACATTTTTAGATCCGTGAGCGTGCGTGATCGTGAACAAAAAGTTCCTCACGCGCCCACCTCTGCTGCAGATTATTTCTTACAATGGGTATTTTTCGAACGTCGGATTTTGAAATATCGTCTACAGAGCAGCGTGAAAACTTCAAATTCTGCGTTTTACTGCAGAAATCACTGTCTAAACGCTTCAAATGCTCATAAAAGCATGATCAATCATTTCCCACCCATGAGATTATTATTACAGTTAGGAGTGACGATTTTTCTAACCTCTAAAAGGTTAGGACTCGAATTATTACCTACTTTAATTATTATGAGTAAAACTAATTTTTTCAATATACGAGTATTCAATGATAAATTGATTGCACATACATACATTAATGAGAGCTTGCAGTGAAATAATTTAGCACGAACCTTCAAACTAAAAGAAAGAGCATAAATCACGTTTATCTAATAAAAAGCGCGCAACGCCACACGATCCGTTCTCTCGAGTCCGGTATTGTAATTACGTTGACTTTTTCCATGCATGAAAGTGTTAGTCCACGAAGCAATTTCTTTCCGCCGCCCACGATTGCTTTGTTAACGCGTGTCCCTAGGTTTCCACTTGGGTGACTCCGTGTTAATAAATACACATTTTTCTTTTCACAGGCTAACCTTAATTTTCTGCAGATCATTTATCTGACACAGATCAAGTGTTGCAATGGTTATACTCGTACATTCGCAATGTCCGATTGTTTGTTTTGTGATTGTTTCAACCCAGTTGCTATGTGAACGAATATTGATGGGGCCTGTTTCTCAAAAAATACGGGACTAGTATTTCTAGTCCCTACAATAGTGACGTTTACTAGTTTTTGTTTCTGAAATATACAAGTGTAAAATACTAGTTACAAGTTGGGAACTAGTATTTACTAGTGTATTTGACAAAAAATACTAGTATTTTGTTTCTCAAAATATATGAGTTGTCTGTCAGACTAGTAATTTACGAGAGAAAAGCTACAAGTGTCAAAAAGTCTTGTAAATTTTGAATATAAATTTTACTAGTGGTATTATTTGACAGTTCGTGTGTTTTTTTCTTTTTCGTAAGTAATTCAATGGTTTTTTGTTAATGGTAATTCAGATTCATGTAGCGTCTGTCGTTGTTTAGTGTTAATAGATTATTTTAAATAATATAATAATGTGGTCTAGTGACTTTGAGTCTAGTGATGAAGAAGTAGTGCGACGTCAAGAACTAATTAAAGCAAGAATAAATTCTGTCCATGCAGAAACCCCATATGAATGAGAGGTTGCTCGTGGCAAATAAGTGAGAAAATTAATTAATGGGGACTTATTCTTCAGCTAGATATGAACAGAAACCATGAATTAACAATTAACTGTTTTAAGTTTGACCAAAATGTGACCCTGATATATTTCTAGTCTTTGTCTTGTCAACTCAACCCGAAGCGTGACAAGTTTGACAGATTTTTATCCATTCATTGAATTTAAATGCTTTAGACAATTTATTTAGATAATGTTCCAAATAAAATACCTTTAGTATTTCGAATCATCCCCAAAATAGTTAATTTCGCATCCAGTGTAGACATTTTTATTGAAAAATAATTTAATTTCAAATTATAACACTTGAAAATGTCAATGTCATTCAGAAAATAAAATCACTTGATTTAAAGAATATTGGTTTAAATACTAGTATTTATTTAAAAAACTACTAGACTATTGAAAATGTTTCAGAAACACTATTTTACTTGACTAATAAAATTTCACTTGTAACTATTAACTTGTGAACTAGTAACTTGTAAACTACGAGTAATAAAATACTTTTCAGAAACACAATTTACTAGTACTATTAAAAATTTCACTTGTAACTAGTAACTTGTTACTTGTAAACTAGTATTTTTTGAGAAACAGGCCCCATGAGTGCTGACCACCTCCAAAATTTTTTACTACTTGATTTATTGACTCTGGGTCTTTCAGATCATTATCGAAGTCTTTTCAAAGCTCGTTTTTCTATACCTGTCATAGTTGCTGTTTATTGAGTGAACAATTGAATGTAATGTTAACACAATTTGTATTTCCAAGCTTTTAATATTTAATAATCGCGATAAAACTACTTTTTTTGACGTAATGGGGTTAGTATTGATAGTCAGAGATAAAGTTGAATTATCCTCCACCTACTTTGAAAATTGCTTTCAGTAATATTCTTAGACATTGTTGAATAATCGTTGTAGACGTTCGCTTCATATATATTAATGTGATTCAACAGTATATTTCGCATGCTTTTCTAATTTAATGGCATGTACAAGTATTTTAGATTATTTCCACAAGCCCTAATTTACTTCTTTTTACCTCTCGCTAAGAGAGGTATTGGATTCATGCAAAAAATCGCATATCCACGTTTTAAGGTCCCTAGAATCCGATTATAACATTTTTACGATGATGTCCGTATGTGTGTGTGGGTGTGGATGGTTGTGTGTGTGTGGATGTTGGATCCACGATTTCTCAAATACTATAAGACTTAAGACATTTTTAACTACGGATTCCTCAATCTAACAATAATGAAAGAGTCGAGTCAGTTTTGGTAACAATTGGACGACCGGAAGTAGTAGTTACAAGAAAAAAATCATTTAAATATTATTTATCGAAAATTTATGTATATACTTATATTAAAGAACGTTAAATTCTTTATTCGAAAATATAAATTCATTATTATATCTTCTATAGATTTAGAGATAAAGAAATGCATATAAAATAATTTGATGTAAAAATTCTTAGATCAAACTACTTCAAGGCAAGAAATTCAAATGTTTGTAATTCACACATAAATGTCACTGTCAAAAATATTTGTATGCTATTGTCAAAAATATTTGTACATCATTATGAAGATTGTGAAAATAAATAAAAAGTCAACAACGCAAAATAATATACCTAAAAAAGAATATAAAAGGAATTTGCGAAAAAATGACGAATAAAAGAAAAAGAAAAGGAAAGTAGAAAAAAAATTCAGGATATTGAATATAAAGAAAATGTATGTATTGTACATAATTTATATTAGAATAATTATTTTGTAGTGAGACATGAATATATGTATTTGTATTTAAAAATATTTATTTGGTTTTATGCGTACAACCAGGTAAAATATCTGGCGAGAGGTTATGTGCTGGCCACATCAGATTTTTTGAAATACAAATAAAATTAAAGATTATTAAATTTTCTACAGATTTGCATTAATACTTTTTCTATATATTTTATGGATAAATTTATGAAATTATCTATAATTTAAAGCCTACGCTTTAAACAAAACTCCTTGGTTGCGCAGTTATTCAAATGTATGTAACTGACAGATAAATGTCAAAGAACTAATCATTTCAAATTAATAATAGTAACGTTTTAAAAAGAAAAAAGTAATTAGAACAATACGAAAGGAAATCAATACAGTTTCCAGCAGATGTAAATTTGTAGGTATGTATTTAGATTAATAAAAATTAACGATTCGCAAAAAAGTTTAAGTTTTGGGTTAGTGAATTCTATTTGATCCCGGTACCTATTTAAAATTTAATCTTCATTTTATTATTAAAAGTGTAGTTACTTGGATTAGATTAGACTATATTTTAAGAAATAAACTGCCAAAATTAGAGTAAAATTCGCTAATCCAAAAATAAGGATTAGCTTACTCTTTTTTGCCACTCTAGCGGTAAATGGCGGGAGGTATTGTGTTGGCCACACCAGATTTTTTTATTTAATTATTTATGAAAAAATTATTAAAATAAAAAAATTTACTAAGAAAAATATTGCATAAATTTTAATTTAAAATATTTTTTGAAGAATGTGAAATAGGTTCATTCTGATCGACAAAGCGGTTCATGAATTGCATATGCCGTTTTACAGAAATTCTGATTTAATATTCCTCAGACAATTTTTCTTTCGTGTCACGGACTGTAATGAAGCAGTTTTAATTGATTTATCTAACATGTATCCACAACTTAAATAAATTGCGACGTAGAGTACAATCAAGGCTCCCAAAATCAATTATACTCGATGTCAAAAAAATTCTAAATGACAAATGAAAGTTGCTAAGTATAAAGTTGCAAAGTTTTTGAAGAAATTGGCACTTGGTTAAATCGTCAAATCAAGTGTAAAGAAAATCGTATGAGAAATTAATCGACGTACACGTATTGTTTATTGTTTTGTAAATTAATCAAGAAACTATTTTACATTCCCTACATCCGCTAACCCAAAATCCCCGAGCATCAACACTCAATTTCCTTGTCTTTCCGTCCATTAAATTCAATTATCCGGTTTGTTCTCAGTAGCGGTTATATAGTATAGATCCTCTCAGTGCAACGGTTAGGCGCAGGACAAGCGCCGGTCGACACGAAGCGGAGCGCGGTCTTGCTATGCTACGTCCGGTCGCAACGGTCAAGCGACCTTACAACCGAGCCGCAAGGTTAACGTGGTTAGCGTGTTCCCGCACGCACATTTACACGTGGTTCAAGTAGATAGAGGGTAATGGAAAGTAAATGTTGGAGAATTAATTAGAAATAAGCAGGAAAATGGCAAGAGCGGGTGAACGCGTTTCTGTTCAAGATCAGTCAATGATATTGCTAAAGCGCAATGCTTATTGCAAAGAAAGATCCATTCAATAAGGTCTTTAATGCAAATTATCAAACAATAATATAATGGAAAAACGGAAAATAATCGGACACGCAGTTTAGTGAAAATTATTTATTTTCTGGCCTACGTTTCGACTGTACCTACAGTCTTCTTCAGGGTTCTAAAAAATGTACATACATGGACTAATTACAACCTGAAGATTAAGATCGTAAAATGGGACTACGTTTATCTCGATAATTCAAGCGACTTCAATTATATCGGTTTATCTCAGCGGATTAAATTAAATAGGATTGAGTTATTTTCAATCTTCTTTAAAATCGTATAGACTAAAAAAAGATAGTTAAATATTCGATTATGCAGACAGACAGGGAGAGGTATATGATCTAATTTCATGCTGGATATATAACCCCAAAATCTCAAAATTGTCATGTTGTTAAATGTCTTTTCTTTCAAAAACATTAAAAAAAATATTTGTTTCTTCATCACTAAATATTTCGCTTTTCGACAATTTTACTAAGTTTTATGTCGCGACTTTTATAAAATGAGATAAAATGCAAACAGCCAACAGATGATATGAATTTAGTAACACTGCAACATATTGCGGATGTGCGCATGTGTAGTTACATTATTTGAAGCTTCACTGTTTATTTTGACAGAAGTCAAGCCGCTTCATAAGTCCAAGCCTGTTATTTTATAGCCTTGACTTAACATTTTCAAGCGGCTTGATATATTAATCTCGATCGTTTATTTCGAAGATTGAAATTGGATTTACTAAATTGAAGCGGCTTCAAACGTTGAGATAAACGTAGTCATTGTCTCGAAATCGACAATGTTCATTTGCGTTCGAAACACACACGAGATTTTTTCTACAGTCCTCCACCATAACAAAAAAATAATAAAATGTACACTTTGTACTTACAGTACTACTCAACAGTTTTGCAGTGAAGATAGGAACGTATTCAAATATGACTTCAAGATATTGTTTTGGCTTTCTTTTACAAAAAATTAATGCCAATTTTGTAATGAATATTATAAGTTTTGGAGAGGTGAATTAATGGAGAATCAGTCCTTGAAGAGCAAATTATTAATTGATACATTAACAATAAACAACACCGACGTTTCGGTCACAAATTGACCATCCTCAGGGTTAGTTTAAGTTATTTTAAAATTTCAGATTTGATAAAATAATAATGATACATAATCAAAAACATAGATTGGTGATGTCAAATTATAAGAAAAAAATGCGTACATTGTATCAGAAGGTCAATATCGAACTGATATAATGTACGCAATTATTTCTTATAATTTGACGACATCACCAATCAATGTTTTTGATTATGTATCATTATTATTTTAACAAATATGAAATTTTAAAATAACTTAAACTAACCCTGAGGATGGTCAATTTGTGACCGAAACGTCGGTGTTGTTTATTGTTAATGTATCAATAAATGATTTGCTCTTCAAGGACTGGTTCTCCATTAATTCTCCTCTCCAAATCTATATCAACAGTCGATAAAAATTACTGCAATATTATAAGTTTTGTATAATTTATTTGTTTCAATTACATTAAACTAGTGCAGCGGAAAAGTAGATGTCCACTGGGAGCGTACACGCCAAACTTTTGTAGGTTCAGCACAACTAACTGTTCACACAATTTATTTTATATTTAATATTAATTTATCGATACTTTCCATTCTTCTTGAGCTATAGCTTCAATCTAATCTAAGCATTTTATACTTTCGTTTTTATAAATAAATGCCATATTTACAGAGCAGTTATGTCAGATTGACTTGTGAAGGTGGTAAATATGTAACTACAGTATCATTAGTTCCTGACTAAACGTTTCTATTAAGAATGTAGACAAGTAACATTTCTCAACATTGTATAGTAAGAAATTTGGACAGCGAGCGTTTTTTCTACTTTGTCGCGCTTGAGCGGCAAAGTGACATTTTGCGTTGACAAAAGAGAGCGCAAATGGCTACTGTGTATATAGACTGTAGAAAAAATATTTTTTTACCTTCCGTCACCTTTAGGTAAGGAAGGCATTGTCTTTGGTTAAAAAAATCAGTGGTGAGTTTTTGATAAATAAGCACGTTTTAGAGTCCCTGGAAAAAGATTTTACTATTTTACGATGATGTCTGTATGTGTGGTGTGTGACGATTTTTTCGGATCCAATAACTCAAATACTACAATTTAAAAAATTATAATTCTTTCGTATTACTTTTCTTTACATCCATGTGAAGAGATGATTAGATTTGGCTATAATTGGTTAACAGGATTTCAACACTGTTGAATATCATTATTCCATTTTTAATGTTATTATAAATATTAAAGAATATTTTATTCTCTATACAATTTGATTACATTTTATACTTCATATTCAATGGAAATAGAGTTAAAAAAGTATAAAGAAATTAAATTTCATTAAGCAGCTAGCTATGCTATAACCATGGAAATCGCTACTATAAGTCAGTGTCAAGTACAATTGACATGTTTGTGTTGTAATTTTACTGGATGGAAATATAGAATCTCTTTGGTACATGAACCTTTCTGTATGGAATTTGTACAAAATACATAGAACTGACAGAAGGTAATGCACTTAAAATATGGAATCTTGTGCAAGAAACTTTCTGTATGAATTTGTACAAAATATACAGAACTGACGGAAGGTAATGTGCTGGCCACATCAGATTTTTGTGGAAAGCTATTACAACATATTTAATATTTATAAAATAAATATGTACTACATACAACAAAACATTTTTCTTGTTCAATTCACATTAAAAAAATATATTCTCATAACCAACTGTTAATGAAGCGTGGTAAAAGGGCAGAAATTCCACCTGTTAGTTGACTTTTTTACATTTATTGTAATGGTGCGGCTGATTAGACTGTAACTAACAAAGAACATGCCTATATTATTACCTTCTGAATATGTCCAGTAAATACGTATTAATAATTTATCATAATTTTGATACATTGCATTATTAGTATTTTATTTATTATTATTAGGTATTACTTTTTCTGTAGAAATGAACAAATAGTGATCTTTTTTGGCCGATCTCGAAAATATGGCTATAATAAGAGTGCCATGAATGGAAAAAATGACTACATGTTATTTTTATTACATAACATAGAATTAGAGTGTCCTGACCGAAAGAAGTGATGTTTTGTTCTTGTAAGTGATCATAAATGTCAACATAAACAAAATATTTACGTATTTCTTTCATGACATTCTAATTCTGTCAAAAAAAAATTAACATTTATTCGTTTTTTCCATTCATGACACTCTTATTATAGCCATATTTTAATCAAATTAATATGAAATAGTACATGAATTTCTCTCAAACAAATCGTTATGTAAGGGAATAAAAATATTATATCACTGAATTCAGAATTAAATTATCTAACAAATGAGCAAATAAAAATATATGATCCCATTTAAAAAAGAGATTGCAATATATAGGGCTCAGATTATCAATGTCTGTCTTTTTATTCATTGTGTTCAATTTAATACAAAATATAAAGCACCGCGAAAGAAATCCAAGAGACAATAATAATGACATAACGTGAGTATTGTTATGATTGCATCAATCTCAAAAGAGAGTGGTTTTCAAAATTTAAATTTCAAAAGTTTTCCCGCTTTCACACACCACCACTGGTCTAGTGGTGGTGACCTTACAAGCATGCGCTACAAACAATAAAATTATAACCTATATTTATAAACATCAAAAAACATGATTTTATACACAAATTTTACTTTTTGACAAAATTTAAACAATCATTTAATTTTATCAGCATCATCATATTCCGAAACAACAAAAACAATAATGTAATACCATTTACGACAAATATCTTTCTATGTTTAAGTGTATTTATTTTTCAAAATTACTTCATGTAAATTGTAAATAGAACAAAAAATACTTTTTAATTGTCAAAATTACTGTATTACAAATTGTAACTTTACAGAATCCTGAGGAAGCCTTAAATAAAAGGCGAAAGCTTGACTAAATTTCCAAAGAACCAACATTTTAATATAGGCCTAAATAAAACACTGAACTACCCACTAACATTTCTCCTTATACCTACCGTGTGTCTGTCTTAAAGGTGTACATAGGACATTAACATGGGAAATCATTTTTTTGTCCTAAAACTTTTATTTGACGGGTTTTTGCTTAAAATAATTAGGCGAGCAGAAAATTGCAAAAAACTGATTTCTCATGTTAATCTCCTATGTATACCTTCAAGACAGGCACACGATATATATAAGAGCCCATTTATTATAACTGTCCACCAGGCTTCCTAACCCTCAATAAAAGGTTATTAAACCTGCATAAGTCAATTCCAAATATCGTTTCGTACAACTATAACTGACTTTTAGCACATTTAGTTAATACAACAGTTGGTTTAATATAAGTTGGTGAAAACAGCCTTTAGACAATTATCAAAAATGTGTATTTCAAATTCATTCTATGAATTGATCACCTATTGAACCTACACAACTAAATGTAAAAAGACATATTTTGACATATTACTGATACACGCAGCATGTATCATAGTTATTATAGTATTTGTATAAAAACACATTAGTTTGAAAGATATTTAACAATAGAGCATGTGTCATATATTTGAATGTATAGTAAAAGCTATTTCCAAAGGTCAAAAATATTCGTACGTGACAAGTTCAAAACGATAAATGGCGTTTGAAAAACGGAAAATTTCTTGTCCTTGTCCTTGGTGATAACTTTTCTTTAATGTGGTTTTGTATTTATAACGCAACGTAACAAATGAGTTCGATTAAAAAGTATTTTAAACGTAGGATACGGAAAGTCAAAGCAATTGTAAACAGCAATAAAATGTTTGCCTTAAAAAGATTGTACTTTTTTTTTACTCCCGCTACCCTTGGTAAGGAAGGTATAGGGATCGTGCTAAAAATCGCATATCGAGATTTTGGTAAATGAGCACGTTTTAAGGTCCCTAGAATCCAATTTTAACATTTTCACGATGATTTCTGTGTATATGTGTGAATGTGGGTATGTGTGTGTATGTATGTGTGGATCCTCCACTTTAACTCAAATAGTATCATTCAGAAAATTTTGTTAACTTGTATTTCGACCTTTTTCTAATATGGAAAGAGCCCATATGATTTTGGTGTAATTCGAATAACCGGAAACGTCACTTTACTAGAAGCTCAAAATAGTTTTTCTTCGAAAAATACTTTTAAATGTTACTTTTTCGAGATTAATGTTATTGTAAAAATTAAAGATTATTAAATTTTCTACAGATCTACATTAATACTTTTTCTGCATATTTTATTAATAAAATTAAAAATTTATCTATAATTTAAATCCCGGAGCCTACGCTTTAATCAAACAAAACGCAGTTATTCAAATGTATGTAACTGACAGATAAATGTCATTGTCAAAGAACTAATCATTACAAAATAATATTAGTAAGGCTCGGGGCACACTATGCGTTTTGGCAACAGTAAATATGTAGGTATGTATTGAGATTAATAAAAATTAATGATTCACATAAAAGTTTAAGCTAATCCTCATTTTTGGATTAGTGAATTCTATTCTATCCCGGTATTTAAAATTTAATCTTCATTTTATTATAGCTCCGGTGGCACAATGGTTAGAGCAACGCCACATAAGTCATGAGTGCGCTCGGGGTTCTCGGTTCGAATCCCTCTGAGGCATGGATGTGTGTGAATTGAACCCACTCTGTAATTGGAATTTAATCTTGTTGAGGAGTTTAAAAAAAGGTATTTACTTGGATTAGATTAGACTATGTTTTAAGAAATAAACTGTTAAAATTAGAGTAAAATTCGCTGATACAAAAATAAGGATTAACTTAATCTTTTTCGTGACTTGGGCTGTAAATGGCGGGAGGTATTGTGTTGGCTACACCAATTTTTTTTTAATAATACATAATGATTGAATGTTCCAAATTTTGTTTCCGTTATACCTGCCGTCAAAAAAGTATGAACTGGAAATTTTTACACTGTTGCCAATTCATGTGGGCAATGTTGAAAATGCTAAGTTATGAAGAAGCGGCAACACCGCAGGGCAAAGGACAGAGTGCGGAAAGGGGAAAAAGTTGAGCATTAGTTCATACTCATAGGGCGAGTATAACAAATACAGGGCTTTTCAATTTGTATGTCCGGATTTTTAATTGCTCTCGTCCAGCTTCCCTAGAAATTTTTAAATATTCGAATTGACACAAATAATTATTAATGTTTGACAATTAATTATGGAAAAGTTCACAGTCCATCAATGCATAGAAATTATTCAGCGATATTATGAAAATTCACATTCTGTAATTTGTTATTTCGGCCAAGAAACCATTTTCAGCGACAAAGCTCAATTTTGGCTATACGTTTTGTGAAAAATTGCCGTAAATGGGCTGAAGGCAATTCACAAAAAACCATGGAACACTCGTTGCAGCCAGAAAGTGTCACTATTTGGTGCGGACTGTGGGCTGGAGCCTTCATCGGCACTTCCTTTTTGTAAAATGTAAATCGGATGAATTATTATTTCCGAATAGGGCCGGTCTTTCCACCTTCGGATAAAGTTCCGGATAACTATCCGCCAGATAAATTTATCTGACTCTTTATCCGACGGATTTTTTTTCTTCTGTCTTTCATGTGGAATTTATCTGACGGATAACTATCTGACAGATAAGTGCATATATGCAGTTCTAAAATATCTGGTAAAATTAAAAAGAGATAACAGCATTGCAAATGTAATAAGGCAGAGAAAGAAAATGCTATATAAGTAAGTTGTTTCCATCAAGTTGCTTAATATTTGTGATTTGACATTTGTGGTTATGATTTTTTTTGACTTTGACATAATTATATATAATTTAAAAGTAATTTGGATAAATATGCAATACACTCGTATTCCGTCCATATTTTGAAATGTGTGAAGATTAAAATTAAAAGAAACGTGAGAAAATAAAAATCTATCTCCAGGGGGTTCCACCAGAAGGGGAGGGGGGTTCAAGAAAAGGCAGTTACTCCCACCTTTTGGGTCGACAAAAAGCAAATATTTTGTTTTTGAGAAACTTAATTCAAGATTAAACTTGATGACAACAATGATAATACTAGATTACAACAATGATAAAATTTGATTACAACAATATTAACTGTGATATTAAGTAACCAGGGATAGACTAACTAGAGTGTAAGGACGATGGAATGGAACAAGTATCTTTAGATATAGAATGATTTATTTTTTATATGAAAAATAAGTACGAGGCGGCGCATGCTTAAAAAATGGAATATTGGAATTATATGAATAAAAAGTAAAAGAACAAAATAAAAATGTAAATAAATAATAATTAGAGATGTGAAATTTTTAATAAATGCTATTCATTAAAGTCTATTTCTATATTTTTGTACTCAGTCAAAATTTAATCATCATAAAATTGTAAAATTTCTATTATGAATTTAACATTTATTGTATCATTTCATGTTTCTGTCAGATACCATATTTATCCGGTAGAAAAGTTCCGGATAACTTATCTGTCGGATAGGCTATATTTATCTGACGGATAACCTTATCCGAAGGTGGAAAGACGCATTTTTTACTTATCCACCAGATAACTTTATCCGGAACTTTATCTGAAGGTGGAAAGACCGGCCCTAAGTGTAACAAAATTTAGTAATTTATGGGAGTAGATATTTTGGGTAAAAAATTTAATGTAAACAAAGTTCCTATTCCTTTTAGTTAATAAAATACAAGAAGTCAAAATTTTGTAAATAACAATTTAAGTTTGACTCATTGTATGTTTCCGATTACATAATTAATCTCATATTAGCCAAAAAATTGAAATATATTGTTGTTGCATTGAGCTAAAGATATTTCTTGTATGCAACAATACTACTCTCGAGCATTGCACAGAGCCTACCTCCTCTGCCGCCGCCGCTGCCGAATCGGGGTCAATCTCGCCGGCGACCTCAACCGCCCCCACTCCGCGGCCGCGCGCAGCACACTTTGATTTCGTTTCTTTTGACCTTTTTACATGGTTAGATACCGTGACTAAATACGGACGATCTCCTTTCAACTCAACCCGTAAAATGGTTTACTTTACAGCGACGGACACTCGTACTTACGATGGCATCGTTCATGGGATGGTTATGGGGTTTAACGGACACGGATTTTCGATGATCCTCAAAGCGGATTTACCCACGCGGAGAATATTGAATTAATTTTATCAGGAATTCAGTAGAATATTTTGGGCATTCATATAATTAATTATACTAGTGAATCTCCATTTCACACCGTACTGTTACACTAATTTCTTTTTCTATTTCGGTGTTCTTATGTTTCTATAAAAGCACTGTTTTTCACTGGAAACACGACGTTTAGAAAATCTATAAACGTACTGTTTTTGGCGCCTTTTGTATTCTCGAGGTGGTAGTCATGCTTTCATAACTGACAGATAACCTCAAAATGGTAAATTGTTTGTGTTAAAATATTATTTCTAATTGAGGATTTTTATCCTTTCTCTAGGTGATAGGACTAGAAAGAAAAGAAATTTGTAGCTATAGCTGTGTTAGTTAAGAAAGAATAAGAATCTGTGAAGTTAAAATTTCAACAAAAAAATTATGAAACAAGAAACAATGCGCTCAGGTTTACTTTGTCAAAATTGTTAAAACGGTAAGTTTTATTTGAGCAATGAGTGTTGACAAAATAGTGGAAAGTAATTAATAAATAATAAATTGTTCATTAAAGTATTTCATTATTTAAAGAGTTTTATTTATATGTTGTTTTCTCAATAAAAAGGCTCGATGGTCCACGTAACGTCCTTCTATCCCATATTCAAGTTTTATTTATGATAGTAACCAACACGAACCACCGATATCTCAGATCAGGATGGTTCATTAATAAACCTTGGAGTTCATTGTATGTATTGGTTTTCCTCTTTCATAATTGTATAATGCTTGATGCAATGTTTTAATGTAAACAATCAGACAAAATCACAAGATACACAAACTGTCAAAATGTGAAATTTCAATTTTTAGCGGGAAGCGCTACCAACATAACTGATAAAAAAACACCAACTTATATTTTTGACAAGTCCTTTTTTAAAAAATCTGATGTGGCCAGCACATTACCTTCCGTCAGTTCTATGTATTTTGTACAAATTTCATACAGAAAGTTCCTTATTGCTAAAGATTATATTTCTTGTACTTTACCTTCCGGCAGTTGCATATATTTTATGCAAATTCCATACAATTTATATCAAAAGATCCTATATTTCCAGTAAAATTATGACAAACACACTATGTCAATTTCACTTGACACTGACAACTTTCAATCAAAATTTTCTTAATATAGTAGCTGTTTTCATAGCTATGGCTACTTCATAAAATTTAATTTCTTTATAATTTATTAACTCTATATCCATTTAATATTAAGTATAAAATGCAGTCAAATCGTATAGAGAATAAAATATTCTTTAATATTTATAATAACATTAAATGTGAAAAAATGATATTTAACATAGTTTTTTCAAGAAAAACTGTTAAAATCTTCAAATGAGGGTACTTCCGGTTGTACAATTCTAACCAAAATCTAATCAGCTCTTCACATGGATGTAACGAAGAGAAATACGAAAGAATTATAATTTTCAGAATTGTAGTATAAGAGTTATCGCAGACGAAAATTTTGTTACACACACACACACACACACACACACACACACACACAGACACACATACATACACACACACACACACACACACACACACACACACACACACACACACACACACACACACACACACACACACACACACACATACAGACATCATCGTAAAAATAGTAAAATCGTATTCTAGGGACTCTAAAACGTGCTTATTCATCAAAAACTCACTACCGAATTTTTTGACCAAAGACAATACCTTCCTTACCTAAAGGTGACGGAAGGTAAAAATCTAATTGTAAAATTACCTCAATAGAAAAAATAGTATAAAAAACATGTGTCATAAGGCCTGTTGACGCACTCGTCCTTTGTAAAACTCGCCTGGCGGCTCGTTTTCCAAACTTGGACTCGTACGTTAACAAATTGCCTTATGATACTTGTGTTTTAATGTACTATTATTCTATCATAGAATATGTTTTTGGTGTTATTCTAATTAGAAAAACATCTCTTTTTTCACTTCGTCATCGGTGTTTAGTCATTTTTAAATGTCTCTATCCATTCAGGACTATTCATCAGTTATCTTCATCTGCCAGATCATCTTTTAATGGAGTATTATGAATATGATTTTGACTTCACACACAAGAAAGAGAGTTGAGGTAAAATTTAAGATGGAAGACCATATTAAAACAAACCATCACCATTTTTAAACCTCACTTGTGTTTCGATATTTGAGTTTTATATAATGGAGACTTATGATTTTGACGTCACCCGTGTCGGATCGGTGGCGGACCTCCCTCCACACAATATAGAAAACGACAACAAATTTTTAGAAAGAGCGAGGTGATATACCATGGCCGAGTCGATCATATGCTCTCCCCTTCAGCACTTCACCTCGTTGATATCATTTGTTTGTTATTTAGTCAATAAAGTTTGGTTATGTTATTTTGTGTAGTGCCTGGTATTAATTATCTCTTGTACTAAAGTATCGTGATCCTGGGAATTTGAAATGTTACTAAAAAACTAAGTTCACAAATTAAGGAATTTAATACAAGATTATGTACCGAAGGCAGGATTTGTGTTTAAAAACATTGAAAACCATTCCGTCTTACAGTTGAAAAGATGGTTAAAATACTGGGGTTTGAAGAAAAGAAGAAATAAACATGAATTAATTGAAGGGTATGCACTCAGATCATATACTAAAATAATTATTTAAAAAAAATGTTAAGTCTGACATGTTTACGTTTCCTTTCAAAGAACAGTTGTTGTTTATCACGTGTTATATCACATGATAAATGTCAAACTGTAGAACTACTTATTAAATACTTTTTTACTTACTAGATGGCGCCCGAAAATTTGAATTTTATAAGTGCTTTCTACCGGTTGAGGATGATTTTGGGGATCGAGACGAAGTAAACATTTAAAAAACCCGATCGTTAAATCGGTCTTCAGTCCAGGTATCAAGTAAGGAAGGAATAACAAGGGGCTGAAGAGAGATTGCAGTATCCCGATTGCTCTAAATAAATTTTGAATCGTATCTATCTATTTTCCTGTAATAGTACATTAAAACACAAGTATCATAAGGCAATCTGTTGACGTACGAGTCCAAGTTTGGAAAACGAGCCGCTAGGCGAGTTTTACAAAAGACGAGTGATAGAAGTTTTGAGGTTATATGTAATTTATCTGTCATGACTACCACCTCTAGAATACGAAAAGCGCCAAAAATGAACAATTTATTGATCTACACTTTTACATTCCACCATTTTGTCCACACATCCATTGCTCACTTACCATTTTGAGGTTATATGTAATTTATCTGTCATGACTACCACCTCTAGAATACGAAAAGCGCCAAAAACAGTACGTTTATAGATCTTGTAAACGTCGTGTTTTCAGTGATAAACACTGCTTATATAACACCGCAATAGAAAAATAGCTATTTGTGTATTAAGAGCGCAAAATGGGACATTGTCGATTAAGAGGTTGTTGCCGCGCGACGCAGAAGCGAGGCATTCTCTCGAAATCGACAATGTCCATTTGCGCTCGAAACACACACAAGATTTTTTCTACAGTAGCCACAATGGGGTCCTCCACCATAACAAAAATTTATTTTTTATTTATTTTTACTTATCGGTATTTTTCATTCTTCTTGATCTATTGCTTCAATCTAATCTAAGCATTTTATACTTTCGTTTTTGTAAATGAATGCCCTATTTTATTTTCACAGCAGCGCGGCATTTTGTTTGGTTATGTAACATACCGACAGAGCAATTGTATGTCAGATTGACTTGTTAAGTGGGTAATGTGTAACTACAGTGTCATTAATTCCTGACTAAACGTTTCCATTAAGAATGTAGCCAAGTAACATTTCTCAACATTGTATAGTTAGAAATTTGAGGAGCGAGCGTTTTTTCTACTTTGTCGCTCTAGAGCGGCAAAGTGACATTTTGCGTTGACAAAAGAGAGCGCAAATGGCTACTTTGTATATAAACTGTAGAAAAATATTTTTACGCGAAACAATATTTCTCTATTAAATACCTTTTCGTGTATATAGTGCAACATAAATTGATCATTGTGTTATGCAAAAGAGCTGAAGAATGTTTCGGATTAGTAAAAGGAGTTAGAGGAGTGACGTTCCAATGTTGTTGCTGATGCTGATGACTCATTCTTACTTCCTTGTGTCGTGATCATGCAGTTTAGTTGGTTTATGAGGGCACAATGCTTGCTACTTTTAACTAGAATGTCACAGTGGGTATCGCCAATAACTGTTCAGTTTTTTCAATCGGATAATGACGAATGATTGATGAAAGATTTGATGAGCTTGTGCCAAATCTTACAGTGACCTTTTTCAAGGATGAGGAGAGAAGCATTTTATTTTGTAAAGAACATTTACATAACAACAAAAATTGTTTTGTACGATTCGATAACGATATCTGCAATTTCTTCATTATAATATGCATATCAATTTTCTTTAAATATGTACATGCTAAACACAAAGAAGGCACACTGGCACATGGCAAATTGATAATACACAAAATAACATTATAATGAAAAATTAATAACTACTTATTTTTTTATGAAAATTCAAGTATTTGTCTTCATTGTAAAGATAATATAATCTATTTTCCGAAAATATAAAAATATATTTACCAATCCATTTAAAAAATCGACGAAAATTTCGCTTCCGGCAAAACCGGAAGTAGAATTCAGAATCTTTTCGCACCAAAAAGTGTCATTTAACTGCGAGCGCAACTCTATAATTTAATATATAGATTTAAAACTAATAATAAAGAAAGTAGCTATTTGTCCCTATTTTTAAAATCACCCAGTATAATTCAGTATCCTTTACTGTTATAACTATTTATAAAACAATCCATAAACAGTTTTTCTGCGATAAATGCAAATGCGAAATTTCAATTTTTTCACACTTTCGGTTTTTTCATTGCTACTCTTGTGGCTGGTTTTATAAACAAAATTTAATCTCGGATTTCAAAATCCGGGAGTATGTATACAGGATGATTTTTTTTCAAGGTGTACATATAGGAGAATAACATGGGAAATCAGTTTTTTGCAAACAGTTGCCCACCGTTTTAAATTACGGCAATATGGTTGTGATGTCAATACAAAGATAAAAAAAATTCCTTATCCGAAAATTCCAAATACATGGAAATTATCCAATATTTAAGCCCCTAAATTAATTTTACGTTATACTAAATCCTAAAACGTCTTATTAAAGAGCTCTGTCTCTAGTGGTAAAAAAATTTACGGGCTGTTAAAACTATAACAATATGTATGCAGATATATTTATATATTATTTCGCTTCGCCATATGTTTCCAAAGACTATTTCGATCAAATAGTTTAATGATTGTATTGTAGGTTCCAATATTTTTTTTTTCAAATTATTTACGATTCAGTATATCATAAAATATTGTACAATGCTCAACCGTTACCCGAATAGGTACCGTGCACGCCTGTAAAGTTCTAAGTAACGGTCTCGCAATGTAAATTACTATTATAATTTTCGTATGAATAGTAATAGCCATGCCAAATTTGAACAAAAACATAAACAAATGCTTAACATATTATCTGTCAGAATTGGTTAATGTCTCTTGGCAATGTCATTTAGCCTATTCTGACAGATAAAATGTCAAACATTTGTTTAACTTTTTGTTGGCATGGCTGTTGCTATTAAAAGGAAACTGTATAATTTTTAAAATTAATTTGTCTACAAATCTATTAAAAGTGGGCTTTCTAATGTTTGTTTTTAGCGTGTAAATGTCATTTTATGACACCAGTGTTAAAAGTGACAGATCATTGTTACTTTTGACACTAGTGTTAAAAGTGAATGTCAAAAAATTATTAGAAATACAAATTTAAATTAAAAAATAGTGTTTGTAGAAAAAATAGTGTATGATATACGTGTTAAAAGTGATTTTATTTCGTACGAAGGTTTGGATCACTCCGCTTCGCGTCGTGTTCCAAACTTCCTTCTCACAAAATAAAATGTCACTTTTAACACATATCATAAATAACTATTATGAGCCTAATATATTGGATAATTTCCAAGTATTTGGTATTTTCTGATGCGTTTTTTTTGGATAGGGCGCGAGCAGACACGTGACTCGAAAGACCTTGAAGTGCTTTTAATCCGCTGATTTGTGTGAGCGTGTCACTATGACAAATATAATGTCATTTTGACAAAACCAATGTTTTGACTTATTTTTAATTTGAACCGCTAAAAAGGATTTATTTTACAACTTTCAGAGAGTGAAATACATGAAATTAAAAATAATAACTTTCGAAATTAAAATAAGTCAAAACATTAGTTTTGTTAAAGTGACATTGTTCTTGTCAAAGTGACATGCGCACACATGTCAGCTGATTCCAAGCACTTCAAGGTTGCTCGAGTCACGTGTCTGCTCGCGCGCTATTGACACTACAATCATTGCCGTATGTTAAAACGGGGGGCAACGGTTTCCAAAAAACTGATTTCTCATGTTAATCTCCTATGTACACCTTGAAAAAAATCAGCTTGTATACATATAATAACACAATTTAATTTGCTTTTATAAAACCGGGCATAGAACAAATAAAGTTATTAAAATTTTATTGTTAATTTGTATAGCTGGTGGCACAAGCCTTTTTTTAAACTAAAACGCTGTTTTAAAAAATGCCAAATTTTGTTATTTAATAGTAATAAATAATATCAAATTTATCAAAGCAGAATATAGTTTGTATTCAAACAAATATATTTTTTTTAAATCGTTCTTCAAATATAAGTAAATAAATAAATAAATATATATATCATCACGGCATATTACCCATTGCTGGGTGTGCCAATCCGCTTTGTATGCAGATATCGGTAATGATGATGACATATTTGTACCGTGCGGGCGTTTGCCAGGCGTCACCTCACGGGCACTCATTGCTGGCGTGGAGAGTGCACCACAGGGGTATAATTAAATATCGAAATTTGAATGTGACATTTCTTAGAACAACATTGTAGTTAAAACAAGACTTGTGCTGCCAGCCTATGTATTTAAAGAAGGTTGGTGGTTCTTATGTATCATAAATTTTCAGCATTTCAGGGTTGATAATATAAATTTACATAGCAACATAGTAACATCCAATTAAAAAATTTCTCCTCGTACAAAATTAAATTTACTTCAAGGTCCAAATTCGTTCGAAAATATATCATCTCTTTAATGAAATTGTTTGTAACCGACAACATTGTTTATCTTCCATAAATAATGAAAACAAAACAGTTCTCTCTTCTATCACAAAATTTAATACAACTCAAAGCAAAATGTTTATATACAATGAACAAACAATCATAATCACCTAGGCAGAGCCAGAGCGATATGGTATTTTTAATAAACGTCTGAATGTCAAGCATTTGCCCGATTAGAGCTCATCGATACGCGGTCATATCTCAAGGTCACGTAGTGCTCTGCCTTCTGCCTCCAGTTAATCGTACAGCTTAACGGGGGAATCGCAATCCGCGGCCTCGAACCGTCACAAATCACAATACGCTAGATCAACAGTTCGCAAACTTTTCCAATATGGAAGAATTCATAGTAGTGAATAATTTCATTTTAGATTTTACCTAAACATTTTACAGCATTATGGCTGTATTACACTTTACGATAAATCAACCGATTTATTGATCGACTCGTGACCTACAATTTATCGGTACGTGTAAAAGTAAAATCGATCAATTTATTTACGAAAATAAATTGATCAATAAATTGATGAAATGGAACGAGTTCTATTTCCCGTCGTTTCTTTAGGGAATTTTTGGTTACTTTGCCAGTACCAACTCTATAGTATTTGACATTTCAAACTATAGGGCACGAGCAGACACGTGACTCGGGCGTCGTTGATGTACTTGTAGTATGTTCCGTAATGCAACCGGTTCGACTAGATTTACGGTTTTGTGTTCTGTAAGTCCTGAAATTATTTACCGGTTTCTATTTGGAACGCGGTTCCTGAAAAAAGTTGGTAAAAAGTCGGACCACGGCAACCACGAAATAATCCTGGTTCATAACAAAATCAAACGATATCCGTCAGTGTCAAATTTCTAAACCGCATTTTTAGAGGTATTACTAATTATTATAGATGTAAGTATGAAAACATCATTTATATTTGAGATATTGGTGATTGCGTTATTTTTATTGGCATTATTCAAAGTTATCATTCATCTAGTTAATTTGTATTTTTGTTAGGTTGTGTCAATTTTAAATGTCATATGAATTAATGTCAATCTGTTCCGAAATAGATGAAAATATTCAGGAACCATGGTGTACCAGCAATCAAGATACTGGTTTTTTTGCTTGACTTACGGAACATAGTATTGGAATCTGCAAATTTGTGTGCGCATGTCGTTTTGACAAGAACAGTGTCACTTTGACAAGACCAATGTTTTGACTTATTTTGATTTTGAACTGCTAAAATGTTATTAATGTACAAAATTAAAATAAGTCAAAACATTGGTCTTGTCAAAGTGACATTGTTCTTGTCAAAATGACAAGCGCACACATTGCTGATTCCTAGCACGTCAAGGACGCTCGAGTCACGTGTATGCTCGTGCCCTATATTTGATGGGTGCTTGTTTGTAAGGTTATGTGTCAAAAATTTCCGGCCTGATATAGATCCAAGTATTACAGCAAGTCAATATGTTGATAGCACGTCAGTTCGACATATTAGCCTGGGAAAAAACAAAAATGAATTTTAAGTCAATTATTTTTCTAATAACTCTTACTCGTTTATAACAATGTCTGAAGTCACGAAAATTTAGTATCGAGCTGTTATCATATTCTTTACCCGAGAAGGCCTTTCTCCTCAATGTATCAAAGATCGGCTGGATGGAAAAATTCACCGTCTTATTCTGTGGTAAAAGTTTGGTCGAAACGGTTTTGATTTGGACAGGAATCCTTGGAAGATGACGTCAGTACAGAAAGGACAGCGGACGTGGTGACGGACGACAATATTGCCCTTATTGAAAATCTATTATTAGGCGACCGACGCTTGAAGGTGAAAGAAATATTTCAAATGACGGGGATTTCTGATACAAGCATTCGTCGAATTTCTCATAATTAAACCAAAAATATTTCCCATTAATATACTATATTTTAAAAAAATAAATATAATAATTATCGCTTAAATAAAAAAGTTATAAAGAATTCAAACCAAAGCGTTCATTTTGCGCCAGCCTGTATATTAACTCTGGTCGTCCTCATATGAATTCCCGCCTCATCGAAATTGCTTGCAACAAATTTTATAAAAAAAAAATTGCTACTTGAGTACTAAATTTTATCTCATATTGAAGACCATTTCTTTTAATTTGAAAAATACAGTTTAAGCATCGCTGCTCTAAACAAAGACGCAGCGATGTCACAGTATAGGGAAGTAAGCAGTAGCGTCACTCGGCTAATTATCGGGCTCTAAGATTTCACTGCGCATGACCGAAAATGCACCTCTGAAATCATGGCGACTGTGCCGCAATTATATTTGAATTTTAAACTTTCAAATAGTAGTTGCAGCAACACTTAACTTATATCATATAAACACTAAATATTATAATAAATACTATACATTTATGAAATATAAAAGTAATATATAATAAATTTATAAGTAATAAGTAAACATTTAAAATATAATTTTGTTATTGTTCCTTTTCTTATAACGAGTGCTGTCGTTGTCAGAAGTTATTTGCATTCTTGTTTTGTTTTGCTTTATTTTCGTGGTTTCATTTTATTGTGGTTTTATTCACATTAATCAAAATCAGTCTTTTTCAAGACTTACCTTTTATTGTGCGTATTATAAATACGTATACGTCTATTTTATTATTTTCATTGTTTGTGTACCCGAGTTCTTTTTGTTTTTTATTTTTACAACATCCTTGCAGCGAATTTCCAAAAACTTATTTATTAAAATTATATTGCAGGATGAGATTATTTTATTCATTAAAATTTATTAATAAAAATTTCAAATCTGAGAATAATAGAAAGAAAATAATTCTGCTGCATCAATAATTTTTAAAGCAAAGGCATTACGGTTTCCGAATAATAATAATAATAATAATAATAATAATAATAATAATAATAATTATTATTATTATTATTATTATTATTATTATTATAATGTTTTCTAATGCTAATTCATGTTTCTTATTGTAATTTATGAAATGATTTATATTATTTTATTTTAATAAACATTTTGTACTTTATTTTCCAATAATTTCTTAATACCAACCTTTTAAAACAATATATTTAGAATATTCGAGTACATTCTAAAATCAGCAAATAATAATTTGTATTTGAATTTACCGCCTTTGTACCTCTTACAGTATGGCGGCCGTTGTAGCATACATCAAAGGTGCCGACACGAAGTGTCGCTACTGCTTACTTCCCTATACTGTGGCGATGTTATGGTGATTAGGCGCGTGCTCTCAGTAGCAAGCACAAGATAGCAATTCATTTGTCTTTGCTCTTCTATTTCGATGTGATCTTCGTATGTCGTAAACTAGTTTGTGATAGGAATTTATTATTCTTGCAGATTTGAAGATTAATTGGATTTTGTATGTAAATGAACGCACTGCCTACTTATGCTGTAGAGTTTAAAAGTACAAGTAACACTTATGCTCAAATGTACATACTCTACTTATGCTGGGTTTGTAGAACGCTCTTATATCGATATGGTTAACCTGGCAGATAGTTACATAGATAAAATTATAAATAAATATATTATCACGATTTATTACATATTTCTAAATGTAACAAACTGCCTCTGTTCGCAAATTTTGGTATTGAAGATGTACCAATCAGATTCCGAGACACTTTTGTGTTATTTACCAATTAAAAGACTCCTAATATGAACATCATATTTATTTTTAAATGATAGTTATTTATATATGTCAGGAAAATGATACATAACTGATCAGGTGCTACATTGAAATACGAGTGACTTTGTGCCGAATATTTTACGACCCTGAGTGAAATACAGACATTTTCCGGACGAGTTATAATTTTTTTTCTGACATTTGATTGTAATAAATAGTTATTTTGTATCACTAGGCCAGAAACTGAAAATTTGCGAGACCGAGTTTATTTTGACAAAAGCGAGGCCTGCAAATACGAGATTTCGCAAAACAGTTTCTGGGCGTGTGATACACAAGATTTTTTGTACCGACTTCTCCATAAATTCTTCGTATATTTCTCTACACTTTATTCTATATTAGATAACCTAAAAATTTAAAATATATTTTTATCGGTTTTGCATTGCAAGTTTAATTATAATTACTTACATTTGAGCTTAAACTGCGTAATTATTTTATATCTATTGAAAATATAACATACAAACATTAGTTACATATATTATATATACATTGGCATATTTTTAATGACAGATGGCGGAAACTTAATTGTATCACGTGAAGTTAGTTGTAGTTACAAAACAAACTAGTCCTAAAGTTGGAACTTATAATTAATCTATACTAGGTGTCAGTAATGACAGCATATTATTTTTATGATAAAATTTAGTTACTTAAGTTACAACAATTAAAGATTTAGCCCTAAAATTTGTAAACATTTTGCTAATTCTTGTGTTGAAAATAATCTTAAATTGACATATCACCAGAACAGTAATACCAACTCCTTTTGCCGGCCTAGGTCAGCAACAACGCATTTCTGGACGATTTTGACTTCTGTAATACTAGTCAAAATGGACGGAGGTACGAAAAATTAATTTTAAATTTAATGATTAAATCTGATTTTTTATAAGTACCTATTTTGTGGTACGCTTCGCTCGTTTCTAAGTTGAGAAAAAATTAATAAATAAATAAAAACCAATAAATTACTGTCAGTTTTGCATTTTTGCTGCGTGTAAATAATTGCGACGTGGTTGCTTTCTTTATAGACATCCTGGGATTAACATATTCAATGTACAAAACACAGCTATAAATATTAATATTCAATAAGATTTTATATAAAACGTTTCAATGTTTTCGTGACTAGTAAAGGAAATCCAACATTCGCGCTGTATTTTGGTTTCAGAAAAAAAATTACTAATCGGAAAAACGATTGATTAAAAATGTCAAAGTTTCAGAGATACCAATCAAATAGAAAAAAATGGCTTTAAAATTAAATCCGACGCTTTTATTAGGAAAGTCTTTAGAAATTGGGTTCAAGTTTGAAGTCGGTCAGAATTAAACTCGGGCCATCCGAATTACAATCCCTATTATAGCAAATTGCTCTTTTCTTACTTTATGTTTGATAAGTCTCATTTCCACCGATTGTCTTAATGATTAAGAGCTATAATTAATATCTAAGCGCAATGCGCAAAAATGTTTATTATATGGCAACGTTTATTACCATTTCCAGCTATGCATAAGGCTTAATGCTTAAGAACTAAGAGCAATGCTTAAGAACAAAAGTTTGCAAACTCCAAGCTTTAAGGCGTAATGCCTAAGCGCAATTGTGAGATGGAAATACATATCTGTCATCTGTCTTTCTTTATTTTCTAATCTGAACTGTCAGCTGTCAGTCTATTTTACAAGTATAAAGTTTCTTTAATTTTTAGATATTGATATAGATGCCAAAAATTATGTATATGACATGTTAAGAAAAGAAGAATTACTCCTGCAATGACAGTCTGCTAGAGTTAAAAATAAAAAGGATAAAAAATGTGACATTTCTGTCGAATTAGTCACTAAACAAAGTAGCTGGAAATGGTATCCTAGTAAATTGTTATAATGCATTAAGCATTACGCACAAATCATTATGCATTAAAACTTTCGGTGGAAATGTGGCTTAGAATTAAACTTTCTTCTTTCTAACTTGTTAAAACTTTTTGTTACATACTTTTTAGAAAATCTTTATATCTACCTACAAAAGTTTAACTTTTTCTGTATTTTCTCAATTTTTTTCTGACAATGGAAACATCTTTTGTAGAACTATAGCCTATAAGACGAGAAGTATCAATACCCCAGTGTAAAAAAAATGTTTCTATTGGCCGTGAAAAAAAGTTTGCAGTTGTTTACAGAATCATATAGATTTACTAACCAAACAAAGAAAGATTCCAATGTCCCAGACGATATGCTTTCTTGCCGAAACACTTGTCTTCGAGGACCCTTTAACTAAAATCGATACATATTTGAAGAGTATTAAGCTTCAAATAGGGACCATTGGTTTAAAATTTCAAGAAGCGTACAAAAAATATTAACAGTAAGTATTTAAGTAATTATATCTTTTAGTCAATACGAGAATTCTAACGAAAGGAAAGAAATATGGGTTCCATTTAAAAAAAATGTAAGTTTGTGCTATATCTCGAAAATTTAGGGATAGAAAAATTGTTTTCGTACGCCAGTGGATAGAAAACAGAAATATCTTTTTTATTTGAAACATTTTTCTCGATTACTGATAGTTTAGAAGATATTTCAAAATAAAAATATCAACCAAGTTCACTTTTCCGCCATTTTCTAGTAACCTATAAGAATTTTTCTCAAAACAAACGCACATCTAACATGCCCCCCCAAAGGCGCACCACATGTCCTATTTAATCGAAGTTTTATTCCAATATCGGTCATACCGAATAGTTTTGCTACTGCAATCGAATCCCATTTGGATTCGGAACCAAGGAACGTATAGGTATAAATTAATATAACTGTGTATTCGGAATCGTATCTATTCGGAACTTGTTCCTACTACTAGTAAGAACACTTATTAGTACTGATATGTCGCTATTACCGATCTGGGAATAGAAGCAAATTGACACACTCAGAAATGAATAATAATAATAAATAAGTTGTGATGATATATACAGGGTGTTTCCTTTAAAACAACCAGAGCTTTTTTGTGCGAACTAACAACTTTAGAGAAAAATGTTTTATACCAAAAATATATACCTATATATATTTTAAATTTAGATATAAATATCTTTAAGTTGATATTTCATAAACTTTGCTTTAAATCTAGTGTAAATATCACGAAATCTTTGAAGATTAAATGAATTTAAAATTTAAATTTTATAACCGTTTATTAATGATAATAGTAAAAATAATTAATAAGTTTTAGTTTGTATATATGTAAGCTTAAGTATATTGTACATATGAGCGAAATTAAAACTATTAATTACCTTCATTAGCAAATTATTAGTTGCAAATATCATGAAAATTTGTAATGATATGAATATTAATTACTGTTTAATGAAACTGTTAATTAATTTTATGCATATATATTTCATGCAGTACGCTAATAAACATATTCAAATATACAGTTGGACCCAGAAATGGGTAATATGCCGTGATGATAAATTTTGATGTATTGGAACTAATTTTTCAGTTTGTCTTGAAGGGGATTTCAACACGGGCTGTTTTATTTCAAATCTAATATTTATTCGTTTATTTAATTTCATTTTATAATGTTTTTTTATTTTTTATATTATTACCATTTGCAGCAATTAAAATCAATAAACCGCCTAACGGCGAATGGGAACGTACAACCCTGTGCGAACCCTGTGATTTTTATTAACTACGGGTAATATGCTGGCTTTTTTGTAAACGTAATTGAAAGGCGTTTTATCGTTTTATGACGATCCTTTGATCATTTCACTGGCCGATATAAAAGAAAAGTAAAGCTGATATAGAATTATTGTTGGAAATCGTACATCATATTACATTATACTTTCTGTAATAGAAATTTAAACGTTCTTTTTAATCAGTCTAATACTCGTAAATACTATTTATACTATATATTATTAACTAGAATTTCTGCCTAGAAACTCATATACTGTGTATCTACTATCTAGCATCTACTTCACTGTCGTAATCGTAAAAAGCAATATAAATAGCAAACTAAAATTTTAGGTTAAGTATTTGTTTATGTTTGCCAGATTGTTGCAAATAGCAGTTGATGGTAACAAAAATGTTAATTGCACATTTAAAAGTTCATTTTCTAATTCTCTGTGTTTTTAGCGATGCTGACATTTAGGTTAAATTAAAATACGCATTCGATTCTATTGACAAAAAAGCAAAACATTATTTATTAAGTAATCTTCGTTAGTTGATTTAAATATGCATGAACTTAACCTTAAAATATATTTCTTCAAAAACCGCTGAAAATTGCAATTTTCTGAATGCGAGTATTATCTCAAATCTTTTGCAAGGTAGGTTTTATTGTATGCACTGGATTTTTACGACGCTGTTTTTCATTATGCCAAAAGTAAAGAGTTTCGGTAGAAGCTAAATCTGGACTAGAAGATAACCCTTAAAATGTCGGTCGAACTATTATCACCAGTTATTTGGCCCACAGTTTTTTAAAGTTTTAAGTATACAGGGTGTAAATGAAATAAGTGCATTAAATTTAACCAGTAATGTAACTCGATGAGAGCAACAATATTTCTTAATAACTTTTTTTTTCTAAGTCTTTTAGATTTTGAGTTAAAATTCTTTAAAGATTTGCTGCATATTTCGTTACCTATGCCCATGGAGAACAAATGGCTGCTGCTGTATTCAAGTGGGATATAAACAGCTCAAAAATTGTCGGTTATCGGTTACAATTGCAGTCACAGTAATTAATAAACGAATCAACGGAAATAACGTATATTATTAATTAATTCGTAATAGTACAATTTTTAAAATAAAGAAATTTAAATTTTGGATATCAAAATTATAAAGTTGTGGATTAAACCAGACTTTTGATCACCTGTGAATAGAGGAAGACAAGGAGGAACGAGGAAGAGCAAAAGCATAGTTATTAGGTTATGAGATGATTTATCGTCGACAAATCATAATAGTTTAAATACGTTATTCAAAAAATGTAAGTACAAACTTTTGTCCATTTAAACGAGGTACATGAGTACCAATAATTAGTCGTCCATTTATTGTTCCCGCTCAAACATTTTTTAATGACAATTTTTACAGCATTTTCGTCTTTTGAAATGTGTATTGTGCATAATAAATACACCTTCCCAAGTAAATTCAGTCTCATTAATGAACATTATGAGCCATTCCCAAAATCGAAGTCTGCTGAAAACATTGATCTTTTTGCACATGATATGGATACAACTGTTGCTTTATTTAAAATTGCCATATGTGACACTTCGTATTGTGATAAAGATGTACAAGATTCACAAATGTGCGAATATTAGGAACAGTATGATTTGGAAACGCTCCGTTTAAATGCGTTGGCAACTTTATAATACTGTCTTTATATCTACCACAAATTAAAATGTAGTAAAGATACGAATAAATAAATAAACCAGTAAGTAATTACAATATCTGTGTACTCGCTATTTGTAAACGTAAGCATTTTGACAGAATTTTACTTCATAAACAAGTTTATTACTAATGCCAAAATATAATTGCAACAACTGACAAAACTGTCAATTGCTAAAACAAAATTTTTCATAGCTATTGCTACTGCATTCAATTATTAGAAAAATAGGTGGAACGACTCGTCAATTTACGGGGTTGTAAAAATGCAAAAAAATGCGATTTCGAGAAAAAGTTATTAAGAAATATTGTTGCTCTCGTCGAGTTACATTACTGGTTAAATTTAATGCACTTATTTCATTTACACCCTGTATAAAGTAACCGAAAGAATTTTGTATTTTTTTAAACATTTGTTTAGATTTTATAATTTGTTGGAAAATACCGGCGGAATTATTACGAATTTGATCTCATAATATTCATAATTCTCTTTATATTCTACCTCGTTATCAACTGTGTATTAAAAATGTCATTGGGTTCCTTTGTAAATATATAAAATAACAAAAGCAGTTTTATTTATATAATTTATATATTATTGTTTTAGTAAGGCCATATAAATACGAAGCCACTTATGAATATTAATAAGAATCAAGCCAAAACGCATGGACTAAAGGTAATCGAACTTTAAATGACTGTTCCGAAAATATAACCCTTATCGTTGGTAAAAAAATCAAGATTATTTTACATTCAAATTTCTAAACCAACTCCAAATCGAAATCCCCCATTTTTAAAAATTCCATACATGAATATATTAGTTGAGAATTTATTCACATAGCCTACAGGAATGTTAAATAACAGCGCTTTGGAGTAGGAGCCCCCCTGTTCTAAAACAGCAGAATTCAGGAATTCCTTGTACAAAGATCTACTTCCCTTTGACGGTTTATTTCCCGAGGCTGTGAGAGAACTCGAAGGACGAGCAGTTTCACGCTGTCATGAGATCGCAGCATCAGAGGACAACCCTCTCACAGAGAGGAACGACAACTCCCTCCAATACTATCAATCGCAGGATAAGTGGATTTCCACGATTTATACAACTCTTACAACTTCTCTAAACTGTCATTTATAAAGTAAAATACTGTCGAATGAATTGTAGGTCTTACTGTTCCATTTTTTATTAACAAAACAAGTACATGTCTTTTAGCCCATCATCTGCTATAAATTAACAATGTTACATTAGATATAATAAAAATAATACAAAGTTTTCAACTCACCAACAACAGTAGAAAGACAATGGACATCAAATTTGGTTTAAGTTACAGTTTTCGTTTCAATTCAAATCCAGGATCTATTGATAAACATAGTAGGAAATAATAAAAAACGCAATGTTCTCCATGAATACAGGATAAACTCTGCCAAAAAAAGTATGATACGTGAATTTACAAATAAAAAATCTGATGTGGCCAACACAGTACCTCCCGCCATTTACAGCCCAAGTAACAAAAAATATTAAGTTAATCCTTAGTTTTACATTAGCGAATTTTACTCTAATTTTGATAGTTTATTTCTTACAATATAGTCTAATCTAATCCAAGTAACTACCTTTTTTTAAACCCCTCAATAGGATTAAATCTCAATTACTTAATAGGTTCACATTCACACACATCCATGCCTTAGTGGGATTCGAACCCAGAGCCCCGAGTTCACTCATGACTTATGTGGCGTTGCTCCAAACATTGAGCCAACGGAGATATAATAAAATAAAGATTAAATTTTAAATAGGGATAGAATAGAATTCACTAATTCAAAAATGAGGATTAGATTAAACATTTTTGTAAATCGTTAATTTTTATTAATCTAAAGATATACAGGGTGTAAATGAAATAAGTGCATTAAATTTAACCAGTAATGTAATTCGACCAGAGCAACAATATTTCTTAATAACTTTTTTTCTAAGTCTTTTAGATTTTGAGTTAAAATTCTTTAAAGATTTGCTGCATATTCCGGCGCGCGCCCATGGCAGCTGTCGTATTCAAGTGGGATACAAACAGCTCAAAAATTATCGATTATCGGTTACACTTGCAGTCACAGTAATTAATAAACGAATCAAAGAAAATAACATTTATTAATAATTAATTCGTAATAGTACAATTTTTAAAATAAAGAAATTTAAATTTTGGATAACAAAATTATAAAGTTTTGTACTAAACCAGGCTTTAATCATCTGTGAATAGTGGATGACAAGGAGGAACGAGGGGAGGAAGAGCAAAAGCATAGTGATTAGGTTATGAGATGATTATTTATCGTCGACAAATCATAATAGTTTAAATACGTTATTCAAAAAATGTAAGTACAAACTTTTGTCCATTTAAACGAGGAACATGAGTACCAATAATTAGTCGTCCATTTATTGTTCCCGCTCAAACATTTTTTAATGAAAATTTTTACAGCATTTTCGTCTGTTGAAATGTGTATTGTGCATAATAAATACACGTTCCCAAGTAAATTCAGTCTCATTAATGAACATTATGAGCCATTCCCAAAATTAAAGTCTGTTATGTGCTGAAAACAGAACTTTTTGCACATGTTACGGATATAACTTTTGCTTTTTTAAAAATTGTCATATGTGACACTCCGTATTGTGATGTGATAAAGATGTACAAAATTAACAAATGTGCGAATATTAAGAACATAATGATTTGGTGATGACTTGGAAACGCTCCGTGTAAATGCGTTGACAACTCCATGGCACTGTCTTTATGTCAACCGTGATGTCAAGAAAAATGTAGTACAGATACGAGTAAAAAAAATAAATAAATAAACCATAGGTAAGTAATTACAATGTCTGTGTACTCCCATTTTGACAGAATTGCCTTATAAACAAGTTTATTACTAAAGTCAAAATTTAATTGTAACAATTGATAGGACTGTCAATTGCTAAAACAAAATTTTTCATAGCTATTGCTACTGCATTCAATTATTACAAAAATATTTGGAACGACTCGTCAATTTTCAATTTACGGGGTGGTAAAAATGCTAAAAAAATATACATATATATATATATATATATATATATATATATATATATATATATATATATATTTACTTATGCTGGAAACTGTATTGAATTCCTTTTCTATTGTTCTATTTACTTTTTTCTTTTTAAAACGTTACTAATATTATTTTGAAATGATTAGTTCTTTGATAGTGACATTTATCTGTCACTTACATACATTTGAATAACTGCGTTTTGTTTGTTTAAAGCGTAGGCTCTGAGATTTAAATTATAGATAATTTTATAAATTTATCCATAAAATATATTGAAAAGTATTAATGCAAATCTATAGTATATTTAATAATCTTTAATTTTTATTATAACATTAATCTCGAAAAAATAACATTTGAAGGTATTTTTCGAAGAAAAACTATTTTGAGCTTCTAGTAAAGTGCCATTTCCGGTTATCCGATTTTCACCAAAATCTAATTTCCATTACAGAAAAAGTTCGAAATACCATGTGTCAAAGTTTTCTGAATAATAAATAATAAACATACATACAGACATCGTGAAAATGGAGTTCATATTAGTGTTAGCCATTTTGATGCTATTGACTTAAAAAAAAAAAAATATTATAAAATCTTTTTAAAGTCAGTCATAATACTACACTTTGCCAATATTGTAGATATAAACATCAAAATATAAAACTCAATCAAATGATTTGTAATTTTCTCGTAATAAGTACAACGCTAGAATTATTGAAAATAAAACACAGGGTTTATATTTTTTAGAATTTTATTTTCATGCACACAAAGCTTACTACAATCTACAAACTAGTTCATATCCTCCTTGTTGCACCAGAATCCCACGTGGAAGATATTCAAGTGAAAGTACATATATACTATTTCCGATACATCTCGTGCGGTCCATACTAGTTTACTTGTCGCTGGCACGTTACGTAATATAATTTTATGGACATCGCTCGTGAATGCGCCGAAAAGAGACGCCTACCGCAAACCGCCACCGTCGGTGATTAACCAAGTGTCACGTACACTACCGCTGGATCGTATCTTACTTGGAAATTCTCTCTCCTGTGTTCTCCACATCGTGGTTTTCATTAAATTAGTTTGTTGACCCTAAAAAATGTGGTAGCGGACAAAAAGTATGGTTTGTTGAAGCTGAAGGATTTTTTCTACGCACAGATATTTCTTTTTTATTTGGACGAGTATACGTCGTCACTGTTTTAATTGGAAGTAGATGTATATAAAGCAGACAAGAGGCATATATTTAATTAACTATGCTATAATGAGCTAAAGTGATATATTATACAAACTATAGTATAGAGCGAACATTTACTTTTTAAAGATAATGAACATATATTGACATGGATTATTTTCGAATCAGTCTTAAAATATTCGTAATATAAAAAAAATGTTTCAGATAAAATTTGTACATACAGTAGATTAAATTATATATTAAACAATTTCAAGGTCATATTTTTACTCAAATATGGGTAAAAAGTTCAAAGTTCTCAAAATTTCAGTTGTTAAAATTATTAAAAAACAAATGAAAAAATCTATTACAGATCATCATCTGCATATTTCTAATAGCATATTTGTTTCAGTTTTACTTATTTTTTTTCAATTTATTTTCTTCAAAAGCATATTAAACCATTTTTTTCGGATTGTATCAAAGCCAATTGTAACGTCGATATATAGCGAGATAAATAGTAATTTAACTAACCCGAAATAATTGGTTAAGAATAATTTTGAAAACATAATTAATAGATATTGAATCAAAATAAACAAATGATGATTTGTCATAAATTTTTTTCATTTGTTTCTTAATAATTTCCAATATTTTCACCTCAATAAATTAATAATTCGTCTTTTATTAATGTTTAAAACAAAAGAATGTACACTTGTTATATATCATTAAAAAGCTTATAAAATAAGCAAAAAGACGAGACTATTTGCAACATAGGTTCCCATTTAAAAAATCATAAGTTTGTGTTATATCTCGAGAGTTATTAAATTTTCAAAAACCCTAAGTACGCCATTTTATTCTATTTAAAAAAACGGTAAAAGTTTTGTATAACATTTTTTCTCTATAAATGTAAATACGATATGATGTATTTTTAAATGAGCGAAAACCGAGTTTTTGCCTGTAGCCCAGAAACAAAAGAAGATCGAAAATTATTGTGGTGACTATTAAACTTTTCTCGAAAAGTTGACCCTGTAATGTGCAAACGGTTTTGCTCTATCAATAATATTACCCGAGATACCTTAAAAAAACATCGAAAATGTAAATCGAAAAGTGGAACATGGGCGTTTAACATGAGAAATCAATTTTTCTTTGCGCAAACGATACATAATTATTTTATGCTAAAATATTTCAAATAAAAGTTATAGAGATTTGAATTCTGCATCTAAATAATAATAATAATAATAATAATAATAATAATAATAATAATAATAATAATAATAATAATAATAATAATAATAATAATAATAATAATAATAATAATAATAATAATAATAATAATAATAATAATAATAATAATAATAATAATAATAATTACTACGTTTACATGCAGTTTTGAAAATGGTTTCAGTTTTCAGTCAAAATTATGCCAAACTGTTTACATGCAGTTTTCAAAACAAGTTTAAAAATTGATTTGAAATCAGTTTCAGCGCATGCGCATTTAGCTGATGTAAGTGACAGATCCTCTTCACTCCAAATACTTTGTTTTGCTATTATTCCAATTATTTTTTATACTTTGTACCACTGCGCACTAAAACTACTCAACTGTCAGTATATTTGAAGGTTAGTAACACAAAGCGACAGAAACGTTATGCTCTGTACGCATGCGCAGTATCGAAACTAAATTTTAAGTGTTTACATGAGTAGTTTTGAAACTAGTTTTCAAGTCCAACCCATTAATTTTAGTTTTGGTTTGAGATAATTCAAAACCGTTTTGCCACAGTATACATGGCGTTTTCAAAACTAAAAACGTTTTAAAAACGGTTTCAAAACTGCATGTAAACTCAGTAAATAATAATAATAAGAATAATAAACTTTATGAATTTTTACACTGTAAAACAATTTATGGAAATGTCATCTTTGTTTTGTAATTGACGTTTACTATACACAATATAACCTGTGTCAACAGTAATAAAATTATTATTATTATAATTATTAACGTGCAATTAAAACTGTCACTTAACTGTAGAGGTTGTAGGATCGGGCCTTAGAATTTAAAATTTATTCAGGTTTGTTTTCATAATAATTTAAATTGCTTTAAAAAAATCTTTCATTTAAAAGACAATAATACTGTACAGATAATACTATAAAGATAATATATAGGTCTCAATATTCATTTAAGTTTTGGAAAAATTTCTTATACAAACATATTCATCAGAACAAATTATAAATCTAACTTACAGGTTCGCAAATTTTTTCGGATGGTTCTTGTATCTGACTTATAATATGTTAGGTTGTAGACCATACAATACAGAATTGTATCCAACCTAAGTGACGTACTTTCTATCAGCTGCTCCCAACATTTCGACACAGTACTCTTCACATTCCGTACGAGAAAGCCCTTTAGAAACCCACAGGTAAATATTCCAAGGTTAGAACTATCTTCTACTGTATTCTTTCAATGAATTGTCATTTGTCAAGCCACACATAAAAGGCGTGATTAACAATTTATAATTATTTTTAATTCCCCAAGTAACAGACGACAAATTGCTTTTTAAGTAGTCAATATTTATTAATCGAACAAAAATGATCTATTGGAAAATTCCAAAAGAAAGTACATAATACAATATTCAGAAAGTAGAAAATTGTTTCTAAATATGACTGTTACATTCACGTTTATAGTCTATATATTACACTTTCAAAAATAAAAATACATTCCCAATATGATTAAGATTTTAATAATTTTTTGCAATCAGCGGTGATAAAGAGAAATTATAAACGTTTCTAAAAATTATAATATTGAATCTTCTCTTTCCTGTATTCAAAGCTCATATAGGAATAACAATTCTGTAATTATATGCCAATAGCAGAAATGTCACTTTATCAAATTTGAGGAAATATTTTGACTTCACCTTATATCATATCATTTATTTTTTTATTTTATTTTAATTTTAATTATTGAAAATACGTGGTTTTAAGTTTCACAATTATTTTATTTTGATTACGTTTCGCTACAACATTAGCATCATCAGATCTTCCTTAACGTAAAATAGTAAATGTATAAATATGTCTAAATTAAAGAAATCTTTTGTTTTTGATTAATTTGAACTGCCAAAAAAGAAATCTGTGGCCAACACATGACCTCCCATCAATTTCATGTTTGAAATAACGAGCTTTAAGTAAAGTATCACTTCCAGTTGATCGTTTGTAAACAAAAACTAATTTGTTGTTCCAATAAATATAAAAGTCTGTAATACAAAATTTTGGATTATATTTTATAATGTTTTTCCTCGAAAATTTGTTAAGAGCTCCAAATTAAGTACCACTTCCGGTTTATCATGTAGGTATAATCAAAATCTAATGTTGTTTCAAATTATACACGCTTTTAAATACCAAATTTGAGAAGTTTTCAATCATGTTTTACTATATTTTTTCAAAAAAATCTGTTTTTAGCTTCCTGTATAGTAGTTTATCAATTTTAGAAAACATCTAGTATGTCGTTCTCATTAATATGTCTTAAATACCAAATTTGAAAAGTTTTGGATTGTATCAATTTATTTATCCCGAAAATCTGTGCAGAGCTTCAAATAAAGTATCATTTCCGGTTTATCCATGTTAGCCAAAGTCTAATATGTTGTTTCCCTTAATATAAAAGTCTTAAATACTAAATTTGACAAGTTTTGGAATATATCCTATTATATTTTTCACGAAAATCTGTTCAGAGCTTGAAGTAAAGTAGCACTTCCGATTTATCAATTTTAGAAGAAATCTAACATGTAGTTCTCATTAATATAAAAATCTTAAATACCAAATTTCAAAAGTTTTGGAATATATCATAATATATTTTTCACGAATATCTGTTGAGAGCTTCAAATAAAGTATCACTTCCGGTTTATCAATTTTAGAAAAAATCTAACATGTTCACATTCATATAAAAATCTTATATACCAAATTTGAAACGTTTTGGAATATATCATTATATATTTTATCACGAAAATCTGTTGAGAGCTTCAAGTAAAATATCACTTCCGGTTTATTAATTTTAGAAAAAATCTAACATGTCGTTCTCATTAATATAGAAATCTTAATTACCAAATTTGAAAAGTTTTGGAATATATAATATATTTTTCACGAAAATCTGTTGAGAACTTCAAGTAAAGTATCATTTCCGGATTATCAATTTTAGCCAAAATTTAATATGTTCTTCTTCATATAAAAGTCTTAAATACTAAATTTGACAAGTTCTGGAGTATATCATATATTTTTCACGAAAATCTGTTCAGAGCTTCAAGAAAAGTGTCACTTCTGGTTTATTAATTTTAGTCAAAATCTAATATGTTATTCCATTTGATATAGAAGTATTAAATACTACAATTGAAAAGTTTTGGATTATATTTTAATATAGTTTTACATTAAAAACTGTAATGGGCTTCAAGTAAACAGTCATTTCCGGTTATCCAATTTTACCCAAAATCTAATCAACTCTTTATATGAATGCAGAAAGCTTAAATACAGAAAATAGTAATATTTGAAATTTTGTTATAAGAGTTATCGTGGACGAAAAAAATCGTCACACACACACACAGACATCATCGTAAAAATAGTAAAAACGTGTTGTGGGGACCCTAATTCGTGCTTATTTACTGAAAACTCATCATCGAATTTTTGGCACGATTACATTACCTCTCCACTCCAGCAATGAGTGCCCGTGAGGTGACGCCTGGTAAACGCCCGCACGGTACAAATATGTCATCATCATTACCGATATCTGCGTACAAAGCAGATTGGCACACCCAGCAATGGGTAATATGCCGTGATGATATATTTATTTATTTATTACATTACCTCCCTTACCTACGGTATGACGGGAGGTAAAAATTAAAACAATGTATTATAGGGACCTTTATAACTTTCATAATTTGAAATATAAAACATAAATCATTTGCGGCTGTTTTCGGTTGATTATTGCCTGAGATAACATTTTCAAGATCGGAATATTTGATGTGTAACAATTCCCATTCTGATGAATCAAATAACTAACATAAATTCCGAGTAGTGCACAATTCCGAATTGCGACACGAGCGCTTTTAAATTCATATCTACAAATTGGAGCACTCTCGGCGCGTAGAAAGTTTTGATAGATGTGGAAATTTGCAAACGAGTGAAAAAGAGATCGGCGAACTGAACGCAACTCACAGAGAATGGAATTTGACTTCGGAGAAAGATTCTGAAATCTGAAATGGAACTATGCTACGCTTCACTTTTCGGATCACTACATTTCGTGACAATGAAGGTTTCTTTTTTAGTTCTGTTCGCTTATGGCAAATAGACTGCTGAAATGTGTCAGCTTTTTTATTCAGTAGGTACCGTTCTGTGAACTACAAATTGATGATATTTAATTCTTATTTGATCTACTGGTTCTATCTAACTATTATTTTTTATTTCCAAACTTAAAAAATCTGATGTGGCCAGCACATTACCTTCCATCATTTCTATGTATTTTGTATAAATGTCATACAGAAAGTTCCTTGCAAAAGATTATATTTCTTGTACATTACCTTAAGGCAGTTGTATGTATTTTATACAAATTCCATACAGAAAGCAAAAGATCCTATATTTCCAGTAAAATTATAATACTGTCAACTGCACTTGACATTGACACCTTTCAATCAGAATTTTCTTAATACATCAGCTGTTTCCAGAGTTATAGCATAGCTAGCTAATATATGATGTTTAATTTCTTTATAATTTTTTAACTCTATATCCATTTAATATGAAATATAAAATGCATTCAAATCGCATAGAGAATAAAATATTCTTTAATATTTATAATAACATCAAATGTGAAAAAATGATATTTAACATCGTTTTTTCAAGAAAAACTGTTAAAATCTTCAAATGAGGGTACTTCCGGTTGACCAATTCTAACCAAAATCTAATCAGCTCTTCACATAGATGTAACGAAGAGGAATACGAAAGAATTATAATTTTTTGAATTGTAGTATGAAAGTTATCGTAGACGAAAATTTTGTTACACACACACACACAGACACACATACACACACACACATACAGACATCATCGTAAAAATAGTAAAATCGTGTTCTAGGGACCCTAAAACGTGCTTATTCATCAAAAACTCACCACCGAATTTTTTGACCAAAGACAATACCTTCCTTACCTATAGGTGACGGAATGTAAAAAACAATAAATTTAAGAATGATGAAGAAAGTAAGCTGCAATAGGGGATTCCACAATTTTTACCTTCCGCTACCCTTGGTAAGGGAGGTACAGGGATCGTGCTAAAAATCGCATATCGTCATTTTGGTAAATGACCACGTTTTAAGGTCCCTATAATCCAATTTAAACATTTTCACTATGATGTCTGTGTGTATGTGTGTGTGGATCCTCCACTCTAACTCAAATACTATAATTAAGAAAATTTTGAAACCTTGTATTTCGAACTTTTTCTGTAATGGAAAGAGCCCATTAGATTTTGGTGAAAATCGGATAACCGGAAATGGCACTTTACTAGAAGCTCTAAATAGTTTTTCTTCGAAAAATACCTTTAAATGTTATTTTTTCGACATTTATGTTATTATAAAAATTAAAGATTATTAAATTTTCTACAGATTTGCATTAATACTTTTTCTACATATTATATGGATAAATTTATAAAATTATCTTTAATTTAAATCTCGGAGCCTACGCTTTAAAGAAACAATACTCCTTGGCAGTTATTCCAATATATGTAACTGACAGATAAATGTCACTGTCAACGAACTAATCATTTCAAATTAATAATAGTATCGTTTTAAAAAGGAAAAAGATTAAAAAAAATTGAACAATAGGAAAGGAAATCAATACAGTTTCCAGCATAAGTAAATATGTAGGTATGTATTTAGATTAACGTTTCGCAAAAAAGTTTAAGCTAATTCTCATTTTTGGATTAGTGAATTCTATTTTATCCAGGTATTTATAAAATTTAATCTTCATTTTATTATCAAAAATGTAGTTACTTGGATTAGATTAGACTATATTTTAAGAAATAAACTGCCAAAATTAGACTAAAATTCGCTAATCCAAAAATAAATAAATAAATATATCATCACGGCTTATTACCCATTGCTAGGTGTGCCAATCTGCTTTGTACACAGATATCGGTAATGATAAAATATTTGCACCATGCGGGCGCTTACCAGGCGTCACCTCATGGGCACTCATTGCTAGGGTGGAGTGTGCACCACAGGGGTCAATTTTGTGCCATTGGAAATATTTGGTCGGAATTGAACCCGGTTCCCCAGATTCGCAACCTGACACTCATGCACGCAGCTACGAGACCTCATGGGGTCTCAAAAATAAAGATTAGCTTAATCTTTTTTGTGACTCGGGCGCTACATGGCGGGAGGTATTGTGTTGGCCACACCAGATTTTTAAAATATAATTTCATCTGAACGTATAAGTAAAACTAAGACTGTCGGTGAAAATCCGGTAAAAAAATTCTTATAAATAAGCGAGTTATAGTCGTCCGAAATTTGAAAATATAGATGTGACGTCACGAATATAAGTTTTTATATCAAACTATTTTCTTCGTCGACCTAAATTGTATTTATAAAAAATAAATGAATATTATTATACTATACAAGTCTACATGATTTATAATTGGAAATGTATTTAAATTATTAAGTTTAATGCAAAATATTTATATTCAAATAAAAACTGTTTGAGAATTGCACTACTGGACTGATAGCCACGCCTCCGTTATTTAAATTTCTGTAGTTCCATTGGTAGTAGACTCCGCCCCTAACTGGGTATTCGTTATATATTTATAGGCCGTCTTTGAGTCGCCAATCAAAATAATATATATGGAATTCATATGAGTGACGAGCTGCTATAACAAAAATCCCTTTATTTCCAAAGTATTTCAATTATGTCGTTTTATTTCTTTATTAATAATTATTATTAAGCATATACTTTCAATATTATCTCCTAATTTCTCTTAAATCAATTGCGCTGTAGTTCCCTATTTAGGACTACATATTTTGATTCGAAAAGCAAGACTTTTTGTACATGTAAATTTTTTAATAGAACTAAAAAGTGTATGTTTTAATGATTTATTTTAAATTTCAAACTTAGATATATTCTTGTAATTAATATGCATAGAATAATATGCGACAGATTTGATTAATAATCACGCTATAAATTTCAGGCTGACGCGATGAAAATAAAACGCCATAAATTTGAATCGATGCCAAGATTTTGTCATTACCATATCCCTAATATCCATCTATAATTACCGAACATATTTACAAATTTGAATTAAATTTCTGATTAAAATATGATGGCAAAAAACAGAACATGCCTAGATATGTGTAATGTATAATAAAAACACAACTCAGAAGTAAAACGTTAAAGTCGACAAGCGTAACAATTTAAAATAATAATAGACTTCTTTATGACATAAGATAAGAAAGACGAAGATATAGAAAAAAGAATAAAAGAAATGTGACATCCGGCTCGAAACATTTGAAGCCCAAGAACAATATGAAGATGACAGTTCTGGTAATTTGGAAATGAGAGTGTTTAGAAAGTAAATTGTTTCACAGCTAAAGAAAACCAATTTCTTCTAAATGCACCTCGAGTGCAGTCAACTTTCAACGCAGCGTGAATGGCATTATGAACTTTTTCCGACATTTTTTCTTTTTGGGGCATTCTATCTGAAAGAGTTTAGAAAACGCAGCTGTAGGTGACAGCCACGATTTTCATATGAAATAGAGAAACCATTCGACGATTTATGGGAACGTGTACTGAGATCTGTAATTGCCGCGATAACAATAATATAATACATACTTATTTAAGCCGTGGAGAAATGTTTAAATTATTGTTTTATGTTTTAATCATGTAGCTTTCCAAAGGAATTTCACCCGAAGTTGCGGAAAGGATAATAGACAAACAAACAAACAATTACTTATTGCAATATAATTATGCTCGGTATAGGAAATCAGTGGTTTTTGACTATTATCTATATGTATACACTTGTTTATATTGATGAATTTAAGACAAAAAATCTGGTGTTGCCAACACAATACCTCCCGCCATTTGCAGCCCGAGTCACAAAAAAGATTATGTTAATCCTTATTGTGGGTAGGTGATAATAGTCTCAAAATAAATGCCACCAAATCATCTATGTCGGTAATTGGCACCTCCTCTGTTGAGACAATGCCACCTTAATTCCAAGTCTTTTTATCAAAACGTTAGGAATGAGTTTGGATAAGGATCTTAATTTCAGACAACACTTAAGCAACAAATTACAAGCAGCTAGAATTAAACTCCGATATTTATATCAATTTAGACATATGCTGTCCACTGATATCAAACTTCGTTTAGTAAATTCTCTAGTGCTTTCTATTATGGATTACTGTGCCTGTTGTTATGTACCTCATCTTACGCAAATAGATAAGAGAAGAATTACTATCTTACAAAATTCATGTCTTCGTTTTGCCTATGGTGTCCGCAAATATGATCATATCTCAAGCTATAGAACTTTGGCTAATATGGATAATATTGAAACTCGTGTCAAGAAATTTTACATGTGCCTAGTCCATAAAATCAAACTTTCAGGTACTCCATCTTACTTATTCAATAAATTAAACTTGAAGCATTATGACTATGGTTCACGTACCAAAGACTTATACGCTGTGCCATCTTTTAAAAAAGCTCAATTTAAGAGTTCGTTTTCTTATCTAGCACCTATGTTGTATAATATTCTCCCGTATTATTTGAAATCTCTCTCGATTTCTTCATTTGTGTACCACATTAAACATTCTCTTACCCTTCGTGATTTAATTATTTGAAACAGTTTTTGACATCTTATGTACATCGTATTCATGTTTATACTTTATGTATGTATTTTTGTATTCAGTTACCCTTCGTGATATAATTATTTGAAACATTTTTTGACATTTATGTACATTATATTTCTGCTTATACTTTATGTAAGTATTTTTGTATTGCTTTTGTTTGACATTCATTTCATTTAATTTTGTTATAATATTTTGTTGTATCGGTTAGGTGGAAGAGCAGCATTTGGCTGAACCTCGCCGTTGACGTGGGTCAATAAAGCTTATTATTATTATTATTATTATTATTATTATTATTATTATTATTATTATTATTATTATTATTGAATTACCAAATTTTACTCTAATTTTGACAGTTTATTTCTTAAAATTTAAAATATAGTCTAATCTAATCCAAGTAACTACCTTTTTTAAAACCCCTCAACAGGATTAAATCGCAATTACAGAGTGGGTTCACATTCACACGCATCCATGCCTTAGTGGGATTCGAACCCAAAGCCCCGAGGGCACTCATTACATGAGGCGTTGCTCTAACCATTGATCCACCGGAGCTATAAAAAATGAAGATTAAATTTTAAATACCGGGATAGAATAGAATTCACTAATCCAAAAATGAGGATTGGCTTAAACATTTTTGTGAATCGTTAAGTTTTATTAATCTAAATACATACCTACATATTTACTTATGCTGGAAACTGTATTGAATTCCTTTTCTATTGTTCTATTCACTTTTTTCTTTTTAAAACGTTACTAATATTATTTTGAAATGATTAGTTCTTTGATAGTGACATTTATCTGTCAGTTGAATACATTTGAATAACTGCGGTTTGTTTGTATAAAGTGTAGGATCTGGTATTTAAATTATAGATAATTTTATAAATTTATCCATAAAATATATAGAAAAAGTATTAATGCTAATCTATAGAAAAATTAATAATCTTTAATTTTTATAATAACATTAATCTCGAAAAAATAACATTTAAAGGTATTTTTCAAAGAAAAACTATTTTGAGCTTCTAGTAAAGTGCCATTTCCGGTTATCCGATTTTCACAAAATCTAATGAGTTCTTTCCATTTTATAAAAAGTTCGAAATACAAGGTTTCAAATTTTTTTGATTGATAGTATTTGAGTTAGAGTGGAGAATACACACATACGTACATACACCGACATCATCGTGGAAATGTTAAAATTGGATTCTAACCTTAAAACGTGGACATTTACTAAAATCTCGATATGCGATTTTTAGCACGATCCGTATACCTTCATTACCAAGGGTAGCGGGAGGTAAAAAGAATGTACCCACATTAAAAATGTTTTATTACAAACCACAACGGAGTATTCTACTATTCCTAACAAAAGTGCATCTATTTATATTGATTAATATAACATTATACATAAGAGTGTCAGATTAAGATAAGACTTACATATTTGTTCAGAATAGAGCCATTAAATAGGTATTAAAAATTACAACAAATGGTTAAGTCACTTAATTCTGTTGATTTTATTCTAATGGCTGGTTTATGATGAATTTAATTTATAAATTTAGATTTACAAATTTAGATTTGAAATTTACGATTTATCTTACTGGTTTATAGTGAATTTAATGATTTGAAATATGCCCAATCAACTTACGTGGTTTGACAGAAATGGGAAGACAGTTATATGCTATTTATCATTTTTATCATAATCAATCTGTATTATTCTATAGATAATATTAATAATATATCCATATTTTCAGAATCCATTTGTCAAATAAAAATTAAATAGTTTCAACTGCCATTTTCCCCACCAAAAATCATTGTTTGAAATACTGTGAAATGATTGTACGCATTTACAAATTTACATTTAGAATATAAAATATGGTGATATTTTAAATGTAAATTCTAAATCATAAATTTCTTAAATTCATCATGAACCAGTAAAGGCAGATATGTACAATTTATATTTATAAATTTAAGTTCGTAAATCTAAATTTGTAAATTAAATCCATCATAAACCAGCCATAATAACTGACGTCTGACAAGTGAAATTTTTTTCGCTTTTGTAAACTAGCTGTGCATTATGACCAATCAGAAGGCAGAATTTATTTCCTTATCTAATCCAACTCTATTTAAAAAATGCGTACAATTCATTTTTCTGTAACTGTTATTTGAAGTATTTTTCTCTAAAATACATGACTGTCTAAGAAAAAACAATGCTAGTCAACTGCTCCCTAAACATATTTATGGCTTGTTCCATTTAAGCCATTCGTATTGTATTATATATAGAGCATGGGGCATAATTTTGAGCTCTCTGATTGACTGAAATTGGAGTCATGAGACAAGTTTGCCCAATGTAATTTCGACTACTTACAACTGGCGCTGATACGAGCTTGGAACATTTCTCATTTTTACCTTCCGTCACCTTTAGGTAAGGAATGTATTGTCTTGGGTCAATAAATTCGGTGGTGAGTTTTTGATGAATAAACACGTTTTAGGGTCCCTACAATACGATTTTACTATTTTTACGATGATGTCTGTATGTGTGTGTGTGTGTGTGTGTGTGTGTATGTAACAAAATTTTCGTCTACGATAACTTCCATACTACAATTCTAAAAATTATAATTCTTTCGTATTTCTCTTCGTTAAATCCCTGTGAAGAGCTGATTAGATTTTGGTTAGAATTGGACAACCGGAAGTACCTTCATTTGAAGATTTTAACAGTTATTGTAAATATTAAAGATTATTTTATTCTCTATACGATTTGACTGCTTTTTATACTTAGATAATATTAAATGGATATAGAGTTAAAAAATTATAAAGAAATTAAATTTCATAAAGTAGCCATAGCTATGGAAACAGCTACTATATTAAGAAAATTTTTATTGAAAGATGTCAGTGTCAAGTGAAATTGACATGGTGTGTTTGTTTTATAATTTTACTGGAAATATAGGATCTTTTGCTATAAATTTTCTGTATGTAATTTGCATAAAATACATGCAACTGCCGGAAGGTAAAGTACAAGAAATATAATCTTTAGCAAGGAACTTTCTGTATGAAATTTGTACAAAATACATAAAACTGACGGAAGGTAATGTGCTGGCCACATCAGATTTTTTATCTATGAATATGTCTTTTTCATATAAAAATAATTTTGTAGATGCGTTGCTTTCAAATTGTATACATTTGTTTTTATTTCTCTCACTTTCTAGCTGTGCGCAAGCATTATTCTACCAACGTTTTCTAAGATGTCCCAATGAAACCAATTTAGCTAGTTCAAGGAGACTCCGTAATTGGACTCTCTAAATTTAGATAGTTTGCATGCCTGTTCAGTCTCTGTTTCATTACCTTTCCTTGCTATCAAATATTAAACATACAAATTATATATTCACGCCATTTCTTTCCTGCAATGAGAACGATCTTTTTATTCCTGCAAAATCGTATTGGAGGCAATTATTATCGTATAGTATAAGCTATGAATGGAATTTATGTTTTGAATTCTTGTGTTATATTTTCTAAATATCTAAAGATTACCTGGATTTTGATCAGTACCTTGTATTAACATATTAATTACATATCTTTTTTACCTTCCGTCACCTTTAGGTAAGGAAGGTATTGTCTTTGGTCAAAAAATTCGATGATGAGTTTTTAATCAATAAGCACGTTTTAGGGTCCCTAGAATACGAATTCACTATTTTTACGATGATGTCTGTATGTGTGTGTGTGTGTGTGTGTGTGTATATACTTCTTCGTTACATCCATATGAAGATCTGATTAGATTTTGGTTACAATTGGTCCACCGGAAGTACCATCATTTGAAGATTTTAACAGTTTTTCTTGAAAAAACTATGTTAAATATCATTTTTTCACATTTAATGTTATTATAAATATTAAAGAATATTTTATTCTCTGTACGATTTGACTGCATTTTATACTTAATATTAAATGGATAAAGAGTTAAAAAATGATAAAGAAATTAAATTTCATAAAGTAGCTATAGCTATGAAAACAGCTACTATTTCAAGAAAATTCTGATTGAAAGATGTCAGTGTCAATTGAAATTGACATAGTGTGTGTCTTATAATTTTACTGGAAATATAGGATCTTTTGCTTTCTGTATGCGGAATTTGTATAAAATACATACAACTGCTTTAAGGTAATGTACAAGAAATAATAATAATAAATCTTTTATTTCTGCAGATACATTACACTGTATATAGAAAACGTCACAAAATAATAATTTAAGACATAAATTTTCTGTATGAAATTTGCATAAAATACATGCAGCTGCCGGAAGGTAATGTACAAGAAATAGAATATTTAGCAAGGAACTTTCCGTATGAAATTTGTACAAAATACATAGAACTGACGGAAGGTAATGTGCTGGTCACATCAGGTTTTTTAAGAATGATACCAGAACGAGCATTATATAAATTTACTGTTAAATACACAAATAATAGATAACATTTCTTGTACGTTGATGATTGTTAATAAGATATAAGTTATTACATTAATTAATTTATCTAACAGTTATTTGAGACTAAGTATGTATATGAAATTTTATGTAAATTGCAGATAAACTAATGTATCTAGATGGTCGCATCATAAAGCTTAAACTCTAGCAAATTGATGAAATAGAAGAAGTTCTATTTACCGTCAATTTTTAGGGAACTTTTTGGTTACTTTTCGAATGCCAACTCATCAGGGGCGTAAACTACGTTGGTGCACGGACACACATGCACCCTTAGAAAGTAAAATTTTGCTCTAACATTTTAATTATATTTGATACATTGTAAAAATAAATTGTGAATCTTCTCAAGTTTCTGCCTAAATCGTTACAGATATCACAACTTACGCATGGAGACAGAAAAGTTTACAATTGAATGTATCATTGTCGTGACACCTGTTGCATACACTAGTGGTTCACTAATAATAACAAATATCATCTTAAAAGATGACATCCATATGTATTATCATAGCAAATTTTATTCAAACCGGTCTGCCATAAGCAATTTTGGGCAGAGGAATCTGTGTTTAAGCCATGTATACGTATTATAGAGATACCTACCCTGTATATAAATATTATATGTTATTTTTTTGTAATAGATATTAATTTTATTTTTGTTAAATGTACACATAATTTAATACATATATGTATAATAAAATAAGTATCTTATCTCTTTAATTGTGTCTGCTCTTACTTGGTGAATATACAATTCATTTTAAATTTTAATAATACTTGGTTTTATGTTTCACAATTATTTTATTAGATTACTAGTTTCGCTATAACATTAGCATCATCAGATCTTTTTATCGTTTAATTATAAATATATATATATATATGTCTAAATTATATCAAATAAATATAAAAATGAAATGTCAAAATGTCAATAAATGTTTTTTTAAAATAATTTTTGTTTTTAAATTTTTTTGAAAAATTATTTTAAAAAATTACAAAGTTCAAAAATATTAATATACACAAATAAATTATAACATAAATTTTATAATGTTTCTAGAAACTTCATTAATGGTGAATTATTGAGGCTTGTCTGTTCATTTAGAATATTTTCATTATTCTTTATTGCTTTACCAATTTCTATAGCTTCTAAAAAATCTAATCTTGGTCCTTTAGTTTCTACATGTAAAATTTCGGGTTTAAAATTGCTAGTATGATTTTCTTATATTAAATGATTGGAAAATGTTGAGTCTGACTTTTTGTTTAAAAATGACTTTTTATGTTCATTTACCCTTATATTAAAATTTCTTCCTGATTGACCTATGTACACAGCATTACATTTTTCACAATTTAATTTATATACACCTGATTTTGTTTGAATATTCATTTTTTCTTTAACATTTCTTATATGTTTTCCTAAATTATTATATGTTTTGAATGCAATTTTGTAGTTATCATTTGTATTTTTTATAATGTTTGCTATTTTATTGGATATTGTACCTATGTACGATAATTTTATAAATATGTTTTCTTTTTGTTCATTGTCATTGTAAATGTATTTTGCATAATTTTTTAATTTTGTTTTTTGAATTATATTGTCTATAATATTTGTATTATAACCATTATTCCTTGCTATATTTTTGATTATTTTTACTTCTGTTTCATAATTTTCTTTACTTAATGGAATTTTGATTAATCTGTGAATCATACTATAAAATGCTGATAGTTTTTGTGTTTTTGGGTGATTAGAAGATTTGTGGATTATTGTATCTGTTTGAGTTGGCTTCCTGAAAATTTTAAATTCATGTTTATTGTTATTATGTTTTATTGTTAAATCTAAGTAATTAATTTGTTTATCTTTTTCTACTTCTAAAGTGAATTTAATATTATTGTGAATTTTATTTATTATTTCTAAAAATTTATTAAGTTGTCGTGTGGTTTCCGTCCAACATATTAAAATATCATCTACATATCTAAACCAGTATTTTATATATTTTGATGAATCAGTTTTTAATATTGTTTTTTCTAAATTGTCCATAAAAATTTCTGCTAATAAAGGTGATATTGGTGATCCCATTGCTAAACCTTGTGATGTGGTGTAATAATTGTTATTAAATTGAAAATAATTTTGATCTGTACATACTTTAAATAAAGTTAAATATTCCTCTGTGATTACAGGATTGGTGTTTTGGTGTTCTAATATTTCTTTCATTAACGTTAAGCATTCATTTGGTGGAACATTTGGGAACAAATTAACCACATCAAGTGAAATTAGTTTATCATTTGGATTTAACTGTATTTTGGATAATTTATTACTTAATTCTATTGAATTTTTTATTGAATGTTCTGCAACGAAATTTGTTTGTTCTAAAAATGATTTCCTGACTAATATGAATCCACAACCACCAATATTATATGGACAACCAAAATTACATAAAGCCAACATACCTATTAGACCAGTATGCTCTTATAATAATGCTCCGTGTTACAAATTAGCAAAATATATTAACAAATCATTTTTAGAGCAAACAAATTTCGTTGCAGAACATTCAATAAAAAATTCAATAGAATTAAGTAATAAATTATCCAAAATACAGTTAAATCCAAATGATAAACTAATTTCACTTGATGTGGTTAATTTGTTCCCAAATGTTCCACCAAATGAATGCTTAACGTTAATGAAAGAAATATTAGAACACCAAAACACCAATCCTGTAATCACAGAGGAATATTTAACTTTATTTAAAGTATGTACAGATCAAAATTATTTTCAATTTAATAACAATTATTACACCACATCACAAGGTTTAGCAATGGGATCACCAATATCACCTTTATTAGCAGAAATTTTTATGGACAATTTAGAAAAAACAATATTAAAAACTGATTCATCAAAATATATAAAATACTGGTTTAGATATGTAGATGATATTTTAATATGTTGGACGGAAACCACACGACAACTTAATAAATTTTTAGAAATAATAAATAAAATTCACAATAATATTAAATTCACTTTAGAAGTAGAAAAAGATAAACAAATTAATTACTTAGATTTAACAATAAAACATAATAACAATAAACATGAATTTAAAATTTTCAGGAAGCCAACTCAAACAGATACAATAATCCACAAATCTTCTAATCACCCAAAAACACAAAAACTATCAGCATTTTATAGTATGATTCACAGATTAATCAAAATTCCATTAAGTAAAGAAAATTATGAAACAGAAGTAAAAATAATCAAAAATATAGCAAGGAATAATGGTTATAATACAAATATTATAGACAATATAATTCAAAAAACAAAATTAAAAAATTATGCAAAATACATTTACAATGACAATGAACAAAAAGAAAACATATTTATAAAATTATCGTACATAGGTACAATATCCAATAAAATAGCAAACATTATAAAAAATACAAATGATAACTACAAAATTGCATTCAAAACATATAATAATTTAGGAAAACATATAAGAAATGTTAAAGAAAAAATGAATATTCAAACAAAATCAGGTGTATATAAATTAAATTGTGAAAAATGTAATGCTGTGTACATAGGTCAATCAGGAAGAAATTTTAATATAAGGGTAAATGAACATAAAAAGTCATTTTTAAACAAAAAGTCAGACTCAACATTTTCCAATCATTTAATATAAGAAAATCATACTAGCAATTTTAAACCCGAAATTTTACATGTAGAAACTAAAGGACCAAGATTAGATTTTTTAGAAGCTATAGAAATTGGTAAAGCAATAAAGAATAATGAAAATATTCTAAATGAACAGACAAGCCTCAATAATTCACCATTAATGAAGTTTCTAGAAACATTATAAAATTTATGTTATAATTTATTTGTGTATATTAATATTTTTGAACTTTGTAATTTTTTAAAATAATTTTTCAAAAAAATTTAAAAACAAAAATTATTTTAAAAAAACATTTATTGACATTTTGACATTTCATTTTTATATTTATTTGATATAATTTAGACATATATATATATATATATATATATATATATATATATATATATATATATATATTTATAATTAAACGATAAAAAGATCTGATGATGCTAATGTTATAGCGAAACTAGTAATCTAATAAAATAATTGTGAAACATAAAACCAAGTATTATTAAAATTTAAAATAAGTATCTTATTTTTACTGTATTATTTGGATTTATAAAAACATATAGGTACCCACATTTAAAAAAAAATAGTGTACCCACAGCCAAAGTGAAAAGTTTACGCCTCTACAACTCATAGAATTTCACATTTAAAATTATACTTCGTGTTTCTAACTTCTAACAAATTATTTCTAGTAAATCAAAACGATGGGAAAATAATGCAATTGTGTAAAATAAAATTACATTCCTGTACTTCAGAGACAGTTGCGCATTTCCAATAGAAAAGTCAGCGATAAATATTTGTACCTGCCAACAGGACCCTTGTAGTGTAAAAATACGCTTGTAATATAGCAAATTTTTTATTCATAAACATTCGAATTTTAAATGGCACAAAATTCACCTCTGTGGTGCACTCTCCACGCCAGCAATGAGTGCCCGTGAGGTGACGCCTGGTAAACGCTCGCACGGTACAAATATGTCATCATCATTACCGATATCTGCATACAAAGCGGATTGGCACACCCAGCAATGGGTAATATGCCATGATGATATTTATATATATATATATATATATATATATATATATATATATATATATATATATATATATATATATATATATATATATATATATTCGTTATCTGTAACAATCGTAAAATCCATCATAATATTTAACGACTCGAATTTCGGCTATAATACGTATAACGGCGCGTTAAATAAGAATTTTTTCATTTGTTGAAATTCGATGCATGTAATTTTGACATTGACATATCAAGTGTACATTTTAATTTATTACAATGGACCTTTCCAATTTAAAGAGATAGAAGATATGCGCAATGGGGATCTGCGCGTAGTAAGAACAACTGAGATCTATGACGTTTGATTCTAAAAAAATTAGACGTAAAATGTAAGATCTTATCGAAATAAGTTACAAAAGCTTTTATTGAAGTCAAAATGTCTAACGATGCAAATTTTCACTGAGAATACATGTATTTTAATGACTGCAATATTCTTGACGTTTCGTTTGACAGCCCAACTGGCAGTTGTTCGCGCCATTTTCTTACTATTTGCAGCGATAGAAAGAGATAGCCCTTAAATTGGAAAGGTCCATTGTCATAAGATCTTCAATTTTATTTGTCAATGCATCTAAACTTGAATTCAATCGTTTGTCAGAAATTCTTTCCGAAGACTGTCCTTTTAGGAGGAAATCATTAATTTACTAGCAAACATCTGGTTCTGCCCTAGCCCTATAAACCATGTGTTAGAGATATTTTACCCTGCTAACATATGAACTTTGCAACCCTCTTATGCTGAAATGTGTTTTTACTTCACTTCTTTGCTCACCCAAAATTGAAAACTCTTTTTTACTATATCCTGTGAAAAGTAGATGCTTAATTTAAAAGCCAGATTCAAAAAATTAAACCACAATATCACATCGTCTGACACACGGTTAGATTTTAAACCTTGCTGAATGCAAAATCTTACCAGTGTCAATATTTCGTAATTTTAGATTGTAATAAGCCACAGATATTCCGTAACGATTATTCTTTATAAATAGTTCAGAGAAACTCAAGTCAAATAATATGATAAATATGTGAAATGAATAAATAAATTTCTAAAACATATGCCTTATTTTGTAAGAAGTAAAGTATAATATTGCTTAACAGAGCTGGAAGGTGTGGTGACATATTTATGTTGACTTTTTGACAATACACTGTTACTTTACAAAATATACGACACTGTCTAATCATGCGTTGCGATAAACTAATTAAAAGTACACATTTCTTACTTTACTTAGATAAAAGTGTACATATTTCACGAATTTTGCAAGAATATTCATATAAAATTTAACTTACGAGACAGAAATAGCTATTAATATATCTAGGAATGTTATGTATATCATAACTGCCGCAGATGTCGGTTTGAAATCCGAGCTTGTTATGATTCTTATCATCCGTGGTTTGTTCAATAGTTTATCGGTTTCAGAAAATGAAGAATATATTAATAAATATTATTTTTTGAAATTCTCTCGTTAACGTTACTTTCAGAATGCTATGGTTAACAGAGCATTTTTTTGACATATATCAGTATGACAAATTTTCAAATTATGTGCTTTATTCCTCATGTTTATTATTTTATTTATTCGTATCCAACTAGTAAGTAACAATAATTACTGTATATTATATTATGTGTTTCTGATAATTTACGTCACGAACTAACAAAATGGGGTAGTTTTTGAAGAAATGGTTGATATAAAAATTGACCGCTGTCACAATTGAATTGGATATTTTAAAAAACGGGTCAAGCAGAAGCGTCCTCGTCGCGACCCTGGATACTGGTTTTGTACCAGTAATAATTCTGCAGCTACCAACTAGTATTCTGCCAAAGTACTTAGAAGATTATGAAGAAACCCCAGAAGATGTATTTTTTTATGTTTATTATTTTAGAATAAAGTAAACCGTGTTTTGAAACTTGTCAAATTTAGTATTTAAGACTTTTATATAAAGGGAAGCAATTAGTAATTAGATTTTGGCTAAAATTGATAAACCGGAAGTGATACTTTATTTGAAGCTCTTAACAGATTTTCGTGAAAAATAAATTGATACAATCCAAAACTTTTCAAATTTGGTATTTAAGACTTTTATATTAATGAGAAAGACATACTAAATGTTTTCTAAAATTGATAACTACTTTACAGGAAGCTAAAAACAGATTTTTTTGAAAAAATATATTAAAACTTCTTAAATTTGCTATTTAAAACTCGTGTATAATTTGAAACATTAGATTTTGATTATACCTATATGATAAACCGGAAGTGGTACTTAATTTTGAGATCTTAACAGATTTTCGAGGAAAAACATTATAAAATATAATCCAAAATTTGTTATTACAGACTTTTCTATTTATTGGAACAACAAATTATATTTTGTTTACAAACGATCAACTGGAAGTGATACTTTACTTAAAGCTCATTGCTATTTCAAACATGGAATTTACGGGAGGTCATGTGTTGACCACATCAGATTTTTTTAAATGATATAAATCTTTTAAAAGGAGATAAATCTTCTAAAACGGGACAAATGTGTTATTTTAACTAAAACGACGGGACGGCCGGTCCATGGTAAAAAAAACGGGACGAATGCTCACCCTAATTTTGAACAATTTAATTTAACTTTATGTTAAATATATATATTTTATTTAAAAAAAAAATTGTCCTGATGTTCTGTTAAATTTAACATCGCTCATAATTCCTCTAATATTAAGTTTCAGATATAAATGCATCAGGTATTTTCGACTTAAAATTGCCTAAGGAATGAGGCAATCGGGTATAGGGACCCCGTGTTTTGTAGAGCAAAGCAGTGCATTTGTTTTCATAATCGTAAATATTCTAAAAGTATCGATCTGATTAGTTGGGCAATTTTAAGCAGATATGGTAACGCTAACGCTACTTGCGGTTACTTTCTTTTACGGGTAGCCCAGTGTGTATATAGTTCTCGTACATTTCTTAGGAGACGAGAAAGCTGACCTGGTACTCATTGGTGGGTGGCAGATCACTAAGTTCACAACACGATCAGAATTTAATAACGCTTTGTTATACTTTTTTAATTGTTATTAAATCTGTAGGTACATTAAAAAATGATTTATAAATATGATCTTAAATTTCAGTTATCTCCTTTCACTTTATTAATAATAATGATGGATTTTTATAATTAGTTTATCTAATCAAATATCTATATCGGTCACAAACGAATTACGTACGTCGTCAAAAAGAAATCAAATATTTGTAAAAAATTTAGATTCAGAGGCATTTCGGGCACAGATGCAGATATTTCTTTTTAATTTCATAATCCAGGGGAATTTGTTTTATGCTTAACCCTATAACTGTGATTGGGCCTGAGAAACTATAACTACTTTTTCTAAAATATATAACTTATTATAGCGTTACATAAAAATATTGTAACACTACTACCAGTTGGAAGGTTCAGAGAAGGCTCGCGGAGGGGTCTTTGAGGCCCATTTATTGTTATTTTTGTATGTTTGCTTGTCTCATATATGTTTTTATATTTACTTTTTTAGTTGGAAGCTGCACATAGTAAACGCGCTATTATTCTGTAAAATAAAATTTACTTCCTCGAACATCGGTGGTGTAACTTATTCTGTAGATTTACTTAGCTAGTATTTTTATTCTTGTTCTGATGAAAATCTCTGAAATAAACTATTTTACTTCAAGAGTAAATTTTGCTTTGCTAGTGCTTTACTTACCCATCTTTTATAATACTGTGCATTAAACTATGAAATATAACGCTATATAATATAATATAATAATAAGAACTACGCTTAAAGAACCAAAAATCACGCTGCACTATGAGTCAGACCTCATATCACACAGTTTTCATTAAAGCAACCATTGACGTTGCTGTATGATACATTTGCTTTTTTCCAACATCTTTCCAGTTTTGTCATTGGCTAATGTCTTTCTGACGTCACAGGCAGTGTAATTTGGAGCCATTCAAAAAGTATATTTTTAAACTGTTACTGTACTTAATATATACAGAAATTTGAACAGAAAATCATATTTAATAAAACTGTAGAACGTACTTATTCGAATTTCAGAAGAAAAAATCAGATGTGGCCAACACATAACCTCTCGCCAGATATTTTACCTGGTTGTAAGCATAAAACGAAAAATATTTTTAAATACAAATACATATATTCATGTCTCACTACAAAATAATTATTTTAATATAAATTATGTACAGTACATACATTTTCTTTATATTCAATATCCTGAAATTTTCTTTTTCTACTTTCCTTTTCTTTTTCTTTATATTCGTCATTTTTTCGCAAATTCCTTTTATATTCTTTTTTACGTATATTCTTTTGCGTTGTTGACTTTTTTTATTTTCATAATCTTATAATGATGTACAAATATTTTTGACAGTGGCATACAAATATTTTTGACAGTGACATTTATGTGTCAATTACAAACATTTGAATTTCTTGCCTTGAAGTAGTTTGATCTGATAATTTTTACATCAAATTATTTTATATGCATTTCTTTATCTCTATATCTATAGAAGATATAATAATGAATTTATATTTATCGAATAAAGAATTTAAAGTTCTTTAATATAAGTATTTACATAAATTTTCGATAAATAATATTTAGATGATTTTTTTCTTGTAACTACTACTTCCGGTTGTCCAATTGTTACTAAAACTTAACCAACTCTTCCCATTATTGTTCGATTAAGGAATCCGTAGTTAAAAATGTCTTAAGTCTTATAGTATTTGAGAAATCGTGGATCCAACATCCACACACACATACAGACATCATCGTAAAAATGTTATAATCGGATTCTAGGGACCTTAAAACGTGCTTATTCACTAAAATCTGGTTATGCGATTTTTAGCATGAATCCAATACCACTCTTAGCGAGAGGTAAAAAGATATGTTACCTCATTATGCAAAAATGAGAATTTCAAATTTACATAAATGCTTGCGCCGTAGCACTCCGTGCACCGCTCGAACATTTGTGGTGCAAACTGAAAATTCCGTCGGTAGTGCATGGTAGACACAATAGTCATAGGTTACATGGAAGGGCATACAATTACAAGAAAACTAAAAAAAAGTTACAGAGCTTTTAATACGAACGGAGCACTCAGTGCACCCGCGCGACCACTTAAGGGTTAAACATCACATGGGCCTAGGTCCAACCAGTGGCAAACATTCGCGAATAAAATCACCGGTGGCGGCGCTGTTATCAACCAAGATGTCGGATGATTGTCGTACTATTATTTTCAAACGTGCTCGTTTACATGTTATAAACGCAGTTTTCAAGAGTGTTTTATTCTATTATTAAAATATTTAGGCAGGTTTTATTTTACTTACTGATAAGTTTGAAGATTAAGTTTCAATGTTATTATTTCAATTTTGTGCATGGACGTTTCAAAATTTGTTTATCTGCAGATAAATATGACAATGTTCTTGGGAAATAATCTTCACCTCTTATAAAGAGAATTATTTAAATTTTTAAATTCCAATAATTCTTCAAGGAATTTTAAGTAGAAAATTGAGTAAATGAAGAAAAAATCAGGAAACTAACAGTCTTTAAATAGGAAAGTGTAAAACAGGTTAAGGATGAAACAGATTTAAACTGGAAAGTAGTCTTCAAAAAGTCTGATTTTAGTCAATATCTATGTATTTTAGTAGTGAATGAGCACGTAAAATAGAAATAATAAAACAAAAGCTTACTGTTCACAAACAACAACCAAATAAAATAGCACTAGCCCAAATAGCGTTTTCAGTGAAGTACGACAACAAATAGTTCTTATTTTGCCACTAGATGGCTACGGCTTAATTTTATTTGCGAATATGCAGTAATTTCCGGCAAGCATAGGGTTAAGCTACTATGATTCTGCATTATCAACTTAAACCCAGTTGACTATTATGTATTTGTACTTAATTTCTAAATATGTTTCGTTTTAACCGTTAAGATTATGATATATTACCTGTTTACTAATTCTAGTTACTTTTCAGTACCTCGTTTCTAATATCTGACAAAAAATTCCAAAGTTATCAGTTTCTTTTGTCCATGGTAACAAGGTCAGGTATATTCTTCATTTTGAAAACATATTTATTCTGTAACCATATTCTTACAAATAGATTGTGTGTGTTATGAAATTATAACAAATGAAACAAATACCATATTAAATTACAATGACAATAATATTTAAATTATTAATTATGTTATAGATTGTATTTTAAATTGCCCGCCTTAATCTCCGTGCAGGATTGCAATCATATGTACATTTATCATTTGGTGACAAACCAGAACATGGCCGCACATTTGACTTTTGACACTTGTTTCGTGTTTCTCGTGTAGAATTTAGCAGTTTTAATGTTTAGTTCAGTGAAATATTTATTTAGTTTAGTGAATATATTATTCGTGAAAAGTTTGTACAATTATTTTTGCATCAATTTGCGAAGAAACAACATGCCGGTGTATATTTCTTGGCGCTTCAGAAGGTTAGTCATTTATATTATTGAAACAATAAATGGTGGAGTAATGTTTAAGTTTCAATTTGTGATTTTCTTTGAATTCCAACATTAAACTAATGGAAAAGTAAATTTTTGTATATATTTAATAATTTATTCAACGAATAAGTAATATTTATTAATTAGTTAAACATATCTACCTGCCTATATGTACTACAAAAACGATTTTATGTACTCATAAATTCATAAATATAATGGGGTCTTGTGGCCGCGTGCCTGAGTGTCAGGTCGCGAATCTGGAGAACCGGGTTCGATCCCGACCGACCTCAAATATTTCCAATTTTAAATGGCACAAAATTGGCCCATGTGGTGCACACTCCACGTCTGCAATGAGTGCCCGTGAGGTGACGCCTTGTAAGCGGCCGCACGGTGCAAATATTTCATCATTACCGATATCTGTGTACAAAACAGATTGGCACACCCAGCAATGGGTAATAAGCCGTGATGATGATGATATATTTATTTATTTATTATAAATATAATAAAATTAATTATTTTTTCCCTAAAAAATTAAATGAATGTGTACATCTATAAGGTTTATAATTATTTATCTACTAAGAATTTAGATTAAATTATCAATAATCTTGTGCCACGTTCGCTATATTCTTTGTTCGAAGAACTTATTTGTTTTATCTTCTACTTTAATGTTTACATACCATAGCGATTACTGTCATAATGATATTCATAGAATAATGTTTTGTATTTTTTGTCTGATTATTATAATCGATAAACATACGTCAATATTCGTACAGTATCAAATATATACGAAATATAACTAAAACTATTATAATTACTCCTTAACCTTAAAAATAGGGGTGAATCACTCCTTCAATTTTGTACAAAAGACTGTACAATCATGGGATTGTAATGATTGTATGCAAGAATGTACAATATTTGCAAAGATTGGAATGTTGTAATATTATTTATTTTATTAATCAGTATTACTTAATTTTACAATTTTTAAATAGTATATTAAAGAACGTGTTTTATAAGACATGTTTTTTTCGCACGCGTCAAAATTTAGAAAACGAGCGTTAGCGAGTTTTCTAATTGACAAGTGCGAAAGAAAGTCTTATAAAATGAGTTCTTTATACTATTTTTTATATTTTGCGCCTTCTACAATAACATTTACTTACTCAATTTGTGATTGATTATATTTGTAACCATTTGTACATTTTCATGTAAATAATCTTCCCTAAATAAAAAATAATAATAATAATAATCTCGACATTATATTAATAAAATGAATTGTCAATTAACTAAAAATAAATTAGGTAAAAATGGGTTAAAGAAACGTCATCTAGTACCAACCGTCTAAAACAAAAAATTGCGTATCAAAATGAAGGTCATTACGATACGCAATTGCGTATCGTAATGACTTTATTATGAACGCAAAATATAAAAAGAATATTTGACTACAGAATTCACTTCAATTCTTTATAGTTCTTGATAATCTAAATAAACCATATCTTCTTTAAGAAAAAAGAAAATATAGGTGCGCTGTTACGAGGCCATTTTAATGATTGTCGTTATTTGAGAAATAATCCATAGGTCATTAGATATAAGCGCAAATCTAAATTTTACAATTTTTTTATTTTTACGTTTATTTGTTTCAAGTAGCAAAAATATAACAATTATTAAATTTATAAACATTATTTTTAATATACATATAACTGTCATTGCCTATTATGACGTCCATATAAAAATAATAAAATTAATCGAAACACAAGATTTTATAAAATTTTGAGAACTGAATAAAGAAATTATCAATGAAAATAAATTATCATTTTTAATGGTGTTTTTCAATTGTTTCATATAACAAACATTGTTTTAGTACACTATAGTGTGCAAATCAAAATCAAATATTACAGATTTGAAAAATATTCGTAAAAATAAAAAAATGTAAAATTTACAAATTGCCTATATCTAATCACAAAATATCTCCCATTAAATGTCCTCCTAACAGGGCAAAATTTTTGTTTAATCTAAGCGACTTCGTATCTTTTATATTTCTCTCTCTCGCTCTTCCATGTTGGTCAAGTTATCCTGGACACTCAATAAATATTTGACATTATATTACCAGTGACCGATCCGAAATCAATAATTTTTTACCTTTATATAGTTAAAACTGAGTTGAATCATAAATAATAGCGAAAATAGTGAATATGTTCACCTCACTAAGGCAAACATTATCCACTACGGCCTATGACTTTGTGCATAATACGAGTATGTGATTGTAAAGAGTGTATATGATTGTAATGATTACTGTAACTGATTGTAGCGTGATTGTATATGATTGTAAGGATTATAACAGATTGTAACGTGATTGTAATGATTTTAAATGAATGTTGTGATTGTAGGTAGCGATTGTAATGAATGTATCTATGATTATAAGCGATTTGTACAATGATTGTAGGAGTGATTCACCCCTCGCCTTAAAATTAATCAAGAGTACAAGAGTTGTTAGGATCTCTGGCATGTTGATATGTTAACTCATTGCTAATATTAGAATAGGGCATTGAGTAAATTATGACTCGTTCACTAGATGTTTAAATGCAGTGGTAGCTTGACAACCCCACCTCTAATCATGTGACGATTAATAATATTCTCAGCAGTTAAGCGACTTTAAAAGTGAATGATTGTACAGCCATCGAGAGGAGAGCAGCCAATAGCTAAGTTGGTAGAGCACTATCCCGGCAAGATAGGTGTCTCGGGTTTGAATCCCGATAGCTGACAATTTTTCACAATTTATTTCAAATCTACAAACTGTAAACTCATTGTTAATTTAAGAATTTGGTCTGGTAGGGCATTGAGTAAATTATGACTCGTTCACTAGATGTTTAAATGCAGTGGGTAGCTTGGCAACCCCATATCTAATCATGTGACGTTTAATAATATCCTCAGAAGTTATACGGCTTTAAAAGTGAAAGATTGTTCAGCCATCGAGAGGAGAGCAGCCAATAGCTAAGTTGGTAGAGCACTATCCCGGCAAGGTAGGTGACTCGGGTTCGAATCCCGATGGCTGAAAATTTTTCACAATTTATTTCAAATATACAAAATTGTTAACTCATTGTTAATATTAGCCTATATATATGATTAACAAAAAATTAAATCTTTAATGTAGCACATCTTACAAAAATTCATAATTTTAATGTAATAATTGTTCAAAAATACCTCCATTTACACTGGGGCAATATCCTAGTCGGTCGTAGAAAGAATTGACACCATTTGTGATGTGTTCTGGAGGTATCTCCTGTGCTGCAATACTATTTATAATGTTGCATTTTAAAATGAACAAATATTACATTGCTGTCATTTTTTGACATTAGTGTATAACCATGGAAGTGATGAATCATATGTTGCATTTTAAAATAAATTTTCTGTTTTGTAACAAAATCGTCCTGCAGCATTGATTATTTTTCCGACGGGTGAACTCCTGCCTGACAGTAAAAAGACACATGTGATCGTCTAACTCGTGTCGAGCCTGGCGCTTCCACACGTGCCGGACGCCGGAACGTGTTCAACACACACGCCTCGTGTCCGCGTGTCTTCAACTCCTCTCAATTAGTCAGACAAGACGAATAACAACGCCATAGCCAACGTGCGCTTTTACAATTCCTAAGGGTTACATCTTTAAACAAAATAATTGTTTTTAGAACTCGTGCTTTTTATTTTGAGAACAATTATCTTTGACATTGGAAGATGGTTTTGACTTCTAGACGTAATAGTTATTTGTGTATTAAGAGCGCAAAATGGGACATTGTCGATTGAGAGGTTGTTGCCGGGTGACGCAGGAGCGTGGCATTCTTTTGAAATCGACAATGTCCATTTGCGCTCGAAACACACACAAGATTTTTACTACAGTCGCCACAATGGGGTTCTCCAACATAACAAAATAGCTATTTGTGTATTAAGAGCGCAAAATGGAACATTGTCGATCGAGAGGTTGTTGACGAGCGACGCAGGAGCGCGGCATTCTCTCGAAATCGACAATGTCCCTTTGCGCTCGAAACACACACAAGATTTTTTCTACAGTCGTCACAATGGGGTTCTCCACCATAACAAAAATTTATTTGTTTCAAGTACATTAAACTAGTGCATTGGAAAAGTGGATGTCCATTGGGAGCGTTCACACCAAACTTTTGCAGGTCGCAGCACAACTGTTCACACAATTTATTTTATATTTAATTTTAATTTATCGTTATTTTCCATTTATCTTGAGCTATTGATTCAATTTCATTTAAGCATTTTATACTTTCGTTTTTGTAAATGAATGCCTTATTTTATTTTCACAGCAGTGCGACATTTTATTTAGTTATGTAATATAACGACAGAGCAGTTATAATATGTCATATTGACTTGTGTTGTGAAGATGGTAAATGTGTAACTACAGTGCCATTAGTTCCTGACTAAACGTTTCCATTACGAATGTAGACAAGTGACATTTCTCACCATTGTATAGTTAGAAATTTGGACAGCGAGCGTTTTTTCTACTTTGTCGCGCTAGAGCGGCAAAGTGACATTTTGCGTTGACAAATGAGAGCGCAAATGGCTACTTTGTATATAGACTGTAGAAAAAATAATAAAATGTACACTTTGTACTTACAGTACTACTCAATAGATAACGATTATATTTAATTTTAATTTATCGTTATTTTCCATTCTTCTTGAGCTATTCCTTTTATCTAATGTAAGCATTTTATACTTTTTTGTAAATGAATGTCCTATTTTATTTTCACAGCAGTGCGGTATTTTGATTGGTTATATAATATATCGACAGAGCAGTTATATGTCAGATTGACTTGTGAAGGTGCCATTAGTTTCTGACCAAACGTTTCTATTAAGAATGTAGTCAAGTGACGTTTCTCAACATTGTATAGTTAGAATTTTGGACAGCGAGCGTTTTTCTACTTTTTTGGAAATCCCCTCAATTATCTTATTTTTACAATAGACTCTATGTAGTAATGATAATATATTTATTTGTTTTGATGACCTTTGACCTATATAAGTTTCATTACATTGAGTTACACAATTTACATAGGTAAAGTTTAATTGAAGATCATTTCTTTGACTTCTATGATCCCTGCAATTTCGACTATAATAGCGAAAACCGCATATTGTGAACTCAGCTTTAGACAACACAATTGTTTTATGACAACGATATGTGTGAAATGGAAAACAGAATTATGTATTGTTATGTGTTATTGATATTGCAATATTAACAAGTATGGCTCTTGAAAGTATACCTAGAAAAATCGTTTCGAATTTTTCAGGTCAATTCTCTATACCTACATAATCGTCGTGTAAGCGATTATAAACCGAAAGAGCTTGTAAGTAAAACCTATTTTCTATTGCTATAAATTCACCATATGCGGTTTCTCTATTGTAGTCGAAATAGCAGGGATTATAGAAGTCAGAGAAATGATCTTAAAATAAATACATAAACAGGGTGTTCCGCGACTCGACCGACAAACTTATACCATATATATTCCGGGGGTCATTGCGATCAAAAAATGTTATATGACCTATAGGTGAATTTCTCTTTATATCGGAGATATTGAAGGAATAAAACAAATGATAAAAGAAAATTTATTCATCAATGAATAGCTAATTAACACAAAATTACAGCAACAGTTCAAAATGAGAACCGCCATTTTCTAAACATACAGTTATCCTTCGAGTAATAGAATGTTGCCAGTTAATTACTACCAATTCATTCATAAAGAGAATTAGTAGCTTCAACTATACGGTCAGTCAACTCTTCGCGTGTATCTGGTTTACCATTAAGATTTGTAGCAATTCCACAGAAGAAAATCAAAAGGCGATAATTCAGGTGACCGATCTGACCAATGTACAGGACCACCTCGTCCTATCCACCTTTCCGGAAAAATTTCATTATGAAACATCGTCACTTGTCTCCCAAAATGTGGTGCTGCCCCATCTTGCTGGAACCACATGCCACGACGAGCTTCCAGAGGAATATCTTCCATGTAATTCGGCAATTCTTGTTTCAAAAAGTAAAGATAAGTTTCTGCACTAAGACGTCCCTTAAAAAATGAGGCCCAATAAGATAATTATTTAACAAGCGGCACCACAAAAATCATTCATTTGTCAAACATTCATTCGTCAAGGCTAACTCAATTATTTTTTTACCTTCCGTCACCTTTAGGTAAGGAAGGTATTGTCTTTGGTCAAAAAATTCGATGACTATTTTTACGATGATGTCTGTATGTATGGATGTATGTATGTGTGTGTGACGATTCTATCGGATCGCATAACTCCAATACCAAAAAATTATAATTTTTTCGTATTTCTTTTCTTTACATCCAAATGAAGAGCTGATTAGATTTTGGTTATAATTGGTCGACCGGCAGTACCCTAATTTGAAGATTTTGACAATTTTTCTTGAAGAAACGCTGTTAAATATAATTTTTTCATATTTAATGTTATAAATATTATAGAATATTTTATTCTCTATACGATTTGATTATATTTTGTACTTTATATTCAATAGATATAGAATTAAAAAGTTATAAACAAATTAAATTTCATAAAACAGCTTTGCTATAAACATGGAAACATCTACTATATTAAGTAAATTCTGATTGACAGATGTCAGTGTCTAGGGCAATTGACAAAATACATAGAACTAACTTAAGGTAATGTACTGGAATTATTGAATCTTTTGTAAGAAACTTTCTGCGTTTGGAATTTGTACATTGTACATAGAATTGACGGAAGGCAATGTGCTGGCCACATCAGATTTTTTTAAAAATTCCTTCGATATCTCCGAAACAAAGAGGAATTCACCTATTGGCATATAATATTTTTTTGATCGTAACGACCCCCGGAATATATGGTATAAGTTTGTCGGTCGAGTCACGGAATATCCTGTATACATTTTTAGTGCCCTCTATTGGCACCCTCGTTACATCTGCTGTAGCCTATAGTGACCTTTGCTGCCAAATGGACTCATCTGGGTGTGTTGGTTTTTATTATAAATTGATTCGTGTGGGATTCAATCGCTGTCCAATACGAGCAACCTTGTATTCCCAGTAAGCTTGCAAAATTGATGCCAAGTCCAAAGCCGTAAAGCAAACAGGTCCTTGCTTAGGTTAGGTTTATTACCCATGTTTGGGTGTACCTATCTGCTTATATCCCTCCAAAATTTCTCTGAAGTATCATAGCTAATAATTTATTACCAAAACACAAACGCAGTTTTAAACTATGTAGAGATTTTCATGTTTGATGTGTCATCATTTTGATTTACAGTTTGCTCGCATATAACAAAGGAAAGTCACGCTCCCTGTAATATCACTTCCTCTTTGTAGGTTGTGGTCGTCAAGTGACAAGCCCATGTTCAGGGAGACAGCGTTTCGTGTATGATTTCGAAACATAAACGATTTAAATAAGTTTGTTGAAAACGAGGTCAGCCTTTAATTTCGCATGTAAGAATGTCAAATCTTCTTCAGGAGGTGGCGGGCGGTCGGAAGACACATATCACCACACAATGGCTCACACACATATAGATATACTAACTTTACATATGTCTCCATAACCAATACATATAATATGTAGCCCAGTTTAACTACAGCTTTCTGTAACCCATTTCATATCTCAAATGTGGTTAACTTACATTGTGAAATTGGCACAATGTACCTTCATTTTGTATGTATGTGTACTGTACTTTAAGATGGCTTTAGACGATCAAATAAACTGAACTTTATTGGACAAATATTTACAACATAATTTTTGATCAAAGGGTTACGCTTTACACGTTCAAATTATATGAACTCACTTTAGTATTGCGCGTTCATTTTTCTTTACTGAAAATACTAAATGTACTTGAAGTACAAGGACTTTTTTAGTTTCTAAAGTTCTTGAAAGTACCAAGTACTTGAAAAAGTACTTGTAAATTTGGGTGCAAGTACTTTTCCAGATAATTGATATTTTTCTGATTATATGGACCTTAAAAGGTGATTATTGACAAAAATTTCACTATACGATATTTATTTTTTTATTTAAAACAAGAGTTCCTCACTGGGACTGCAGTATCACGTAAAATTGACGTCATATGATTGCCCAGCGACACGAGAAGCTGTACCGAGATGTTAGAATGACGTCATTTATACGTCATGCGTTCGGCAGGCGATACAGCAAGTCCCAACTGTAGTTAGGTAATACAAACATATATATATATATATATATATATATATATATATATATATATATATATATATATATATATATATATATATATATATATATATATATATATATAGGGTGTAAATGAAATAAGTGCATTAAATTTAACCAGTAATGTAACTCGTCGAGAGCAACAATTTTTCTTAATATTTTTTTTTCTAAATCTTCTAGTTTTTGATTTAAAATTCTTTAAAGATTTGTTTAAAATTTCGTTACCCGCCACTGACAAGATCTCTGCTGCCCTTAGCTGTCTGAATCAAAGATCGATGTACACAGCACAAAAATTGTCGGGTGGTGTTTGCATACTTGTAGACACAGTAATTAATAAACTATCAACGGAAAACATATTTATTATTAATAAACTCGTAATAGTACAATTTTTAAAATAAAAAAATTTAAAATTTGGATAACAAAATTATAAAATTATATATTGAAACAGGTTTCTGGACTAGTGTGAATCTGTGAATAGAGTAAGAGCGTGGGAAGACTGGGAAGAGCATAATAGTTATGAGGTTATGAGATGAATTTTTGTGTGTCAACTCGGCAAATCATAATCGTTTAAATAGGTTATTCAAAAAATGTAAGTACATACTTTTGTCCATTTAAACGAGGTATGATTATATGAGGACCAATGACTCGTCAATTTATTCCCGCCCAAATTAATGATATTTTTTTGTTGAAAATTGTGTTTCCTTCTTACAGTATGAGGATTTTTGTGACCAGATAAGTGTATTGTGCATTATTAAAGACACTTTCTCTAATATATCCAGCCCTATCAGTGAACAATACAACTCATTCGAAAATTGAAATGCTGGAAACAATGAAATTTGTGTACATGGTATGGAAGTAACTGTTGCTCTTTTAAAATATTCCAAATTGTCATATGTGACACATCAAACTGTGATAATCTCAAAGATATTGTATGTGGTACAACATAAATTTACGAATATTACGAAGAGGATGATTTTCGTGTAACTTCGTTGACCTTGAGAACTTCACCATAGGTAATTACAATGTCTTTGTATCCGCTAATCATAAACCTAAGCATTTTGCCAGAACTTTACCTTATAAACAAGTTTATTACTAATGTTAAAATTTAATTACAACAACTGACAGGACTGTCAATTACTAAAACAAAATTTTTCCTAAGTATTTCTACTGCATTCAATTATTACAAAAATATTTGAAACGACTCGTCAATTTACGGGGTGGTAAAAATGCTAAAAAAATATGCGATTTCGAAAAAGAGTTATTAAGAAATATTGTTGCTCTCGACGAGTTATATTACTGGTTAAATTTAATGCACTTATTTCATTTACACCCTGTATATATGCAGTATTCATATGTACTACAGGAATAACACTCTACACAACTGCAAAAGAAACACTGACAGACAAACAATTCTCATAACACTGTTAACTTTTAAATTATTCATCGAACTTCAAGTACATTTAAAGTAATGCAAGTACATTTAAAATACTTCAAGTACATTTAAAGTACTTCAAGTTTTTAAAAATACTTCAAGTACTTTTCATTGTACTTCAAGTATTTTTCCAAGTACCAAATACATGCGAATGGGCTTACTTTGTCAAATACAAAGTACTATAAATAGAAAGTACTTCAAGTACTTGAAGTACTGAAGTACTTGCAAGCGTAATAAAGTGCTTTTCTTGCAAGTATTGCCCAGCTCTGACTAAAACCAAAGCAAATAGTTACAATTTTATGGAATTCATTTATAAAATAAGAAAGTAATTTTTTGATCAACCTGTATAAAAACTAATTAATTTATATATATAGCTTTCTTTCTATTGTGTTTACTCCATGAAGAAAAAAGTGAAAAGAAATTAAATTTGAAGTGTTTACTTTCCTCTTCAAATTTTGGGAGAAATTTTTAATACAAATAAATATATTTAAAAAAATTATGAAATAATCATTAAAAAAATCTGATGTGGCCAGCACATTACCTTCCGTCAGTTCTTTGTATTTTGTATAAATGTCATACATAAAGTTCATTGCAAAAGATTATATTTCTTGTACATTACCTTAAGGCAGTTGTATATATTTTATGAAAATTCCACACAGAAAGTTTCTAACAAAAGATCCTATATTTCCAGTAAAATTATAACATAAACATACTGTCAACTGCACTTGACACTGACACCTTTCAATCAGAATTTTCTTAACGTAGCAGCTGTTTCCAAAGTTATAGCAAAGCTGACTAATATATATGATATTTAATTTCTTTATAATTTTTTAACTCTATGTCCATTTAATATGAAGTATAAAATGCATTCAAATCGTATAAAGAATAAATAAGTCTTTAATATTTATAATAACATTAAATGTGAAAAAATGATATTTAACATCGTTTTTCAAGAAAAACTGTTAAAATCTTCAAATGAGGGCACTTCCGGTTGACCAATTATAACCAAAATCTAATCAGCTCTTCACATTGATGTAACGAAGAGGAATACGAAAGAATTATAATTTTTGGAATTGTAGTATTAGAGTTATCGCATTAGAAAATTTTGTCACACACAGACACACACACACACACACACATACATACACACACACATACAGACATCATCGTAAAAATAGTAAAATCGTATTCTAGGGACCCTAAAACGTGCTTATTCATCAAAAACTCACCACCGAATTTTTTGACAAAAGACAATACCTTCCTTACCTTAAGGTGACGGAAGGTAAAAATCTGATATGGCCAGCACATTACCTTCCGTCAGCTCTATGTATTTTGTACAAATTTCATACAGAAAGTTCCTTGCTAACGATTATATTTCTTGTACTTTACCTTCCGGCAGTTGCATGTATTTTATGCAAATTCCATACAGAAAATTTATAGCAAAAGATCCTATATTTCCAGTAAAATTATAAGACAAACACACTATGTCAATTTCACTTGACACTGACATCTTTCAATCAAAATTTTCTTATTATAGTAGCTGTTTTCATAGCTATGGCTACTTTATGAAATTTTATTTTTTTATAATTTTTACCTTCCGTCACCTTTAGGTAAGGAAGATATTGTCTTTGGTCAAAAAATTCAGTGGTGAGTTTTTGATGAATAAGCACGTTTTAGAGTCCCTAGAATACGATTTTACTATTTTTACGATGATGTCTGTATGTGTGTGTGTGTATGTATGTGTGTGTGTGTGTGTGTGTGTGTGTGTGTGTGTGTGTGTGTGTGTGTGTGTGTGTGTGTGTGTGTGTCTGTGTGTGACAAAATTTTCTAATGCGATAACTCTAATACTACAATTCCAAAAATTATAATTCTTTCGTATTCTTCTTCGTTACAGCCATGTGAAGAGCTGATTAGATTTTGGTTATAATTGGCCAACCGGAAGTACCCTCATTTGAAGATTTTAATAGTTTTTCTTGAAAAAACGATGTTAAATATCATTTTTTCGCATTTAATGTTATTATAAATATTAAAGAATTATTTATTTTCTATACAATTTGAATGCATTTTATACTTCATATTAAATGGACATAGAGTTAAAAAATTATAAAGACATTAAATATCATGTATATTAGTCAGCTTTGCTATAACTCTGGAAACAGCTGCTATATTAAGAAAATAGAAAATTCTGATTGAAAGGTGTCAGTGTCAAGTGCAGTTGACAGTATGTTTATGTTATAATTTTACTGGAAATATAGGATCTTTTGTTAGAAACTTTCTGTTAGGAATTTGTTTAAAATACATACAACTGCCTTAAGGTAATGTACAAGAAATATAATCTTTTTCAAGGAACTTTCTGTATGACATTTATACAAAATACATAGAACTGACGGAAGGTAATGTGCTGGCCACATCAGATTTTTTAACTCTATATCCATTTAATATTAATATAAAATGCAAATCGTATAGAGAATAAAATATTCTTTAATATTTATAATAACATTAAATGTGAAAAAATGATATTTAACATAGTTTTTTCAAGAAAAACTGTTAAAATCTTCAAATGAGGGTACTTCCGGTTGTCCAATTCTAACCAAAATCTAATCAGCTCTTCACATGGATGTAACGAACACACACACACACATACACATACATACATACAGACATACACACACACACATACAGACGTCATCGTAAAAATAGTAAAATCGTATTCTAGGGACCCTAAAACGTGCTCATTCATCAAAAACTCGCCACCGAATTTTTTGACCAAAGGTAAAAAAATAAAATATGCAAAGCCATCATACATCAATGTAAATACAAACATGGCCGCTTTCTATCGAACAGCAGATTTAGGCTTTGCTTTGACATAACATTTGTTTGCATATTTGGTAATTTATTAGTTTATTCTACGAAATTTGGTTACATTGATTCTTGGCCGTAACCCGCTTTTCAAATTTTTGTTTTCTCGCAACTGACAAGGCCATGCAAATACAGGGTGGGGCAGAAAAACCTATCCGATTTCAAAACGTTATAAAATTAAAACCACTCAACTTGTCAAAAAATTTTTTTATTAACATATCGCAAATTTTATGCCATTTTTAAATTTAAGTTTTGAAAAGCACATCACTCAAATGTCGTCCTTGGGAGCGGATACACTGATTTAGGCGCTCGCGGTAGCTTTCCATGACTTTCACCGTCATTTCCACAGGAATTTCTTCAATTGCCCGAGCAATTTCCCTTCGTAAAGCAAGAAGGGTCCTTGGTCGATGCTGGTAAACCTTCGATTTGAGGTAACCCCAAAGGAAGAAGTCACATGGAGTGAGATCCGGTGAGCGCGGCGGCCAGCCAAGATCACCTCTCAGGGAAATGAGGCGACCGGGAAACAGTTCCCTGAGAATGTCCATTGATCGTCGCGATGTGTGGGCGGTTGCACCATCCTGTTGAAACCACACATTTTCCACGCCATTTTCTTCCATTTTGGGTCTAAGAAAATTTTCCAGCATGAAACAATAGCGCTCGCTGTTGACCGTTACGGTTTGCCCATTTTCTTCAAAAAAGTAAGGCCCCCAGACGCCTAGGCGGGAAAGAGCACACCACACAGTCACTTTTGGGCTATGGAGGGGTTCCTGATGGATTTCTCGAGGATTTTCGTCACTCCAATATCGAAAATTCTGCCTGTTAACGGCACCACAAAGGTGAAAATGGGCTTCGTCCGTGAAGAGCACAACATCGTCGTTTGGGAGTTCTCGGAGATCGCGACACAGGTTCGTACGGGTTTCAAAATCCCTTTCACTTAATTCCTGTGCAACAACCATTTTGTAGGGATGCATTTTGAGGTCCCGGTGCAAAATGCGCCGAATACTGCGGTTGGAAATCGCCAAAGCGAGCGAATGTTTTCGCGCCGAACGACGCGGGGAACGTTCAATCGCGGCTCTCACATTGGCCACGTTTTCAGGTCCTGTTGCTGTCCTGGGACGTCCAGGCGACTTCTTTTTCAATGCTGAACTCGTCTGTCTAAAATTTGACACCCACACTTTAATCGTAGCGTGATGTGGAACAGGATCATGACGCCCGAGTCCGAAATGAATTCGAAAAGCACGTTGTGTAGCAATTATCGAACCGCCGCATTCGATAAACCGCTCAATAACAAAAGCACGATGTTCACCAGACCAAGGCATGTTGACTACTGACAAATGGCATAAAACCGGCTTTCTAACGGTTTTTCCCCCACTACTCTACCTGCTCCCTCTTCTGGGAAAAAGGGATTTGAAATCGGATAGGTTTTTCTGCCCCACCCTGTATTTACCCCATAAATATAAATATTTTTATACACTCAAAAGAAACATGCATACGCTAAGTAGGCGAATGATATATTGATCTAGTAGGCATCGAAGAAAGCATTGAGATCACTGGAGGAAATTTAGAGCTTCCTGTAAATGAAAGCTATTTTAATTACGAAACAGCATGTGATTTTTGTTTATCGTGACATAATAGCTTCCTGTCGTTTCAAACAGAGTTTTAGTTAATGTTGGGAGCTATTCTTAAAGTGTAAACTGACACAAAATGATTTGTATAGGCTAATATCAATATTATGATAATAAAAATCGTATGTGGGACACATAAGGGACATACTATTTCAAAGAAAAGATATAATGGAATAACATAATTAAACACATTAAGTTAATAGCGTGCTAAACACACTTATCCATGGTCAATAGGCTCAATGTTACATTTTATCTCCTTTTATTGCTAACAAGGCGATTTATTTCATTCGGAAACAATACTGGTGTGTGGGTTAAAAACTAATTCTTTATGTGTCATAGCCAGATTGTAAAATCTGTCCTTTTATAAAATGTCTAGTCATTTTGTAAAACAAATTTTCGTTGACTTGCGTCACGTCACGGCTTCCAAATTCTGGGTAGGCTAATCTGCTTCTATTAGCAGATTTCCGTATATATTATAATAATTTTATAGTATACAGGCTGTCCCAGGATGAGCTTACGCTATCGTAGTTTTAAAAACTACTCAATATTATTTTATGGATTTTTTTGAACATGCTCGTTTCAACTAAAATATTTTCAAAGGAGTGCCACTTCCGGTTTAACCAGAATTAGATAATAACTTACTTATTTTAAATGGAATACTATATTTTTTATTTTACCATTGAATTCAGCAGAAAATTTTACATATGAAACAATAAAATATTTTACTCGTGATCGAGAATGGAATCGAATTTCTATAATCTGCAAAAACAGTTTTATAAAGTTTTCGTTTACACTAATAATCGACAATTTTTGAATGTTAGGTATATGCAAGTCAACGTAAAGTTGAAGTTCTAAAAGTTTAAAAAACTAAAAGTTTTTTAAATGGAACACTCCATTTTTACCTTCCGTCACCTTTAGGTAAGGAAGGTATTGTCGGGTCAAAAAATTCGATGATGAGTTGTTAATAAATAAGCACGTTTTAGGGCCCCTAGAATATGATTTTACTATTTTTACGATGATGTATGTATGTGTGTAGGTGTGTGTATGTGTGCGTGTATGTGTTTATGTATATATGTATGTATGTATGTATGTATGTATGTATGTATGTATGTATGTGTGTGTGTGTGTGTGTGTGTGTGTGTGTGTGTGTGTGTGTGTGTGTGTGCGTGCGTGCGTGTGTGTGTAACAAAAATTTTGTCTGCGATAACGCTAATACTACAAAAAATATAATTCTTTCGTATTCTTCTTCGTTGCATCCATATGAAGAGCTGATTAGATTTTGGTTACAATTGATCAACCGGAAGTACCCTCATTTGAAGATTTCAACAGTTTTTTTTGAAAAAACTATGTTTAACATCATTTTTTCACATTTAATGTTTTTATAAATATTAAAGAATATTTTATTCTCTATACGATTTGACTGCATTTTATATTTAATATTAAATGGATGTAGAGTTAAAAAATTATAAAGAAATTAAATTTCATAAAGTAGCCAGCTATGGAAACACTATATTAAGAAAATTATGAATGACAGATGTCAGTGTCAAGTAAAATTGACATATTGCGTTTGTCTTATAATTTTACTGGAAATATAGGATCTTTTTCTAGAAATGTTCTGTATGAATTTTGAATAAAATACATACAACTGCCGTAAGGAATGTAGAAGAAATAGAATCTTTTGCAAGGAACTATCTGTATGAAATGTGTACAAAATACATAGAACTGACGGAAGGTAATATGCTGGCCACATCAGATTTTTAATATGATAATAATATAAAGTTGTCTACAACTTTTAAACAGAATTTATCATTAATGATATCGAAAAGGGCTAGAATAATTGTTTTGTCTGCATATGCATTTTTTGGTACAAAACTAATAGTAATAGTTTGTTATGACCGTATTATGGTCAAAATGTAATTTACAGATCTGTAAATTTGTAAAAAATTAAAAAACACATATTTTGGTAATTTTCGTTGTGATTTTGTCATTATTTCCAGATTTACAGATCTGTAAGACACAGTTTTGACCGTAATATGACCATTAGTAGGTGTCAGCACAAATTATTGTAGAGCGAGTGAAATAGTCCTGATCCACGAAATATTACGCAATGATATTCTTATTTGAAAAATATTAAAATAAAAAGTCATGTAGGGGCTGTCCTTAAATTACGTAACGCAAAATTAGGAAATTTTTGATACCCCCTCCCCCCTTTGTAACGCACCCGTATCGCAAACATGACCCCCCCCCCATATATTACGTAACGCAGTACTGGACCCCCCCCCCATTTTTTTACTGGATATAAAAGTATATGGCCTCCTTAATATTCGGTTAAAATTTGAAACAGAAAGTATTTAAATTAATGTATATAAAGATGAAAAATAACAGAACAGAACAGAAACTATTTAAATTCATGTACATGAAAAATAATGTACTACTCTTGCCCTACGGCTTGTCACCCCAATTTCTTTACTGGGTATAAAAGTATATGGCCTCCTTAATATTCAGTTAAAATTTGAAACAGAAACTATTTAAATTAATGTATATAAAGATGAAAAATAACAGAACAGAACAGAAACTATTTCCATATGCTTTTAACAAACTATTGAAAAGTTTTTCCTTATGAACACTACTTGAATTCATGTTTTAATATGAATTGCATTGCACGAATGAAAGACCACTGGCCCGAATTTGAACTGTGCCCGACATATTATGTTGACTGTTATTGAAAACAAACGACTGCCTGCATATACGAATTAGCACCGCGAATTTTTAATGTTTTTTATATTTTATCGTTACGTAACGCACACATTAACCCTCCCCCACCCCCTCGTAACACTGCGTAACGCCACTCTTGACCTCCCCCCCCTTGAAGCGTTACGTAATTTTAGGACAGCCCCTGACTTAGAATCTTGTAGACCAATATTTCAGCCAAAAATTGAACATTCACTATCAATTTCATTAGATTTTACGGCTGTTTCTTAGTAATATCAGAAAGTTGTTTATAGTTTCTACTCTCAATTTCTCAAGTTATTCAGGGCCCGCTGCCATTGTTTGCCTTGGAGTTTCACTTCCGGTCTTCAGTATCGCCCGAGCCCAGCCGAAGTCGTTTTCTTGCCGGCGTATTACTCACTGATTTCTTTTTACGTAACCTCCTCGCGGAGCGGAGGCGGCCAAGAGAAAAGAAATTGGTGAAATTTACACGCACTTTGTTCATTTAGATTATCTTACTCTGGGAAATATTCTAATGGAATTAAATGAGCCATAGACTAGCAGAAATAATTCTGGACTATGGCTCACAACATTAGATTTGTGAGTTTATAATTGTATTATTTATTTTCGTATTAGATGGACTATGTAATCAAATAGAGTCGTATACTTCCTTAACTAGACCACGTATATGATTTTAAAAATATCGTCAATTATTCAAATTAAACTATTATTGAATTTTATATGATTCCAGCTTTCTAAAGTGAAATGAAATTTATAATTTAATAGAACTCCAAAAAAGGTTTGAAAATTTTTCATATCGAGAATTGAGTACTCTGCTGTAATCATGCGAAACATGGATCTCGTGGAAGAAGAAGAAAAAGTACTGTAGTTTTTAAATCTGGTTGGAAAAGATTGGATGGAGAATTCCTTATGAGGAAAGGTTGCCCCTGTACCAGAACTATGAGGCGCGTGCGGACACGTGACTTTAACAAGTGCTTGTAGGGCCCCACATGGGTGCCAAGTATGCAGCTCATGTACCTTGCCTGTGTTGCCAAATCAATTTAAGCGTACAATTAATAAATAAAATTGTAAAACTAGTTATTATTAATGAATATCTTGTTTTATTTTTTGACACATTAAACAACATTTTTAAATTAATTTTTATAAAAATAGAGCGTTCAACATGATCTCGATGGTTTCCTCAAATTTAGCGCGTCAAGAAATATTTGTATCGTAGATGGCCACTTATCGCTCTATTTTTATAAAAAAATATTTTTAGAATTAAGTTTATATGTCAGAAAATAAAACAACATGATATTTATTAATAATAACTAATTTTACAATTTTATTTATTAATTTTACGCTTAAATTGATTTGGCAACACAGGCAAGGTACACACGATATATGCTTGGCAACCTTGTGGGGCCCTACAAGCACTTGTCAAAGTCACGTGTCTGCCCGCGCCTCATTAACATATTAAAAAATTCAACACTCGACAAGCGTACTTCCGATATTAACCTACATTTTAAAATAAAAATTAATGAAATCTATTATATTCGACTTTAATTTTAATTTAGAAAAGTTTTGAAAAATCAACTGGCACCGCCGGGGCTCGAACCCGGGACCTCCTACTTGCCGGGCGGAGTGGGAGGTTCCTAAGTTATTTACTTGACTTCCATTTGTCATGATCCTGTTTCCCTAATTTAATTTTAATGGCAAACCCAAAATTTAGTATCATTTCTTGTCTTACCATTAAAATCAACGTCAAATATGAATAGATTTAAATAATATTTTTTCCTACAACCGTACGTGAAAAGTACTTTTCACGCACTCTTTACAGTGTGTAAAAAGAGTTTACCAGGCGTCACCTCACGGGCACTCATTGATGGCGTGGAGAGTGCACCACAGGGGTCAATTTTGTGCCATTTAACATACCAAATATTTGGCGTCGGTCGGGATCGAACCCGGTTCTCCAGATTCGCGACCTGACACTCAGGCACGCGGCCACGAGACCCCAAAGTTACTGATTTTCGAAAGCGAAATATCACATTTGGGTGACTAAAATAGTTCCGATGGTACGAAACAATCATCCTTCGCCACACATTCCTATACAAGCCTCGGCTACATTCATAATCGCATTCATACTTGCTCTTCTTCTTTTTTCACTCGGAAATTTCTTTCCTTTAAGCACATCCATCCACTTACACACTGGACGGCCATTAATTTCGAATATAGTTAGAATATACCGAAGGATCATGAATAACATGTTCCATGTTTTATTATGTTTACTATACTTTATTTGCGTTTAGAAAATAAATTCATTGACTTTTATTATAAATTTATGGTCATGTTTTGATTAACTTTATTTTTTAAATAAATTTAAACGTTCCTTTTATATAATTTTATAACAGCATAAGATCAAACACCAATAGTTTTCCAACGAATGAAAATAAGTTATACAATTTTATTCACTAGCTAAACTAGCCTTTTGAATAGTTAGCTATAACTTTTGACATTTATGGCTAAAAAGTAGTAAATTTTATTATTATTTATGCGTAATATTTCTTTTTCGATGTCTTTTTTATATAATATGATAATAAGGTAGTTATCAGTTCTTATGTGGTGTGTAGTAAATAATCAGATAATCTTTAATATAAAAATAATGTACAAAGTAAATCAAATGACATAGTCAGGAATAATTAGTATGTACACAGTTAACTTGCAATTACAAATAAAAAATCCATAGTAAATAAATTCACACTTCCATTATTTAATTTGTGAAATTAAAATCTTAGCAGTACTTACAAAGAAGAAAATAACAATTTCGTAATAATTACCTATGCAAATTGATTTTCACCAGCACCACTAACAAGCTATTCGTATATTTACTTTGCTGGAAATAAAAGTTCCTTGCGACTTAGAGTAATTAATATTCTTCTCTTTGTTACATTCTCTTAGAAATTAATTTACAAGCGTGTAATCGTAAGAAAGTTACACGAAATACTTTCTAAGATGATTCTGTTCGAAATGATTTCACTAATTCATCAAATTAACCAGTAAACTTGTTGAATGTTTCTTATAAATTTCATCGATCGAAGAAGAGAAAGAACAGATACTCGTTTTAGTATTAGCTTGATTAGAAGAGATTGTCAACACATTTTTAGGAGGAGAAATGATATTAATATCTATATTGTTTCAGAGGAACCACTTATGTTATATATTTTCGATCGAAATAGCAATGAGCACAATCACATACATATATTATATGTAGTATTTAATAAAATGCTGGACTTAAGCAGCATGTAAATTATAAAGTTAAACTGAGCCACTAAATTAAGAAACTAAATTAAATTCTCTTCACTAACTTTGTTGTCATCGTACATTTTCGTAGGTTAGGTTTTAACATTTGTCATAAATACACGATTGGCGCAGGCACAAAAGTAAAAAATCTGGTGTGGCCAACACAATACCTCCCACCATGTACAGCCCGAGTCACAAAAAAGATTAAGTTTTTTTGATTAGCGAATTTTACTCTAATTTTAACAGTTTATTTATTAAAATATAGTCTAATCTAATCCAAGTACTAACTTTTTTTAAACCCCTCAACAGGATTAAATCCCAATTACAGAGTGGGTTCACATTCACACACATCCATGCCTTAGTGGGATTCGAACGCAGAGCCCCGAGGGCACTCATAACATGAGGCGTTGCTCTAACCATTGAGCCACCGCAATTATAATAAAATGTAGATTAAATTTTAAATACCGGAATAGAATAGAATCACTAATCCAAAACTGAGGATTAGATTAAATATTTTTGTGAATCGTTAATTTTCATTAATGTAAATACATACCTACAAATTTACTTTTGCTGGAAACTGTATTGAATTCCTTTTCTATTGTTCTATTTACTTTTTCCTTTTTAAAACGTTACTAATATTATTTTGAAATGATTAGTTCTTTGATAGTGACATTTATCTGTCAGTTACATACATTTGAATAACTGCGTTCTGTTTGTTTAAAGCGCAGGCTCTGGGATTTATATTATAGATAATTTTATAAATTTATCCATAAAATATTTAGAAAAAGTATTAATGCAAATCTATAGAAAATTTAATAATCTATAATTTTTATAATAACATTAATCTCGAAAAATTAAAGGTATTTTTCGAAGAAAAACTATTTTGAGCTTCTAGTAAAGTGCCATTTCCGGTTATCCGATTTTCACCAAAATCTAATGGGTTCTTTCCAATACAGAAAAACGTCGAAATACAAGTTGAGTTAGAGTGGAGGATCCACACACGTATACACACATACATACACACAGACATTATCGTGAAAATGTTAAAATTGGATTCTACGGACCTTAAAACGTGCTCATTTACCAAAATCTCGATATGCGATTTTTAGCATGATTCCTATACCTCCCTTACCAAGGGTACCGGGAGGTAAAAATCTGATGTGGCCAACACATCACTTCCCGTCCATGTTTGAAATAGCAATGATCTTTAAGTAAAGTATCACTTCCGGTTGATCGTTTGTAAACAAAATCTAATTTATTGTTCCAATAAATAGAAAAGTCTGTAATACCAAATTTCGGATTATATTTTGTTATGTGTTTCCTCGAAAATCTGCTAAAAGCTCCAAATTAAATACCACTTCCGGTTTATCATATAGTTATAGTTAAAATCTAATGTTGTTTCAAATTATATACGAGGTTTAAATACCAAATTTGAGAAGTTTTGAATCATGTTTTAATATATTTTTTCAAGAAAATCTGTTTATAGCTTCCTGTAAAGTACTACTTCCGGTTTATCAATATTAGAAAACATCTAGTATGTCGTTCTCATTAATATAAAAGCCTGTGTGAAGGGATTGTCATTGCAGAAATGACGTATTTCCTAACTTGTAAAAGATTAAGCCTAGTTTATAGAAATGGAATAGGAATCAAAATTATTTTTTTCTTCAAGCGTATTATAATATTCATATTATGCTACTGTATACACACTATAGAAGATATTCATTGTCTTACTAGTACAAAAATGTTGTTATTGTTGTACTAGTAAAAAAATGTTAGTATCATAGTTCACCGCTGGCGGCGGCAGTCGTCACAGCAACACAGATTATATTAAAAATTGTTATTTGACAGTTGTACCGTTTTTCTTTTTTAGTGTACACAGCCAGCTTTCGCTGAAATTGCAAACACTACAATTAAAAAATTTAATAAAAAATGTGAAAAAAATATTTGAAACACTTGAAGAAAAAATAGTATATGTCATTCGGAGTAGAACGCCCATTTTGTGTTTTACCTAGCTTGCCTAGCCTCGGCTAGCGCCTCGGCCGCAATAGCTGGGTTCAACACAAAAAGACCGCTTTCTACTCCTAATAACATAATATACTATTCTTCAAGCGTATTACAATATTCATATTATGCTACTGTATACACAATATAGAAGATATTCATTGTCTTACTAGTACAAAAATGTTGTTATTGTTGTACTAGTAAAAAAATGTTAGTGTCTTAGTTCACTGCTGGCGGCGGCAGTCGTCACAGTAACACATATTATATTGAAAATTGTTATTTGACAGTTGTATCGCTTTTGTTTTATAGTGCATACAGCCAGCTTTGATTGAAATTGCAAACACTACAATTAAAAAATTCCAAAAATATGTCAAAAAAATCTTTGAAACACTTGAAGAAAAAATAGTATATATCATTCGGAGTAGAACGCCATTTTTGTGTTTTACCCAGCTTGCCTAGCCTCGGCTAGCGCCTCGGCCGCAATAGCTGGGTTCAACACAAAAAGACCGCTTTCTACTCCTAATAACATAATATACTATTAATATCATTATTTATAGATTGCTTATAATAGAATACTTTGGAATACATTGAAACTTCTGTGACACATTTACACTAAATTAAAGAATGTATTGGTGAACTTTTCTTTTGCTAATTTCATTTAGAACCGAGCAAATAATGTTTTTGCTAAAAAAGATGATATTTCTGCAGAACAACGGTTGTTGACGATAAGTTTTGTAGGTTAGGGGATGGGCCAAAAGCAACGAAGTCAAACCAGTCACACAAATATTATCGATAAATCAGGCTTTAGGAATTGACATATTACTATAATGATTGTGAATAAAATATCTAATAATAAACACTGAGAAGAGAATTGAGACGATCTTTAGTTTCAGCAGCAATTATACAATTTGCGTGAAATCTCAACAATCAGAGTGTGCCGTGAACCTATTCCATTTTTTATTGGCAAGAGAAATTGTTCCATTGTTTCGCCGTCGAAGTGAATTCACTTCTCGGCTTGGATTATTTGCGTACGCTTTAGAAAACAGGAAAGTTCTGAATTTTCTGTAATTTCCGCCTGCTCAAAACAACACAATGCGCCTTGCCTTCGTTTTCTTTCGCCGTTGCGATTTCACCAAATGAAATTAGATTTATAAAATGAAAACGAAATCGGATTGTTGACGCTGTGTTAGCGGGCTCTAGTTTAATTTGGTGACAGACTTACGATTGTTTAATTTCAAATTAATTATTGTTTAGTAATTTGTGTTCATATTTATTTGGTATAAACACGATTGTAATTTATAGTAATTTTTTTTAAAGATGTCTGATTTTTGTATATATCTACGAATTGTCTGAATTAATAATTTATCTCTCGCTTTTGTAATATTATATTTATTTATGATTACCAACATATTGTATTACGTATCCTATAGAATACTAACACATTGCATGTATTGTTATAAACATAATAAGAATAAAACCAGATGCTAGTGTGTAATGGCCAAAAATGCGCATGTCAACAGTCCCAGTTCGGGCGCCATTTTGTAATAGCCAAAAGGCGCGTGTGGCCTGTCAACTTTACTCGACGTTCTCTGTAGTTCTCCTTGCTGTCAAAACGGGTTTCTCGGGCACCAATCGAAAGGTCGATAACACAGAACAGGGGAAGTGAAGGACGCTGTTATTGTGTCGCTGAAAAAAGTGGCTTGAACGCCAAAAGGGCTCGGGTAGCTTAGTGGAGACAGAGTTAGGTTTTTGACAATGAAATCATATATAATGAATTTTAATATTTTATTCAAATATATTAAAAACGATGATAATAACGAAACAAATGAAAGTAACAATCGCTAGCATACAATCGGCTAACACAAATGAAGCAGCGATACTTGCAGGATTCGTTCATAAAAATAAACGGTCAACAATGAACGGGCAACAATGGCACACACCAAAGTTACGGGACCGCGGCACGAACGATCAACAATGGCACACACCAAAGTTTAAACAAAAACAAACGGTGACAGTGTTGTTACTCGACAACACTCATCAACAATCGCGATTTCGGAAACGGGGCCGTGTTGACACACATCAACACTTATCGACCATATCGATTACAGCAAACAGTGGTAAAACCCTACTGTACGGAAACATCCGGCTACGGCGGTATCCGTACAAGGCACCTTCTGCACTCACCCACGAGCTGCCGGCACACACCAACAGCACTGAGTCAGAGGCAGCCAAGGCCCTAACAAACTGCTCGCCCGGCACTCACCAGGTTCGCGGAAGACGGCACACACCGACACACCGTCTCCCCGACAGAGCACAGACTCGGTGAAGAGCTAACGCTCTCTTGAGAGAGCACATACTCTCTGACAAAAACTGTCGCTTGGGCCCGTATTTATACCCCGAAAAACCGTTAAAAATACGAAAATAAGTTTAAACAAGATTCTAATCATCCTGAAAATACTTGCTATTTGGAATAAAAATATGAAAAATACAAACTCATGTGGGATCGAACCCACCACAAGACTACTACAATGCTAAACACGAAAATTAAATCCAAATCTAGTGACCATCGTCACAAGTGTCAAAAGAATAAGAATATGGAAATGTTCACAAGAATAAAAATATCACCATGGTGATGTAGTCCTCAGGCAATATAATTATTACTAACCAAAAGGTGGAAGTATGAAGTCGCAGAAGAACGGAAGCAAAAACGACTCCAATGGAGTCATTAAACGTAACGAAGCGTTGACACGTTTATCTTCTGAACTCATCGCCAACTTACGTTTTAAATTGGTGCCGAATCGGAAGCAAAAATTGAGTTTGAGTGGTTGAAACGTGTCAAAAGAACTCGAAAACAGGTATCCTTGTGGTGACGTTTAATTACGGACAGCACAGGAAATAATTAGTACGTAGATTTGTACTCAAATTAAGATAATCACACATTACTCAATTTTAAATAATGAAGTGTTCCCTTTTTACAAATGAAAACAAATTTGAAAGCAAATTAACATTGATTGACGTGATTGCTAACAAAAAAGTAAGGCAATCTCATGTGGCCAGCACATATTTATGTGGCTGAAGGCAAGAACAACCAGACTTTTCTAGGTAATATTAAATTCCCTGACTTTTCTTTGATTCCTTGACTTTCCCTTACTGTTGGCCACCATGAGTATTAATTGTTTTGATCAAAGAACACATAGAACCTTCTTTACTTATATTACCTATATAAGAGCAAAGAACAGTATTTTTTCTAAAGATGTCCGATCCAGGTCGTTTGTATTTTGAACAAATTAACAAATTGGCATACATTTATCTCTCTCATTTGCAATGACTACATGCGTGTGCGATAAGGATGTTTCGATTAAGTTAGGACATTCCATTTTAAAACGATGCTCGTTGTTGACAATATTTTCGCTGTAACGTAAGTTTATTTATTAATTCAGATATATTACCTTGATTCATAGCCGTACGAATAGTGTTATTTTCTGTCAATGACACTGACACTATGTGACATTTACTAATAAACTACGAGTTAACGCCGTTTTGAATTTCGAATGCTTTTACTGTAACATATTGTAACGCTTTTACCTTCCGTCACCTTTAGGTAAGGAAGGTATTCTCTTTGGTCAAAGAATTCGGTGGTGAGTTTTTAATGAATAAGCACGTTTTAAGGTCCGTAGAATATGATTTTACTATTTGTACGACGATATGTGTGTGGGTGTGTGTGTATGTGTGTGTGCGTGCGCGTGTGTGTGAGTGTGTGTGTGTGTGTACGTGCGTGCGTGCGTGCGAGCGTGCGTGCGTGCGTGTGTGTGTAACAAAATTTTCTTCTACGATAACTCTAATACTACAATTCCAAAAATTATAATTCTTTCGTATTCCTCTTCGTTGCATCCATATGAAGAGCTGATTAGATTTTGGTTAAAATTGGTCAACCGGAAGTACCCTCATTTAAATATTTTAACAGTTTTTCTTGAAAAAACGATGTTAAATATCATTTTTCCACATTTAATGTTATTATAAATATTAAAGAACGTATTTTCTATACGATTTGAATACATTTTATACTACAAAAACTATATTTATACATACTTGAATTATAAATAAAAAATACTAATAAATGAGAAAGTAATACGAAAACTAAAGAAACACAATTGACAGCAATGCTACGCTAACAAATGTCAACAAAAAATGTATCATTGTTTAATGCGATCAGCGCCATCTCTTGATAATTGAAAATCCCAATTGGTTTATTAAAATTATTATTATGTATTTGAAACCATTAATAGAAATATTGAATATATATTTTATGACAGTAGATCTTGAAATTCTAATATTAATCGATTTTAATAAATCTTAAATGTATTTGTTTTTTTTTTTTCAATAACGTGTTAACGTAGGACGATCAGAAAATTTTCGATTTATTTTAATCAATATTTATCCCTTAATAGGATCACTAATCAACCCCTTTATCTTCTACTATTCCAAACACAACCTCCCGACAGTAGCTCATCGTAGCACTCTCCATCATATTAATTAGGTAGTAACCCAATCAGCCAATCTTCAGTCATGAGCAGCAGGCAATGGGCAGTAGGCAGGTGCAGTATGTACCTACATATCAGCTCGATGTAGGTAATCTCTTGACGGCGATGCAAAGGCCTCAGGAAAACACGCGATACATATTAGGAACAGGAAGAAAATGGGTTTGTGGATCGGGATCGTAATAATTATTAGGTTAGAGATATTGGAGGAGTATTAATAGACGTTAATTAAGGCTAATGATACCCAGTAGAATTATGTTTATGAGTTATAAAAATATGGTTAGCATTTCACTATATTATCCTGTATAGTGTGTATCATTTAGCTCTTAGAGTGTAGAACCTACTACGTATATAGAGGAAGTATCGGCGGTAAACAGCCAAGTTCTATCAGCTGATCGCCTAGTGTCCGCCATTTGTTTAGGGACCCAGTTTTCGTTTGTGGCATAGCATATCGTGTATTTTTATTTTATATTTTATTATAGAAACAGTTTTTTTTTTCAAAATTACACACAAAATGCCATTTTGCGCCGCGTTTGGCTTTAATAATCGCACATCACGCAAAACACGTCAAATTGAATATGAAAGAGGGAAGAAAATAACTTTCAAGTAAGTTCTAAAATAACATTTTATATATGAAATATGTCTTTATTTTTAATTGTTATCGACATAATAAAAAAGTATAATATATTTTATATATTTGTTGATAAAATAAACATTTAAATATAATTCATTATTTTCTTTTTGTATTTTGTCTTATTAATCAAAACTCTTAGTTTTCTTTGAATTAAATTTTCATTTTTGGCGCAGTCCGCCATTTGTATAGGGGCCACTGAAATTCCCCTTTCGCCTCTTGGTTTCATTCCCCTGACCCATAAAATAAGCGTATACTTCCTTTATAGTAGTTTTTATGCTCTAAGATTTAGGTAAATATATAGTAAAATAATCCTACTGTTCCTTTGATATAAATGCTATTTTTGTTTGAAATATTTTTTTTCAGTTTTCATTATCATAAGATATTATTTCACACAAAAATAGCATTTATGTTTAAAAAACAGTAATATTATTTTCAGTACAAATTTATAGCTGGATGCTGTAAAGAGGGGGGGGTCTAAGAAGGTGATGATGTGCGCTTACTTGTTTTCCAACGATGACAATTGGTGGACGCTTGAATGATTGGCGTCCACGACTTGCTGAAAAGGAACGAACACATACTTAAACTTTCGCTTCACATTTGATGACATATGAGGGATGCTGATGAACACTTAGATTTAAGGACGCGGACAATACTATAGGTTTAAACTAAATAATAATGAACAATTAAACTAAAGATTAAACATATTACATTGTTACACAGTGGGTTGGCGATGAGCCAACGCCCAAAACTAAAACACTACATGTTCCGACAACAAAGGTCTCCACGACGTGACAAACTAATACAGACTATCTCAAACACAAAGCGTAATCTTTCATGAGCAGATATCTCGACTACTACTACTACTATCAACTCTGCATGTAAGCTTGTAATAAGTTAAATACTTAATTGTCAACACATAACTGTCAAAGATTTCTGACAGCTAGACTCAACGCACCGCTGTGGGAAGAATGATAATTAATTCAATACAGAATTTTGACTAACAAAAATAAGTTGAAATATTATTCTTGAACTATAATTTAGAAAAGTTTATAAAAAGTTATTTATATGTTATTGCTCTTCCCCTCGTCTTATCACAACCGGACAGTCAATTTTTCTGACTATATCGAAATTTTAGTCAACAAACTGGTTGTAAGGTCAAAAGAATCAGATTATAACTAAATTACACTATACTGTGTGGATATATAAACAAATTTATTTAATAAAGAGTTTCTTATAGTGTAGGACCTATATTTATATAACATTTTTATCTGAAAATAACCTCCCTAACAAACTTTTCATGTTTGTTCCACCCTTTATAAATTATCCTGCACAGTTCATAAATTTTTCAGTAGTAGAACATGCAGTCTAAACCGCTAACCACAAAATATCTAAAGCCGGAACATTGAACTATTGATTATCAGTTCGAATCATCTCTTACTAAACTCATGTTCCCCTGACTTGTAAGGAGATTATGTACTTATTCAATCCTTGCCTAATGTTACTATACTTGATTTCATGTAAGAAAATAGCACTGATTTAGATAGGGATATAAATTCTGCCCTTTGAGTGATTAGAATGCAAACATAGTTCCCAAAACCGAAATATTTATTTACATACCAAGTGCGTGAACGCTTGGTTCCCGGATGAGTGTTTGGCGGCGCGAGATTGCGAGCGTTGCCATAGAACGATTCCGGGAACCAAGTTCACGCACGTGGTTTGTACAATATTTTTCGTACGAATAGTATAAACATAATAATTAGTAATTTGTGTTAAAAAATTTTATTCCTTAAAACTTTATTATATAACACTGCTTTGTAGCTAATTTCAGAGTGATGTGTTAAATTTAAATTCCAATAATTTTAATGTTTTTTTTATGTAATGTAATATTAATCATGGTATCTAAATAACTATTTATTACTTACCAAGTATTTCACTTGTAGTATTATAGCAAATTTAAATTTGTTATACTGTATTTCAGATAATTGGTGGCGCTGCAGAGCCAGCCTGTTTTACTCCCATAAATTTATGAATTAAAGTATTATTCACGAAAGATGACTATTCAAGGTCATTTGTTGGAAGAAAGAATACACATCACTTTATAGCAGTAGCTTAGCAATATTTTGTATTAGAAAGAGAAAGATTATTTGACCTGTGTCTATTTCATTAGTGTGGTGTGACAGATATACGTAAATAGTGGCATTACTTTCTAACACACTATAAATAATAATGACATATGTCATAAATTTACAGATACCTAATTATCTACTGCACTACCCTCTGTGCTAATATTTACCCAGTGGCATTGACGTTTAAATCAAATTAATATTCCTTGGTTTATAAGTTAAGTCTATGTTTTTGTATTTTGCAAAAACCTAAGTGAAGTACATAAATCTTTCAGAAAGGCATTATTAACAAAGAAATATAATTTTCAAATGAATTACTCTTATTTTTCAGTTAAAAATGTGTCCATAAATTTTCTGTTGCACGCCTATGCATACGAAATGCAATGAAGTTATCTGCAAGTAATATTATATCAGACGGCTCACAAATGACCTTGAATAGTCATCTTTCGTGAATAATAGTTTTGTTTTGTGCACGACATACTTGACAGCTCGAAACGTCAAAATTTGATCATATTTAATTCTTTAGTAAACAGTTACTTAAAAATTGTTAAAGAGATTATTAAGTTAAAATGGAATAAATAATATATCTGTTTACATATCGCTATTGTAAACTTGGTTTGCGTTACCAATCACAAAGCTGGAATCGTAACCCTATCTTATTCATAAGTCTATTCTTATCTGAAATACAGTATAAATTTCTTATTGTCTTGTTACAATTTACATTACGTTTGTTGGCCAAGCAGAAATTGTTGCCAATATTGTGAACCAAATGCACTAACTTCATTATTTTAAAATTAAATTTCATTCAATATTCCACCATTTAGCGAAAGAATGTTTGACAAACTATACTTTTTTATTATAAATATTTCTTTAATAAATGCTTTAGAAATAAGAGTGTGTTTTTTCCATAATTTCTCGCCTATCTGGTGGGCACCTGGGAAATTGATGTTTTGGACGTTGCTTAGGCGACGCGAAACAACACATTTCAATGCATGACTACGAAAAAAATATCACCAGTCAGTTATCAGTTATCAAATAAAATTTACAGAATTAAATGTTGTTTGATTGAAGTACCGATCCTTGTAATATAGGTAGTACAAATCTTGAAGATATGATATTGAATTGAATATATAAAAATCTTTGTTAAAGCTATGACATAAATTAAACGGAAAGATGTAAATCGTCGAGCAGAAAGAAATTCGAAAAAATAAGCATATCATTTACATTGCAAATAAAACACAGAAATTTTGTTCGCACTGTTTCACGTGTATCGGTATCTTTAATTGTGCTTTTAATGGTCAAGTGAACCGCGTTGGCAGATTTCAGATAAAACTGTAACAGTTTGATGTGAACTCAATTTTGCCAAATTCTGTTTCCATTATATTCATTCCACTAAAACGTGAAACATTACAAACGTTACAGAACACTGAAGATTATTTTATGATAGATTTTATTTATTTTTAGTTTATAATATTTTGCTTAAATTTAATATTTAACTTTTATGGGTACAAAATATATACAAGCATTTTGACGGCTTCTGAAATCATTTCGTGATTTGCCTAGCCTTGAATGAAGATCATTTAGAGCAGAACAAAATTATATTGTACGTTTTGAAAGGAATTTAAGTATTTACAAATCAATTCAGATCATCAAGCTGTGAACAACATGAGAAAGGAATGAAACAGTAGTTATTTCTATAATTCCTAAGGTTAACAAACACGTAAGATCTGTTTAACATGCAAATAGCGTTTTGTCTTTTACAGAATGGGGTATGTGACCAAATTTTTATTTTTATATAACATGATAATAGACAAAAAAAATATCCATATTTTTTAAATCGATTAATTATTAGTAATTTAAAAATTTGGGGAAGGGATACGTGACGTGAGCATGGTACAAGCGTGGAAGAAGACGGGTAGACTGGTTGCAGACAGCCGTAGGCAGCTGTCGTCTTGCTACACCTACCACAACATAATCGCGACGCTGATTGGCTGATCTATAACTTTCTTTCCTTCCCGCAGTCTATCCGTCTTCTTCCACGATTCTAACATGCTTACGGCACCCTTCTTCAAAACATTAAATTGCTAATAACAATATTATTACAAATTAATGTTTAGTTTTTATTATTATAATGAGAAGCTATTGTGGTTAGTTTTCATATTTTATGACATATATTGAAATTCGATTATGGTCACATACCCCATCCAAAGATGCAAACCAAAATCGAGTATTATTTCATAGTTATAGCGTTTTTCATTTATATTTTGCACTTTGTGCAGCTAATGACGTCATGCCTAGCACTAGTTGTTACAACACATGCATAGTGCATTTTAACTGAAACATGTTATAAAAGTCTAGTGCAAATTTATTAGCAGTCACTTATCAAATAGAGGGGTTACGAGGGTCCGTGAAGTTGGCACCAAAGGGTAAGGCACGAATTATCAAACAAGTGCTGTTGTTTAGTGCCCAATTCGTGCCGTTTAGTGCCCTATAAATTACTTTTGAATTATTTATATTTATCGCGTTATTAATGTTTAGTTTTTTTTGCTGCTAACTTCACGGTAGCACCAAAAGTACGTATTTCTTAAAATGTTTTTTAATATTTCTTTAGTGCCTAATTGGTGCCCATTAATGCCTTTAAAATGGAAAATTAATTATAAATAGTTTCCGAGTTATTTTTATTTATTTGTTGTTCGTGCTAACTTCACGCCAGCACCAAAAGTTTGTATTTTCAAAAAAAAATTCATGTAATTCTTTAGTGCCTAATTGGTGCCCTTTAGTGCCCTTAACAATTTTTTTAAAATGTTTTCGGTTATCGATTTATTAATGAATATTTTTTACAAAACGTGAAGTTAGCACCAAAGGGGTGAAATTTTTCATTTTTCTTGAAGTTTTTTTACATTGGTGTTTAGTGCCTGATTAGTGCCTATTAGTGCTCAAAATATTTGTTTCAAATTGTGTACAGAAAAAAAGATGTAGAATTTTATTTTTTTGTTTCGGTGCCAACTTCACGCTAGCACTGAAAGTATAATTTTTTAAAAATTTCTTTTCATAAATGTTTAGTGCCTAATTGGTGCCACTCAGTGCCCCAAACAAACTTTCAAAGGTGTGTACGTATACACGTATACAAAAGGGTAAAATATTTATACAAAATTTTCACTATTTTTTTACATAGACATTAGTGCTAGTTTTTCAATCAATTATTCATTAAAAAGAAATTATTTACTTGTACTCTTTTCTTTTTGTGCCAAATCCACTCTACAACTAGGAAAAGGGAGCAGTTATACATGAAATTGAATTCAAAGTTTTATTCTCATATTTTATTTACAAAAATAAAATTTAGAAAATATATCTTTATACATTTTATATTAAATTGTATAAATTAATAAATGAGGTAATATCATAACGTTGTTTTTGACATTAAAATATTCGGTCCTCTGGTCATCGAAAATTTCCCACATTGCATCTAAACGCCGTCCATATGTAACATAATGTCCCATTGCGTTTTGTGAGTCCGTGAGATTTTCTATAAAATGAATAGCCCCTCGCAAATAATATGTGTTATCATAAATTTTTATAATAGCGGGAATTTCACTGAGCTGCATTGAAGTATTGCTCAGTTCTATAAAAATATTGTTGCCTATATTTTGGGAAAAATTAATCGTGGCAGTGCAATTATTAAAATGACATATAGGTGTATTGTTTGACTCATTTAAAGTATCATTTATAGCCTGTTGTAAATATCTTATGCCATTATTTTTTATTATGCCAATGTTAATATTGAATATTACTACATTTCTTGTTATTATATCTCTATTGCATAGTTTCGATGTGCAAAATTTTGTAACATATTTGCTTGGATAATCAAAAAATATTTTTTCTACTAAACTGCTAATATTACATTGACATGCAATGGATATAATTCCTGTTTTACCAATAGTGAGTTGATTTTGTTCGATAATATTTAATAATATTTTACATCTCTCCTGGTATACGACTATTCTTTTTGTTCCACTGATCGATAAAATATCTAAAATTGTACTAATTTCTAGTGTACTCTCTTTAATGTATTTTTTAAAATGGGGACTATCACAATAAGCTACAAGTAAACATTGAATCAGTGCGTCAAATGCGCAGGTATTTGTCAACATATTTCCATTTTTTAGTACGCTTAATTTATGTTTTTTGCCCTCTACTACAGTTAATATTTCAGGGCATGGGTACTCCATAATAACCAGTTCGTTCTCTTCGAGGTTTTGTAGCAAGTCCGCGCCAATTTTCCAAATTTTCCGATTCAAATTTCGATTTACTACATATATTTTCAATTTTAGTTTCACATTTTTCTTTTATTTGTGCGAGTGTTAATCTTCCTTTAACATCTTGCAAATGTAAACATACAAATTTATCGACTTTAATCGGTAAGTTTTGTTCTTTGAAGGATCTGATTTTCAGATCATGAAAATATGACTCCACTATTGAAGATGAAGCTGGTTTTGATGTACAGCCGTAGTGTGTAGCCATTACGCTACTCCACATAACAAATGTTTTTAAAAACTTTAATAAATATTCTTGAATTTCAGGGAGGTAATGATAGTTTTCCTCATTACCGTTATTTACGTATAACTCCGAAGTGTTTTCATGTATCCCTTGAAACCATTCTTCAATACAAGTAGAATTTATCTCATCTTTATTTGCCACATTATCTATTTCTTTTGACTCTCCGTCATCATCTATAACTATTTTATTATGTGAAGCAATTAGATTTTTTAAAAACATTTTTTTATTTAGATGATCTGCATGTTCATAATTATATTTACTATTGCAGACTACAAGTAATGCATTTATAATATCTTCGGCGTCTTTCAAGGTAGTAGTTTTCATTAATAAAGACATTGTGTGTGCGCCATACAGATGCGCTTCCACATGATGATATTTGTTGAGCCACTTCTTTTCTTCGGACATTACTTAACTGTCTCTTTGAAATATTTGTATGAAGAAGAGGATCTGTATTAAAATATTTTAAAATACATTTCACACCATTTTCATCTATATCTGTCCCTTCAATTTTCATTTGTCCAGGACATTCGCTGCAGTATGCATTTATTTTAAATTGATAATTATGGAAAGAAGAAATATAATGTTTTTTAAAATTCCAAGTGCAATCTACATTCAGAATTTCATTTTTTATAATATTGTAAAAAATATGGGTCCATCCTATTTGAAATACTTTTTCATTCATTTTTGGACGTATTCTATTCCAAGTTTCTTCATCTAAATGAAAACTGAGACTGTTAGTATCGTCACTACTGTTCGATGTATATCCAGAAAATTCAACCCTTCTTTGCAATAAGGTTTCATCAATGTTAAGTAATGTCCAACAACCATTGGAATTTTTTCTAACATATGTATATAAAACAGCAGGCGACATGACATTATTTAGAAAGTTACTCAGAGTTTTCCAAATTTTTGCTGACTTTTTGAAATGTTTAATTTAATTTCATTAGAATAAGGAAGTAGTGTTTCGTGCAATTCCGACCCTAAAATAAAATACAGTATTAGCTCTAATTCACAATGGACATAAGCATAAGAGCTACATAACATAAAAATTACGTTCTGCTTACGAGTATTCACAATGAGCATAACATAAAATTATGATTTTCAGAGTAAATTGATAATAAAGTGTCATTATTTTATTAATTAGCGAGTGAAGTAATTGATATTAACATTAACAGGTTGAATTATTTATTTTTTTAATATTTTCGTGTAAGGGCCGTGATTGCCATATTTTCATTTTTTAACACATCTTTGTATGTAATATCTACTTTTTCTTAATATACAAACATTCATACGATCTCATTAAATTAACTTGTAATTTATAATGAAAAGATATAGAAATATAACCTACAACTTCGACTGTTATTTCATTTCACAAACAAAAACAACTAGTTGACATACAATACATACATGCGCAGTTTCACATTTTACATAAGAAAAACATAAAGTTGGAGTGATTTCAACTTTATGTATTTCTTACGGAACTGTTACGTAGCTACGTAAGCATAAGAAATACGTAACAGCATTGTGAACACGCTCATTGAAAACCTATACTTCAACTTTATGCTTACATTTATGCTTACTTAATTCTTATGCTTATGTCCATTGTGAATTAGAACTTAAAGCTGGTAGTACATAAAAAAAAAATTCTTACCATATCTATAATTTCCGTGATAATAAATAAAAAAAGTACTTATGTTTGATATATCAATTTTCACAACATTATTTTTACTTAATTGTGACAATAAATATTCTATTAATATGTAGAAATCAAGAACGGCTTGTGCTCATACAAGTTTAAGTACTACCAGGGAATACGGGGAATCCTGGGACTAGTGGGAATTTTCACTTGCTTTGCCGGCTTTGGTACTCAGCTAGCGATACCAGTAGATTATGGATCGAATTAGCATAAATCGACTTACGCCTGTTAGATGGCACACTAGTCCCACATTTAAAAATGATATTTTTTCAAGGTAATTTGTATTGTATTACCTAATTACGAGAAATGTTAAGAAATTATGAAGAGCCTCTCCAAAATATGAAATATTGTGATAAAATAATATGGTTTCATTTACGATTCTGCTTTTTGTGAGCAGGGTTGTGCGACTATGCGTAATCTATGATAGGTTACTTACATGCGTAAACAACGTAAAGAATGTCAAATGTAGACAATGCGTAGAGAATATAACCTAAGTAAACTTTATATACATATTGCACATGCACACTAGAGGTCAGTGATTAAAGCGGGAGGTAGAAAAGCGAACGAAAATTGTAAAAAGTTACATTTTGCTTTAAAGCACGTATAAGACAAATACAAAGCACTATGCAAAGTTGATTTAAAATGTTATCAAATACTAGTGCATCTCGACACATTAACATTTTACGTACTTATAATTGGTGTAAGTCACATTTTTCTGAAAATATGTGCTATTAGCTTACGATGCCAATTTTTTTCAATTTGTAAACAAAAAGTTGCCGCCGGCGCCACCATCTTGGTAAACGGATGGACGGAGAAACAAAAGAAATAGACAATGTGGCAAATAAAGATGAGATAAATTCTACTTGTATTGAAGAATGGTTTCAAGGGATACATGAAAACGCTTCGGAGTTATAAGTAAATAACGGTAATGAGGAAAACTATCATTACCTCCCTGAAATTCAAGAATATTTATTAAAGTTTTTAAAAACATTTGTTATGTGGAGTAGCGTAATGGCTACACACTACGGCTGTACATCAAAACCAGCTTCATCTTCAATAGTGGAGTCATATTTTCATGATCTGAAAAACATATCCTTCAAAGAACAAAACTTACCGATTAAAGTCGATAAATTTGTATGTTTACATTTGCAAGATGTTAAAGGAAGATTAACACTCGCACAAATAAAAGAAAAATGTGAAACTAAAATTGAAAATATATGTAGTAAATCGAAATTTGAATCGGAAAATTTGGAAAATTGGCGCGGACTTGCTACAAAACCTCGAAGAGAACGAACTGGTTATTATGGAGTACCATGCCCTGAAATATTAACTGTAGTAGAGGGCAAAAAACATAAATTAAGCGTACTAAAAAATGGAAATTCAATATCAAGGCCTGTTGTAATAAATAAAACGCTATATATGTTGACAAATACCTGCGCATTTGACGCACTGATTCAATGTTTACTTGTAGCTTATTGTGATAGTCCCCATTTTAAAAAATACATTAAAGAGAGTACACTAGAAATTAGTACAATTTTAGATATTTTATCGATCAGTGGAACAAAAAGAATAGTCGTATACCAGGAGAGATGTAAAATATTATTAAATATTATCGAACAAAATCAACTCACTATTGGTAAAACAGGAATTATATCCATTGCATGTCAATGTAATATTAGCAGTTTAGTAGAAAAAATATTTTTTGATTATCCAAGCAAATATGTTACAAAATTTTGCACATCGAAACTATGCAATAGAGATATAATAACAAGAAATGTAGTAATATTCAATATTAACATTGGCATAATAAAAAATAATGGCATAAGATATTTACAACAGGCTATAAATGATACTTTAAATGAGTCAAACAATACACCTATATGTCATTTTAATAATTGCACTGCCACGATTAATTTTTCCCAAAATATAGGCAACAATATTTTTATAGAACTGAGCAATACTTCAATGCAGCTCAGTGAAATTCCCGCTATTATAAAAATTTATGATAACACATATTATTTGCGAGGGGCTATTCATTTTATAGAAAATCTCACGGACTCACAAAACGCAATGGGACATTATGTTACATATGGACGGCGTTTAGATGCAATGTGGGAAATTTTCGATGACCAGAGGACCGAATATTTTAATGTCAAAAACAACGTTATGATAATACCTCATTTATTAATTTATACAATTTAATATAAAATGTATAAAGATATATTTTCTAAATTTTATTTTTGTAAATAAAATATGAGAATAAAACTTTGAATTCAATTTCATGTATAACTGCTCCCTTTTCCTAGTTGTAGAGTGGATTTGGCACAAAAAGAAAAGAGTACAAGTAAATAATTTCTTTTTAATGAATAATTGATTGAAAAACTAGCACTAATGTCTATGTAAAAAAATAGTGAAAAATTTGTATAAATATTTTACCCTTTTGTATACGTACACACCTTTGAAAGTTTGTTTGGGGCACTAAGTGGCACCAATTAGGCACTAAATATTTATGAAAAGAAATTTTTAAAAAATTATACCTTCAGTGCTAGCGTGAAGTTGGTACCGAAACAAAAAAATATAATTCTACATCTTTTTTTCTGTACACAATTTGAAACAAATATTTTGAGCACTAATAGGCACTAATCAGGCACTAAACACCAATGTAAAAAAACTTCAAGAAAAATGAAAAATTTCACCCCTTTGGTGCTAACTTCACGTTTTGTAAAAAATATTCATTAATAAATCGATAACCGAAAACATTTTAAAAAAATTGTTAAGGGCACTAAAGGGCACCAATTAGGCACTAAAGAATTACATGAATTTTTTTTTGAAAATACAAACTTTTGGTGCTGGCGTGAAGTTAGCACGAACAACAAATAAATAAAAATAACTCGGAAACTATTTATAATTAATTTTCCATTTTAAAGGCATTAATGGGCACCAATTAGGCACTAAAGAAATATTAAAAAACATTTTAAGAAATACGTACTTTTGGTGCTACCGTGAAGTTAGCAGCAAAAAAAACTAAACATTAATAACGCGATAAATATAAATAATTCAAAAGTAATTTATAGGGCACTAAACGGCACGAATTGGGCACTAAACAACAGCACTTGTTTGATAATTCGTGCCTTACCCTTTGGTGCCAACTTCACGGACCCGGGTTACGAATATCACTACGAGACTCGAACTGTGAAAACCTATTTTGTCACATCCACTACTTACATAGATACTTTTTACAACTAAAAATATATTAATTCGATAGACTGCACTAGCAAGAACTGACGATCGTCGTAGTAAGTGCAAGAAGGGCGCATTCATTACGGTTTATTTCACTCGAAAAGTATAAATGAAACACGTGAAACTCAGCTAGTGTGCACTGATTATATAAATGGAAAAAGAGTTATGCAGTGTAAAAAGTTCGTAGAATCGTTAGAAAAAAATAAAATCTCGATGACGTGTGGGTCACTGCTAGAAACGTTCGAGACTTGTGTAAAATAATGGAAAACCCGAACGCTGAACTGTTGTTGAACAGCTTACTTAGCTCGTATATTTCTCTAAATATAGATAACAACAATAACCTAGCCCTAAACGCACAAAACTCTACCGAGTTATCCAGGCATGAGTTTTGTTAGGTTAGGTAATATTGAGGTGTACTTATTTAGATAAATTGTTTAAAATATGCGTCATCGGTATTATTATTATTACCTCCCGTCATACCGTAGGTAAGGGAGGTAATGTAATCGTGCCAAAAATTCGATGGTGAGTTTTTAGTAAATAAGCACGAATTAGGGTCCCCACCCCACAACACGTTTTTACTATTTTTACGATGCTGTCTGTGTGCGCGCGTGTGTCTGTGTGACGATTTTTTCGTCTACGATAACTCTTATAACAAACTTCAAAATATTTCTATTTTCCGTATTTAAGCTTTCTGCATTCATATAACGAGTTGGTTAGATTTTGGGTAAAATTGGATAGATGGAAGTGATACTTTACTTGAAGCCCATAACAGTTTTTAATGAAAAACTATATTAAAATATAATCCAAAACTTTTCAATTTTAGTATTTAAGACTTTTATATCATGGGAAACAATATATTAGGTTTTGGCTAAAATTATTCAACCAGAAGTGATACTTAACTTGAAGCTCTGAACAGATTCTCGTGAAAAATATATTATGATATACTCCAAAACTTGTCAAATTTAGTATTTACGACCTTTATATGAAGGAGAACAACATATTAGATCTTGGATACAATTGATACACCGGAAGTGGTACTTTATTTGAAGCTCTGAACAGATATTCGTGAAAAATATATTAAAACATGATCCAAAACTTCTCAAATTTGGTATTTAAAACATGTGTATAATTTGAAACAACATTAGATTTTAACTATACCTATATGATAAACCGGAAGTGGTACTTAATTTGGAGCTCTTACAGATTTTCGAGGAAAAACATAATAAAATATAACCCAAAATTTGGTATTACAGACTTTTCTATTTATTGGAACAACGAATTAGATTTTGTTTACGAACGATCAACCGGAAGTGATAATTTACTTAAAGTTCATTGCTATTTCAAACATGGAATTGACGGGAGGTCATGTGTTGGCCACATCAGATTTTTATTAACGATTATTCAGGACTGTAGACACCTTCTGGAATTAGTAACCATTCAGTTCTCGGGTGTTGGTGGCCCGCTTTTTCAACCTGTGTGTCCTCCGGAGTCCGGAGCTGTTGCTATTGATCCTTGGGGCTTGCGGAGCGGCAGCGGCAGCAGCGGCATGAATGACCTGACCTCGTCGGCTGTCGGTGCCAGCGCCAGCCCGCACCGCCCCCTCGTTCGCCCACGTCGAGTATGTAGTGCAGATGCTCCGGACTTGTAGAATTGTTTGGCATGAAAACGCTGGTTTCAGAAGAGAGAATGGATGGTATTGACAGGGTTGTGGTTCAATGAAGTTTGGATAGGGGTTAGGGGGGATTAACTAAAGTTTACGTTTTCTTATTAAAATATTATAGCAGGTGATACAGAAGTTAATTGAAAGAATACTGCAAATTATGAAAAGAGCTGAAAACTAACAGAAGGATCATACCTTTGTGAAATAGCAATAAATCAGTCATATTTACTCTTTACCATATCAAGATGTAGCAACATTACCTAAATCTGCGAGTAAACGTAGAGTGGCTTACCCTGAAATGGGTAGCTAATAACCCGTAATGATATATTTATTTATTTAAGCAAAGGTCACCATATGGTTCATATTTTTCTTCCAGTTAAAAGTACAAATATATCATCTTTACCGATATCTGTTACAAAGCAGATTGGCACACCCAGCAATGGGTAATAAGCCGTGATGATATATTTATATTTATTTTATTTTAAAAGTTCTTATCCAATCTTCTCTTAGAATATTTTCAAACTAATTTCTGAGACGTAAAAACTGCCAAAGCTCACAAACTAATAGGGGATTCCACACTTTTTTATATAATTTCATCAGAAAGTATAAGTAAAACTAAGACTATTGGTGAAAATCCTGTAAAAAAAATTCCTATTAATAAGCGAGTCATGGTCCTCCGAATTTTGAAAATATAGAGGTGACGTCACGAATATAAGTTTTTATATAAAACTGTTTTCTTCGTGGATCTAAAATATATTTGAAATGTATGAAATTTCTAAATTATATTTATAAAAAACAAATTAATATTATAACACTATACAAGTCTACATGCTTTATAATTGCAAGTGTATCAAAATTATTATGTTTAATGCAAGAAATTTATATTCAAATAAAAATTGTTTGAGAATTGCAGTACTGGACTGGTAGCCACGTGTCCGTGATTTGAATTTGTCTACTTCCATTGGTGGTAGACTCCACGCCCTAACTCGGTATTCGTTATATATTTATAGGTGGTCTTTGAGTCGCCAATCAAAATAATATATTGGATTTGATGTGAGCGACGAGTTGCTAAAACAAAAACCCCATTATTTCCGAATTATTTCAATTATATCATTTTATTCATTATTAAGCATCTATTTTCACAATTTTTCACTAATTTCTCTTAATTCGATTAAGTTGTAATCCCCTATTGCTGGGAAACTCTAAAAAACTGTCAAAGCTGTCAAACTAATTACTGGGGGATTTAAAAACTGCCAGAGTAATTTCAGGCTAACTTAAAAAACTGTCAAAACCCAAATCATGATTATAAAACGATACTTTAAAAAATTGATTAATTAACTTAAACAAAAGTTCCCGTTGATGTTACGGTGTCGTATTATAAAAGTATAAAAACAATAAAATATTTGTTTAAAGTTGAAAACTTGATAATTTTGACATTTATATCACATTAGGAATGTATATAAATAAATATGAAATTCAAATTAATGTCGCTATTTATAATAAATGGGAAATAAAGTATATAATTTAAATTTAACTTATTAGGTAGCAGTTCATACATATTTATCTATAAATTATGTTATTTTAAACTGAGAAATCAACTTGACAGCCTTATTTGAGATTCGACATTACTACAATAAAATTTATGGCATTAGTTTGTTCGCATAACTTTTTCAAAACATTTATATTAAATTGTCATTCGCTTGGCATTATTGGTTATATTTCAGCAATTAAATTTTGACAGTTCTTTGTTCTCGCATTTATTTAAAAAGCTGATTCCACCAAGTGAATACTAAATAAAGATGGATGTATAGATTTATATCGTTTTAGATTCGTTCTCATTGGTGAAGTTTGTGATGTCAAACTAAGTCATAAACCTAAAGTTTGGACCTTGCAATGTTTGGCTTTATGATTTGGATTAGAGACAATAAATTCTGAAGTGTGAATGGCGTCATTACATAATATGCGGCCAAAGTCTTTAAATCTAAAATATAAACCATAAATCTAAATCTAATTTTCCTTTGTGAATGTACCTTTAAGGTGCATATTATGTAATGACTCCATTCACACGTCAGAATTTAGGGTCTCTAAATCCAAATCATAAAGCTAAACATTGCAAGGTCCAAACTTTAGGTTTATGATTTAGTTTGACGTCACAAACTTCACCAATGAGAACGAGTCTGAAATGATATAGATATATACACCCACATTTATTTAGTATCCACTTGGTGGATTCGGGTTTTTAAACAAATGCGAGTAGAACATGGAGTCTGTCATAACTTAATTGCTGAAATATAACCAATAATGCCAAGCGAATGACAGTTTCACGGCGCACAGGTGTCTTGTTGAGTACTGTGCTACCAATATTTTAATCTTGTTTTTGAAGCATTTACACAGATCTCTGTACATATCAAAACTAATTTTCAGGTAGTTTAAACTTACATTTATGAATGACTTACTTAAACCTAAACAAAAACCATAAACCTAATTTTCATTTGTGAATGCATCTTAAAAAATAATATACTCGCATTTTTAACACTTACCTAGAAAGACAAAATCATCTTTCTTAAAATGAAGTGAACATACTTTCATATTATTTTATTTATTGCCGAATTATTATTCGAATAACATACGAGTAATCCCATGCTTGTCGTCTGTGCATTCGTTGTTCAACGCCTTGATTTGATGTTATTACAACAAAAATATATCATATCTTTTGGAGAAACTATCCAAAAACACAGCATTTTGTGAGAGATATATACGCTTTCTTTACAAGATTTATTTAAATCAACAAACAAAAATCCGATGTGGCCAGCACATAACCTCTCGCCAGATATTTTTAAATACAAATACATATATTCATGTCTCACTGCAAAATAATTCTCATATATTTGCAAAATCTATGGGATATTTTAATATAAATTTTGTACAATACATACATTTTCTTTATATTCAAAATCCTGAAATTTTCTTTTTCTACTTTCCTTTTCTTTTTCTTTATATTCGTTATTTTTTTTGCAAATTCCTTTTATATTCTTTTTTACGTATATTCTTTTGCGTTGTTGACTTTTATTTTATTTTTATAATTTTCATAATGATGTACAAATATTTTTGACAGTGGCATACGAATATTTTTGACAGTGACATTTATGTGTCAATTTCAATCATTTGAATTTCTTCCCTTAAAGTAGTTTGATCTGAGATTTTTTACATCAAATTATTTTATATGCGTTTCTTTATCTCTAAATCTATAGAAGATATAATAATGAATTTATATTTATCGAATAAAGAATTTAACGTTCTTTAATATAAGTATTTACATAAATTTTCGATAAATAACATTTAGATAATTTTTTTCTTGTAACTACTACTTCCGGTTGTCCAATTGTTACCAAAACTTAATCAACTCTTCCCATTATTGTTAGATTGAGGAATCCGTAGTTAAAAATGTCTTAAGTTTTATAGTATTTTAGAAATCGTGGATCGAACATCCACTCACACATACGGACATCATGGTAAAAATGTTATAATCGGATTCTAGGGACCTTAAAACGTGCTTATTCACTAAAATCTGGATATGCGATTTTTAGCATGAATTCAATACCTCTCTTAACGAGAGGTAAAAAGTAAACTCTTCCAAGATGTTTTGATTTTCGTTGGTAGTAGTCGTATTTTGACAGTTTCAATAGAATATTTACATAGCCTCATTTCCAAACTTCCTTATTGGTATCAAGACAATATAAATTCTTATTTAATTCCGTCTTCCCAAAGGCGAAGTCTTATTTATCGTCCTTGAAGATCCTGGCGCAGTCCGACACTGGAAAATCGGGGTTAGCTCCGGACAAGGGCAAACGAGGACAGCGCTCACACGGCAGACTGCGAACTACAGACTAGGACACGAGGGAAGACTGCGTCTCCAATTCCGCGAAATTATGGCGTACGCATACTCCGGGAGGAATTAAATATTTCATTTAACTAAATCTAACAAACTGAATAAATAATTTGTTGAGCATGAGCACGTGCACACAAATGTTTTGAAATTTGTTGATTATATGTTGTATAGAATGGTGAAATGGTATGTGCATATGAAACGTCAAATTAAACACGTGGTTTTGATACCTACATGCGTATATATTAGCAGTAACCACTGTTATTACTATTGCATTCTCGACGTTTATATTGCTTTAAAGTGATATATGTAAATATATTTGAGCATATGTTTAACTCTATAAAATTTCTTGTGTTATAATATTAAGACAAACATTGAGATTTATTGTCAGAATGTCGACAACATCTAAAAAAGTTAAATAAACACACAAAAGCAACAAATTATTATTTCGTTTTTTAGGGTGCTGATGCTACAACAGTTTATTTCTTATACCTTTTTACGTTCCGTTACCTTTAGGTAAGGAAGGTATTGTCTTTGGTCAAAAAATTCGGTGGTGAGTAATTGAAGAATAAGCACGTTTTAAGGTCCCTAGCATACGATTTTACTATTTTTATGATGATTCTTTCTCTCTCTCTCTCTCTCTCGGTGTGTGTGTGTGTGTGTGTGTGTGTGTGTGTGTGTGTGTGTGTGTGTGTGTGTGTGGGTGGGTGTGTATGTGTGTGTGTGTGTGTGTTCAGAAAATTTTTAAACCTTGTATTTCTACCTTATTCGTATATAAGAAGAGACCATTAGATTTTGGTGTATCAGATAACAGGAAATGGTACTTTACTTGAAGCTCAAAATAGATTTTCTTCGAAAATTACCTTCAAATGTTATTTTTTCAAGATTTGTGTCATAAAAATTAAAGATTATTAAATTTTCTACAGATTTGCGTAAATACTTTTTCTATATATGTTATGGATAAATTTATAAAATTATCTATAATTTTAATCCAGGAATCTACGCTTTACACAAGCAAAACTCCTTGGTTACGCAGTTCATATCTCAAATGTATGTAACTGACAGATAAATGTCACTATCAAAGAACACATCTTTTCAAGTAAATAATAATAACGTTTTAAATAGAATGGATTTTAATACAGTTTCCGCAATAAGTAAATATGTAAGTATGTATATTTAAATTAATAAAAATTAAATAGCGGGAGGTTTGGTGTTGGCCACATCAGATTTTTAAAGGCCTGTGTCCACGATGCTAGAAATCGTTCTGACTTCTCGATCACATTTTTTGATTATAAACATTGAACTTGTATGACTACAGATGTCAGATTGGTCGAATTTATGAAGTTAGTTTCAGCCATTTCTACCAATACTAAAAACTAATAAAACAACCAAGAAATTATCCCGGCAGTAAGTAAATTAAATTTTTAGAACGAATATATTAATTTACTTATAAGTAATTATTTATAATCAATATCAAAAATGAGTAGAATTATGTAATATTTTATAACCTTATCATTTTCACGCTTATCAAACGTCAAGATTTTAAATTGGTAACATTTAAATGAAATAAGCAACTTGTACGAAAAAATGGGACAGAACGCAATTTTCCATTCTAGGTTTCTATTCGATTTTTGCGTCCGAGTTGGTAGTGTCCACGATCCGAGATATCAAATTGCGGTCTATATCCGAGAACTCGGATCGATTTCTAGGATCGTGGACACAGGTCTTAACTCCATATACATTGAATATAAAGTATAAAATGGAATCAAATCGTATAGCGAATAATATATTTTTTAATATTTATAATAACAGTAAATTTAAAAAAATGATATTTAACAGGGTTTTCAAGAAAAACTGTTAAAATCTTCAAATTGGGGTACTTCCGTTCGACCAATTATAACCAAAATCTAATCAGCTCTTCATATGGATGTATATTCAAACATACATACATCCATACATACATACAGACATCATCGTATAAATAGTAAAATCGTATTCTAGGGACCCTAAAATGTGCTTATTCATTAAAAACTAATCATCGAATTTTTTGACCAAAGACAATACCTTCCTTACTTAAAGGTAACGGAAGGTAAAAATTACAAGGTATTCTCGCTAGAAAGTTACTTCGTCTTTCGTCGCTTGGAAATCGTACGAGAAAGGTTCCAAGTTTCCAAGGCTGAATATTGACGAAGGTGTAAAGTGTTTTTAATTGTCCTTTTGTTCGTTCCCGCACCATTAACGGTTGTTGGTAATTTCGCATAACCTGCCTTTATTATTGTATAATTGATGAACGATTGCAAATTCAGTAAGTTGTATGGTGATGTAATGATGTAGGATGACACTTGTCAACTGCAATTATGTTGTAATTTATAGAGAATAATCATAAAGTTGCCATTAGCCAAATAGAAAAATTCAAAATTGCAAATTTTAACAATTTTAGCAATTCCGTGGGTGGACAATTTGAATGGGCCATAAGACCACGAATTTATACGTCTCGAGCAAATTGGAAGAGGAGAATAATGCAGAATGATGTCGGTATTGTGACCTTGAGCCGGTCTTCGACCTTTGATAGCAAAGGACGATCGCCTCAGCTTGCTTGATCGGCAAGAGCCGACTCATTAACCAGTTCATTGCTGATTTCTGATCGTGTTTTGTTGTAACGGGGCGGTAAACAGAGATTTTTTGTCGTAAAAATTACTTTAATTCACAATGAGTTAGTAATATTTGCGTTGCTAACCTATCAAACAGTTGGGAAGTGACTTATTGTTCACTTCAATTCCAAGCACAATTCCAAGCTAGCTGGAAAAGTCTTTTTTCTACAGTCTATATACAAAGTAGCCATTTGCGCTCTCTTTTGTCAACGCAAAATGTCAGTTTGCCGCTCATGCGCGACAAAGAAAAAACGCTCGCTGTCCAAATTTTTAACTATACAATGTTGAGAAATGTCACTTGTCTACATTCTTAATAGAAATGTTTAGTCAGGAACTAATGACACTGTAGTTACATATTTACCACCTTCACAAGTCAATCTGACATATACCTGCTCTGTTGGTATATTACATAACCAAACAAAACGCCGCACTGCTGTGAAAATGTCATATGGCATTTATTTACAAAACCGAAAATATAAAATGCTTAGATTAGATTGAAGCTATAGCTTAAGAAGAATGGAAGGTAACGATAAATTAAAATTAAATATAAAATAAATTGTGTGAACAGTTGTGCTGCCACCTGAAAAAGTTTGGCGTGAACGCTCCCAGTGGACATCCACTTTTCCACTGCACTAGTTTAATGTACTTGAAACAAATAAATTATACAAAACTTATAATATTCATTACAAAATTGGCATTAATTTTTTGTAAAAACGAAAGCCAAAACAATATCAAGTCATAGTTGAATACGTTCATACCTTCACTGCAAAACTGTTGGGTAATACTGTAAGTGCAAAGTGTACATTTTATTATTTTTTTATGGTGGAGGACTGTAGAAAAAATCTTGTGTGTGTTTCGAGCGCAAATGGACATAGTCGATTTCGAGAGAATGCCGTCAACAACCTCTCAATCGACAATGTCCCAATTTGCGCTCTTAATACACAAATAGCTATTCCGGCTAGCTAATGTCACTTTGTCGGCTAGCTGATGTTACTTTCCAACAGTTTTTGGTAGTATTGTATGTGTTCATGTTTGCCTATTATACTTGTAATAAAATATTAAAAATGCATTTAACTCCTACATCTTTTCGGTTAAACTGTTGAGAGAGTACAAAAAACATTCAAGAATGTTGAGTATTTCCTCTTCGGTCCTCATCATTAGGATATTGTGAGAACTATTGAAGCTGCTGCTTCGCAGAATAAGAGACTTGTCTAGACAAAAACCATGCTTTATTTTTTTAACCGAAAATTTGAACCTTGAAATACAATAGCCGTGTTCATTCGGGCTGTAATTCACAATCTAAATGATAAAAGTGATCATGATTAAGAAGAATAATGGTTTTCTACAGTCAGGCAAAGTAGCCATTTGCGCTCTCTTTTGTCAACGCAAACTGTCACTTTGCCGGTCATGCGTCCAAATTTCTAACTATACAATGTTGAGAAATGTCACTTGTCTACATTCTTAACGGAAACATTTAGACAGGAACTAATGGCACATTTACCACCTTCACAAGTCAATCTGACACATATAACTGCTCTAGCGGTATATTATATAACCAAACAAAATGCGGAACTGCTGTGAAAATAATATAGGGCATTCATTTACAAAAACGAAAGTATAAAATGCTTAAATTAGATTGATGAAGAATGAAAAATAACGATAAATTAAAATTAAATATAAAATAAATTTAGTAAACAGTTGTGCTGCTTCCTGCAAAAGTGAACGCTCCCAGTGGACATCAACTTTTTCATTGCACTAGTTTAATGTACTTGTAACAAATATATTATACAAAAAAAAATGTTATGGCAGAGGACCCCATTGTGGTGACTAGAAAAAATCTTGTGTGTTTTTCGAGCGCAAATGGACATTGTCGATTTCGCCAATGTCCCTTTTTGCGCTCTTAATACACAAATAGCTATTTCCTACAAAAGCATTTAATGACCCACATAAAAGATTTTTTAAGTAAACATACTTCATATTCCTTACTAGTGATGCACGACGAGGAGAAAGTACTCTCGCATCTCGTCTCGTCTCGTTGCATTATGCGAGACGAGAACGAGAGCGAGATTGTAATTTAAAATTCGAGGCGAGATCGTTATACAACTGCGAGAAGCGAGAAATCTCGCGAGAGTCTCGCAATAAAAAGTATTTATAAATTTATAGCTTTAATTCATAACTTCAATGAAAAGTGCACCGTACAGGGAGAGGATTCAACGGTAATTCGTACATAGAACACGTGAATGTGAAAATTATATGAATTGACTATATTTTTTGAGTCTATATAGAGTCGAATGATATCGGTCGCAGAGCGAGGAAATGCAAAATAAATACAAAATCGGTTTTGCGTCTAATAGAACTAGTTTTTCTCCAACATTTCAGTACCTAATTCATCCCAGTTAAAACTACGGTTAATAAAATTCTTGTCGTCCCTGAAAAGTAAAGGATCTTATATTAAGCGTCAATAGGAGCCAACATGGAGAGAAGCAGAGTGATTGGTTGCCAGCGGGTTCCCAGTGTAGCGCTGTTTTATGAGTAAATCTTACTTAAATAGTGGCAGTTAATGATAAAGTGTAGAAACTTATAGTTACAAAAAAAAAATTTTTTTATTGTTTAATTAGTTTTACTGATGACAGAATGTATTAACAAATGTTCGTATTGAAATAATTTGGTGACTAGAATTAAATACACGGAAGACGGAACAATTGGTGTGAACTTGTCTTTTGTAGTTCAACTGATACGTAAATACCGAGGTAAATACGTAGTGCACAAGCGCTTATTTTTACAGCGAGACTCTCGCGCGAGAACGAGACGAAACCCAAAAAAATGTGCGAGAGCGAGATCGAGATTGCAAATCCGAAAACGAGACGCGATCGATATTTTATATTTCTCGTCTCGTCTCGCCTCGCGTGCGTCACTATTCCTTACCAAGAACATTTTTATTTTTACTTCAATATAATCCATTAACACTTGACAGTAGATTATTTATAAAATAAAATGGGTTAGTTTGCATTGGGCTGCTTATGACATTTGGCTAATCAGGATTCACAAAATCACAATCACAGCCCGAATGAACACGGCTAATATTAATTTCCATTTAATTAGATTTTCATTTGTGAATAACTGCTGCATAGAGTGGGCAATTTTCAGGATGAGGTTGAAATAGCTGCAAAGTAAAGAGTGATACTATCATAGGATAATTCATGGTTCGCTTACCGCAAAACGATAATTACTTGTGCTACATGTTATGCGCGCTCTCCTAATCAACGTCAAATGTAAATGAATTCCGTCAAACGTTAAATCATTTATTATATCAGCAGTGATAAATAAAAGACATTGTTCTTTCGATTCGCCACACTGTATTATTTATTACTTATTAGTAATGTTATAACAGTAATTACTATTACTTACACTTGAATAATATATCTAAGGTAATATCTAATAAAATAAAAATCTGGTGTGGCCAACACTATACCTCCCGTTATTTACAGCCCGAGTCACAAAAAAGATTAAGTTAATCCTTATTTTTGTATTAGCGAATTTTACTCTAATTTTGACAGTTTATTTCTTAAAATATAGTCTAATCTAATCCAAGTAACTACCTTTTTTAAACCCCTCAACAGGATTAAATCCCAATTACAGAGTGGGTTCACATGTACGCACATCCATGCCTTAGTGGTATTCGAAACCAGAGCCCCGAGGGTACTCATGACATGCGGCGTTACTCTAACCATTGAGCCACCGGAACTATAATAAAATGAAGATTAAATTTTAAATACCGAGATAGAATAGAATTCACTAATCCAAAAATGAGGATTAGGTTAAACATTTTTGTGAATCGTTAATTTTTATTAATCTAAATACATACCTACATATTTACTTATGGTGGAAACTGTGTTGAATTTCTTTTCTATTGTTCTATTTACTTTTTCCTTTTTAAAACGTTACTAATATTATTTTTGAAAGGATTAGTTCTTTGATAGTGACATTTATCTGTCAGTTACATATATTTGAATAACTGCATTTTGTTTGTTTAAAGCGTAGGCTCTGGGATTTAAATTATAGATAATTTTATAAATTTATCCATAAAATATTTAGAAAAAGCATTAATGCACATCTATAGAAAATTTAATAACTTTTAATTTTTATAATAACATTAATCTCGAAAAAATTACATTTAAACGTATATTTCGAAGAAAACCTATTTTGAGCTTCTAGTAAAGTGCCATTTCCGGTTATCCGATTTTCACCAAAATCTAATGGGCTCTTTCTAATACAGAAAAAGTTCGAAATACAAGATTTCAAAATTTTCTGAATGATAATATTTGAGTTAGAGTGGCGGATCCACACATTCACACAGACATCCTCGTGAAAATGTTAAAATTGGATTCTAGGGACCTTAAAACGTGGTTATTTACCAAAATCTCGATATGCAATTTTTAGCACGATCCCTATACCTCCCTTACCAAGGGTAGCTGGAGGTAAAAATATATGGAGTCGCGGGGCTTTGTGCGTTAAATTGACGGCCTTCTATTTATTGGCACCCTGTAAACGTACTCGATATTTGATGGAATGATTGATGATGCTTGTACTTAATGATCAGTAAGTGCTTATTGAGTAGTACTGTAAAAGTGATTGGCATGGTCTACCTATTTAAAGTTCACCCACGTCAAACGATAATACAAGGCTCAGATTAATTGTACTACTCGTTTAAACGTAAAAAAGAATGCCTTAACAGAAAAATAGAGTATAACCATTGACAAATAAAGATTGCCACACATATTCTGAAGTCCATTTTATAATAAAAGTGGAATTCGCATATGGGCATTTAAATTTAAATATCGAACTTCTTTGGGTTGAAATTAAAAGACATTTCATTGATTCCAGATCAAGAAATGAATTTGCAAAACATTTGGAAATTATTTTCAGTAATAATTAAATTAATTAAAAGAATGTCCAAAGTTTGTAAAGCCGTTATCAAATTCAGAGGATATTTAAATTCGTAAGTCTCATGGTCGCATGCCTGAGTGTCAGGTCGCAAATCTGGCGAACCGGCTTCGATCCCGACCGCCGCCAAATATTTCCTATTTTAATTGGCACAAAATTGACTCCTGCGGTGCACTCCTCGGTGCACTCTTCACGCCAGCAATGAGTGCCCGTGAGATGACGCCTGGTAAGTGCCCGCACGGTGCAAATATTTCATCATTACCGATATCTGTGTATAAAGCAGATTGGTACACCCACCAATGGGTAATAAGCCGTGATGAAATATTTATTTACCATAAGTAAATTTCTCGGTTTAATAATATCAATTTCTAATTTGAATTTTTACTTTGAATTTGCCGCATTCATGTAATTTCAATTTGACATTTGCGCAAACTATCATATTCCGCGTGCATATATTGTGTTTCTTTTCACATTTCTACATTTTGACAGAAGATACCTAAAGTTGAAGAGCGCTTAATACTTCACAATAACCTCGAAATAATGACAGCTGAACTTAGCATTTGACGATCAGCAATACTACGCGCCTGCGTTACCTCAAATTTAATTTGAAAAGTTTGGAGTTTGTACCTTGCAAGGTTGGAATTGGAAATTGAAATTACTTTGATGTGAACAATGACAGCTGCGTTATCTCATATTTGAATTGAAACGTTTGGACCTTACAAGTTTGGAATTGGAAATTGAAATTACTTTGATGTGAACCCCGCTTTAATGTTTATAAAATAAATAAATAAATTAAATAAATAAAGTAAATAAATAAATAAGTAAATAAATAAATAAATAAATAAATAAATAAATAAATAAATAAATAAATAAATAAATAAATAAATAAATAAATAAATAAATAAATAAATAAATATATCATCACGACTTATTACCCATTACTGGGTGCGCCAATCTGCTTTGTACACAGATATGTACACAGAATGATGAAATATTTGCACCATGCGGGCGCTTACCAGGCGTCACCTCACGGGCACTCATTACTGGCGTGGAGGGTGAATTTTGTGCCGTTTAAAATTGGAAATATTTGGCGTCGGTCGGGATCGAACCCGGTTCCCCAGATTCGCGACCTGACACTCAAGTACGTAGCCACGAGACCCCAATGTAGATAATCGTAAAAATAGGTCTTACGGATAACAGAAAATTTGGGTAATTAACGAAGAAAGATATTGCGAAAAATTCATGGACCTAACAGGATTTAAATCCTCCTATGTCTTGTAGGATGCTCTACCAACTGAGTTGCAAGATCCCAGTGAAGTCAAGAACCTAAATTACACAATACTATTTTGCTAAATTCGGTACCACGTAGGTTCTAGAAACTTTTTTTTGGCTGGAAGCATACTAGATTTCATCCAAGTTAGTATGACAGCGTTTTAACTAAAGTTTAGTTTAGCGTATTTCCACATTGTTTGGCATAAAAAAATTTAAATTTGTTAAAAAATGAACAATGGGCGAACTTATATTAGTTTTTCAGCGGTTTTTCAGCGAGAAATATAAATCCCTTCACAAGCGAACATTTTTAAACAAAACGTTTTGACATTTATACCAATTTGGTATTTTTGTGCTATGCGCTTACTGCGCAGGTTTAGTTTGAAACTTGGATGAAATATAGAATCAGATCTAGTTTAAGAAAAAGTCAGAAAGTTTTAATATGATACATTGTATTATTTATCTGATTAAAATTTCAATTTATAACCAGATTTTAGCCAAGAAAAGTTTAATGTACCTAATTCAGGCATTAAGTCTTTTTAGAAGTCATAGACGAGCTCACTCATAAAAATTTGAATATCTAAAGTGGACTGTATACAGCAACTGATATATTTATAGTATTTATCTCTGGCTTGTTCGTTGTCGATGTGAGTAATTTGCATGTTCATTTTTGTTGCAGGTGAGTCCTCGTTCCTCGATATGTAGCGTTGTTCCCCATTCTGCCATTCCAGTGACCTACTGCGATTATTTCCTTACTGAGTAAAGGGCAGTAAGCGAGCTGCACTCGTGCTGCAGTATGCACATATTGCGATATAAGGTAAAACTGTGTTAATATACACGTGTTCCACGCAGTGTGCGCTGACCCGACACAAACTAATACAGTAGCGGCGGGACTGTTTCTTTATCCATTAAATATTTCATATTGATGCAGGAAATAAATTTATATGATAAATTTATTAGTCGTTGCTTATGACGCATGTATCGGAGAGAAATATTAATTTTACGCGCCCGACAATTTTCCTTCTATTTCGTTCGCTATGATAAAACGAGGGTAAGAGAAGTGACAAATAAATAACTTTTTATAAACTTTTCTAAATTATAGTTCAGGAATAATATTTTAATTTATTATCTATGTTAGTCAAAATTCTAGATTTAATTACCATTTTTCCTATCGAGGGTTTTTGTTTAGTCTGCATGTCACCTATGTTTGACAGTTAGATGTTAATAAATCTTGAAATTATTATGCATACGTGCGTGACATTGGATGCCCTACGCTTTGATGCTCTTTACCCCTCATCCCCTAGCCTCTTACGGAAGAGAAGAGATAAGATTTTTAGTTATACAGGCGAGTCGGGTTAGTACTCTTGGAGTAAACATATGTGATTATCTAGAAGACGTCTGTACTCTTATGTAAACATGTAGGGATTAAGTTTTGGCTCGTGTTCCGCGAACGCGAGTATTTGGCCGAAAGATGCATCGGTATCTTTAGTTTTTAGTTGATTAGTTATGTTTAATTATATCAGGCAACCAATCAAATTGCAAAGATATTATAAATCATCCTAATTATTAATCGACTTCAATCTAGTGATGCACGACGAGGCGAGAGGACTCTCGCATCTCGTCTCGTCTCGTTGCATTATGCGAGACGAGAATGAGAGCGAGATTGCAGTTTAAAATTCGAGGCGAGATCGATATAACAACTTCGAGAAGCAAGAAATCTCGCGAGATTCTCGCGAGAATCTCGCAATAAAAAATATTTGTAACTTTATAGCTTTGATTCATATATTCAATGAAAAATGCACCGTACAAGGAGTAGAGTCAACGCTAATTCATGCATATAACACGTAAATGTGAAAAATATATGAATTCACAATATTTTTTGAGTCTATTTAGAGTCGATTAGTATCGGTCTCTGATCGAGAAAATGCAAAAATAAAGACAAAATCGGTATTGCATCCAGTAGAAATAGCTTTCTCTAATATTCCAGCCCCTAATTCACCCCAGTTAAAACCACGGTTAATAAAAATCTTGTCGCCATTGAAAAGTAAAGGATGTTATATTAAGCGCCGACGGGAGCCCACAGGGAGAGTAGCGGAGTGATTGGTTGCCAGCGGGTTACCAGTGTAGCGGTCAGAGCTGGGCAAAGTACCGGAAAGTAGTACTTGAAGTACAAGTACCAAGTATCTTGATGTTTTTAAAAGAACTTGAAGTACAAGTACTTTTTTAGTTTCTAAAGTACTTGAAAGTACCAAGTTCTTAAAAAGGTACTTGTAAATTTGGGTGCAAGTACTTTTTCAGATAATTGATATTTTTCTGATTATATGGACCTTAAAAGGTGATTGTTGACAAAAATTTCAATATGCGATATTTATTTGGTTATTTAAAACAAGAGTTCCTCGATGGGACTGCCGTGTCACCTAGCGATCTCATGACGTAAAATTGACGTCATATGATCGCCATGCGATGCGAGAAGCTGTACCGAGATGTTAGAATCACGTTATTTTTACGTTATGCGATCGCCAGGCGATACGCAAAGTCCTAGCACTGTAGTTACAAACATTTATATATATGCAATATGCGCAGGTTAGAATTAATTTATTTATGCCAAAAAAATTGCAAATATATCTTTACTTTCATATTATCGCTGAAAATATATTTATTAATGAAATTCACATAACACCACACCTTTGCAAAAGAAACACTGACAGACAAACAAAGTAATTCAAGTACATTTGAAGTAATTCAAATAAAATAATAATAAAATAAATATATCATCACGCCTTATTACCCATTGCTGGGTGTGCCAATCTGGTTTGTAAGCAGATATCGATAAAGATGATATATTTGCACTGTGCGGGCACTCATTGCTGGCGTGAAGAGTGCACCGAGGAGTTACCAGGCGTCACCTCTCGGGCACTCATTGCTGGCGTGGAGAGTGCACCACAGGGGTCAATTTTGTGCCATTTAAAATTGGAAATAATTGGCGTCGGTCGGGATCGAACCCGATTCCCCAAATTCTCGACCTGACACTCAGGCCGCCACGAGATCCCGTAAAGTAATTCAAGTACATTTAAAATACTTCAAGTACATCTAAAGTACTTCAAGTATTTTTCATTGTACTTCAAGTATTTTTCCAAGTATTAAGTACCAAGTACATGTGAATAGATTTACTTTGTCAAGTACAAAGTACTATAAGTAGAAAGTACTTCAAGTACAGTACTTGAAGTACTCAAAGTACTTGCAAGCCTAATAAAGTACTTTTCTTGAAAGTATTGCCCAGCTCTGGTAGCGTTTCTTATGACTAAATCTTACTTAAATAGTGGCATATATTTAATGAAAAAGTGTAGATACTTTCAGATACAAAAAATAACTTTTTAATGTTTAATTCGTTTTACTGATGACAGAATGTGTTCTTATTGAAATAGTTTAGAGATCACAATTTGATGATAAATTGAATATTTTCATTATCACATTTTCTGGTGACGCATATATTCCTCATATAATATTCAACGAAATTTATAAAATTTCACGCTTCAATCGGTAATTTTGTTAGAATTATTACATCTTCCACTGCATCACATAATATTTGACGTCCTATCATTCGCATTCATTGCAAACATTTTATAAAATAGATATTTTAAAATTATTCTGACATAAAACATAACCTTGTTATGTTTCAATGAGTAACCACTGTTGTCATTTTTGTCCGCTGTCGGCGCTGACTACTTTTGTGCACACCGCCTATAGAAACCCTTTAACGATATGTCATTAAATAACAAAAGATCTTCTTTACTCTCATTTTTCAATCTTTATATTTTATGCATAATTTATAATTAAAACAATGAATCATTGTGCTAGTAAAGAAAGTGGAGATTGAGTTTACCAGCGTTGTACAGCAATTTAAAACTGCGTTCTCAATTCCCGTATCCATGCATTGTTATTAGTTGAAGGCGTTGCTAGGAAAATGTCAAACGCTTTGTACAACCTCTACAAGCGAACAGTGTATAATTACATATTTAAGCAAATTATCAGCGAGAAATGTATGAGAGTTTATTATAGTGTAGTTAAGATCTTAATGCGTCTTAAAGGCGCCGATGAATGAATTTGTAACATCTATTATTTGGAAATGTAATAAATTATCCTGGTTTTATTAAAACAAAAAATTACTAAAATAAATAAAAAAAATAAAGCTATTATGGTAACGAGTTGGTGTGCAATAAAAAATAATCTAGCTACATATATTATAATATGACAAATATTTTACAATTATTTATTAAAAATATTGAATAATGTACACAAAATAATTACAATGTGAACCTACTATTATTAAAATAAAAAATTTGTGAACGTAATTTCTAGCAAGACTTTATTGTAATTCGTTAAGCTGTAATATTTTTTTTAGTGTTCTTTAAAGTAGATGTTAAGCTCATTTTTTTTCTAAGCCATATAAATTTTAAACACTTAAAAAAATATAAATATGTATACGTGCATATATTTAAATTAAATTTCGTGTTCTTTAATTGTAAATATGCTTGGATAATAAGCAATTTAATAAAATAATTTTGATTGCCACTGACACGATGTTCCTACCTTTGTCATTCAAAATATCTTTCGTTTCCATACTAACGCCCTGGCGTGGTAACAAATTCAAACAAGTGTTATTTGCTTCCTTTTTTTCGTTATGGATTACAGCATGATTTGAAGAACATTAGTGATGCACGACGAGGCGAGAATACTCTCGCATCTCGTCTTGCCTCGTAGCCTTATGCGAGACGAGAACGAGAGCGAGATTACAGTTTAATATTCGAGGCGAGATCGATAGAACAACTGCGAGAAGCAAGAAATCCTCGCGAGAATCTCGCAATAAAAAGAATTTGTAACTTTATAGCTTTGATTCATAAATTCAATGAAAAATGTACCGTACATGGAGTGGAGTCAACGCTAATAGAACACGTGAATGTGAAAATTATATGAATTCACTATATTTTTTAGTCTATCTAGAGTCGATTGGTATCGGTTCCAGAGCGAGGAAATACAAAATAAAAACAAAATCGATTTTGCATCCAATAGAAATAGTTTTCTCCAATATTTCAGTCCCTAATTCACCCTAGTTCAAATAAAAGTCTTGCCGTCCCTGAAAAGTAAAGTATGTTATATTAAGCATCGATGGGAGCCAACGCGGAGAGAAGCGGAGTGATTGATTGCCGGTGGGTTACCAGTGTAGCGGTTTTTTATGACTAAATATTACTTAAATAGTGGCATATATTTAATAATAAAGTTTAAGTACTTTTAGTTACAAAAATGATTTTTTTAATGTTTAATTCGTTTTACTGACAGAATGTAATAACAGATGTTCGTATTGAAATAGTTTAGAGATCACAATTTGGTGATAAATTGGATATTTTAGAGGTAAATTAAATTATTTACTAACTTATCACATATTTTCGTATTAAAATAATTTGGTGACCAGAATTTAGTGTTTCATCTCTTTAATATAGTTATACGACTGCAAATACACTGAAGACTTGTCTCTACTGTTACGTAAATACGTAGTGCGCAAGCGCTTATTTTTATAGCGAGACTCTCGTGCGAGAACGAGACGAAATCCAAAAAAATGTGCGAAAACGAGAGCGAAATCGAGATTACAGATCCGAAAACGAAACGACATCAATATTTTATATTTCTCGCCTCGTCTCGCCTCGCGTGCATCACTAAAGATGATAGCTGAAAGTTTGAAAATAATATGAATTTGGAATAGAGTAGATGTTAAGGCCATTAATAACTTGAATTCGTCATTTGAAATCAAGTAGGCCTGGCCTGGTATCTTTATCTCTAGTTTAAATTGTCTTTTACCTGTCTGTTATAAGAAAAAAAAATTACAATTTGTAGTATATACTATTGATGCTATATTTTCTTATAATCAAAAACCAGAGATGTAAATACCGGGCCTTATTCATATACATCATTGTTTATTCTACTTTCATACTACTAACGACATTTTACAATGTCCTGCTAATATTTTAAATTAAACTACCAGTATATTTACTCCAGTTAATTAGAAAACAGATACTCCTACAGTTGTAAACTTTAGATAACCCTTTTTATCGCATAACACTAACCCTATCTCTGCCATTTTGAGTCTGTAATTAGTTCCTGACATATCCGCTCGTGTCGCTACCGCTGCTGCACGCGAGGCTTACTTATTAGACTTACATTCTCCTCCATGAAGCAATGTCTACATCTGCCTTACCCCAGTTCTGAATTCGCTTGCCTTGCTGGTCTGTTTTCTATTGTGTGGAGTATGCAATCATTACAAAGTAGTATCAATGTAGCTCATGTTATTCGCTCGTTCTCGTTGCGTAATGTCAAGATGCTCCTAAATTCAAACGGTGAAGATGTGAAGTAAATATCACCGAAAGACATTTACATATTTTTGTACTGACATTTTCTCAAAGTAGGTATAGACAGATATTTCGAAAGAGATTTCTAGTAATAGCATTTGCTGTACAATGAAAAATATTGATATATCAATATAAGTCTGATGTTTCTACAGAATTATTTTATTTCTATATATTAATTAACGTGAGTGTAATTTAGATGACCCGGATTGAATTCCAACCGACGTAAAACTTGAAACTTACTGCCTGATTGTCTGGTCGTGAATCTAGAAACCTGGATTCGATTCCAATCAACGCTAAAATTATTACGAATTTTAAATTGCACAAAAGTGACCCTTATAGCGCGCTCTGCAATCCAGCAATGAGTGCCCGTGATATGACGCCTGGTAAACGCCCGCACGAAACTAATATGTAATCATCTGTGTATAAAGTAGATTTGCAGACCCAAAAATGGGTAATAATCCGTGATGATATATTATTTTTACCTTCCGTCACCTTTAGGTAAGGAAGGTATTGTCTTTGGTCAAAAACTTCGGTGGTGAGTTATCGATGAATAAGCACATTTTAGGGTCCCTAGGATGATTTGACTATTTTTACGATGATGTCTGTATGTATATATATATATGTGTGTGTGTGTGTGTGTGTGTGTGTGTGTGTGTGTGTGTGTGTGTGTGTGTGTGTGTGTGTGTGTGTGTGTGTGAGACAAAATTTTCTAATGCGATAACTCTAATACTACAATTCTAAAAATTATAATTTTTTCGTATTCTTCTTCGTTACAACCATGTGAAGAGCTGATTAGATTTTGGTTATAATTGGTCAACCGGAAGTACCCTCATTTGAAGATTTTAACAGTTTTTCTTGATAAAACGATGTTAAGTATCATTTTTTCACATTTAATGTTATTATAAATATTAAAAAATATTTTATTCTCTATTTCTCAAATATGGGATATATTGACTTGCTTGGAACACCGATCAATTCTGCGATCAAAAATACATAAATTCAGCAACAAAATATCTAGGAAGAAATTATTGCAATTATTCATATCATAAATGATCAAAAACCATTCTTCCGCGAAAGTATGGGATATAACTCTTTTTTACTTCCTTGTACGAAGTAAAGGAAGTATTGTAATCGCGAAAAATTTCGGTTTTGAGATTTCAACGGAAATATCCATTTTGACCATTCCTGAATCCATTCTGACTAATTTCGTCGTGACGTTTGTACGTACGTGCGTATGTATTTCGTATAACTCAAAAACGGTAAGCCGTAGAAAGTGGAAATTTTGTATTTAGGACTTCTATAACATCTAGTTGTGCACCTCCCTTTTTGGTCATTACATAATTTCCAGAAATGGTACTTTATTCGAAGCCTAGATTTTAATGAAGAACTTTATTAAAATATAATCCAAACTTTTCAAATTTGGTAAATACGACTTTTATATCAATTGGAATAACATAGCAGATTTTGGTTAAAACAGGCTAACCGGAAGTGATATATTACCTGAAGTTGTTAAAAGTTTTTCTTGAATAAAATGGTTTCATTTTGATTTTAGAAATAAATGCTTCTAATAAGAGTTTTAGAGAATTAAATTCTGCGTCTAGCACATCAAGTATTATTAAATTAGCCCTTTGTACAAGCGAGATATGTAAATTAAAAACTTATATACTTTTTGGTTTTTGTAATGAAGCTTGCTATGGATTAGGACAAAAAATAACAAAAAAAAAAAATAAAAAAATAGATGTTAATGTCAAATTACGCCAAACACGTGCAATTTTATAAATAAATAAATAAATAAATATATCATCACGGCATATTACCCATTGCTGGGTGTGCCAATCTGCTTTGTACACAGAATTCGGTAATGATGATAACATATTTGTACCGTGCGGGCGTTTACCAGGCGTCACCTCACGGGCACTCATTGCTGGCGTGGAGAGCGCACCACAGGGGTCAATTTTGTTCCATTTAAAATTTTAATTTTATAATTGGGTCTATACTTCATCTTCATATTGGTCTTGCGTACAAGGAAGTCGTGTGGTGTCCACATCAGATTTTTATATTTATTGTGTACTAATCGTCCTTAATGTTTCATCCTCGCCATTTTTTTGCCTCTTCTATTGATGTTTGTTTCTTCTTTTTTATCTTCGTTATTATGTTACTCCAGGTTTTCCTAGATCTGCCACTGTCTCTTCTCTTCTCTTTGTTATTCTTTCATTCTAATTAAACATGTTTCACTTTCTTTCGTAATATTATTATTTAATTCTGTAACAGGTAACTTACAATAACTATAAACAAAGTATCTACGATTAATAACATACTTGCTATCCGCAGGTAATAAATTTCCGCGTGTCATATGAACAACTTAGGTGAACGCAAGTCATAATTTAAAGTAGAACAAGCATCGGCTGCGACTAGTCTTGTTTTAACTCAACATAAATCCTATTGATACCGAAGCGATCACAGGAACGATTATGCGAAGCGAATAACATTTGCAAACACTTCGTTTACAGATAATTTATTGCGTTTCTTTCATCAGGATGTAAGTAAAAATAATCTGTGACTGTGCTTAATATAGTACAGTAGACAGTTAATTGTTACAATTGTCATATTTTAATCACACCGGGTTGATAGAGAGATGATGATAAAAATAAAAGATTGAAAATTAGGGCTTGTGATTTATATTTAGTGCTGCACGACGAGGCGAGAGTACTCTCTCATCTCGTCTCGTCTCGTTGCGTTATGCGAGACAAGAACGAGAGCTAGATTGCAATTTAAAATTCGAGGCGAGATCGATATAACAACTGCGAGAAGCGAGAAGTCTCGCGAAATTATCGCGAGAGTTCGCAATAAAAAGTATTTGTAATTTTATAACTTTGATTCATAAATTCAATGAAAAATGCACCGTACAGGGAGTGGAGTCAACGGTAATTCGTGCATAGAACAGGTGAATGTGAAAATTATATGAATTGACTATATTTTTTTGAGTCTATCTAGAGTCGAATGATATCGGTAGCAGAGCGAGGAAATGCAAAATAAAGACTAAATCGGTTTTGCATCTAATAGAAATATTTTCTCCAACATTTCAGCCCCTAATTAATCCTAGTTAAAACTACGGTTAAAAAAATTCTTGTCATCACTGAAAAGAAAAGGATCTTATATTAAACGTCGATAGGAGCCAACACGGAGTGAAGCGGAGTGATTGGTTGCCAGCGGGTTCCCAGTGTAGCGCTTTTTTATGAGTAAATCTTACTTAAGTAGTGGCATATAGTTAATGATAAAGTGTAGAAACATTTAGATACAAAAAAAATTTTTTTTAATGTTTTATTAGTTTTACTGATGACAGAGTGTATTAACAGATGTTCGTAATTTGATGACTAGAATTTAGTGTTTAGTTTGTAAATACACGGAAGACGGAACGATTGGTGCGAACTTGTGTTTTGTAGTTCAACTGATACGTAAATACCGAGGTAAATATGTAGTGCGCAAGCGCTTATTTTTACAGCAAGACTCTCGCGCGAGAATGAGATGAGACTCAAAAAACTGTGCGAGAACGAGAGCGAGATCGAGATTGCAGATCCAAAAACGAGACGCGCTCGATATTTTATATTTCTCGTCTCGTCTCGCCTCGCATGCATCACTATTTAAATTTGCATCTGATATCAAAAGTATATACGAAAAAATCTGATGTCCCAATAAATAGAAAAGTGTGTAATACGAAATTTTGTATTATATTTAAAATAAATAAATATATCTTCACAGGATGTTACCCATTGCTAGGTGTTCCAATCTGCTTTGTACACAGATTCGGTAATGATATTTGATCATGCGGGCGTTTACCATGCAGTCACTCATAATAGTAATAGCCATTTGTGTATTAAGAGCGCAAAATGGGACATTGTCGATTGAGAGGTTGTTGTGCGATGCAGGAACGCGGCATTCTCTCGAAATCGACAATATCCATTTGCGCTCGAAACACACACAAGATTTTTTCTACAGTCGCCACAATGTGGACAAAGTGGATGTCCATTGGGAGCGTTCACACCAAACTTTTGCAGGTGGCAGTACAACTGTTCATAGTTAATACAATTTGTTTTATATTTAATTTTAATTTATCGTTACTTTTCATATTTCCGGAGCTATTGCTTCAATCTAATCTAAACATTTTATACTTTCGTTTTTGTAAATGAATGCCCTATTTTATTTTCACAGCAGTGCAGCATTTTGTTTGGTTATGTAATATACCGTCAGAGCAGTTATATGTCAGTTTGACTTGTGAAGGTGGTGAAAGTGTAACTACAGTGCTATTAGTTTCTGACTAAACATTTCATTAATAATGTAGATAAGTGTTATTTCTCTACATTGTATAGTTAGAAATTTGGACAGCGAGCGTTTTTCTACTTTGTCGCGCATGAGCGTCTAAGTGGCATTTTGCGTTGTCAAAAGAGAGGGCAAATGGCTAGTTTGTATATAGACTGTAGAAAAAATCTATTATAGTCTGTTCCATTCAGTAGATGGTGCGGACATCAGCGCCAGTTTTAAGTTGCCAAAATTACATTGGGTAAACGTATCTCATGTCTCCAATTTCAGCCAATCAAAGAGTTCAAAACTATGCCCAATTCTCTACAATACTGAATGGCTTAAATGGAACACCTAATAGGTATTGTTTATTTTTTGGGTAATTTAAATTTCTATCATAAAATTCTGGTTAACTATATTTTAACATAACTCTTTGAGAGTTCATCCTAGGCAAAAAAAAGTAAGAATCCTCTAATATACAGGAAATTAGGAGTTTTAATTTTGTATACGGGTCACTGTTTTCAAGAAAATGGCCAAAAACTCTTTTTTTGCACCTTTGACCAAAAATGGCGGCAAAATCCGGGGTCGCTAGAGGATGCAAAATTAGTATCCCAATAAAGAATAAAATTCACGCCAGCTTCTCACCAATTATTTCCACAATAAACACCTTGCCTACTGGCCTATCTGTAGATAATTATTTGCTAAATTTAGAAAATAGATTTTAGAAATATTCGATCTAAAACCATATAAATGATTAAAATTTTGCACCCGTTGCCACGCTCTAGTTGCGGCACTGGCATCTACCCTATTGTAAGGTGCAGTGTATTTATACAATAATCTTTATATTATTTTGTTTAATTGTTCAAAGTATCTAGTTAAATTGCTATTGTGCAATAATAATTTTTTTAATAATTAATTTATAGCTGTAAGTAAAATAGACTGCGCTGATAAGAAAATGATATTAATTTTTCTATTAACATTTGTATTAATATTATGTACATATAAAGTAAGATATTAATCTTATAACAATGTGCAAATTAAATTATATGTAATTATCAGGAAAATAGCAACTATGTCAATATATATTACATATAATTGGTATTAATTCATCTATGACAGCATAAATAAAAATAGCTATTATACAAATCAATTAAGATTCGAACATTTAAATAATTCACTATTATAATGAACTGTTATTACTTTAAAATATGATTGAATAGCACGCTAACAAGAATATTTATGTTTAATAATTTTTACTGTTCTACAATAACAATAATTTATAATTTATGACATTGTTCGAATCTAGGCTGTAATCAAAACTGACTTAATAATTAAAGGAAATAATTTGCGATTTGTGTCAATGTTAGTCCCAGCTCATATGCAAATATATATCGTTTTTACGTTTTGAATGATAGCAGAGAACAATAATTCGCTGACGGCTAAGACTTTATTATTTGCTTGAACAATGAAGTCGTAAATTCATATTCTGCGTCGTGTGCTAAGTTTTTAAATATATCCACAAGAATCAAGAATGTATAATAAGCGCTTTCGTTCGAACTGTGATTGTGATTTTATAATTCATGATTCGTTTAAGAATGATTCCTTCAAATCAAGATTAAATTTAATTCCAAACGAACAATAAAACTACCCTGATCGACGCGAAACTTATACAACGTCGAACGAACTAGCGTCAAATGTTCCCGAGTAACAAAAACTATTTTGTTGGTTATTATTTAAATAGAAATTCGAAACCAATGAATATTGAATCTACTGAATTTAAATGTCACTTTCGAATGAATAGAAATACATTCATTACAAATTATTGATATTGATACTTCTCATAATTCATCTGAAATATATGAACAATATTCTTAAAACTTTTTTCCTACATTTTTCAATCTGTTGTGATTTGAATAACAGTAATCATGAAAAAAGACTGATTCTAAAGAAGGCGTGTTGTGATCACAAAATGAAAGAGTGGGGATAACGGATAACGAACAAAGAAACATAATTCTTCTTGATCATGTTCACTTCGTTCAATTTTATCACGAATCACAGTCCGAACGAAAGCGGCTAATATTATAAAATAGTACAAGTCTTTTTACCTTCAAAAAATTCGGTGGTTAGTGAATGAGCACGAATTAAGGTCCCTTGAATACGATATCACTATTTTTACGATGATATCTGTATGTACGTATGTGTGTGTGTGACGATTTTTTCTCAGTCGATAACTCCAACACTACAATTCTAAAAATTATAATTCTTTCATATTCCTCTTTTTACATCCATATGAAGAGCTGATTAGATTTTGGTTATAATTGGTCGACAGGAAGTACCCTAAGATTTGAAGATTTTAACAGTTTTTCTTGAAAGACGCTGTTAAATGTTTTCACATTTAATGTTATTATAAATATTAAAGAATATTTTATTCTCTGTACGATTTGATTACATTTTATACTTCATATTCACTGGATATTGAGTTAAAAAATTATAAAGAAATTAAATTTCATAAAGCAGCCAGCTATGTAATAACACTGGAATAGCTAATATAATTTAAAAAATTCTGATAGATGTCAATGTCAATTGGTAATTGAATTTGTAACCGCTTATGGTTTTAGTTAAAGTGCCAGTAGTGATTTTTTCGTGATTTTTCCAGTTTTAAAGTGCATTAACTGCGTATAGTTTTTGACGTAATATAGATTTAAAATTCAATAAGTTGTTGAACATTCGTTATGCTGTTTGATATAAAGTGTAGTGCAAAGAAACAAATACACGTTTACTTTTATTTTTAAAATACCCTTTTATTTTACAAATAAACAAATATTAAAATAGAAGTGTATGTCTATTTGACAAGTAATTTTAAATTTATTTGGAAATGAATTTATTTCAATTTATGTATAGGGCGCGAGCAGGCACGTGACTCGAGTGACCTTGATGATTTAGGGATCGACCGATACCGATATCGGTATCGGTATATCGGCCATATCGGTCTTCTTGGCCGATATCGGTATCGGCCGATATGTAAACCACGATATCGGCCTATATCGGTATCGGCCTAAAAAATATAAATTGCTTAATATTTCAGTTGCTAAGGATTTTCTAAAGGAAATTAAAACAGAAATACTAAATAAAAAACAAATCAAGTTTATTCTTATTCAAAATTTAGCAAAAAAGTCATTAAAAATGTAGAAGTAAAGTTACACTCTTAGTTAAACAAATTAATATTTAAAGTTAAGTTTTGGCAAGTTGTAATGTAACAAAATTATTGCGCTTTCATAAACATTTCCAGCTGAAGAAAATAGCTGTTTACTAGCAACACTATTTGGCGGTGGTGCTAAATATATTATTGAAAATAGTATATTGAGTTAATAGGAGTAAAAGTGATACTTTGTGTGGCGATCATGGAAGTTTGCACGACGAGCGAATAATTGCATGCGATGCACACCAAGACACTTTTATTCCGAATGACACATTGAATTTTTTTTTCAAACGCACTACTTTCCTTTTTATTCGCTAATTCTATGTAGTTTCTATGGATATTTATTTATTTTATTTCTAATCCGACGGCGTAGAAATATAGCTTCTACCTTGTGAATTAAGTCACAAAAATGCCATTTCTACGACGTTTGAAAAAAATGTCTTTTTTGCATTTGCTCTGCATTTTTTTTTGTGATTTATTTAGGGTTAATGCGTGTAACGGTAACAGTATATCATTATAAATCACTTACCTCATTTATACAGCAAAAAAATTACGACAAAATTTTATGGCCGATATATCGGTATCGGCCGATATCGGATATGAGTATATCGGTATCGGCCGATATCGGTATCGGCCACAAAAAATCATATCGGTCGATCCCTACTTAAAATCAGCTGATTTGAGTGCGCATGTCACAATTGACAAGACCAATGTTTAGGCTCTTTTCATTTTGAACTTTTAAACAGTTATTATTTTAAATTTCATGTATTTTACTGACTGAAAATTGTAAAATAATAACATTTTAACAGTTCAAAATCAAAATAAGCGAAAACATTGGTCTTGTCAAAGTGGCATTGTCAAACTGACACGCGCACACAAATCAGCTGATTCCAAGCAATTCAAGGTCGCTCGAGTCACGTGTCTGCTCGAGCCCTATACAATGAAATGCCACCTATGTCAGAGACTACCAAACCGACCAAGCGATCACATTGTGCGTTAGTTCATGGAAGCAATCTGTAGATGTCACTATTTCGTATTTCGAAAAATACATTGACTGTCCTATCTGTAGTTGAGGTAGAGGTGATCCGTGAACTGACGGAAAGTAATGTGCTAGCCAAAAACGATTTTTTAATTTAATTTTTGAATTTAGAATTACAGTTGGTTTTTTACACTATATCGACTACAGACGAAAAACCCCAATAAACATTTCCATAATCCCTTTTGAAGTCATACAAATAATTCTTAATTCTTTTAATGCTCAATTTTATATCTTTATTAAACACTTGCGCATTCAACTGTAAATGCTGTTGATACAGTGTGTCGAGCAGAGAAAATCAGAGTATGATTGATCTAGTTGTCCGCTGTTACATGTTCCGGAGACTGGTGGTCGCATCTCACGCTGCTGAGGTTACATCAATCATCAGCTTCTGCTACCGCCTGACGTGTAGCGCGAAATGGATGCGGTAATGTACACAACACTGGCCTTGGATTTGTTCATATAATTTTTTTACAACAGAACTACAATTAACATGCATTTCACAATATTGTTGTCCACCCCCGCGTATAATTTCCAAACTTCTTCTCTTTCTCTACCCGCGACTGTCATCCCCTGAGGGTGACGTGGGGGCGGTAGTGCGGAGCGCCGCCCCACGCGAGGCGCCGCCTCCGCTGGACCGCGGCAGTTTCGGCTGCCGGCGCCGCGGCGGCCATCTTGCGCCCGCCCAGAACTCCAAAAAGGTTAGAACGACGCTCAAGAGGATGCTAGATTGCTAGCAGAGGGTGGTTGAAACTAAATTATACTCGGAAAATTTTGCTATGATAGTATTAAGGTGCATTCACAAATGAAAATTAGGTTTATGGTTTTTGTTTAGGTTTAAGTAAGTCATTCATAAATGTAAGTTTAAACTACCTGAAAATTAGTTTTGATATGTACAGACATCTGTGTAAATGCTTCAAAAACAAGATTAAAATATCGGTAGAGCAGTGAAACTGTCACTCGCTTGGCATTATTGGTTATATTTCAGCAATTAAGTTATGATAGTCTCCATGTTCTTCTCGCATTTGTTTAAAAAACCGAATCCACCAAGTGGATACTAAATAAAAATGGGTGTATATATCAATATCATTTCGGACTCGTTCTCATTGGTGAAGTTTGTGACGTCAAACTAAATCAAAAATTATCTATAATTTAAATCCTAGAGTCTACGATTTAAACAAACAAAACGCAGTTATTCAAATGTATATAACTGACAGATAAATGTCACTATCAAAGAACTAATCATTTCAAAATAATATTAGTAACGTTTTAAAAAGAAAAAAGTAAATAGAACAATAGAAAAGGAATTCAATACAGTTGCCAGCATAAGTAAATATGTAGGTATGCATTTAGATTAATAAAAATTAACGATTCACAAAAATGTGGATTAGTGAATTCTATCCCGGTATTTAAAATTTAATCTTCATTTTATTATAGCTCCGGTGGCTCAATGGTTAGAGCAACGCCTCGTGAGTACTCTCTGGGCTCTGGGTTTAAATCCCACTAAGGCATGGATGTGTGTGAATGTGAACCCACTCTGCAATTGGGATTTAATCCTGTTGAGGGGTTTAAGAAAAGGTAGTTACTTGGATTAGATTAGACTATATTTTAAGAAATAAACTGTCAAAATTAGAGTAAAATTCGCTAATCCAAAAATAAGGATTAACTTAATCTTTTTTGTGACTGGAAATGGCGGGAGGTATTGTGTTGGCCACACCAGATTTTTTATATAATATTTTTGAAGAGACGATAACATCTTGCTACCCGTATTTTTTCGTTTGACAAAATTTTCATTAATTGACCAGAAAAAAATTAATGAACTTTGATTATTTAAACTACCGCGAAGTATGACATAGAATTACGCCAAACCAATGAATGGCTGTAAAGCCATAGTATCGGTACGCCTCATGTAATTTTTTAAAAATAAAATTTCTATTTTTATATACGTTTTCAACGTAACATTAGGTATGTCGTGGTAAATACCGCATTTTGAGTACCACACAATTAGCCCATTAACTTGGCAACCACAAAGCTATCTGGCACCGGCTTATGGTTGCAACAAGGGCTTGCTTTGGGCGGCATCTAAGTAAAAAACGTCGTGGTAATATGTAAAAATATAATTATTAGATGTTGTGTGTAAGCCACACCAGGGACATCCATACAGATTAATGTTAATAATCCCAAAATAATATTCATACATACATTTACCTCATGAAACTAAGTGAAAAGTATTTATGATTTATTCAAACATTTATTTGTTGTATCAAAAACAATTTCAAAAGTGGATCAGAATTATTTATTTCCAAATAGTAAAAAATATTTCCCAAGATTTTTCAATCTGAATTGACAAAAATAGAAACACCAACAACATAGAAAACTTGTCATTGTTCGATCGTTTTGTATGCGTCCCAGAAACTACAAACTGTAATTCAATCAAAAATTGACAAGACAATAACTCAATAATTCTCAACAATTATCCATTGTACTGCTGATACAAATCGTAGCATACGTCAACTGCACTCCAAAAACAAAAACACTGCAATCTGATTGTTGTAGAGACAAAATAACTAGGTATAAATTAGCATAAGATAAGCAAGGGAGAAAACAAGATGGAGTATGCTCTCGGTTATTTAATATTATACATTATGATCACCTGAAAGAGAGATAGACTACCCAACACCCCAGAAATGTATCCTTATTTAATTAAAATGGTTGAATTTTTTTTTTAAATATGTAAAGATTTTATAAATGTCAAAATCAAAGGGAATAACAATGAAAAAACATTTACATATTATATATATATACATAAGGTGTTTCCTTTAAAACAACCAGCGCTTTTTTGGGCGAACTAACAACTTTAGAGAAAAATGTTTTATACCAAAAATGTTTAAGAAGAAGGGGATAATATATCAATAGTAACAAACCGAATATTTAACTAGTGGTTCTCAAACGGTAGAACAAAATTATATATTTTTTTAAATGACGCACTATATAATTTTTAGCCCTTTAAATAGAATATTATTTTCTGATTTCAACGATATAAATATAGCATAGGGTTGTATAACAATTATTTCGAGAAAAATGGTATTAAAAACTAGAAATAATGTAATAAAAAATGGATTTACTTCTAGCGTAACTAGGCGACAGACGTATCAATACCTGTGTATTGCATAGCCTATTGTAATATTATAACATTATTTTTAATACCATTTTTCTCGAAATAATTGATATACAACCCTATACCATATTTATATCATTGAAATCAGAAAAAATTCTCTATCTAATGAGCTAAAAAATTATATAGGATACCATTTAAAAATATATAATTTTGTTCTGCCGTTTGAGAACCACTGGTGGAATTTTCGGTTTGTTATTATTAATAAATTAGCCCCTTTTCTTGATCATTTCTTGTATATAACGTTTTTTCTAAAGTCATTTGCTCGCCCAAAAAAGCGCTGGTTGTTTTAAAGGGAACATCCTGTATATGTATGTATGCATGTATGTATGTATGTATGTATGTATGTATGTATGTATGTATGTATGTATGTATGTATGTATGTATGTATGTATGTATATATATAAAAGGGCATATAGTATGACCAAAATGAGTAAAAAAGGCTTAATCAACATGGGTCCGATCTTCAATAGTTTCCAAGATATAAGGCAGTGAAAAATGAGTTTTTACAGGGTTTACCTCTGCTATCTCGAAAACTATAAAAGTTACGACGTCTATTAAATAAGACTTTTTGTTTACCTTTCAGAGGTAAAATTAGATGTGATTTTTTTTAACAAATAATTGTACTAAGTTAAATGTTGTGGCAACCTTGGCCAATATTTGATTTTCAAATAACTTCGTTACTATTAGAAATTGAGAAAAATGTGTCATATAAAATTTTATTGTTTTTTTTTTATAGTCTATTTACTGACATAGACAAAATTTTGTTCAATTTTTATCTTTGTCAATTTTCTTCGATTCTAATAGTAAATGGCCTCTTTCACGGAAACAGTTGAAGTTCGAAATATTTAAATTGAATTTATTTATTATTTACATTAGTTACTAAATTTAATTTAAGTGGGCCATGGTGGAAATTTATGTTTAGTACCTATTTATTATTATTTTTTTAATGAATTACTATTATATTAAATGTAAAATTTTATGGTTTCATATGTAAAATTTTCTTCTGAATTCAATGGTAAAGTAAAAAATATAGCCTTCCATTTAAAATAAGAAAGTTAGGGTCTACTTCCGGTTAAACCGGAAGTGCTACTGTTTTGAAAATATTTTAGCTAAAACCGGTATGTCGGACAACCCCTATATACGAAATTTCGTAAAATAATACTGAATAGTTTTTAAAATAACGATAGCATAAGCTCTTCCTGGGACACTATAAATGGATACCAAATCACATCAATTAGTCACAGGACGAATCAGCATAGTGCAGAGATCTGAGATCAAGGTATTGTGAACACTTCCTCTCTGCGATTTGAGGTTGAACGAGAGAGTGTGTATTTTTACTTTAATTGCGGCCCTACCCTAGATTCGTCAAGGGCACTCTGTATCATTTTACTGAGAAGTAGGGCATAGGGAGTAATCTATCCGTTTGTGCAAAGCTAATATGTACATGTAAATAAATAATCAACTGATAAAATTGTTAGATTACAACACCACCTTTCAGTACAGTAAATATATTCATGTTTTTATTGTAAGACTTCAAAGAGATTGCCTGATATTTAATTATAAGCTAATTGCATTTTATTTTATTCATCCTTTCAGCAGTTTATGAGTTCAGCACTTACATTAGTTTACTGTGAATTTTAATTACAAAATAAACTGCATTTTAAAAATTTGCTATTTGAAAATTGTGCTGCTAGTTTTATGAACTAATTTCTGCAAATAGAACAGAAATTAATTTGTCAAAGTCAGGCTTTTTATGCGCGACTAATAAAAATAAAGTAGAAAATGAGAAGAAATATGTAAAACGCGTTAAAACATAAATATCAAATCTCGAGATAAAAATCTGCGCAGTTTAAATAAGGTAATGGTATAATATTGTAACGTTTTTATTTATTTGGGTGAAGTGTAAATATTAGACAATTATTATTAATTAAAATTAAGTGTTTATTAAACTATAATGAAAGTTACTATTACTAATATTAAACAATTATTAAAAACTAATTAAGACTAAAACTATAATTAACTAGATAACACTAACACTATTTATTTAACCAATTAACACTACTATTTATTTCCACGATATTGCTAATTATTTATTTCTACTATTTATATCACTTTTTTATATCACGTTCAACTGTCCTCCTACCGACCTCCACAGAGACTATATGCTCAACTGATCCAACAGCATCTGTATATTCAACTGCTCGGACAGAAGTCACACCTTTCACCTCACTATCTGTCCATTTATGTAACTCTCTCACTTCCACCGACTGTCCGTATGCCATTCTTCAACACCACTACCGAGTATCCACTTCCACTTGCCGTTACTGTCTCCGTATACCTAGCTTCCCAATACTCTTCAATACTATAGAGCAGCGTTTCTTAACCATTTCAAGGCGCGACCCAAATTTAACGTTTCGCGGCCCATTATATAGAAAATTATTTAAAAAATAAAAATATGTTTTATTATAAACAATAATCTATTTATGAAAATAAGAAAATTAATATGTACGAATATAACACATACCTACCTATTTATAAAAAAAATAATATAAATATAACACCAAAATAAGATCAACAATTTCAAATAAAATGAATCTTATTACAATTTGGTACAGGAATTTGATACAATTTTAACTTGTTTAATAGTCAAATGTCGGAAACATAAATATTACCTTCCCACATTTGTCCAATTTTGCTTTCGAACATATTTGAAAATGCGGCTGTTCCTAAAATTTAGTTTTAGTAATTAGATCCGCACATATAGATACATACGAGGAGTAGCAAAACGCAATAATATTTTCAAATATTTATTTCCCAAGATTGGTTCTTTTTTTAACCAAAATGAACACAAAGTCTCGGTAGGGTTATTAATAGTAACAATTCTACATTGTATTGCCAACATTAGTAACATTTTAATGAATTTTTATATGCATTTTAGAAAAATATAATTGGCATTTAATAATCAAAATTAAAAAATTCTGAATAGTTTACGCGACCCAAATTTGGTATAGGTTAAGAAACGCTGCTATAGAGTATTTGCTTCCACAATTATTCCGGTATACCAGTAACTTCCCGACACGCCGTTACTGTCCTCGTACACTATAGCTTCCCAATATCCCAATACTCGTCAACACTACCGAGTATTCACATCCACAGTGTTGAGGGTGTGTCGAGTTTTCTCAAAATTAAAATATTCACTGCTTTTAAAGGTTTTATTTTAAATACAACACACGAAATAATAAATCTTACTAAAACTATACGAACGGATAAATATATTGAATTGATGTTAGCTGTTTGAGTAGCTGTTACTAACTAACTTAAAACTAGACAAGAGAGAATTTACAATAATATCGCCTCCAATCAAAAATAAGAAACAACCCCCACCAGAAGGGTGAGTGGAAGAGGAGGGATAGCACAGAGCGACGAGATAGCTCAAGGTCAGCGTACAAAATGCAGAAATGTGGAATTTTAAACAGATGTCTGCTGAACACCTGCAATCGAATATGAAAAATACCCAAACTGGACCTTCCAAGAATAAGTTTGAATAGGTGCAACTGACACTTGGGAGCTTAAATGGTCTCGTCACGAAAACTAAAGTAACTGTACATAAAATATTGTCACACTGAAATTAAATATTTAACAGAATTGCTAAACGAACGAACATATCCCGCCCGCCTTGAAAGATTAGATTTCAACATGAAACACTTCAGACCAAAACACTAGCACTTCACTCTAGGGGCAGGGGACAAAGTTTAACAGCGGGTCTTTTAAAAGTTCCTGCAGATGAGCGCACTGTAGCTGCCCTCACGATGCCGTCGTGTCCAGGATGGACCTTCTCGATGCGTCCCATATGCCACTGTAGAGGAGGGAAGTTGTCATCTCGAATGATGACCAGTTGACCGGGTTGAAGATCCAGGTTGTCCTTGGTTTGCCACTTATTGCGAACCTGCAGGTTAGATAAATACTCTTTCGACCACCGATACCAAAAATGTTGACGTAAGCGCTCAATGTGCTGCCAACGCGACAATCGATTAATGGAGGTTGTAGATAAATCTGGTTCAGCGTTAGAGGTAAGCAAGTCTCCAATCAGGAAATGAGCAGGAGTTAAAGGAGCAAAATCGTTGGGGTCGTTAGAAAGAGGGATCAGAGGACGGGAATTTAGTACAGCTTCGATTTGTACCAGGAATGTGTAAGTTTCTTCATAGGTTAAACAGGCATTTCCTATCACGCGACGAATGTGATATTTTGTTGATTTAACCGCGGCTTCCCAAATACCGCCGAAATGTGGAGCCTTCGGTGGTATAAAATGCCAGTTGATGCTGTCCGAAATCATTGCTGTGATTATTTCATTTTTTGATGAATCTTCAATAAACATGTCTCGAAGCTTACGAAGTTCATGACTGGCCCCAACAAAATTCGTCCCGTTGTCAGAGAATATATCCTGCGGTTTGCCTCTACGCGCCATAAATCGTTTCATAGCACCCAAAAATGCTTCCGTTGTTAAGTCAGTGACAAGCTCGATGTGGATAGCCTTTGTGGCTAAACATATAAATATTGCGCCGTAGGTTTTATGTGTCTTATAATTTCGTTTTCTGTTTTCGCGAACATTTATTGGTCCAAAATAATCTACACCGCATTGGGCGAATGGACGCGATGGTGTTTCTCTTTGTTGTGGTAATGTACCCATTATAGGTTGTGTCCCTCGTGGTTTGACCTTAAAGCATGTTATACATTTTCGTGTTACTTGCCGAACTAAGTCGCGGCCTCCTATTATCCAATATTTCTGTCGTATGATCGTAAGAGTTGCTTGTGGGCCGGCATGTAGGTTGTGTGTGTGCTCATATTCCACCAATAATCTCGTAAATATATGAGTTTTGGGCAAAACGATTGGATGCTTCTGTGCAGTAGGAATGGATGCATTATGTAATCGCCCACCAACCCGTATGATTCCATTGTCATCCAAGAACGGGTTAAGTGACAGTAATTTGCTGTTTTTATTAACGCTCTTGTTTTGCTTTAAATTGTGTACTTCATCTGCGAATGAAGATGCCTGAATTATTTTTAATAAAGCATTTGTAGCAGAGCAAATCTCGGATATTGATAAGGGACCTTTGGTTCTCTCAGAAGGGTTTTTTAATTTTGTATTGTTAATAAAGCGTAAACAATATGCTGTGACATGAGTTAGTTTGGAAAATTGCGAAAATTTGAATATCTCCTCGCTGCTATTTGAAGCGTGTGTAATGATTAATGCGTTTGTACGTTGTTCCGGCATCTCATGCTCATATTTCAATGAATTTGATTGACTTACATTTTCTGAGTAATCGCTAAGCAACCATGGCGCCCCATGCCACCATAAGTTGAAATTTAATAAAGTTGCTAACTTACTACCCCTTGAAATCAAATCTGCTGGATTGTCGTGAGTTTTCACATGATGCCAGTCGTTTGGGTTTGAAAGATCTTGAATCTCTCCTACGCGGTTCGCAACAAAGGTTTTCCAATTGCGTGCTGTTGATTTGATCCATGCGAGTGCTATTGTAGAGTCAGTCCAAAAGAGAATGCGGTCAATTTTCCGACCTAATGCATATGCTACCTTCTTCATGAGTCTTGCGAGTACAAGTGCACCACAAAGCTCCAACCTAGGAAGTGATATGTTTTTTAATGGAGCTACTCTGGACTTGGAGCATAATAGAGTGCTGGAATGCTGATTCTGGCTATTTGTAACACGGACATAGATACAAGCACCGTAAGCACGCTCGCTGGCATCGGCGGAACCATGTAGTTCTATATGAATATCGTCTTCTATCGGAACCACGCAGCGCGGAATATGAAGAGCACTTAAATCGCTTAATTGTTTCTCGAAATTAATCCATTGAGTGTGTATTGCGACTGGTACGGATTCATCCCAGGTGATTTGACTTTGCCATAATTGTTGTATTATTATCTTTGCCGTAGTGATGATAGGTCCGATTAATCCAAGGGGATCAAAAATTTGTGAAATGTTTGACAAAATTTTTCTCTTGGTGATTTTGGTATTCGTGTGATATTCCGGTTGCGAGAACAAAAAAATGTCATCGTGAGCGTTCCACTGGAGCCCAAGAGTGCTGACAGTTTGGGTTTTATCCAAATTAATTGTGCTTAATTCAGAATTATTCATGATTTCTTGAACATTAGAAAACCATTTTCGCAAAATGAATCCTCCCTTGGCAAGCATTTGACAAAGTTCTTGTTGAATGTGAACTACTTCTTCCTTTGAATCAGCACCGGTTAACAAATCATCCACATAGAAGTCGCGAAGCGCTATTTCCGAACCCACGGAATAATTGTTTTGCTCAATTTCAGCTAAACGACGGAGAGCACGAATAGCTAGGAAAGCAGCTGATGCTGTGCCGTATGTGACCGTTGCGAGCTCGTAGGTTTGTATTTCGTCAGTTGGGTTGTCTCGCCACAAAATGCGTTGGAGATGTCTTTGCGAAGGATCGATGAGGACTTGTCGGTACATCTTGGCGATGTCTGCGGTGATGGCGTATTTATGCATTCGAAAACGTAGAATAATGGAAACTAAATCTTGCTGTAATACAGGGCCTACCATTTGAATATCATTGACAGAAATGCCTGATGAAGATTTAGCGGAGCCGTCAAAGACCACCCGGAGTTTAGTGGTTAAACTTGATTGCTTTATGACCGCATGGTGTGGTAGGTAAAAGGCTGGTGAAGTGTTGCATTGAATGTTTTCTGGAGAAACAAGAATCATGTGCCCGAGTTCGACATATTCATGTATAAAAGTTTTATAAGAATCTTTCATATCTTGATTTCTATGAAATTTGCGTTCAAGTGCAAATAAACGTTTTTCAGCTTGAGCTCTTGATTCACCTAAAGATGAGATACTGTTTTCCTTGAAGGGAATTTTAACGATGAAACGACCGTCTTCATTTCTGTGATGTGTGCTTAGAAAATGTTCTTCACAGGAAATTTCTTCTGATGAAAGGTAATTTTTGTCAGAGCATTCTTCTATGTTCCAAAATTGCGTTAATTTTTCATTTAGCAAAGAATCAACAGAAAGATTGCACGTACTACTCGGCGGACTCAAATTTGACGTTGTATGCCCTGAAACAATCCAACCTAGCTGGGTTTTTTGAAGCAATGGTTGTTGTTTTCCTTGGTTTATTTGCCCAACGCAGAGAAGATCCCAAAATAGTTCGACGCCGATTAGGAGGTCAATTGAGTTTGAAATATAAAAGTTCGGATCCGCTAATTTGATATTCTTCGGTATGTTAATCTCATTAGCATTAATTGATTTTACTGGGAGTTGCTCTGTTATACGATCGAGGATTAAACAATCAGCTCGCCTTTTATAAGAATTGTAGCAAGATTTAATAATCACAGTGGTTTTTGAACATACATTTGACTGTGTTTGATTTATGCCTGACAACGGAATATTTACCGGCGTAGTTGGTAAATTCAGGCGTTTAGCGAACGACTTTGTTATAAAACATGATTGAGATCCAGAGTCGAGTAGCGCGCGACAGTGATGATTGTTGCCAGCAGCGTCAGAAATGTTTACAATAGCCGTAGAAAGTAAAACTTGTGGCGCCCTTAAAGAAGCGTGAAAGGAAGGAGTAGGTGTTGCCTCTTGTGAGCAATTCGATTGTAATGCAGGATTCCCGCTCGTAACAGGTGGATCTTCTTGTGGGCGATTTAAATGAAGTAGCGTGTTATGCTTTTCTTGGCATTTACGACAGGAACCGGAAGAGCAAAATTTTACACTATGTCCCTTTCTTAAGCAATTCATGCATAAATTTCTAGATTGTGCTTCTTTTATGCGATCTTCTATTGTAAGGCCTTTGAATTTCATGCAGTTATAGATGGAGTGATCCTTATTGCAGAATGTACAAAACATTTTGTTTGCCGCGCCATGGTTGCTTAGTAAACATGTCTGCCGTTTCTGATTATTTGAATTTGTAACTTTGTTTGCAGGGATGGCAGGTTGATTTTTCCGAGAAATTACTTCTAGAATTTCACATTTTTTCGTTAAAAAGGTGGTTAGCTCTTTTAAGGTTGGTATTTTGTCTTTGCTTAAAGAAGACTCCCATTCCTTAATTGTTGTTGAATCTAATTTATTTGAAATTGTGTAAATAATGAGGTCATCCCAACTATCAGTTGGCCGCTCCAATGATTTTAAAATACGAATATGTTTTGTGACACCATCTACTATTTGACGTAATATAGCATGGTTTTCTTTGATTAGTACCGGTAAATCAAAAATAGACCGAATATGCTTATTTATGATAAGTCTTTTGTTGTCGTAACGCTCCTTGAGCATTTCCCACGCGCAATCGTAACTTTTGTCTGTTATTTCCAATGAGGAAAGAATTTCAGCCGCTTCGCCACTAAGTACTGATTTTAAGTATTGCAGTTTTTGAATCTTGGATAAAGTTTTATTTGAATTGATTAAAGACTCAAAAGAATTGTAAAAGTCGTACCATTCTTGATAATTTCCCGTGAATTTTGGTAGGTTAACTTCTGGCAAACGTAGAGAGTTACGAAATGATTGCGAGTCTGAATTCGTGGAGTTTTGTTTAATTATCTTCTCGGCTTTACTGTTTAACTGGTAATATAGATTTTCGAATTTCTCTCTTTCTTTTGTAGCTTTATCAGAACCTTCGTCTTCTTCCAGTATTTCTATTTGATCTTGAATATCATTATATTGTGAGAGAAGTGGCTTGAAATTAGATCTTCGTTCTTGCAATTCTAAAATATCTACGTTATCGTCTTGGAGTGAATCGATGTAGGATTTAAATCGCGTGAGTGCCCGTTTGATAGTGCCTCGTTTGGCTTTAAGTTGTTTGTTTTCATCCGCCATAGCCGTAGTAAGGGAATAATAAGAAAGGTAGACAAAAATAAGAGAAAGGATGATTGGAGACTAACCTGGTGGTAGACTCGCCGAAGAAGTGAACTGCGTCTGGTGAATTGTGGACCGCTGCTGCACAGGCTCTCCTAGTTGGCACTTTGGACCGCTGCTGCACAGGCTCTCCTAGTTGACACTTTTTATCGCTGCTTCACATCCGGCTCGAAGGACCATATTGAGGGTGTGTCGAGTTTTCTCAAAATTAAAATATTCACTGCTTTTAAAGGTTTTATTTTAAATACAACACACGAAATAATAAATCTTACTAAAACTATACGAACGGATAAATATATTGAATTGATGTTAGCTGTTTGAGTAGCTGTTACTAACTAACTTAAAACTAGACAAGAGAGAATTTACAATAATATCGCCTCCAATCAAAAATAAGAAACAACCCCCACCAGAAGGGTGAGTGGAAGAGGAGGGATAGCACAGAGCGACGAGATAGCTCAAGGTCAGCGTACAAAATGCAGAAATGTGGAATTTTAAACAGATGTCTGCTGAACACCTGCAATCGAATATGAAAAATACCCAAACTGGACCTTCCAAGAATAAGTTTGAATAGGTGCAACTGACACTTGGGAGCTTAAATGGTCTCGTCACGAAAACTAAAGTAACTGTACATAAAATATTGTCACACTGAAATTAAACATTTAACAGAATTGCTAAACGAACGAACACACAGCTATCCTAGTTAACCAGTAACTTCCCGAGTCCTCCACTCGGCACTATACTGCATACGCTCACCACTATACTGCTGTGCTTCACTAACACTCTATGTGAATGTCTCTATATGTCTCTCCATGTAAGTAACTAACTCCCGAGCATAGCTGCTTCCATTTTATACAGCTGCCATTAACTTCCAGAGAGCTCTAGAATGTTCGACCGCATAATAACAATGAACACAAAAGGTTCAGGCGACCGGAAGTAATTAAACACGTCGCGGCTTCTTTAACTAGCTTGGCTGCTAGCGTGATTGCGTCATCGCTATACTTAAATGCTTGTTCAGTGTAGTAGCGAGCCTCATACGTTACAATAATAAAACAAATAAAAAAATCTGATGTGGCCAGCACATAACCTCTCGCCAGATATTTTACCTGATTGTACGCATAAAACGAAAAATATTTTTAAATACAAATACATATATTCATGTCTCACTACATAATAATTCTCACATATATTTGCAAAATCTATGGGATATTTTAATATAAATTATGTACAATACATACATTTTCTTTATATTCAATATCCTGAAATTTTCTCTTTCTACTTTCCTTTTCTTTTTCTTTATATTCGTCATTTTTTCGCAAATTCCTTTTATATTCTTTTTTACGTATATTCTTTTACGTTGTTGACTTTTTTTTATTTTCATAATCTTCATAATAATATACAAATATTTTTGACAGAGGCATACTAATATTTTTGACAGTGACATTTATGTGTCAATTACAAACATTTGAATTTCTTGCCTTGTAGTAGTTTGATCTGAGAATTTTTACATCAAATTATTTTAAATGCATTTCTTTATCTCTAAATCTATAGAAGATATAATAATGAATTTATATTTATCGAATAAAGAATTTAACGTTCTTTAATATAAGTATTTACATAAATTTTCGATATATAATATTTAGATGACTTTTTTCTTGTAACTACTACTTCCGGTTGTCCAATTGTTACCAAAACTTAATCAACTCTTCCCATTATTGTTAGATTGAGGAATCCATAGTTAAACATGTCTTAAGTCTTATAGTATTTGAGAAATCGTGAATCCAACATCCACATACACATACGGACATCATCGTAAAAACGTTATAATCGGATTCTAGGGACCTTAAAACGTGCTTATTCACTAAAATCTGGATATGCGATTTTTAGCATGAATAGAATACCTCTATTAGCGAGACGTAAAAAACTTAAATATTTTACAATACATGGAAAAGTATCGTTTTGATTAATTCGCTTTCCGAGTACAAAGTTGAATGAATCTGTAATTAACTGACTCCAATTTATGAAAGGATTACAATTGAAACATTCAACTCGCTTTCAGTGACGTATATCCACCAATCAGTTTGAAATTACAGTACGATATTGAAAATCCACTACTCGGGATAATTAAGCCAATAAGTTGGATAGGATTGTTAACCGTTGTCACGAATCAGTTTATTCACAACCCGATTGTTGAGTGAGAAATAATGCGAAGATATTTTCTGAAAATAAGGTCGGCTACCCACGCGCGCATGCGCCCGATCTTTGTTCTCTTTGACCGTGTGCCGTATGTATTGTTTTGTTTAGTGCTCGTTGCAAAGTAGACTAGCTCGAAAACCGAATAATTAGATGCAAAGCGGTATGGCAGATAATGCCAGCGATTGGAAATGTCTCATTGTTTCTCTGGCCTAAATGGATGACTGAAATGTTTACTTAAATATATGCTGCCGATTGCAAATCAAAGATCTCTCCTTTTGTGTTCTTATTTCGTAGTTTCAGTTCCTTTAGCTCCGGTATTTTCATCTCTGGTTATGTTTCAAAAGAATACAGCTATTACATTTTAAAAAGTTTAACACAGTGGCAGCTCTAAGGGGGGGGGGCAAGGTGGACACGTGCCCACCCTAAAAGTCTTGTGCCCACCCGCTACCAACATACAATATTAATTTTTGTATGTGTATAAAAAATTTATTAATAAATTTTTATTTTTAATTCTGAACATTATTTATATTTACACTTTTGTTCTAAAATTAATACGGCAGAAATTACAGCCATATGAAAATTTCATAATTGAAATTCATAAAAATCTGGTGTGGCCAATACAATACCTCCTGCCATTAATTTTATTAATTAAAATATACATACTTACATATTTACTTATGCTGAAATATATATTAAATCCCATTCCATATAACTATGGTTCTATTTACTATTTTCTTTTTAAAAAATTACTATTATTATACCCTGTTCCATTTAAGCCATTCAGTATTCTAGAGAATAGGGCATAGTTTTGAACTCTCTGATTGGCTGAAATTGAAGACAAGAGACAAGTTTACCCAACGTAATTTCGGCTACTTAAAACTGGCACTGATATCAGCGCCATCTGCTGAATGGCTTAAATGGAACAGAGTATAATTTGAAATGATTAGTTCTTTGACAGTGACATTTATCTGTCAGTTACACAGTTTTGAGATATAAACTATGTAACCAAGGAGTTGTGTTTCCTGTTTGTTTAAAGCGCTAGTCTCCGGGGTTTAAATTATAGATAATTTTATAAATTTACCCATAAAATATATAGAAGAACTATTAATGCAAACCTGTAAAAAATTTAATAATCTTAAATTTTTATAATAATCTCGAAAAAATAACATTTTAAGGTATTTTTCGGAGAAAAACTATTTTGAGCTTCAAGTAAAGTGCCATATCCGGTTATCTGATTTATACTAAAATCTAATGGTTTTTTTCCATATTAGAATAACCTATAAATACAAGGTTTAAAATTTTTCTGAATGACAGTATTTGAGTTAGAGTCAAGGATCCACGCACACACAGACATCATCGTGAAAATGTTAAAATTGAATTCTAGGGACCTTAATACGCGGTTATTTACCAAAATCTCCATATGCGATTTTAGCACGATCCTCTTACGTCCCTTAACAAGGGTAGCGGGAGGTAAAAAAGTAAACACTCGGTATATATAATTATTTGAATATGGATACTTATATATTTGTTTTGTTTTATGTGTGTATATGAACAAATACTATGTAGATCTCTTTATTATTTAAAATAAATAGATGCCCACCAGGCGCGTATACAAAGGTGGGGGGTAGAGGGGGTAATTACCCGTCTCATAAGCCATTACGACAAAAAAAAAACATTCAAAGAACCACAAATATTATAAATTAAGACAAAGAATAAAATTAAATAATGTATTTTACACAGTTAATATTTGATGGTTTGTTTTTGAAATATAAATTTTGATTACATAATCTGGAAGTGCAAGTGATACTCAATTTTCACAGTTTAGACACTTTATCCAAGTAAGTCAACAATCCGTTAAATATATTCACTTTTCTAAAATGTTCTGTGATCTGGCAATTTATTTTAGTACATGAAGGAGGGAAAACATGCAGCTTCACATTCCTTGATAAAATGTAATCTTCAATGATAAAACATTTGACCTAGAATAAAAAAAATTGCCTGCGGTGCCTTTTTTCTTGTTACCTTTGCATGACCTATTAAGACCTCCCGCCTCTTCTTGGTGCCCACCCATTTTTTGATTGTGCCCACCCTACATTTACATCCTGCCGCCGCCACTGGTTTAACAGTCCTTTTGCAGTAAATATTTGCAATTTATTTTTATCTAATTGTGTGTTATATCAAAGTCTTACTAATCTCATTTATAAATAATATATTACATGTCATCATTTTTAAGTTGTAAACAAAACAAATTAAATATGACATTGAAAAGTAATCATAAATAAATAAATTAAAAATATTTATATTTCACTTAAAATAATAAATCAGGACAGTAGTTCACCGAAAAATAAAAACATTGGTAAAATTATGTCACACGAACAAATTTTCAACATCGAAAACACAATCACGCAACATCAAAATTAAAACGACAAATAACAGCGGCAGTATGCAAAACATTAATTATTATTTCCAGTGCACTGTGTGCTAATTTCGTTTGTATTGTGTTACATAATTAATAAATAGATCATATTATATGCTGACGTGGTGATATGAGTAAGTTAGTGTAGTACAGTAGGAACAACAAAAGTGGCACACTTCATTTATGACTTTTATTTTGTGGTTTATCTTACGTTTTAGATAATATTTGATATGGCATTTTCGCATTTATTTCTTCGGATTTACAATGATTTTGTATAATTATAACTCCAAATGACGTATTATTATCTGCAAGTTTATGTATTGTATACCGGGTGCCTAGTTTTTTCCCGAACAAAGGAAATTCAATGTTAAAATTTTAGTTTGGCGATATCTCTTTACCTATTACTTTTAGAATAAAAGTATACTGAAGAAAAATGTTTAGAATGAAAATGTGTATTAGTACCAAGTTTGTTGTTAATTTGTTTCTTATGTACGAGTTAAAACCAGACTCAGCATCTTCTGTATTTCCAAATTTTCCACCACATATGCAAAAGGCATCTATTTAATAAGCAAATATTATTTTTAAATTCATAGTCCTATTTTATTGTGAATTTGCTATATATGTAATAAATGTATATTGTATTATTAAAATAATAACTATATTTTTTTAAATATACGCAATAAATACAAAGAGATCTGTTAATTCATTGCGTTTATAATTTGTTTCTACATGTAATTTTAAATTTGGCGCGTATTTTACCTTTTCTTCAAATGGCTGCCTTGAAGTTGCTTGCCTCACAGGTGACTACGTGCACAACATACAAGTTAGCAATCCAGTGTATGTATTAATATCCTTGCAATTATCAGAATACCGCGAAAAATAAAACAATAATTTATGTTTGATGTTTCTGGCCTGTCTGACAGATTTGACATTCTGTCTTGGAAACCCTATCGGTAAATATTAAAAAAAGACTCGATCGTGCAAAAAAATATTTGTACACTCGACACCTTAGGCTAAAAGGATTTAAACATTCAATTTTACAAGCATCACATTCGCGAAAAAACCATTGTGAACGGGCGAATTTAGAAAAATATGCATCTTATACAATTCTTATATCTGTTAACTCTTTTTATCCATATTTATATTAAACGATTTCGACTATATTTCCATAAATTATAAACAGTTAAAGTTAATTTATACTAACTTACAATTTAATAACTTTTCTCTTTAATTCACCGTCATTAAAAACGAAATCCTTTTGTTTCGTAAAAAGTTAACTTTCATATACACCTACAACATGATTTCAAATACCTTCATTTACTTAATTTCCATTTAATTGAAAAGAGATTAAATGGCCGATTTAAATGAAAATTGAGAGAGGCATGGCATACAATGGACAGTCGAGTATGAGTGTCTTCTTTAAAATGGAAACCAGCTCATGAACTGAAACTGAACTCTCCACTCCGCACGTATGAGTGTTTGATTAGAGAGAGTTAAGCTTTCACAGTCCGAATTGCACAACAGAGCAGTGTAAAATTATTCTTTGGGTCGTGCACTTATAAAGCGTAGTTTATGCAACTTTTCATATAGAATAAAAAAAAATATTTACTATGATGTTTCTTGCTTGTCTTCTCAACGTATTGTCCCAATCCGATTTAACATTATTTACTCTGTTTTATTTTGCCGTGGTGTGTGATGTATGTATGAATGATCAGTTTTATTATAACAGTGATTAGATAGGTGATGATAAATTCTAAAAAAAATTGTTGTGGCCAGCACATGACCTCCCACCAATCACCAATTCCATGTTTAAATTGGCAATGAGCTTTAAGTAAAGTATCGCTTCCGGTTGATCGTTTATACAGGGTGAGTCTGGGAAGACGCCCTCCCCCCTTTAACTTTTTTATTATAAGTAATAGAAAAAAATGGCTCATATAAAAGTTTTATTATTTTACGTATACTATTTGATGGCAGATGTAGATATTTTTTATAAACTCAGGTTCACAAGATACGACTATCAACTTTTATTTTTCAAATGGCAACCTATAATTATTTTAATAAAATAGAAACCGCCATTTTTTTCTCTTTTCACGATGTATTATTTTTTATTATGTATTTAAAAAATTTCGAGAAAAATGATGTTTAAACAAATATTATAGGTGGCTATGTGAAAATAAACAAATCGTAACAGTGCTATACAACTTAGGAAACTAAAACAACAAATTTAGTAACAAAAACAACTTAAAACCGCTCCCGGTAAATTCTTTTTGCTCTTCTTAAGATTCCAGTCGATTCACCAATTATTAGAATCATATCAATTAATTCGTTCTTCGTAAACATTTCAAAATGTTTTTTTTTTGTTTACAAAATAAGTTAAATTAAATAACAAACAAATGTATACTTTTTTGACATTAATTTCATTGTTTTACATTGTTACATTTTGTTTATTTTCACATAGCCACCTATAATATTTGTTTAAAAATTATTTCTAATATTTCTAAATTATCTCATTCTTCTCGAAATTTTTCAAATACGTTAATAAAATAATACATCGTTGAAAAGAGAAAAAAATGGCGGTTTCTATTTTATTAAAATAATTATAGGTTGCCATTTGAAAAATAAAAGTTGTAAACCTGAGTTTATAAAAAAATATCTACATCTGCCATCAAATAGTATATGTGAAATAATAAAACTTTTATATGAGCCATTTTTTTCTATTACTTATAATAAAAAAAGTTTAAGGGGGGGGGGCGTCTTCCCAGACTCACCCTGTATACAGAATGTAATTTGTTGTTCCAATAAATAGAAAAGTCTGTAATACGAAATTTTGGACTATATTTTGTTTCCTCGAAAATCTGCGAACAATTAAGTACTACTTCCGGTTTAACATATATAGTCTAAATCTAATATGTTGTATACAGGGTGTAACAGCTAAAGCAGCTACCTCAAATAATTTCTATATTATGAATGATAAAATAAAATATTAAGACAATCTTATAGAAGACCAAAGACCAAGGGGGACATCCGATTAGAGAAGAAAATATTTTCTTAAGCCAGTGCTTCTCGTTGCAACATAAAGTTATATTATTTTAAATGGGATGGCGTATATTTTTTAGGCCCATTTGATAGAGAAATTTTGTTCTATAACTATGTCTTATAATATTTTTTTATCATTTATAATATAGAAATTGTTTTAGATAGCTCGTTTAGCTGTTACACCCTGTATGTACGAGTTTTAAATACCAAATTTGAGAAGTTTTGGATCAAATTTTAATAAATTTGGAGCTTGCAGTAAAGTACCATTTTCGATTTATTAATTTTAGAAAAAATCTAATATGTCGTTCTGATTAATATGAAAGTCTTAAATATCAAATTTGAAATTTTTTGTATTATATCATAATATTTTTTCACGAAAATGGTTTCAGAGCTTGAAGTAATGTATCATTTCCGGTTTATCAATTTTAGCAAAAATCTAATATGTCGTTCTCATTAATATAAAAGTCTTAAATACCAAATTTGAAAAGTTTTGCATTATAGTTTCAAGTAAAGCATCACTTCCGGTTTATCAATTTTAGCCAAAATCTAGAATGTTGTTTCTCTTGATATAAAAGCCAAAATTACTAAAAATGAAATGGATTATATTTTAATAGTTTTTCATTAAAAAATGTTATGGACTTCAAATAAAGTATCTCTTCCGGTTATCCAATATTACTCAAAATTTAATCAACTCTATATAAATGGAGAAAGTTTAAATATGGGAAACATAAATTTTTAGAAGTTTGATATAAGAGTTATCGTGGAAAAAAAATCGTCACACATAGACACACAGACATCATTGTAAAAATAGTTAAAAACGTGTTATGGGGGACTCTAATTCGTGCTTATTCACTGAAAACTTCCTATCGAATTTTTGGACCGATAACGTTACCTTCCTTACCTACGGCATGACGGGAGGTAATAATTCCGAAACACAATCCACTTTTTATACTGTTTTAAATTCTAAGTAGGTAGTCATGTTAATGCTAACTATGTCTCTCTTTTTGCTCGTATCTGGGTATCTTTATCTAACTTCATGAAAGAAACTATTAATATATTTTATAGATAAAAATATATAAATAAAAATATTTTAAGGGCAAGGTTAATAGTCATTGTTTGTAGATAAACTTTGACTTGAACATAATTATGAACACAGATAAAATGGCTGAAATGTAAACACATTATTTATTTCATACGTTTTTCTTTAAAAACAAAATGACTAAATTTTTAGATATCAATGTACGTGTGAGCCATTTTTTATAATTATCAGAAATGATAAATTTTGTAAAGATTATTTAAGTTTGACGTTGATCGCAAAAAAGTTTGAAACTTACGTTTTAAAAAACTCGTATTTTTCAAGCCAAGCTTTGTTTCAAGTCAATCTCATATTTTAAGCCAAGCCTTTGACAATTATGTAGCTTAGCTTGGTTAAAAACTAGTTGTTTATAGGAATTGTTGACAATGAGACCTACAAAACTATAATTTTAAGCTTAAAGTATAGAAACTGTACTACGTACGTATATAGAGGGAGTGTCGGTGGCAAACAGTGAAGCTGTTTTCTTTTGTAGCCTAGCATTTCGTGTATCTTTATTGTATATTTTATTATAGAAACAGTTTTTTAAAAAAACTACACACAAAATGCCATCTTGCGCCGCGTTTGACTGTAATAATCGCACATCACGCAAAACACAACGTAAAATAGAATATGAAAGAGAGACGAAAATAAGTTCTAAAATATAAAATTTATTTAAATTTCATTGGAATTTTTCTCAATATGTTTGTTATGTAATGATATTAAATAATTACACGGTTGAATTCAGAAAAGAGTACTCGAATGAACGAATAAAAAATATGCCATCCCATTCTAAAAAAATAACTGTATTGTAACTTGAGAAACACTAGTTTAATAGTTATTTGTATCACTAGGCCAGAAACTGAACATTTGCGAGACCGAGTTTATTTTGACAATATGAGATCTCGCAAAACAGTTTCTGGGCGTGTGATACACAAGATTTTTTGTACCGACTTCTCCATAAATTCTTCGTATATTTCTCTACACTTTATTCTATGTTACATAACCTAAAAAATGAACATATATTTTTATCGGTTTTGCATTGCAAGTTTAATTATAATTACTTACATTTGAGCTTAAAATGCGTAATTATTTTATATCTATTGAAAATATAACATACAAACATTAGTTATATATATTTTTTTAATGACAGATGGCGGAAACTCAATTGTATCACGTGAAGTTAGTTGTAGTTACAAAACAAACTAGTCCTAAAGTTGGAACTTATAATTAATCTATACGAGATGCCAGTAATGACAGCATATTATTATTTTATGACAAAATTTAGTTATTTAAATTACAACATTTAAAGATTTAGCCCTAAAATTTGTAAACATTTTGTTTATTCTTGTGTTGAAAATAATCTTAAATTGACATATCACCAGAACAGTAATGCCAACTCCTTTTGCCGACCTAGGTCAGCAACAGCGCATTTCTGGACGATTTTGAGTTCTGTAATACTAGTCAAAATGGACGGAGGTAAGAAAAAAATATTTTTTCTTCAAGTGTATTATAATATTCATATTATGCTCCTGTGCACACACTATTGAAGATGTTCATTGTCTTACTAGTACAAAAATGTTGTTATTATTGTACTAGTAAAAAAATGTTAGTGTTTTAGTTCACCGCTGGCGGCAGCAGTTGTCACAGCAACACATATTATATTGAAAATTGTTATTTAACAGCTGTATCGTTTTTGTTTGGAGTGTACACAGCCAGCTTTGGCTGAAATTGCAAACACTACAATTACAAATTCCAAACAAAAAAAATGTCAATAAATTCTTTGAAACACTTGAAGAAAAAATAGTATATGTCATTCGGAGTAGAACGCTTTTTTTGTGTTTTACCCAGCTATTGCGGCCGAGGCGCTAGCTAGGCAACACAAAAAGACCACTTTCTACTCCTAATAACATAATATACTATTCTTCTCTTCGGATGTTCCGTTCCTCTTGGTATTCTATAACATTGTCCTACAGTGTTATCAATGTAGAAATTCTTTGAGGTAGCTCGTTTAGCTGTTGCACCCTGTATAAATAAAAATACTTTTTGGACGACATGCTCGTTTAGCTGTTGCACCCTGTATACATAAAAGTATATTGTGTTATTAAGTAAAAGTGATACTTTGTGTGGCGAGCATGGAAGTTTGCCCGACGAGCGAAGCGAGTCGGACAATTGCATGCGAGGCACACAAAGACACTATTCCGAATGACACATTATTTTTTTTCCAACGCACTACTTTTTTTTATTCGCTAATTCTATGTAGTTTCTATGGATATTTATTTATTTTATTTCTACGCCGCTGGCGTAGCAATTTCCAGCGGCGTAGAAATGAAACTTCTACCTTGTGAATCAAGTCACAAACAATGCCATTTCTACGACGTTTGAAAAAAAAAATACTTTTTCTATTTCGGTATTCTTATGTTTCTATAAAAGCACTGTTTATCACTGAAAACACGACGTATAGAAAATCTATAAACGTACTGTTTTTGGCGCCTTTCATGTTCTAGAGGTGGTAGTCATGTTTGTGTTGAAATATTACTTCTAATTGTGGATTTTTATCCTTTCTCTAGGTGATAGGACTAGAAAGAAAAGAAATTTATAGCTATAGCTGTGTTAGTTAAGAAAGAATAAGAATCTGTGAAGTTAAAATTTCAACTAAAAAATTATGAAACAAGAAACAATGCGCTCAGGTTTACTTTGTCAAAATAATTAAAATGGTAAGTTTTTATTTATTACAATTTAAATTTATGGTAATGCAATTTTGAATTTAATGTATTGTTATTCCAGGCAGGTTATGAAATGTATGATGCACGTTACTTGAAAATGTTAACACTGTCTACTCATTTTGTGGCGGTTACTAGCAAACAAATATGAAAAGTTGACGTTTTAATCCATGATTTCCAGTTCCACGTTGTGGCGAACTATCGAATATATGCCGTATATGTTTTGTATTAAAAATTGTAAGAAAAGCTGTTGCCGTTATCTGTGCAACTGAGCAGTGAGTGTTGTAAAAATAGTGGAAAGTAAAAATCTAGAGCAGTAAATTGTTCATTAAAGTATTTCATTATTTAAAGAGTTTTATTTATATGTTGTTTTCTCAATAAAAAGGCATGATGGTCCACGTAACGTCCTTCAATCCCATATTCAAGTTTTATTTATGATAATAACCAACACGAACCACCGATATGTCAAATCAGGATGGTTCATTAATAACCTTGGAGTTCATTGTATGTATTGGTTTTCCTCTTTCATAATTGTATAATGCTTGATACAATGTTTTAATGTAAACAATCAGACAAAATCACAAGATACACAAACTGTCAAAATGTAAAATTTCAATTTTTACCGGGAAACGCTACCAACATAACTGATAAAAGAAAACACCAACTCATATTTTTGACAACTCCTTTTTTTAAAAATCTAATTGTAAAATTACCTCAATAGAAAAAATAGTATAAAAAACATGTATCATAAGGCCTGTTGACGCACTCGTCCATTGTAAAACTCGCCTGGCGGCTCGTTTTCCAAACTTGGACTCGTACGTTAACAGATTGCCTTATGATACTTGTGTTTTAATGTACTATTTTGGACGACATGCCATAAAGGTCTTCTTTTAATTCTCAAAATGAATAAAAAAATATTTCTACTTATATAACTATTTAAATATAACTAAGATAAGTTTATCCCAAAATTATTTTATTCGCTATGCAAATATACTTGCTGCATTGAATGTAACTACCTACGAGTAAACTTCCGTCTTTTTACCCTATTTTACATATCCACCCCAACATTCCAAAATCCAAACCCCAGCATCCAAATCTACAACAGTGAGCATTAAACCAATAACTCATGCACGTTGGGACGTTGGAAAAGCTCCTGCGCCGGCCCGTAGCTCGTCGTCCGTCCGCATCAACACAGCGAGCGCTAGCGCAGCTGAGTGGACTAGCGACCATCGCTGAGCGAGGTTGCGCGTTTGAGCGCTTTCAGTCGCTAGGCATCGCGTGTGTAGTGAACATCGACAGCATTAGCTCCTTGCAACTGCTCAGCTGATCCATGCTCGATGAAAGACACTCCACGCACAAAATACCACCTTTGAGTGATATTCTTAGTGTTGATTATCGGTCGGCGACTGTCGGGTGAATGTCGAGTGAGAGTGCAAGTGTTAAAGTGTTTTTTAACCCAAAGTTTAACAGTGAATCATTAACCGTGGATACATTAGCAGGACCTATTTGTGGATTATCTCATGTCAGGATGGCGCTAGCCAGGTGAGTGAACCAATTCAACGGCTCAACCGTTATTTGGTGGAGAACCAACGGTCGTTCTAACCCCTACAAATAGACGGAACCGTTAAATTGCCGGCCCTACGTATGATAGATATCAGAGAGTAAAATGTGAATATGTTTTTTCTGAAAGTTTACAAACAGTTCATAGTATTGCTCAGGGTAGTATTTTGGGTCCATTACTGTTCTCAATATACCTTAATGATTTGCAAAATATATTCATAAATTGTAAGTATAATTTTTTTGCAGATGATACAATAATTTACTTAGAAGGTACAGATTATACAGAACTAATAACCAGTATGAATACAATTCTAGATAATGGGGCCTATTCAGAACTCAAAATTTGTGTAGTCGTTATGGTCTTTATGGTTGTTATGTACTATAAAGATTGTTAAAATCGAATTTGGTATTCTCAGTACTGAAAGTGGTTACTGTCAACAATTGTCAAGCGTTTTGACAGTCTTTATCATAACGATTGCTAAAATTATGTATTTATGGTTGTTATCACGTTGTTATTTGACATGTGACAGGTTATTATATCAATCAAATATTATTAATATTGACCTTTCTGCCAAATATTGATGTTTTTATATTTCAGCATGATGCAGTTTATTATACGTATAGATTTTGCTTCGACTTGAATAATGATCATAAGAACGATAAAGACTGTGGTGGAAGAAAGTTAATTTGACATTCTGCGGTATTCTTGAAAACTCTTTGTGATGTATGATGCTTCTTTTACATATTCAGTCGAAATAAAAAAAATTAAATCTTCACATAAATTTTCAAGCACGTTGAGGTCATTTGTAGGAATTAACAAAGCCGTTATAAATAATGTAGAAGTTTCCAAATATGACATAAATATCATATTGTTCTTTAGTTGTTTTGGGAAAACGTTTGCGTACTAAATATAATTAGCAATTCATTATTTAGAAAAAAAATTAAAGCGTTGACAGATAAGATTAAGGTTAGATTAGGTTCATATATGTATAATGAAGTTAGCTGTTGTCAAATAATCTGGTTCATTCACAAGTATTATTTTGTAAAGATTGTTAATAATACCGACGTAGGTTCTGAATTGACAAATTCATAAAGATTGTTACAAATGTCTTTATGATAACAATCTTTATATGCATAGCAACCTTTATGACTGTATTTCTCTGAATAGGCCACTAAGTTTACGAATGGTTAAATACAAATAAGTTAAAACTTAATGTGAAAAAGACTAAATATATGACAATTAGTAGTAAGAAAAATAGGGAAATCATAATTGCTACCTTGAATATCAAAATAAACAATGAAGTAATAGAAATGGTTCATAGTGTAAAGTATTTAGGAGTAATAATTGATGATTTATTAAAATTCGATGACCATTTGAATTACATTTGTGCGAAAATATCGAGTAAAATAGGGGTTTTGGGTAGATTAAAACACATTCTTTCACAGGAAACTAAAATTATCGTTTTTAATTCAATAGTTTTACCACATTTCCTTTATGTATCAACGGTTTTATTCTTGTTAAATCAACAACAGGTAAATAGATTACAACTTTTACAAAACAGAGCAATGAGAATTATATTGAATAAAAACAAATATGCAAGCATACAAGGGATGTTAAAAGAATTAAAATGGCTGGATGTACTTCACCTTATTAAATACAATAGTATGATTTTTATACACAAAATTAGATTGGGGGAAATGCCAAGTTACTTATACGAAACGGTTACATACTGTAAAGAAATTCACAGTTATAATACTAGACGAGTAAAAAAAATTTATATTAGTAATGTAAATAAAAAACAGTCCCAAATATCTATTTTTCATAAAGGATTAATAGAATATGATATGTTAGATGATAAGTTTAAGTGTTTGTCACTGAAAATGTTTAAGAGAGATTTAAAACTGTCATACCTAGAAAATATGAACAATAGTAAATAGGTTCTCTATATATGTTACTTATCCGTACAGGTGAAGTGTTTATGCTTTATTGATTATGGTTTTTGTTAATTTGATACATTTATACATGTTAATATGCATAAAATATGTAATTCAGTTTGTTTATATGTGTTAATGTTATTTTGTATAGCTTAAAGCTAAATAAACATTATTAATATTATTATTATTATTATTATTATTATTATTATTATACGTTATACATTCATTATTGATAAAACGGTTGCGCTAATTTTATATCTATTCTAAATATTTTTGCATAATTTGTTACACTTTATCGTGAAGAAGGTGGAAATATTTGTGTCATCGGAACACACGGTCGAAGGCTATCAAAGAATATTGTGTTGAAATTACTGAATGGCACCGTTTTGTACTCGAGTTGACATTTGCGGATTTAAAATAATGTTTTTAAACACAGGAATATATCTAAAAACGCAAAATATATCGCAATCGCAAATGAAAAACTTTCGTTTTTTGCACCAAATCTGTTTCCTATCAAGAGCAATGCAGAAGTAAACTTGTAGGTATATGAATTGTTGATTAATATAGACTAAGGTTATACTTAAAATATAAATGTCAATATAAAAAAAATACTATCTATCGGCAAATTGAGTATTTAAAATATTTTTTTCTTAATTTATATTTAAATATTATTTGCACACTATTTTTTTGGAGAGCAGTGTTTTATATACTGGAAAACATTATTTTAATATGAAAAAAATTAACGAAAACAAAATCAACTTAATGCTACATTAAGTTTACATGCTGATACTTTGTTTTTAATATATTTTTATTAAAAAATAACAAATACCTATTTTAAAAATGTGTAACTTCAATAAAGACTAAATTGTGTAGAATTATAATACACTTTGAGAAAGTGAACTAGGTAGGTATTTAAATTAAAATACCTACCTACTCTTTTTGTTCAGATATTTGTTTTTAAATTTAATTACTTTTATAGAATAGAAAAAATGAATTTATAAGAAATATTTCTAAAAAGTTTTGCATTTATTAATAAATCGATTAAATTATTGACGGATAGTTCGATTAATTTATCTTGAAAAGACACTGACTCTGGCTGGATTGCAGTTTATCCAAAATAGTAGAAATTGCATTTATTTTGTTGTAATGCCTTATTTTAGCTAAAATATAATAAGGAAACACAAAATTGGAGCGCAGAAACAGGTATTTATATATTTTTGGAAAAATAATTTTTTTAAGAATTTTTTTTTAAAATCCTGACAAAAACAATACCTAACGCACTGTAATGTTTTAAGAAATTTAAAAAAAAATCCTGGCAAAAACAATACCTAACGCACACCAGGCACACACATTCGACATCGCTCGGCCCACTATCTTCATGTTAGTTTACAATAGTTTGACTGATGAACACAAAATTATAAATAAAAAATGTTATAAAACGTAGGATAAGAAGGAAATTCTTGGTAAACTGCAATTTATCCCTGACTCTCTTAAAAATTTCTTTTTAAAATACTAGCGTTGTTAATTTTAACTGTTCATCCATCTTTAACAATATTTTAAACTTAACTAATATAGTTCGAAATGTAAAAAATCGACTGAAAATAAAATACCTGTGTTATGTTTGATAAATAGATCGATTTTGCTATTTTACACGTGCCGATAAATTGAAGGTTTCAAGTTTACCAAAAAATCGGTCGATTTATTGATAAGTGGATACGACCAAAAAATCGTTCCGTTTTTGTTTTCGGTGCTCAGCTTCGACCGGTGTGTCACAGATGTGCACCAATATACATTTTTACAAAACTAGACTATCTCTAATTTTACTGTCCGAGTAATTCTCATAATAAGCGAATTTCTTAAACAAGAATTAATACAAATTGCAATGAGGAATGAAGCAAGATTATCATCATCTTTGTTACCAATCATCTTAACGATCAACGATGAAATATTAATAATAAACTCTTGCAACATACAATAATAATAATTCCTACGCAAGATTGAATATACTTGTAATCTTCATTAACCTCTTTAAATAATAATATGCGCCTAGATTTTAAATCACTTACAACTTGCAAGTTAAACTTTTACATTGTTTTAAATAACCCAATATTTGAAGGGCACAAATTAACTCTAAAAACAAAATCTGATGTGGCCAACACCAAACCTCCCGCTATATAATTTTTATTAATTTAAATATACATACATATTTAGTTATGCTGGCAACTGTATTAAGGTCCATTCCATATAACTATGGTTCTATTTACTATTTTCTTTTTAAAACGTTACTATTATTAATTTGGAATGATTAGTTCTTTGCCAGTGACATTTATCTGTCAGTTGCATACATTTGAGATATGAACTGTGTAACCAAGGAGTTTTGCTTGTTTTTAAAAGTATAGATAATTTTATAAATTTATTCATAAAATATATAGAAGAAGTATTTATGCAAATCGGTAGAAAATTTAATAATCTTTAATTTTCATAATAACACAAATCTTGAACAAATAACATTTGAAGGTATTTTTCGAAGAAAATATATTTTGAGCTTCAAGTAAAGTGTAATTTCCGGTTATCTGATATACACCAAAATCTAATGGTCTCTTCCCATATTAGAATAAAGTAGAAATACAAGGTTTCAAAATTTTCTTAATGATATATTTGATTTGAAAGAAAACTGACCCGTATGTATTCCGTTACAGAAAGTTTAGAGTTGTACTCAATACCAGGAGGTATTTAAAATAACCTTAGCAACAGGATTCAGGGATGTATTTAAAATATTTAATACAGCAAATTCTGGTTCGTTCGTCTCAGGCGTAAGCAACCCTCGAGTTGGAATTACTGTTAGAGAAAATTAAACATAATCCTATTTCATAGAATTACCAAACTAAATGTTTAAAGATCAAACTATTTTATTCTCGATTTTATTATAATCACCACAAACGAAAAATGTTTAAAATATTTTAAACGCACCCCTGTTTTAACCCTAGCCAGCCATCTATTTTAAGAAGGACATAGTAATGTATTTCTGTGATTTCCTAGTCCAGTATTTAAATGGGTTCATGCAAAAATACCATACCTGAATAATTTGTACTATTCTATTCTTCTCTAGGGTTTCAAAAGAAACCACATCTATAAAATAATAACGTCAACTTTCAATAGCTAGTCATACCATATGCAGTAGAAGTGAATATGCTAATTTTTTCATTCTAAATGAGGCCTTCATTTGAATTTTAATGATTGAATCATATTTATTAAATTATCAAAATTATCGACTGGTAGCTAGCTTTTTTGTTATAACCATTATTTGTTTTTGTAAAATAATGAATGTCGATCAAATAACCCTAATCAAATTTGTATTTCAACGGCCTGAATGCATAAACATTGAAAGCAAACATTTTACACTGTATAACCCAAAATTCTAATATTGAACGAGTACAGGGGCGTAGGAATGAGACTTTACCCGTAGCGGTAATGGGTAGAAAGTCCTCTAATGGAAAACCATGGCATTTTGAAGAGTGAGCAAGAGTACGTCCGTGCCTCATGGCTGAATCGGGCCGACGCGCTGGTGATATTTGTAATGTAATTTTGGGGTCATTGAAAAATCTCTAGATTGAAGCAATAAACGCTGCTCCACATAGCTGGCACACATAATCCTCACAACGCGATTCAACGTGGAGGACTCACGTTGTACAGTACGCCTATTGGATCCTACGAAAATTGCCCCAAATTTGCACAAAAAATCAGATATCCAACTTTTTTCCGTGTTAGAATAGAGTAGAAATATACGATAAAAACGTTCCTCACACACACACTCATATATTCGTGAAAATGTTAAAATGTGAGCTGAAGTTGTCGATGTATTTATTGCCTTACCTCCGATTTGAATGAACCTTTTTCAAAATATTCTTCTCATCAAGACAAGCACTGGAAAAATAATAAGTGGGGGGTCAAAGTCGGTTGACCTTCGAAACACAATTTGTTTATATTTAAATATTTAATCCATATTTCCATTTGACGCACACCTGAAAAATTATTATATAGGTTAGGTTAGGCAAGGTTAGGTTTATTACGAATTTAAAAAAGCAAGCTAACAAAACTAACTGAACTAACTCCCATACGGGCAAAATTCGTTTGCGTGCAACTTGGTTTGTGTGAAAATTTGTTGAAATTCGTCTTGTCACTATTTATCCTATATTTTTTATTCGAAGTCAACCGACTTTGACCCCACTTATTATTATTTTTCCTATGTTTTCTTGATGAGAAGAATATTTTGACAAAGTTTTATCCAAATCTGAGATGAGGCAGTACATCGACAATACCAAATCTGATTCCAGGGACTACAAAACGTGCTTATTAACCAAAATCTCTAAATGCGATGTTAGCACGATCCCTATATATGTAAACCTTATTGTCACAGCAAATAGGAACTATAATTTTAAGTAGTTCGTTTCGTCGCCAATATCTTACTTAATTAAGAAAAGTTAGCTATTTAAGCTATCATTCAGTTAAGTTTGAATATTACCCTTTCAATTAAACAAAATATATTATCCTAATTTGTAATAACAATTCTATTTAAGTTTTAAAAAACTTTGAATGGAACTATATGTTCGTTCAATCTCGAACATGTTCGTGAAACATCGCGTGAAGCGGCCGAAAGAGCTCGTTTGAAAGACAGCCAATCATTTTTAGGTTACAGTACCCTAAGACACGACATATTATTAATATATTAATGTGGATAGACAGAATTATGTACGTACGTACCTTAAATTAATAAAGAAAAACTCTTTTAAGTTCTGGAAAGAATTGATTTGAAAATGCTCAAAAACGCCAACAAACAAAATCTCAGTCGGTATGTCCATGTCGGTAAACTCTATGTTTGAAGCTGCGCAAACTTGATACTCTGTAGTTCAGAATGTGCAGATTTGATTTCAATTTGAAATAAAACCTTTGTTATTTATTAATTTGTATAATTGTATTACTTCGTAATACAAAAATGTTTACAATGTGATGTTATTAATATCTCAAAGTTACCTTCTTCATAATAACAATAATATCAGCATCAAATTACAAGCCTATAAATTCTGACCCTTATGTGTTCTGTCAATAGAGTTTACATTGAAAGTATCGTTTTTGCTTAGGACAATGCTTCATATTTCGCGCTATACTCTGACGTCATACTATTCTACCCCATTGCCTGTCCTGGACTGTATCCGAAATTTGCGTTAAAGATGCTTCCTAATCATGTTCTTTTAAATTTGTATTAAAATAATAATGCGTTTTAAATATATTCTTCTAAATTCAATTTGTAGATGCAAAAGAGATTAAGATATTATAGGGATTACACTAAATTCCAACGTATGGAAATTTTCTGAGGGGAGGTACATACAAAAATCTCTTTTGGTTTATTGTCTTATTTATTATATTTATAGTATCAGTTTACAAAATTCATATAAAAATTCAGTACGATTTTTTTAATACTGCCCATTACTTAAAAGTGACGACTTCATGTTCGAATAATTTATGAGTCTTGACCGTTAAAATTTCCAACCCTCCATAAAACCGGGAGGTATTAGTATATTCTACGACAAGTAATGGAATGGGCCATATTCCACACGAGCAAAAAGTTTGTACGGTTTGCGAGTAGAATATACTTTCTCCAACAAGATTTTAGAAATTATACAAAAAATGTTGATTGATTGTAACCATTATCATGTAACATCAAAAAAAAAAATTGAGTCCATAAATTGCTACAACAACAGCATTTATGTATTTCTTTTGCTTTTTTCGTAATAACTGGCCCAGCGGATCATAAGCAAGTTCCCTTATTTCTGGTGACGTACATTCCATATCTTTATCTTCATTGTCATTTGACATTTTTCTCTACATTATTTAGTTAATTTTCTAAGTAATTATTTAGGTAAACATACTGCTCTAGAAACCTCTACAAATCTGTAAAAGTTAACAGAAAACTCCAAAACTATTCAAAACTTCAAAACGTCAAACGCGAATGGATATTTCAATATAACGGCTCTCTTTCTATCGCTGCAAATAGTAAGAAAATGGCGCGAACAACTGCCAGTTTGGCTATCAAACGAAACGTCAAAAATATTGCAGTCATTAAAATATCTGCATTCGCAGTGAAAATTTGCATCGTTAGACATTTTAACTTCAATAAAAGCTTCTGCAACTTATTTCGATAAGATTTTTTAAAGTTACTTGAGATATTCTCACATTTTACGTCTAGATTTTTTAGAAACAAACGTCATAGATCTCAGTTGTTCTAGCTATGCGCAGATCCCCATTGCGCATATCTTCTATCTCTTTAAATTGAAAAGGTGTATTCAGAAATATATAAATATAAAACAAAGAGTCAAACCATAGCAACCGATATTCATATTCTGCGCTAATATGCAGCTAAACAGATTCTGATTTGTCGAAAGCCGTGTGGAATTATTCCAAACGGCATATGGAATTATACCACACGGTGTTGGAGAAAAACTTTATTGCGTTAGTTCAAGAACATACGATTTTAAAAGAGAAAACGTAAAATAATAATTTACTAGCCGATTACAAATAGGAAACAGCTCCTCAGAGCGCAAGATAAATGTGTTAGGTGCGATAAATAAATGTGCTTCTTACCCAGTTTCATTCCTTTGCTGTCCAGCACGCAAACCTTGCTATAAACAAGGACGGCGATATATCGCGTTGTCGGCACTTAGTTTACACGAGCACTGGCCATGTGCTCAATCAAAACGTTTCATTCATTGTTGTCCCGATGCCATATTTACAGTCGTTTCGAACTTGTCACACCAAAGGTTATGCTACTTAGCTACGGTGAACCTTTGCGGAAACTATGTTACAGCTAGAACGTCCTTGCCGATTGCATTGTTACCGTTTGTCAAATGTCTCAGCGCTAGGCAACGCACTTTGCGTTGGAGAAAAGGTCGACTTTCGTTTGTAAGATTTTAAACTTTCAATGGACTCGTGGAGGAAGGTTATGTTATAAACGAGTTTATTTAAATTTTTATGAAATTTTCGTAATTATTTATGAATTAGGTTAAAATTGTTAGCATATTTCTGATTTCTTGAAGACTGAAAGAAACAATTGACTTTCGTTTGTTGATAAGAATTTCATAGCCAACTTCATTAACTTTCATTTTTGAGGTTAAACAAATATGACAAAGTTATGTTAATTATTTTTTAATGTTTGATTTTATATTTATGATAGAATTTGAAGAGAAGTGAACGAGGAATTTGACAATGAAACAAAAATACAGTTATTTATTTGTAATTATTACGAGGACAAAGGGAGGTTGCGTTACTTGTTCTTGAACTAATAAAAAGGAATGAATTTAAAAAGGTATAAAGCCTGTTTTAGACGATTATACGTTTATTAAGGTCCCATCTTAACATATATAAGAATAACCATTTGTGATCGTGTTTGCAACACAAAGTTTGACACATTATATATTATAACCTCAATCCAATCTTAAATTGTTATATTTTTAACAGTTTGTAAATATTATACGAATTTTAACTTTCTAGATAGATAAATTAAGAAGAGGAAGCTTCATTGATTGTTATAAGAATTGTAATAAGACGACGGTAAGCACAATAACAGATAAATAACTTTTTTTAAACTCTTCTAAATTATAGTTTCAATAATCATATTTTAACTCTGTTTATCTGTTTAAGTTATAAATGTCAAAATTCAGTTTAGAAATTCTTATTGTATTATGATAGTCACGACAATTATTTGTTGATAATTAAGTCTAGAAATTATTATGTATACGTGCGTGACTTTGGATGCCCTAGCCTATGCACCCCGTACCCCTAAGATAATCCTGTCCTGAAGATAGCGTTTTGTTTTTCAAGATAGTTGAATTTAGATACTCGTGAAGATAACATGTAAGAGTCTAGATTAGGGCTGGTAGACTTTGAAATATGGAAGTCGACTTTCGATTTTTGCCGACTAGTCGAATATACAAAAAAGTCGAAATAATCGAAAGTCAAAATAATTGGAAAGTCGAAATAGTCGAAATAATCATAATCGATAAGTCGAAATAATCTGTCTAACTAATCTCTAAATTGCCAAAAAATATAAACTCTATAAACTACGAATAAACCTAAATTTTAAAAAGCTTTCAGAGCCTTAGATATAAAACAATATTTGGAATTTGGATTATATTTTTATTTTCTTCGAAACGTGTTTAAACAATCAAAAATATTTTATATAAATACGTATACAAAAAGTAATAATAAATAGAACCTGCTAAATTGCAAGTAAATATATAAAAATATTAAAAGCCAAATGCAAAACTTTCTTTTGTTGTTGTATTTAAGTTTTTTTGCACAATATACTCTGCGTTTACTTTTGTCCTGTACTACGTAGATCTTCAAAAAACAACCAAACTTTGCTTCTTCGATTCATTTTTAAGTCACAACGATAATTTAAGAAGCTCAAGATATCAAGAAATACAACAATAAATAATATTAACGTTAACTAAATTCAAACGCGCACTAGCTCTGTTCAGGGAGTATAGTAGTGGACCGGCGTCGCGTCGTGTGTCGTTTTCTCGCAGTTTACATAAAAACAGCACGAAAGACTACGGCACGCATACAGCAACAAACCACAAAAGAACACAGGCCACACCCCACACCATCACCACATACACACATCTGACCTGACATCTGACGGTTCAACTTGAAATGAAATATGTAAAATAATTAAGTCTAGTCGAAAATGAAATTTGAAATTATCTAACAAGTTGAAATAATTTTAAAGTTCAAATAGTCTAAATGTCGAAATAGTCTAAAAATCGAAATACTGTAAAAGTCAAAATAATCTAAATGTCAAAATAGTCGAAAAGTCGAAATCATAAATTTGTCGAAATGTCTATAAAGTCGAAATAGTATAAAAGTCGAAATAGTCAATATTCGATTTATCGACAGCGACTTTTTTTTAAAGTCGATCGACTCTTTTGAGGAAAGACGAATAGAAGTCAATATATCGATTTTTACCAGCCCTAGTTTAGATAAGTTCGTCGCGTCGGTAAGACGTTAGTTGACGGAATGTAGTGTTTTAGTTTTGGGGCGACGCTCGCCCGCTGGGTTACGGAATGTAACATATTAATAATGGCATAGTTATATTAAAACCCAAGTAATGTCCATGTCCGTAGTGTTCATCAGTGTAAGTTTAGTGTATGTGTGCTCTTCCTTATCACCAGTCAGTAAGAGTCAGTATCAGTAGTAAACAATAAGAAGCAGTAGTAGCAATCGTCTTTTTCGAAGGAGACCCCCCCCCTCGTGTTACAGAATGACGCAGCTCCGATGATTTGTAGCGAAGTGATATAAAATATTATTGTCTTCTTCATCAATTCAGTGCAAAAATGAAGCAGGTCCACCTAAAGGTGACGGAATGTATTGTCTTTGGTCAAAAAATTCGATGATGAGTTTTTAATCAATAAGGACGGTTTAGGGTCCCTAAAATACGATTTTAATATTTTTACAATGATGTGTGTAACAAAAATTTCGTCTGCGATAACTCTAATACTACAATATCAAAAATTATAATTCTTTCGTATTATTCTTCGTTACATCCATATGTAGAGCTGATTAGATTTTGGTTACAATTGGTCAACCGGAAGTACCCTCATTTGAAGATTTTAACAGTTTTTTTTTTAACTGTTAAACATCATTTATTCACATTAAATGTTATTATAAATATTAAACAATATTTTATTCTCTATAAGATTTGACTTATACTTAAAATTGTTGATATCTTTATTTAATCTATATACAATAGTAATAAATTCAAAAGCCATCAAACGGTGCTTAAGATAAGGCAATATCACGTATATAAAACCAAATTTTCACAGAATTAATTCAAGGCATTAATCTACTTTCAACTTATCTGTCGTTCATTTCGGTTATTAGCCAAGTAGAACTAGGTAATATTTGAATACAAACTACCATTTTTTACATACGATAAGAACTGATTCATTTGAAAGTATTTAGTTTAAAGTCTTTACATCTTTTTATCTGATTTAATTTTGCGATCCTTGTTTTTTACCGAAAAGTTGAATGAACGAAATTAAATGTATGAAATGCTATTTATTCAAGCAGAAAATAATCTGAACTAGATTTGTAACTTTGTTATGAAATCTAGAACAAGCAAATGGACTCATGTAAAAATATAATTTTAACCTAAGAAAAAAGTTTTACCAGTAGATTTTTAAGAAAATGTGTTGAGAGAGTATTCGTAAATTCCTACAAAATACATTACTTTCTTTCCTGGGCCTCGATTTTGTAACTTTAAATTCTGCCAGATTTCATAGTCTGTCAGAATCGAATTTTCCCCACTACGAATTTTACTGCTCCAGACCCCAGAATTTGAAATCTATCCGGAGAAAGAGTGTGGTAAATCTCAATTCTGCCAGATTTCAAATTCTACTGGTCTACAGCAGTAGAATTTGTAGTGGGGAAAATCCAATTCTGATAGAATTTGAAATCTAACAGACTTTAAAGTTACAAAATCGATGACCTGCACTATTTATTTTTTATTTATTTTTACCTTCCGTCACCTTTAGGTAAGGAAACAGTTACTATATTAAGAAAATTCTGATTGAAAGATGTCATTGTCAAGTGCAATTGACATAAGTGTTTTCTAATATATATATATATATATATATATATATATATATATATATATATATATATATATATATATATATATATATATATATATATATATAACTGCCGGAAGGTAATGTATAAGAAATAGAATATTTTGCAAGGAACTTTATGTATGAAATTTGTATAAAATATATAGAACTAACGAAAGGTAATGTGCTGGCCACATCAGATTTTTTTATTTAATTTAGATAATTGAAAGCGATTTGTAGTCTATTGTTATTCGTTAAGCAGTAATAATTTTTTTAATATTCTGTAACGTAGATATAGGGTTGATTTTGTTCCGAAACAGTGTCTATGTTATTCACCATACAGTGTGAAAAATTCCTAATTCGGAGTAGGCTTTGAACACAGAAATGTGTGTCTGATCATTATTCAATTCACAAGTCAAGTTGTCAAAATTGATCTTGAAATATAATTTTATGGAGAAAAGACAATAAAGAAGAATACGGTATATTAACATTCGCCGTTTTCTTATTTGTTTCCATTTCTAAAATAAGATATAGGAAGAAAAGCTTTGATTTCTTTAGATAACATATTTGACAATATCTTACGTCAAATTGACATTTAATTAAATATTTTTAAATTGACATACGTTTCTTTGTTCATAGCCTACTCCGAGTTAGGAATTTTTTTGAATGCACTGTATCTTTCACTTTCATACGTATACTACAAAAAATATCTGACGTTGTTTCGTTATTTTCGAGGTTATTTTCAGCACATATATTTGGAAGTGGATTCCGTATTTCAAAATAGCGATAGTAGAGGGCTTGAAAGTTTGAAAGCTGTGAGAATTTGGAATCGTGTGACGTATATAGAGAGATGAGGTAATGGGATTAAAAAATCGATTATTTTAAAAATTAATAACATTTTTAAATTTTGATAATCTTTAACTGACAGTTTTAAGGTAGTTTTAATATAAGTGACGCATGTTCAAGTTTTTTAAATATGTATATGACTGAGGAATTTATCACAAAACTCAAACATGTCAATTGATTGAAGTTTCCGGTTATGGCGCCATTTCGTTCGATTCGTATCCTATTTGTTTACTAACTAAAATAACAGTTTTTGTTTGTAAAAGTTAAGAAGTGTCAAAATGAGAGTGACGTTGCCTCATAATTGAAACGTATTTGTAAACAATGGCGGTATTCACGATATGAAATTAGAAATCTAGAGTACCTGGTAATTATCGTGCCGAACTAGATTAACACCTCGTATTATCGAGTGAGTTTCAAAGACACTGATTTCCACATAATTGTAGCAGACAGCGTTCTCATTTCCGAAACATTTCAAATATTTTGTACTAGTTTCATTTCGTTTCGTTTGTGTAAAAAAGACTTTCTACATCAATATCAATGTGTTTGCATAAACTCCTCGTTCCACAAAAAACGTAAATTCCTCATTTTCACGTCGGAAAAAATAGGACACGTTTTAAATTAACTCCGAGCGCAGTACATTTTTCACTGATACCGCCTACTTATGCACTAATTAAATATTTTATGTACAATTTTGTTGTTGGCACGCTAATGCAAATGAATTAAAAAACGCATATCATCAATCTAATTAATTAACTGCATTAACGGAATTTTTATACTTGACAGTAACCTGAATGACTTAATTAATGTATTGTGGAGCTACTTCAAAGATTAATTTATATATTGTATAAATTGGAAGAGAAGTAATCAGAATGATATTTAGTAAGTAATTAAATTGAATAGTTCACGGCCTAATATAGAGAGGGCAGCATTAAACGCCAAATAATTTTTTTGAGGTTAAGTGAACGATCATTAGTCTCTGGAAGTTTTTCATTAATTTGTCACTTATAGTATATTCCGTAACTTAACCACGACCTTGATTATGGTTTTCTTGTGGTTCACGTGGTTAGGATATGGTTATTGAAAAGTGGTTGTGATTCGGAACGTCTTGGTTAATTTGTGTCGGTAAAGGAGGGAACCACCGCATCATTACAAATAAGTGACAACGTGTAACTCTATTTGTCTTTTTTATACTACCGTAAATATTATACCTATCAGTATATTTTAATAATAATTATATGTTTATACAATTTTATTTATTATATTATAAGAAATAAGAAAATGACCACAACAACCACAAAAAATTGTGGTCATTGTGGTCACCAAAAAGTAACCAAAATTTTCAGGAACCACATTCCGAATGGAACCTCGATCCTGAAATTATGTTTTGGTTATATTCCGGAACGCTTAACCAGAACCTTGGTCACCGCGGTTAAGTTACGGAATATATTATTAATTGGTAATTTTTAAATAAATATAAATAACGTGCATGGACTTTTTTGAAAGGTAGTGAAATCCTTATGCTTCCACTCGTAACGTTTTTATTTATTTGGGGTGAAGTGTAAATATTACATACATACATACATAAAATCACGCATTTCCCACTTAGTGGGTTAGCACAAACCCGAAAGAATAAAAATAAATTCAACCAAAAAATAATCACTCTCTCTTTCAACAACATTCTTGCTAACCTGACATCATAGGTACAACATATATTCCTCACTCTTAATATATTAAAGTGACCGATTTTCGGTAGCGAAACACCGCAACCGGATTACAATAATAGTTACGAAACAATCATCCTTCGCCACACATTCCTGTCTAAGCACATATCTTTCGCCTTGGCCACATTCATAATCGCATTCATACACGCTTTTCTTCTCTTCCCACTCGGAAACTTTCTCTCTTTTAGTACCTTATCAATCACATCCATCCACTTACACACTGGACGGCCACGCAATCGAACACCCTCAATTTCACCAAGATATATACGCTTTACAAGCCGGAAATTGTAACGAAAAGGTTCTTCGTTACTTTTATATGAATGTATGTATAAATAAATATATAAATAAATAATTAAGAGAGAATGACATGTATATTTGTGTAAAAATATATAAAACAACTGAATTAAAAATATAAATAATAAAACATACATTGGTTGGGGTGGTAACGTGGCGGGCTATTCGATCCGCCACATGAAATTTATGCATGTGAATCCATTTAAATACTGGACTACACCCTAAGAAATTTTTAACCAATTTTAACACTAAAATTGGTTCCAGGAGGTCCACCAGATTACGTGTAATTTTAACAAAGTATCTGTTTGGTTAAAAAGTACACTGGAAACTGGTTTAATATTTAACACAAAATTTCTAGTTAAAAATATTAGTGCGTGTTAAAATTTACACTGAAATTCGTATTTTAACTAAATGTACGAGTTAATTACCTTCTACACTAAATAGTGTAAAGTACGCGTTTCAGTAGCACCTCTTGGTGTATTCATTTACTCGTATTTGAGTAATTTTTTACAGAATATGTGTTAAATAAGGTAAATATGGATATCATTGAAATATAAATAATATAATTTTATTATATCAAAAAATACATAAGTAAATAAATCTTATATTTGGCTAATATCTGTGTATACAAAAATATGTTAATAATATAATTTCCATCGGAACTCGGACCAAGAAAGCGTTTAATATATGGTTCTTTGTACAAACAAATATTTAAAAATATTAAAGTCAATTCAGACACATCTAATTTTGCAATTTTAGTGGTTTTAGAGTTTAAACAAAATATAGTGTATCCATAGACTCAATAATTTCTGGCATGAGGAAGTTAGTTGGTATTAAAAAAAACTCATGAAATTAATTTAGAACTATTCATTTTTATATCACATGCTATATTGTATACTCATTTTGAAGTATGTAATAACACTTTTGTAGCAATAAACATGTTCGCACATCTCACAGATCAAACCAAGAATACGTATATCACATATCACAGTTGCACAATCCACACTTTGGTACTGATTTGATCGCTGCTTGTAGTAAATACACGTCATATTAACAGCGTTGAGTGTTATTTTACTTTTAACGAAATATAGTGTAGTTGCAGCACCGTATTGTGCAAATGTACAATAAGTTGAGCATAAGTAACTCAAAAAATTGTTGGTAATTAAAAGTAACCATATTTTTGGGTAATATATCTCATTTACTCCATATGTAGTTAACATATTTCAAATTTATTAAAATAACACGGACAAAATTTAACTAAACCGTATTTTTAACACGGACGGAAAATGTACTTGTTTAAGTGTTAAAATTAACACTAAACTACTTCACCAATCGATTTGGTAACTTTACACGGACGATATTTCTTAGAGTGTAGGAAAGCACAGAAGTACATTACTAAGTCTGGCTGAAAATAGATGGCCGACTAGGATAACTGAATATTAGAACAGGGGTGCGATATTTTAAACATTTTTCGTTAATGTTGATTATAACAAAATATTTTGATCTTTAAACTATATAGTTTGGCAATTCTATGAAATACGATTATTTTTAATTTCCTCTAACAGTAATTCCATCTCGAGACGCACGAACTAGAGTTTGCGGTATAATTTTTTTTAAATACATCCCTGAATCCCGTTGCTGAGTCATTTTAAATGCCTCCTGGTATTGAGTACAATAGGGTATTCTCTCATATTTTTTTAATTTATTTTTCTTAAAGAACAGTTATATCTAAGAGTACCTGTGAAAACCCCAGTTAAAAATTCCCTTTTATAAGCGAGATATTAATTTTTAAAATTTGATTTTGTTGTGTCACGTAGTAGTGACGTACTAGTTGTACAATACCAGCGGTGTACTATTAGTGGTTCATGCGGCGTCTTATCACATTCGAACATGGAGTAGGGATTTCAACTGGTCTCCCATTAGAAGGTCATCTAGTACATCAGCAAAATTTAAATGCTTTATATCTTTTCTAACAATCAATTTATAATATGATTCTTTGTTTTTTCTCTGTTGTTTATCTATCAACACTAATATTTTAAATAAATTTTTAATATTGGTAGTCCTCAGAGAATACCCTATTGTAATCTTCTGTAACGGAATACATAAGGGTCAGTTTCCTTTCAAATCAAATATAGGTAAATTTTCTCGAAACAAACCACATCTACTAAATAATCTAAACGTCTTTCATTCGCTAGTCATACTATACAAAGTATTGAAATATAAAATGAACTATCCAGGTTAATGTGTTAAAATTGTTGATACATTCTTCCATTTTCTCCGTTTTCTCCGACTTTTGGAAAGTGATAACAGATAATATATTCACACAATTATTATAGAAAATGGATCATTTGTGAAAATATTCACAATCACAAGCCTCTTCCAATAATTTCGCAAAGAGGAGAAACAATTTTATTGTTTGTTGAAATCCGCAGCAAAGAGTTCGAGTTAGAAAATGCTAGCGCAACTAATTTTTCGTTACAATTCTCACGGCACGTATTTCTGTAAACGTTAACGCGTCCATCGTTCGTTGCGTTATGTAAGAGATCGCAGCACAGCTTTCGAAAGTGGCCCACGCTTACCATTATTCCAAATACAATAACTTCGTCACCGTTTGCTTATGCATAAAAAGAAAGTATTTTGAAATTTTTAATACGTTCAGCGCATACTTTCCTCTACGACTTTCGAAATTTTGAAGGAGACGACAAATAGGTTCCACGTTTACTTGGCGATGAAGTGTTTACTTACAGTGGACTCCGAATAAAAGTTGGTTATTTACCCTGTAGAATAGGGTATTCTCTAATATTTTTACCTTCCGTCACCTTTAGATAAGGAAGGTATTGTCTTTGGTCAAAAAATTCCGTGGTGAGTTTTTGACGAATAAGCACGTTTTAGGGTCCCTAGAATACGATTTTACTATTTTTACGATGATGTCTGTATGTGTGTGTGTGTGTGTGTGTGTGTGTGTGTGTGTGTGTGTATGTATGTGTGTGTGTGTGTGTCTGTGTGTGACAAAATTTTCTAATGCGATAACTCTAATACTACAATTCCAAAAATTATAATTCTTTCGTATTCCTCTTCGTTACATCCATGTGAAGAGCTGATTAGATTTTGGTTATAATTGGTCAACCGGAAGTACCCTCATTTGAAGATTTTAACAGTTTTTCTTGAAAAAACGATGTTAAATATCATTTTTTCACATTTAATATTATTATAAATATTAAAGAATTATTTATTCTCTATACGATTTGAATGCATTTTATACTTCATATTAAATGGATATAGAGTTAAAAAATTATAAAGAAGTTAAATATCATATATATTAGTCAGCTTTGCTATAACTCTGGAAACAGCTGCGATACATTAAGAAAATTCTGATTGAAAGGTGTCAGTGTCAAGTGCAGTTGACAGTATGTTTATGTTATAATTTTACTGGAAATATAGGATCTTTTGTTAGAAACTTTCTGTATGGAATTAGTACAAAATACATACAACTGCCTTAAGGTAATGTACAAGAAATATAATCTTTTGCAAGGAACTTTCTGTATGACATTTATACAAAATACATAGAACTGACGGAAGGTAATGTGCTGGCCACATCAGATTTTTTTTATTTATTTTTCTTAAAGAACTGTTATATCTAAGAGTACCTGTGAAAATCCGAGTTAAAAATTCCTTTTAATAAGCGAGATATTAATTTTTTAAATTTGATATTGCTGTGTCACGTGATAGCGACGTACTAGTTGTACAGTACCGGCGGTGTACTATCAGTGGTTCATGCGGCGTCTTATCACATTCGAACATGGAGTAGGAATTTCAACTGGTCTCCCATTGGAAGGTCATCTAGTACATCAGCAAAATTTAAATGCTTTATATCTTTTGTAACAATTAATTTATAATATGATATTTTGTTTTTTCCCTGTTGTTTACCTATCAACACTAATATTTTTAATAAATTTTTAATATTGGTGCTCCTCAGAGAATACCCTATTGCAGGGAGATTTTTCCAGAAAATTATAATAATTCCTTTGCCATTGTCATTTTGAACATTTATTATGAATTAATTAGAAATTTATTTTCAATTCTTTTTACCTGCCCTTGTCCGACCTTCTGTCTGTTGGTGGATCTACCTGAGATATTGTCCTTTGCCAACGGTCAAGGACAAGCATCAGGGTGTGATTTCATAAAAGACCTGACGCTTAAAAAGCTATATATTTTTAAAAGCTTTCTCAGATTTCATTTTATTTTCATGCCAGGAACAGATTAATAGTGAGTTTATTTGTGCTTATTCGTGGAAGATATAGTACTTTGGGGCAGATAATCACTGTAAAAGTGTAAATTGTAGGCGTTGTGAAAGATTTTGAGAATAGAGGATTCTGATCGTGACGTCACAAAGTGCGCCATTTGCGGTGAAATCTTGAACTATGTGGACAAATAGACATTTTTTGTTAACGTGTTTTCGATTAAAATGAATTTTTTTAGGGCAGAGTTAGTGCCAGGGCGAAATTAAAAAAGAAAAATATTGAAAATCATTCTGTGAATGTTCTAAAAAAGATGGTTAGTGTGGCGGTCTCAATAAAGGCGGAAAAAGAGCGATCTTATTTTAAGGTTTTAGTTTCGGTTAGTTACTGGGTATTTACTGATTTATACTAACTCAAAATGTTTCAACGTTTTCAGAAATCAAAATTATATTAATGCGGGACGCAGTGATAATATATTACCGTGCATTGATGGTGGTAAATGGGTATCTGCGGTAATTTCATGTAATACGTGTGTGGTAGTTGATGTAAATATAAAGTGGGGCTATTTTCTATCCCATAACATATCAAACCTATTTAACTACGGACACATATACCACTACTTCCACGAAACCATTTAGTTTGATGTAGTTACGCATAAACCATGAGAGATGAGATCGGCTTGGAAATTGGCATAAAATTAACTCCTCTCATATATTTTTTATATTTATTCCTGTAATCACTCTTACAGAGGCCATACGCGTACCTAATACCCATATTTTTAATATAAAACACAAATTTCACAAGGCTACAACTTGACAGCACAATGACAGTTACTTGTATGTCCACATAGTTCATAAAAATACCGCGACGGGGCGCTTAAAATTGGCTTAATCGGAATCCCCTATTGAGTTGATTTATAAGATGTTTAGAAATGAAATGTACCATTTAAAAGCTTTGTTTGAAGGTTAGGTTTATTCTAACATAATTCTGGATAGGTTTGATGTATGGGCGGAATAAAATGGTTGAATTTGTCATACGAAGTGATATCTTGAGAAAGGAAAACCAATAACGTACGGTCCTTAAGTTTTGAGAATATTTTTAGATGTTTTGTATTTATACCAAATAACGTTTAATCAAATTGTCCCTAGAAACAAAATATCACAATTAACTTGTTTTCATTTTAATTTTTTTATATTTGATGCAACAAAAAGTCATATAAGCTAGATATTTGTAAAGGAATTTACAATCTTGTTGGGCAATAGCCTAAGTGTGATATTGTTGCAGTTTATCGCGAGCACAATATCTCAGTGGCAACATTATCGAACAATTACCCTGTGTTAATTTCCCCAAAAGTTGTTAGCCAAATATTTTGAGCCACATGAGAGAACAAAGATTAATTGCAGCCGTTAAAGACAAAATTGGAGTGTCACAACGAACCGTAGCCAGAAAGGTAAATCTAAATTTGAGGATAAAATTTTAGTATGGTGTGCAATTTCTGAAGCCGGATATATCTCGCAGCCGTACATTAGTCGTGTTTGAGGAGAAGCACATTCAAAGATGTACGTCACGTCAGATGGCCCCATACCTAGTATCAATCTAAAACTTCATGAGAAGTTAGTGCTAGGTTTGTGCTGGTTTGTGCTAGAAACTTAAAGTTTGTGCTGTTTATTTGCGCCAATTATTAACAATTGAAATGGGGAATCTGGCGTGACACTAAGAGTAAACCCCTTTTGTTTATAACATTATTTCGATAAAAAGACAACACGCAGTTAGTGCTAGGTTTGTGCCGCTCAGATTCAAATTATGAAAGTTTGTGCTGTTTATTTACATCTACTATTAACAATTGAAATGGGGAATCTGGCGTGACACCAAGAGTAAACTCCTTTTGTTTAAAAAAATATTAGGGTAATAGTAACGTCAATAGTTAGTGCTAGGTTTGTGCTGCTCAGGTATAAATTATAAAAGTTTGTGCTATTTATTTACATCTATTATTAACAATTAAAATGGGGAATCTAGCGTGACACCAAGAGTAAACTCATTTTTTTTAAAACAATATTCGGGTATTAATATCGTCCGTAGTTAGTGCTAGGTTTGTGCTGCTCAGATACAAATTATAAAAGCTTTTACTGTTTATTTACATCTATTCTTAACAAATCAAGTGGGGAATCTGGCGTGACGCTAAGAGTAAACCCATTTAGTTTATAACAATATTTGGATAATAATATAATCCACAGTTTGTGCTAGGTTTGTGCTGCTCAGATTCAAATTATGAAAGTTTGTGCTGTTTATTTACGCTTGTATTAAAAATTGAAATGGAAATATTGCGTAACACCAAGAGAAAAATTGTATCCAAAAGATATTAATTTGACAATAAAAAGCCAATTTTTTATTATATATCAAGATACTTGATTGGTTAAAAATTATAACCAGTCGTTAAAAATTAATGACTGAGTTACAGAGTGTCGTAAAGCTGTATGTACTTTGACGTCATATTTCGATCAAGTGACTTTTTCAAAATATTAAACCAATTTTAATAATTAATTATAAAAAAAATGTAATATAATGGATATTTGTTGAAATTTTCAAATTTCAGGCTATTTATCGAACAATATTTTTGTAAAATTTTATACTTAGAAGGCATATAAAAATTCATGCAATAATTCTATTGAATTGGGATACCTGGCGTGACACTAACTCATTTTGTTTGCATGAAAATCTGAGTAATAATACAACCCACAGTTAGTGCTAAAAATTTTGCTGCTCAGATATGAAAGTTTGTGTTGTTTAAATCAATATTCGGGTAATAGTAACGTCCACAGTTAGCGCCAGGTTTATGCTGCTCAGGTACAAATTATAAAAGTTTGTGCTGTTTATTTACATCAATTAATAACTATTGGAATGGGGAACCTGGCGTGATACCAAGAGTAAACTTATTTCGTTTTAAACAATATTTGGGTAATAATAAGGTACATGGTTAGTGCTAGGTTTGTGCTGTTAAGATACAAATTATAAAAGTTTGTGCTGTTTATTTACATCAATTATTAACAATTTAATTGGGGAATCTGGAGTGACAGCAAGAATAAACTCCTGTTGTTTAAAACGATATTCGAGTAATAATAAGGTAAGTGGTTAGTGCTAAGTTTGTGCTGCTCAGATACAAATTATAAAAGTTTGTGCTGTTTATTTACATCAATTATTAACAATTGAATTGGGGAATCCAGCAAGAGTAAACTCCTATTGTTAAAAACAATATTCCAGTAATAATAAGGTAAGTGGTTAGTGCTAGGTTTGTGCTGCTCAGATACAAATTATAAAAGTTTGTGCTGTTTATTTACATCAATTATTAACAATTGAATTAGGGAATCTGGAGTGACAGCAAGAGTAAACTCCTTTTGTTTAAAACAATATTCGTGTTATAATAAAGTAAGTGGTTAGTGCTAGGTTTGTGCTGCTCAAGTACAAATTATAAAAGTTTGTACTGTTTATTTACATCAATTATTAACAATTGAAATAGGGAATCTGGAGTGACAGCAACTTATTTATTTAAAGCAATATTCGAGTAATAATAAGACAAGTGGTTAGTGCTAAGTTTGTGATGCTCAGATACAAATTATAAATGTTTTTGCTGCTTATTTACATCTATTATGAACAATTGAAATGGGGATCTAGAGTTACACTACGAGTCAACTAGTTTTGTTTGAAATATTTAATATTTGGGTAATAACGTCCTTAGTTAGTGCTAGGTTTATGCTGCTCAGGTACAAATTATAAAAGTTTGTACCATTTATTTAGATGTCACATTAATAATTAAACTAGTTCTGGGTATGCGCTACTTATTAATTATATAATAAGCAGCACAAACCTAGCCCAAACTGCGGTTTGTGTTATTATCCAAATATTGTTATAAACAAAAAGGATTTATTTTAAATGTCACGCTAGATTCCCAAATTCAATATTTAATATTAGGCGCAAATAAACAGCACAAACTTTCATAATTTGGATCTGAGCAGCACAAACTTAACACATACTGTGTATTATGTTATTATCCAAATATTGTCATAAACAAAATGAGTTTACTCTTAGTGTCACGCCAGATTCCCCACTTCCATTGTTAATAATAGATGTAAATAAACAGTATAAACCTTCATAATTTGTATTTGAGCAGCACAAACCTAGCACTGACTATGTACGTTTTTATTACCCGAATATTGTTTTAAACAAAAGGAGTTTACTCTTGGTGTCAGGCCAGATTCCCCAATTCAATTGTTAATAATAGATGTAAATAAACAGCACAAACTTCTATAATTTATATCTGAGCAGCACAAACCTAGCACTACCTATTGACGTTACTAATACCCTAATATTGTTTTAAACAAAAGGAGTTTACTCTTGGTGTCATGCCAGATTTCCCATTTCAATTGTTAATAGTAGGTGTAAATAAACAGCACAAACTTCTATAATTTATATCTGAACAGCACAAACCTAGCACTAACTATTGACGTTATTATTACCCTAATATTGTTTTAAACAAAAGGAGTTTACTCTTGGTGTCATGCCAGATTCCCCATTTCAATTGTTAATAGTAGATGTAAATAAACAGCACAAACTTTCATAATTTGAATCTAAGCAGCACAAACCTAGCACTAACTGCGTGTTGTCTTTTTATCGAAATAATGTTATAAACAAAAGGGGTTTACTCTTAGTGTCACGCCAGATTCCCCATTTCAATTGTTAATAATTGGCGCAAATAAACAGCACAAACTTTAAGATTCTAGCACAAACCAGCACAAACCTAGCACTAACTTCTGATGAAGTGTTGGATTGATATTGCGTATGGGGCCATCTGACGTGACGTACATCATTCAAAGATACCTCTCCATATTGCTTCAATTTTTAAATACACATCACGCCAATGGTCATATTATATTTTGGCCTGATCTAGCTTCATGCCATCACGCCAGAATAACAATTCTCATACAAACCTCCCAATGTACCTTAAACTCGACCAATAGAAGAAATTTGATCAATATTGACCAGAAAAGTGTACGACAAGGGATGGGAAGCTGCAAAAGAAGAACAATTACGACGTCGTATTTACCAAAAGATTCGAGAAATCGATCCAGATGTTGTCCAGAGGATGATGGGGCAAGTCAGAAGAAAATTAAGGGCCATTGAAGATAATGGTCCATTATCAATAATTTAAATGTTAAATATTAATTTTTATACTTATTGTTAATTGTTGTAATAATTAGTTTAAAAAGTAAAAGAGTTTTAAAAAGTTAACAGCATCTAAAAATTTTCTCAAAACTTTAGGACCATACGTATTGTCTTAACCAAAAACCAATGTTTGGTGCAAAACAGAGTTATATTTCAAGGAGTTACCTCTATATTGCCCCAAATAGTTTTGGTGGTATGTACTGTATTGTATCCTTCTCTGTTATGAACGTAGATATATATACCTATATATATACCTCTATTTTGTTAAAAAATGGAGCTACCTCCTTCTTGCTGGAAACTCTTTCAAATTTCTTCGAGATGAAGTAAATTGATATCGGCAAATACTTTATAATATTTTACGTTTCAATTTCGTAGTCGTGTAGCCAAATGGAGTAAGAGATAAAGCTACAATTATTAGCAAGAAAAGCACGAAATGCATATCACATAGTTGATACTGACTGACTCATTGTGCTTCGTCGAAGAAAGATAATTCTATTTGTCCTCAGTCAGGTCAGCTTATAAATGAGTTAACGAGTCACATAACTTATCTTTTTGCAAATTCATATGTCCCAAATTTCACGGATTATGATACGAAAACATTAGAGCACATTGTCATAGTTTTCATATCTTTATTCGTCTTGTGAACAAAAATCTAGAACACGCATATTTATTTTCTTTGTGTGTATATACCTTCAACCTAGACTCATATTTAGAATTTAGGACGGTACCTGCTGATAAAAAATACAATTTTAACTCTGGGTTAGATGACCTAAATAAATATTTGACCTGAAATCGTGAAGCCAGAAATACCCAAGAATGGACTACCTTGATGCCTCCACAACAAAGAAAGATGAAATCAAAGCGGAATTTCAGTGTGTAGCCTCCAAAGTGTCTTATTCGACCTTATAACACTACTATATGTTAACCTGTCGATGAGGTTATTAGTCATACTTATGCCCGTATTTATAACTGTCAATATAACGTTACGTAACAAAACGAATTGTAATAATTTAACATTCGGTAAATATAGCAGAGTATTCACAAAATTTAAAAACAAAATATAACGCTTCGTTTTGTAACGAGGGATTTTAATAATTCCTAGTGATATTTGATATTAAATACTAACATCAGGTCAAACAAATACAAAAAATCTGATGTGGCCAGCACATAACCTCTCGCCAGATAATTTTTTTTCTTTTTCTTTATATTAATTTTTTCGCAAATTCCTTTTATATTCTTTTTTACGAATATTCTTTTGAGGACTTTTGTTATTTTTATAATAGGGGATTACAGCTCAATCGAATTAAGAGAAATTAGTAAAAAATAATGAAAGTAGATGCTTAATAATGAATATTAATAAAGAAATAAAATGATATAATTGAAATACTTCGGAAATAAGGGGGTTTTTGTTATAGCAGCTCGTCACTCATATGAAATCCATATATATTATTTTGATTGGCGACTCAAAGACCACCTTTAAATATATAACGAATACCAAGTTAGGGGTGGAGTCTACTACCAATGGAAGTAGACAAATTCAAACAGCGGACACGTGGCTACCAGTCCAGTACTGCAATTCTCAAACAGTTTTTATTTGAATATAAATTTCTTGCATTAGACTTAATAATTTTGATACACTTGCAATTATAAAGCATGTAGACTTGTACAGTGTTACAATATTAATTTGTTTTTTATAAATATAATTTAAAAACAGCATACATTTCAAGAACATTTTAGATCCACGAAGAAAATAGTTTTATATAAAAACTTATATTCGTGACGTCACATCTATATTTTCAAATTTCGGGGGACCATAACTCGCTTATTAATAGGAATTTTTTCACCGGATTTTCACCAATAGTCTTAGTTTTACTTATACTTTCTGATGAAATTATTAAAAAAATGGTGGAATCCCCTATTATGTAAAAATATTTATTTGACAGTGGCATGCAAATATTTTTGATAGTGACATTTATGTGTCAATTACAAACATTTGAATTTCTTGCCTTGAAGTCGTTTGATCTGAAATTTATTACATCAAATTATTTTATATGCATTTCTTTATCTCTAAATCTATAGAAGATATAATAATGAATTTATATTTATCGAATAAAGAATTTAATGTTCTTTAATATAAGTATTTACATAAATTTTCGATAAATAATATTTAGATGATTTTTTTCTTGTAACTACTACTTCCGGTTGTCCAATTGTTACCAAAACTTAATCAACTCTTGCCATTATTGTTAGATTGAGGAATCCGTAGTTAAAAATGTCTTAAGTCTTATAGTATTTGAGAAATCGTAGATCCAACATCCACACACACGGACATCATCGCAAAAATGTTATAATCGGATTCTAGCGACCTTATGACCTGCTTATTCACTAAAATCTGGATATGCGATTTTTAGCGAGAGGTAAAATAGTTTTCTTTATTGTAATCAAAAATTTATGTTGATTCATTTAAATTATTTTTTATCGTAAAAATGTTATAATCGGATTCTAGGGACCTTATGACATGCTTATTCACTCAAATCTGGATATGCGATTTTTAGCATGAATTCAATACCTTTCTTAACGAGAGGTAAAAACATTTTTTAACAATCCATTTAGAATTTCTAAGCAACTATGTAATATAACATTTATAGCACCATTCTCTATCTCTGTAAATCACTGCAACCTCTGTGTTGACTCGAGACAAGAGAGGCCGAAACGAATCCTTCAAGGGCGCTGGAGCAACGACCAGTCCGATCTGGTTATTGTTTGCAGGATGGCCTCCAGCCTTCGGCCTGAGTCCAGGTATAATGCCGGGGAGGTTTCCTTGAGCGGTCGTCACCCTGCGATGTACAAATGTAGAGGCCAGGCACAGAATACAACGGCTAGAGTTTCAGAGGTTCTTTGTTATAGCCATGGTGATGGATTGCTGGAATTTGGGACTGGGGTTGCTGTTGGGATGACTGTGCGGGTGGGGTCTTCTACCTGAATTTAGTTTATGGGTGTTGCATTTGGTGTTTGCTTTACAAACTACCTGGAAAATAACTATTTTCGGACATGGTTTCTTGATATTGAAGGGCAAATTTGTACCGACTATAGTTAGAAAAATTGACTGTCGGATCCAACAATAAAACGATAAAAATATCGTAATTATGACAAAGCGGCATATCACTCACTGCTTACATTTTAACATTGGATGAGGGAAAGACATGGTCTGTATAGTAAAATACTCTTACTGTTCATTTAATACAAATGCTATTAGTGTTTAATATAATTTCGGAAGTGAATGAAAACTGTAGTTCCAAAACTTATTTGAAACAAAAATAGAATTTATCCTAAAAAAATAGTAAGAGTATTTTACTACACCCAGCAGGTAGAATTACCATTCACTAGGTGTCTTCATTCCAATAGAGCGGCGCAATTAAAGAGCAGGTTGAATTACCATGCACTGTGAGCGATATGCCACATAACCTACATTTATTTTAATCCTTAGTATAATAATTAACGCTTGGTTTACCACTTTTTATTTAATTTAATAATATGACGATCGTTTCGTCCTTTCGAACATCATCAGATAACTAATTTACATTTTTGTATATATGTTCAACAATGGGGTAGAATAGTGTAAACTCTACTGACATAAGGGTCAGAATTTAAAGGCTTGTAATTTGATGCTGATATTATTGTTATTATGAAGAACTTAACTTTGAAATACATCAAATTGTAAACATTTTTATAATACATCGTAAAACAATATATACACATTAATAAATAACAAAAGTTTTATTTCAATTTGAAATCAACTCTGCACATTTTAAACTACAGACTATCAAGTTTGCGCAGCTTCAAGCAAATCCGAGAATTTACCGTCATACCGACTGAGATTTTGTTTGTTCGCGTTTTTGATCATTTTCAAATCAGTTCTTTTCAAAACTTTAGATTTTTTCTTTTTAAGTTTAAGGTACGTAAATAACTCTGTGTATCCACATTAATTTATAAGTAATATGTTGTGTTCTTAGGGTATTGTAACTTAAAAATGGTTCACTGTCTTTCAAACGTTCAAACGGGCTCTTCCGGCCGCTTCACGCGATGTTTCACGAACATGTTCGAGATTGTACGAACTTGTAGTTCCATGCAAAGTTTTTTAAAACAAATAGAATAATTGTTATTATAAATTAGAATAATATGTTTGGTTTAATTGAAAGGGTTATATTCAAACTTAACTGAATGATAGGTTAAATAGCTAACTTTTCTTAATTAAGATATTGACGACGAAATGAACTGCTTAAAGGCATAGTTCTTATTTGCTGTGGCAATAAGGTTCACTTTGAAAGATGTGTTTACCGGTAGGGTAGTAGTTTAAATGAAGCGCGCCGCATACGACGTAATTACTGAACTACCCTATTGTGAATTCGTGACATCTAGTTGTCATTTACAATATTTTTCTTGGAATTAACTGTCTTCCTAATTTCTAGGTTTTCCAAATAGTTCAACCTTATTCCCTTTTCTTCTTTGTGGAGAATTTTGAATTCCCATTGCACAATGTCTCAATGCAATGATCGGCAAACCCTGTAGTAGGTATTTGTTTGTTAATCGCATTTAAATGTTCTTTCATTTGATTTTAAAAGATCTGCCGCTTTGCCCAATGTAAATAGCATCGCAATCTGGGCATTCTATTTGGTATATACCGGTTAATTAATTTTTATATGGTTTTTTCTTATTGTTTACGAGTAATTTTCCGAGATTAGTTTTGATTACTCTTATTAGGTTTGTTTGTTTCGCCAACTTACGTCTACGGTTTACTGTCGCACCCGTATACTTTGTATGGAGGCGGCAGTAAACCGTAGACGCAAAGTAGCGAAACGAACAGACCTATTGTTTGTTTCCTACAAGTTATTTTGAAAGCATTCCAAAAGAAGATTGATTGGAAGTTTTTAAGATTTAGAAGGAAATAAAAAATATGAACCATGTGTCGGAACTTTCACTGTACTTCGATATAATTTGATATGTTGTCGTTAGGTAACTTGGCAATAGTGTAGTTACTTAATTTTAACTGAATTCGACCTCCGGTCGTCAGAGCTACACCAAATGTACAAAACTCATAATTGTACAAAATAATCTCCCAAAATTAGTCGAAATTCGTATTGTTAAATTCTATTTCGGCCTCTCCCCGCGAAGTTTCGTCCCCACACCCTGTCTCCATTGTTCTGTGACCTCGAACTCGATCAACAACACAGAACACAGGTCACCTCGCCCATCCAGGCTGGCCAAAGCCAGACAGCATATCCTGCCCAGGCAGTCGCATCGCATGGTTGCTGGGTGCGTCTGGCTGCTTCTGTCTCGCTTCTATTGTTCCTAAACACACAAGGACAATGACAGCCTTCCAAGGGTGCAAGAAAAAGGAAAAGAAGATGATGGGATAAGTTGATAGAGATTGTCGGGGGAACTGTTTTGACATTGAAATTGTTATCAATGACATAGATAGAGATATACCTTATATGTTGTAACAAATGAGATTCGAATTAACATTTCGCGGTCGTTTATGGGTGATTCACTTTATGGTTTATGCTAAACATTAGTTTAATATCACCGTTTTCTACCGACTGTCAATTATAGAAGACTAATCCACTTGTGTCTGAGATTCTTCCTAATGTTTAAGTTATATTTTGTACAGTATTATGTGAAAGAGCACTAATAGTATTTGGAGATGCTGGATGCCTGTACACTCAGTATTATGAGAAACATCACTAACATTTCGATTGTAGGAGAAATGTTGTATGCAACACGTGTGTAAAATAGTGTTTTTACCTCTCGCTAAGAGAGGTATTGAATTCATACTAAAAATCGCATATCCAAATTTTAGTGAATAAGCACGTTTTAAGGTCCCTAGAATCCGATTATAACATTTTTACGATGATGTCCGTATGTGAGTGTGGATGAGTTGGATCCACGATTACTCAAATACTATAAGACTTAAGACATTTTTAACTACGGATTCCTCAATTTAACAATAATGGGAAGAGTTGATTAAGTTTTGGTAACAGTTGGACAACCGGAAGTAGTAGTTGCAAGAAAAAAATCATCTAAATATTATTTATCGAAAATTTATGTAAATACTTATATTAAAGAACGTTAAATTCTTTATTCGATAAATATAAATTCATTATTATGTCTTCTATAGATTTAGAGATAAAAAAATGCATATAAAATAATTTGATGTAAAACATCTCAGATCAAACTATATCAAGGCAAGAAATTCAAATGTTTGTAATTCACACATAAATGTCACTGTCAAAAATATTTGTATGCCACTGTCAAAAATATTTGTACATCATTATGAAGATTATGAAAATAAAAAAAGTCTACAACGCAAAAGAATATCCGTAAAAAAGAATATAAAAGGAATTTGCGAAAAAATGACGAATATAAAGAAAAGGAAAATAGAAAAAGAAAATTTCAGGATATTGAATATAAAGAAAATGTATGTATTGTACATAATTTATATTAAAATATCCCATAGATTTTGCAAATATACGTGAGAATTATTTTGTAGTGAGACATGAATATATGTATTTCTATTTAAAAATATTTTTCATTTTATGCGTACAACCAGGTAAAATATCTGGCGAGAGGTTATGTGCTGGCCACATCAAATTTTTTGTCTTGTGCTACAATTTCCGCATTCGGCGCCCCGTACAGTAGTTTTGTTATTTTTATGAAAAGTGCTTCCTACAAGTGATAATTCAATTAAAATTAGTTTCAGACGTGTGAATTTAAAAATCGTTCTTACTCTGTATTTAATAGTTGATTAACTGATTATGGGTTTCGTTTATGCTCTTGTTTTGCAAATGTTCAGTCATGCTGCCGGGACTTTTAGGTGTATTGATAAATTTCGGCTGCCAAGACCGCATCTACTGCCTTTATTTTGCATAAGTATTGCGTATCTCATTTCTTGTATAGAGATTTTTATATAATTCCGTTACAAAATATTTTTCTACAAATCTATTAAAAGTGGGCTTTTTAATGTTTGTTTTTAGCGTTAAAAATGTCATTTTATGACACTACTGTTAAGAGTGACAGATTATTTTTACTTTTGACACTAGCGTTAAAAGTGAATGTCAAAAATTTATTAGAAATACAAATTTGAATTAAAAAATTCTGTTTGATATACGTGTGAAAAGTGATTTTATTTTGTTCTCACAAAATAAAATATCACTTTTAACACTTATATCATGTGACCAATTTTTTGTTTTTACATAATATAATAACTACTAGACAAAAAGATAAAATACCTGTACTTTTTTAAATAGATAAATTATTCGTACTTTACGAGAAAATAATTATTAAAAATTTGAGGAAAGGATTTGTAACGTGGGCATGGTAGAAGCGTGGAGGGAAAGAGTTGGTTATAAGGTTATAGCCAGCTGTGGTCATGCGACACTACCACAACATAATCGCGACGCTGATAGGCTGATCTATGACTGTCTCTTTCCTTCCTGCAGTCTATCTGTCTTCCACGGTTCTAACATGCATACGGCACATATCCCTTCTCCAAAACATTAAATTGCTTATAACAATATTATTACAAATTATAAATAAAATAAATAAATATATCATATATGCTGAGTGTGCCAATCTGCTTTGTACATAGATTTCGGTAATGATGATGACATATTTGTTCAGTTTGTTTTTATAACGTTTATCTAAATATATAAATTATATTAATATTGTTGTTATTGTTACCATGAAAACACGTGACAGTTACAACAATTCTCCCCCACTTAATTGGAAGCATTTTAAAAGTTAGTAACATAATCCTGAATATATTTAGGTGTTCTTCGTTGACGTTCAGATATTCGGAGTTGAATTTCTGGGATGGCTTGTGCTTGATCATTGTTGATTGCTTTTAATTTTCAAAACAATTGTTAGATGCTGTTTTAATTTTGATAATGTTTCATCTTTGCTTGTGTCTTTAATAATCCGTTAAATTAATGTTTATTTTTTATTATTATAATGAAAAGTTATAGTGGTTAGTTTTTATTTATGACTTATATATTGAAATTCGAATATGGTCACATGGCCCCATTACACATTTTTATTTCAAAAAAATTGATAATCGATAAAAGCAACAATTAATAAATTGATAGAAAGTGAACGAAGATCGGAGATATTGTATTTACGAAAGTGACATCTACTTTGGCTGTAGATCCACAGAATTTAATATATTTTGTGCAATTCAAAATGTCTGAAACTATCGGAACTATTTAATATTGTTAAATTATTTATCTGCACTTGAACTACATGAACCATCAGTAAATGATAAAAAAAAAAAATAATTTTCATTCTTCGCAGAAGTTTCTAAATTCCCAAGAACTAATCTCGAGATTAAATCAGTTTTTCTTTGAAAATATGAATCACTTGTTATGCACTTCTCTGTATTCGCTACTCGCTGAGCTAGCCGCGTGTAATATTCTCTTATCTGGAGGAAAAAAAGTAAAAAGCCGTGTTGCAGTGAATTTATTTGCATTGCATGTTGACTGGTTTTGAACTTGAACTTTATTTGCATGGTATGTTTACGTATTTGTTGTTTACTTCGTCGACTGTTGTACGTAGCAGTAGCTGATAACTGCAGCGACGATGTCTCTATTTCATTCTTATTGCTCGATTTTTATTTTCTGTGAAATACTTCATGTTTTTTTGCTATAAAAGAATGAAAACGTTGGGTATTTTGTTCTATATCTGAGCTCTTGTACGGTTACACAAATTATGTACTGTAATATTTTTAAAGAATTATTCAAAGAACTTTTTAACTCTGCTAGTACTCATTCAAATACTGGACTAGAAAATCATAGAAATACAATAGCATATATTGCTCAAAATAGATTGTACGGTACCTGCAAGATAAACAAGATAGCAGAATAATAAGACAATGGAACATTTAAAATATTTCATCATTCCAGGCGTCCATCTACTCGTATTTTGGGAAAAATATGCTAATTTATTTCTAGGATTTCCAATATAGTTCAATAATTGAATGGGTACTAGCATAAATTCTAATACCTGAATGTGAAAAGAAACCACATCCATAAAATAATTTAAACATCAACTTCCATTCGCTACTAGCGACAGAATTCTGAACTAAACGTATTGAACATAATTGCTTACATTTGGAACATTTATATTTGTAGATTGAACATTGAAATATGGTTTTCACAGCGCTATAATTGTTTTATTTATATAAAATATACAAAATACTGTTAAAATTAGAAGAAATTTCATTTATTATAGGTTTATGTTATTACATTTTTACTGTAAAAACTACTAAAAGAGAAAATAGTTGTTTTATTTTAAATAGAATTAAATACAATTAAAATTAATAAACAATAATTTGATAGAAATACAATTTATTAGAAGTTAATGTTGTGATGGAGTTTGCACCTAAAAAAACTAATAAAAATAGGAAAACATGTTCCGTTCATGGCTATAAATCTAAGGCTCACAGAAATAGGAAACTAAGATTGCATTTTTGTCCTATCATTAAAATTTAAAAAAAACTAATATGAACTATAAACTAAGATACTGTTAACCTACAACTACTTCTAATTATTCTTATTAAATGAAAATAAAAATATAAATAAAACTACAACTACGGGAAACTTTAAACTAAACCCTACCGAAGCGAAAAGTGTATCATAGGTCATATGTTAGACATTTATTGTCAGCGCCATCTCTTGATAATTTGGAAGCCCAATACAGAAAGAAAGACGAAAATATTATAATTAGAGAAATAAACGAACAGTTAAAATTGATGAAGATTCCACGCCACCTCTGCAGGGTTAAAGAATTGAAGCATTTAAATTTAGGTATTTAAATGTTTAAAAACATATATAAAACCTATGAATCAAAGCTAATGGTATATCAGTGTAGTAAAATTCCAATCGTTGTTGAAATGTTCAACCAAAGATTGAACTAATTTTATGAATAAAGGTTATGTAGAATTATTTCTAATCATACATCCAAGGATCTAAGTGTTAAAGTGTTGACCTATAAAATATATATTTTTTTTATGGGCACATTAATTTTGCGAAAATAAAGTGAAGTAAGTTTTCTCTACGTTTTTTTTTTACAGCTGCTTTTCACTATGAGGATGAAAAGAAAAACAAATTAGTTTGGCACCAATTTATAGTAAAATTAACCTCTAAATCAGGAGGGCTAAATTTATTTTACTAATCTCTTTTAATTTGAATAAAAGATCCGGAACACGTTCGTGCTTTAACAAAAAGTTCCGGAACAAAGCCCAGATCCAATACGTAATAGAGGATTGCACCATTTTTTTTATATATAATTTCATCAGAAAGTATAAGTAAAACTAAGAGTATTGGTGAAAATCCGGAGAAAAATCCATATTAACAAGCGAGTTATAGTTCCCCGAAGTTTGAAAATATAGATGTGACGTCACGAATATAAGTTTTAATATAAAACTGTTTTCTTCATGGATCTAAAATGTTCTTGAAATGTATGCTATTTTTGAATTATATTTATAAAAAACAAATTAATATTATAATACTGTGCAAGTCTACATGCTTTATAATTGCAAGTGTATCAAAATTATTAAGTTTAAAGCAAGAAATTTATATTCAAATAAAAATTGTTTGAGAACTGCAGTACTGGACTGGTATCCACGTGTCCGTTCTTTGAATTTGTCTACTTCCATTGGTAGTAGACTGCACCCCCTAACTCGGTATACGTTATATATTTATAGATGAGTCGCAAATAAAAATAATATGTATGGAATTCATATGCGTGACGAGCTGCTAAAACAATAACCCCCCTTATGTCCGAAGTATTTCAATTATATCATTTTATTTCTTTATTAATATTCACTATTAAGCATCTAGTTTTACTATTTTTTACTAATTTCTCTTAATTCGATTGAGCTGTAATCCTCTATTGGCTGTATTAAAAGTGACTTTTCTAATCAGAAACACATTGATCGCAACGTGTACTATGGAGACCTTCGCACACGCTGCCGTGTGTTACTATTTATTAACTCGCGTGGCTCCAAGGTGTGCGTTACTAGTGTCACTGCTCAAGGTCAACACATGAGTTTTTGCTCTATGAATATTACAAAAAAATATTGCCAATGTTATGTATTTGTAATCAGAGAATCACTTTTATTTTTGAAATTATGTTGACAAACAGTTAAACTGTTAATCTGTTGAAACGAATTTTGCTGATGTGATGTAACGTGGTACAATTTTTTGTAACTAGTATAAATTGGTTTGTTCAACTTTTGTTCAATGTCAATAACTACAATTTTTCTAAATTGATTATCTATTGTAATATGATTCGTGATATAAAGGGGTTTTCATTTTCATTGCTCGGATTTTGAAATTAGAAATTCAAATTCCAACAAACTTTTATTATTTAATGAAAGTATAATAATTGACCAATAAAAAAAACATCATTGAGATTATCACCACTGCTACGTTTGACGCGCATATGAGAAATCAAATTTTTAAGCACATTTTGGCATATTTTGAGCCTCCACACCGGATATTTCGCGTCACATTAGTGATACACACGAGGCGAGACGAGACGAGAAATATAAAATATCGATCTCGTCTCGTTTTCGTATCTGTAATCTATATCTCGCTCTCGTACAAAATTTTTTGGGTCTCGTCTCGTTCTCGCACGAGAGTCGCTATAAAAATAAGCGCTTGCGCACTACGTGTTTACGTAATAATTTAACTACGAGAGACAAGTTTGCACCGTGTATTTGCAGTCGTATAACTATAATAAAGAGACGAAATACTAAATTCTGGTCACCAAATTATTTCAATACTAACAATGTTTATTCATTTACGGTCATCAGAAAATGTGTAAATAATTTAATTTACCGCTAAAATATCCAATTTATCACCAAATTGGGATCTTTAAACTACACCAATACGAACATCTGCTAATACCTTCTGTCATCAATAAAACGAATTAAATATAGAAAAAAAATTGTAACTAAAAGTAACTACACTTTATCATTAAATATATGCCACTATTTAAGTAAGATTTAATCATGAAAAACCGCTACACTAGTAACTTGCTGGCAACCAGTCACTCCGCTTCTCTCCGTGTTGACTCCCATCGACGCTTAATATAGCATCCTTTACTTTTCAGAGACGCCAAATTTTTTATTAACCGTAGTTTTAACTGCAGTGAATTAGAGGCTGAAATATTGGAGAAACTAGTTCTATGGGATGCAAAACATATTTTTCTTCAACTCTTGGATTGTTCTTGGCTTATTGGCGTTCACGGGTGACTTCAAATAATCCAAGAGAAAAAGTCTAGAGGTGGTAACTGACATGGTCATGGCGGCCAATGGGGTCATACCAAAAAGAAAAAAAATTGACTTTTCTTTCATAAATGAAAAATTTACGTAATATTATGCATATATACATCAAAAGTATTTAATATTATTATACTTTTCATTCATGATTTTCTTTATAAAGATTTAATTTTGATATTGTGACGTCATAATTTTGTACACATGTACACGATAGTGAGGCACACACGTACTCGTGCCTGTAGTGTACATGAATCAGATTTATCACTTTTTTCTAACCTATATAGCCAACATAAAATCAATTGTTGGCAATTTATTTGAATTTGCTTCTTCAAAATTAGTTTCCATAATCAAATTAAATTAAAACAACTTGTTGCTGTCAACGTTTGGTTTCAAGATACACAAATGTAGTTCCATTTGTACTCGGCAGGTGACACTACAATCGCAAACTTAAGACGTCATTTGAAATTTTATATAAACTTTAAAAAATTATTTCTGTAAAATTATAAACTTATGTTACATAAAATAAATAAATTGGAAAATGTGTGACCCCATTCACATCGCCGTTTTGTGAAATTAGTCGTCCACTGAACTTTTCCCGCTAAACAACGTTTATCTCACTACTTTTGTGGCATGTAACGCTGTCTTGTTGAAATATACTGTATTGAAGATCAATATTAAGGGGGCGTCAATAGTCTCAAAAAAGTCCTCACCAAATAGTGATTTTTTTGGCTGCAATTGTCTTCAGCCCATATTCGGTAATTTTGCTTTTTCACAAAACCACTTTGCCAAAAATGAGCCTTGTCGCTAAATTTTGTCAAAAAAATAATAATATGCTGTCATTAGTGACATCTCGTATAGATTAATTATAAGTTCCAACTTTTGGACTAGTTTATTTTGTAACTATAACTAACTTCACGTGATACAATTGAGTTTCCGCCATCTGTCATTAAAAATATGCGAAAATATAAAAAGTATATATAACTAATGTTTTTATGATATATTTTCAATAAATATAAAATAATTACGCATTTTAAGCTCAAATGTAAGTAATTATAATGCAAAACCGATAAAAATATATGTTCATTTTTTTAGGTTATGTAACATAGAACAAAGTGTAGAGAAATATACGAAGAATTTATGGAGAAGTCGGTACAGAAACTGTTTTGCGAGATCTCGTATTTGCAGGCCTCGCTTTCAGCTCGGTCTGTCAAAATAAACTCGGTCTCGCAAGTGTTCAGTTTCTGGCGTAGTGATTTGGTCGAAATTACAGATTACAGAACGCGAATTTTCCTCTATAAAATTTCAATGCTTTGTGGGACTTTTTCATGATTAATTGTTAAATATTAATCATTGCTTCTGTCAATTCAGATGTTTGAAAATTCCTATGGTTGCTAGATGAGAGCAATTTAAAATCCGAACGTACAATTTGAAAAGCCCTTTATTAGGAAAACTCTTCAACAATTTAACAACTCTGAATTCTAAAAGAAAATAAGAAATCAAAAGCAAATTGATTAATCAGTAACGAGAACTCTGAAACTAACAATTTTCACCTTTAGAATTAGTGTCAAGAATTCAATAAAACTCAGGGATTTCATTTCGTAGAACAAGGGCAGAATTAAAATCATAATTTATAAAAAGTGTGATTGGGAAAGTTGAATTCGTAAGAAACTTCAGTTCGTACGCGCATGCGTGCGCGCGGTCTAGGGTGGGAGCAGTTCAAGGTCACGTCGATGTCTGGCACGTGCGCTGCAGTGCAAGGAACTGCAACTGCAATGTATTGCTGTATACAGCGATGCAGTTTGAGGAAAATGGTTTAACAAAGAATTTCGCACTAAATGTAGATCAAGGTAATAGATAGTGGTTTTCCTGGTTCTTTGCCTTTTCCTCTTGTGGTACAATCGTATTTTTTGTCTCATAATCATGTAAATTTATCGGACTAAATTTGAATAAAAATAACTGTGGTATGTTGTTTCCTTTATACACGTTCAAACTTGTGAAATGGAAAACATTTTTATGATTATATTTCAGTACTTTAAAGTTGTTCAGAATTAAATGAATAGTCTACGCTTTTCCAAATGAATGAACACAGGCTCTAAATTTTTGCTAATTATGCAAAATCTGCTACGAATTTGTAATTTATTTTTATCATATTTATTAAGAAAACATATCTGCACCTTTTTGTTTTTGCAATATCATTGTTTTTATATCTGTGGCAAAGCTCTAAAATAAATAAAATTACTATTTTATAATTTTAAAAACCTGGGTACGTACCTAATTTCATGTGTTCTGAGTGCGAGGATTTAATTTTATTACAAATGAATGACAAATACAGCCATAATTAGTAAAAAAAACTCAGACGTGTTTTGTGTATTTTCAACGCTTCAGTATAAATATAAAGTTACAGGTGGAATATTCTTTATTCTTAATAACTATGATAAATAAGTTACATATTCATATAATTTAGAGTATCGTTCCCTTCTTTTGAAAAAGCATAGATGATCCCGAGACACCTACCTTGCCGGGATAGTGCTCTACCAACTAAACTATTGGCTGTTCCCATCTCGATGGCAGAACAATCTTTCACTTTTAAAGTCTTATAACTGCTGAGGATTTATTAATCGTCACATGATTAGATGTGGGGTTGCCAAGCTACCACTGCCTTTAAACGTGTAGTGAACGAGTCATAATTTACTCAAGAACCTACCAGACCAAATTCTAATATTAACAATGAGTTAACAGTTTGTATATTTGAAATAAATTGTGAAAACGCAGTGGTAGCTTGGCCACCCACATCTAATTATGTGACGACTAATAATATCCTCAGCAGTTATACGACTTTAAAAGATAGTTCAGCCATCGAGAGGAGAACAGCCAATAGCTTAGTTGGTAGAGCACTATCCCGGCAAGGTAGGTGTCTCGGATTCGAATCCCGATGGTTGACAATTTTTCACAATTTATTTGAAATATAAAAACTGTTAACTCATAGTTAATATTAGAATTTGGTCTGGTAGGGCCTTGAGTAAATTATGACACGTTCACTAGATGTTTAAACGCAGTGGTAGCTTGGCAACCCCACATCTAATCATGTGACGATTAATAATATCCTCAGCAGTTATACGACTTTAAAAGTGAAAGATTGTTTAGCCGTCGAGAGGAGAGCAGGCAATAGATTAGTTGGTAGAGCACTATCCCGGCAAAGTAGGTGTCTCGGGTTCGAATTCTGATGGTTGACAATTTTTCACAATTTATTTGAAATATAAAAACTGTTAACTCATAGTTAATATTAGAATTTGGTCTGGTAGGGCCTTGAGTAAATTATGACACGTTCACTAGATGTTTAAACGCAGTGGTAGCTTGGCAACCCCACATCTAATCATGTGACGATTAATAATATCCTCAGCAGTTATACGACTTTAAAAGTGAAAGATTGTTTAGCCGTCGAGAGGAGAGCAGGCAATAGATTAGTTGGTAGAGCACTATCCCGGCAAAGTAGGTGTCTCGGGTTCGAATTCTGATGGTTGACAATTTTTCACAATTTATTTGATATATACAAACTGTTAACTCATTGTTAATATTAGAATTTGGTCTGGTAGGGCCTTGAGTAAATTATGACTCGTTCACTAGAGGTTTAAACGCAGTGGTAGCTTCGCAACCCTACATCTTATTATGTGACGATTAATAATATCCTCAGCAGTTATACGACTTTAATAGTGAAATATTGTTTAGCCGTCGAGAGGAGAGCAGGCAATAGATAAGTTGGTAGAGCACTATCCCGGTAAGGTAGGTGTCTCGGTTTTGAATACAGATGGTTGACAATTTATTTCAAATATACAAACTGTTATCTCATTGTTAATATTATATTAGTAATAGATGATGTCCTTAATCTGTTTTTATTATACATCCAAAGAGATTTCAAAATTTTCTGTAATTATATTAATTTTCTATTCCAATATTTTATAAGTAAAATAACAAAATTTATTTATATTTAGTTCAAGTTTCTAGGTATTCATAAAATTATGCTAACGATTTTAGCTTTCACGTTGTCCGTAAATTTGGAATCCGGAAATGTGTGTTAAAATATTGTTTGCGGGTCAATTATAACAATTTATTACTTTGTTAATGGAATTAATTGTAATTGACATGTAAATAAATTTCAGTTTCTGATTGAAAAGTCAACATGTTGAGAGTGCAACAAGCCGATCGGTAACTCCGAGTTAATTAAACTGAATAATATATGAGATAATTGAAGCGAAAATAATTCTCTCAATCTGTTCAAACGGTATTGAAGTACAAAAATGACAAATTGTAATCGCTTTTCATGATATAATTCGATTCATTTTAAATTGATGCAAAATGAAATTGAGGTTATTCATTTTCAGATTATTTTCGCTGCAGGGTGATGAAATTGGAATTTTGTCATCAATTATAATTTTAATATTTTAAATTCTTTTTACTATTGAATACTAAAATAGTTTTCACATATCTATTATTATCAGTTTCAGAATTTATTAAAAGACTTAATATTGAGTTACAGAATTTATTAAAAGACTGATTTTACAATCTGGTTATACGACGTAAGGCCGTCAGTATGAACAATTTATTAAAGGTTACCGAGCAGTTGACTAGCATTGTTTTTTCTCTGTCAATCATTTATTGATCATTTTAGAAAAAATCTGGCGTGGCCAACACAATACCTCCCGCCATTTAAAGCCCGAGTCGAAAAAAAGATTAAGTTAATCCTTATTTTTGGATTAACGATTTTACTGTAATTTTGACAGTTTATTTCTTAAAATATACTCTAATCTAATCCAAGTAATTTCCTTTTTTAAACCCCTCAACGGGATTAAATCCCAATTACAGAGTGGGTTCACATTCACACACATCTATGCCTTAGTGGGATTCGAACTCAGAGCCCCGAGGGCCCTCATGACATGAGCGTTGCTCTAATTATTGAACCTCCGGAGCTATAATAAAATGAAGATTGAATTTTAAATACCGGGATAGAATAGAATTCACTAATCCAAAAATGAGGATTAGCTTAAACATTTTTGTGAATCGTTAATTTTTATTAATCTAAATAAATACCTACATATTTACTTATGCTGGAAACTGTATTGAATTCCTTTTCTATTGTTCTATTTACTTTTTTCTTTTTAAAACGTTCCGAATATTATTTTGAAATGATTAGTTCTTTGATAGTGACATTTATCTGTTAGTTACATACATTTGAATAACTGCATTTTGTTTGTTTAAAGCGTAGGCTCTGGGATTTAAATTATAGATAATTTTATAAATTTATCCATAAAATATATAGAAAAAGTATTAATACAAATCTATAGAGAATTTAATAATCTTTAATTTTTATCATAACATTAATCTCGAAAAAATAGCATTTAAAGATATTTTTCGAAGAAAAACTATTTTGAGCTTCTAGTAAAATGCCATTTTCGGTTATCCGATTTTCACCAAAATCTTTCCATTGCAAAAAATGTTCGAAATACAAGGTTTCAATATTTTCTGATTGATAGTATTTGAGTTAGAGTGGAGGATCTACACATACACACAGACATCATCATGAAAATGTTAAAATTGGATTCTAGGAACCTTGAAACGTGGTCATTTATCAAAATCTCGATATGCGATTTTTAGCACGATCCCTATACCTCCCTTACCAAGGGTAGCGGGAAGTAAAAAATGCTTCAAATAACAATTATAGAAAAATTAATTGTATGTATATTTGAAGTATTTTTCTCCAAAATAATCCATAAACGAGTGACAGAGACAAAAAATGTTAGTCAACTACTCACTAATTAGTAATTACCCCCTAATCAGTTGTTCATACTACCACCAGCCCTAGATTTTACTAATAAATGCAAAGTAACTTGACCCGATTTCATGTGATGAAACTTTTGATCACCACTGGCATACAACAATAAAATCCGAAGGCTACACAAATCCCGCCCACTCCATAAATCCATTTCCACACATTCTCAAACTTATTACAAATTAATAATTTCCGATGTGAGCAAAGCATTAGCATCAAACATTCACATAATCCCCAAATTTTCAGGGAAGTAAAACTCGTCCAAGGCTGTCGAATATTGAGCGGGAAAGGCAACCCTGGTTTGGCTGGGGCGAGGACCTTGGCCCGACAGATGTGCGGGGCGAAACACCCCACGGCCCCTTTGTCCTCGAGCCCTTAAATAGACCTCCCACCCTCGCACAGAGCACGGGAACACGTGTACGAGCTAATGGATTATGAACATGAAGTAAAGGGATAAGAAGATACACAACTATAAATGTTATCAAATTATTATAGGCGACATAACAGGGTTGAGAAAAACCCGGGTTTTTCATAAAAATCCAGCCTGCATGGGCGTTTTTAAAAAACCCAAGTTTTGATAAAAAATGGTTTTATTAAAAAAAAATCTGATGTGGCCAGCACATTACCTTCCGTCAGTTCCACGTATTTTGTACAAATTTCGTACAGAAAGTTCATTGGAAAAGATTCTATTTCTTGTACATTACCTGCCGGCAGTTGTATGTGTTTTATACAATTGCACTTGACACTGACATTTTTCAATCAGAATTTTCTTAATATAGTAGCTGTTTCCATAGTTATAGCATAGCTGGCTAATTTATGAAATTTAATTTCTTTATAATTTTTAACTCATATCCATTTAATATAAAGTATAAAACGCAGTCATATCGTGTAGAGAATAAAATATTCTTTTTTATTTATGATAACATTAAATGTCAATCATTGTTTTTTCAAGAAAAACTGTTAAAATCTTCAAATGTGGGTACTTCCGGTTGACCAATTAAAACCAAAATCTAATCAGCTCTTCATATGGATGTAACGAAAAGAAATTTGAAAGAATTATAATTTTTGGAATTGTAGTATTAGAGTTATCGCAGAGCAAACTTTTGTCACATACACACATACAGACATCATCGTAAAAATAGTAAAATCGTATTCTAGGGACCCTAAAACGTGCTTGTTGATTAAAAACTCACCACCAAATTTTTTGATCAACGACAATACCTTCCTTACCTAAAGGTGACGGAAGGTAAAAACAGGTTTTATTGCGCTTTATTAACAGACATCAAATTATAGTAGGAATTTATCAAACGTATAATTTTATTTAACGTACCTATCTTTTGATAATAGACCTTTTTAATTTAAAGCGATAGAAGTTATGCGCAATGTGGATCTGCGCATAGTAAGAACAACAGAGATCTATGGCGTTCGTTTCTAAAAAATTTAGACGTAAAATGTGAGAATATTTCAGATAACCTTAAAAAATCTTATCGAAATAAGTTACAAAAGCTTTTATTGAAATTAAAATGTCTAACGATGCAAATTTTCATTGAGAATACAGATATTTTAATGACTGCAATATTTTTGACATTTTGTTTGACAGCCCAACTGTTGTTTGCGCCATTTTCTTACTATTTGCAGCGGGCAGCGATAGAAAGACATAGCCGTTAAATCGAAAAGGTCCATTGTTTTTTTTAAAGCGTCAAAAAAAATGCCAGAAGAATTTTGCAGATTTTTAATTAATGCTGAATGTTGCCCAGTAGGCTCTACATCTCTAAATTTGGATTTGGGAACTGATTAGGTGCCACCATGTATCATAAACTTGTTAAAATTTATAGCTACTTGAGGATTGAGGTACTTCATATTAAAAAAATATATAAACAATGGTCGTTATTAAAACATATAAGTATGTTACTGCATCATATGCCTATTCTAATAAAATATAATTTTATAGTACTGGGTTTTTCATAATATTGCTACCCCAAACTAAGTTATGAAAAAGCGGCGACAGCACTTCATATCTATGTACAGTTGCACAGGTCTGTCAATATTGGAACTCACCTGGGTTGCGCATACGATAACATGCGATAGCGCTATGAAAAGAAAGAGATAATTATAGAATTGTAGGTAAATGATTATTTGTACAATCCGTGCAACAAGTTCAATGACCGCTCGGTAACTTCCGCTACTCTTCGTACGGATTCATGCTTACGAAAGATATTGGTAGGATGGTAGGTGCTATGCTTTATGCATAAGAATGTGCAGTATCATTTACCTTGCCCTTTATATTGCGTATCAACCTTCAAGCGAGTTGCTATACTGGGACTACTGTAGTAACTAGGGAAACAATATTCTGGTCTGCAAATACGAATTATTATTTTTAAAATATAATCATCACTTATGAAGAGAAACTGAAAATAATAAATGTGAAAAACTGTAACAAATATTTATCAAAATCCCATATTTCAAAATAAATAATCCTATAAATTAAAAACTTCTCTATTATTTAATCTTGTTTGCATTTAATTACGCACACGTACCAAGATAAGATTTCACACATACAAAAACACTTATAATATGAAAATAATTATAATAACAAATTCTAAAAAAACATATCTTGATACATTTATTACCAGCTATAACTAATGACATCTGAATATCAATTGATGATAATCAGAAATAAAAATTGAACAACGAAGGTTACAGAAACCAATTACTCATTATTTGGTTGCCATAGCACAACCTTCAGTTGTTATCCACGACTCCACGAGGCATGTGTGTTATTGAAATTTTGGCAGAAAAAATAAATCCTCGAGATGAATCTGAAAATTTGATGTGTTATTGGATAAATAAGCACAAAATTATTTGCACAGTTTTTAGAGTGATGTAGAATATAGTTAGTTATTACATGACATAAATTGGTCAGTGCATGTTTATTGATTTGCTTTTGAGTAATTCGTTTATCACCTAACAAGAATATTTAGTCATATTTCATTCCAATCGTAATATGTAATTTAATTACAGGCGTTTTCAAATATTTTTTGGTTTACGAGCCAGTAATTCTAAAAATAATATTTATGTATATGCTTGACTCATATTAATACGTACACGAGTACGTACAGGAAAATTACATAATATAAATTTTCCCTTTAAGTGTTAATATTATGTATTTTCAAATTAATAATTTGTATCTCCGATATCTTAATAAATTTAGGCAATCCGTTGTTACAAAGAAACAATTTTCATAGAATCTAACCGGGACTATTATACTTATTTTACATACTTACGACCAGTATTTTAATGTGGTAAAATGATCTCTTAAATGTCGGTTAAAATGTAAAATATAACATCGATAAGCATAAATTGTAATAACTAAAGCTCGGATTATATGCAAAATGCATATTTTTGCATTTTTTGCATATTTCATTGTAATGTGCATATTTGTGCATATTTTCTAAATTTTACGTTATTTTTATCAATTTCAGTAAAATTCTCATAATAATCCTTGCATTTTTGCATATTTCAATGCGATGTGCATATTTGTGCATATTTTTAAAATTTTCGTAATTTTTATCAATTTCATTAAATTCTCATACTTTTGAAGAACATTGTGGTCACCGAACCAGTGCTGCGCCGTCAAATCTTACCCAGAATTTCATTCATGGCTGTAATTTCATAATCCAATTCTAATCCCTTACAGAGAAAGTAACGGTCAGTCTAGCTTTAAATTTTTTTGCCGTTTATGTATAAACACATACTGAGTGACAGAAGGTAATCATTTCAAATGGGTAACTTGGAAAAACATTTAATTATTATTGCAAATGAAAATGTATTCCGTAGTCCGGGTGTAAGTTTCTGTAAATATTCATATTGTAATAAAAATTATAGGCTGAATTCAAAACGTCTTTATTTTATCCAAACATAAATTGACATAATACAAATAACATGAAAAATGTAACTATGACTATGATTCATAAACTACTACGTACATAATATCTACTACAATATTAAGCATGTAAATATAACTGTATTTATAAACAAAGAAATTTGTTAAAAACATTATTTTGTTCATATTTTACATAATAATAATTCTATGTTGTATTTAAACTTTTCACAGTTATTATAACTGACGTGTAGATGGAAGTGAGTAATTATTTATTATATTTTTTGTATTCTTGTACTGCATATTTTGCATATATTTTTGCATATGCTGTACACCTAACTGCACATTTTCCAATAAAATCCTGCATATATATGCGCATATTCTTCCTATTTTCCTTGCATATAAATCCGAGCTTTGGTAATAACTATTGAGTGGAATTACTTTAAGAAATGACAATGACGTCACTGCGCAGTAGGCAAATTTTTGACGTTGTCTTAGCAACGGTTTTAGCTTCAGCGGTTACGCACAAGACTTAAAAAATTTAAGAGTTGGCAAATGTCTGCGATGTCTTCACAAATATATGGTGTCACTGGTGTGGTCATACACAGGCAAGGGCGAGAATTAATAAATAATGTAGACCAGTTTATGAAAAAAGAAGCTAAAAAATTAATTGATACACCACTGGACTTAATAAGCCGTGATGATATATTTATTTATTTATTTTATTTTCTGGACGTACCTATAAGTTAGCCTATTTTAACCAAAATCTACTAAGCTATTCCCATTGACATAAAAGTCTTATATATCATATTTGAAAAGTTTTGATTATATTTTAAAATAGTTTTTCATTAAAATCTATTATAGGCTTCAAGGAAAGTACCACTTCTGGAAATTATGTAATGACCAAAAAGGGAGGTGCACGACTAGATGTCATAATAATCCTAAATACAAAATTTCAACTTTCTACGGCTTAACGTTTTTGAGTTATGCGAGATACGTACGACGTACGTACAGACGTCACGACGAAATTAATCAAAATGGATTCAGAGATGGTCAAAATGGATATTTCCGTTGAAATCTGAAAACCGAAATTTTTCGCGATTACAATACTTCCTTTACTATGGTGCAAGGAAGTAAAAAGATAAATAGACCAGAAAAGTAAGGTTAGAATTTAATTTTGGCGCGAGTTCATAGTTTGAATTCTCTCGTATAGGTTTCTTATGGAAGTCTGATTTTCCTGCCAAAAAAAAAGATATTAAGCAGCTCTTGTTAAGGATTTGGTAGTTTGTTTATTCAATAATAGATAGATTGCAACTGTTTCAAATCCTTGAAAAGGTAGAGTAAGAAAATTATTAGAAAATAAAATGTTAGGTGTAAGTTAAAAATCCGTATGTCGTGGATAGTCCCTCACTCACCTGTACATATGTAAGTGCAACACAAACTATACTGCGATTGGCTGCGTACCGAAGTTGTAGGACCAATCGAGATATACGTTCATTGAATTTTGTAGTGTTGTATTTTTATTTAAATAATTATAAACTGTGCAAAGTTCTTGTGAATATTATTGTACGAATCTGGAGATAAAGGATCATTCTTGGTGGTACATATAATGTTTTGCATAAGAGATTTACTTTTAAGAGATTTCTCGGCCTATAAAGTTGTGGTAAAATTTCCTTGGTAAGAAATACACGGCGATTAAAATTATGTTCTCAGCGTTATGAACTAAGTTTGAATTTGGCGCCTAAATTTGAACGTTACACTTTTCTGGTCTATTGAAAATAGATTAAATAGAAATAAATTATAAATATAAATTGTTGCAGTTTAACCAGGGGTCAAAATACCGGGCCTAAGTATATAATTTGTGGTAAGGGTTCTAAGAAATTTCTTTATAGCTTTATAATCCAAGGGTTTTTGAATATTTGATGCCGATCCCTGGAGAGTAAAACAAATAAGCTATGCTATCTGGATGAACAACTAAGGTACCATATATGACTTCCACATTGCGAGTAGGTTCTATGTTGATATGTGTTTGTAAAATAACTGCCACGCCAAATTATGCGAAGAAGGCGTAATTACATATAATTATGTACTAATTTAAATATAATAATAATAATATCATATACATATTTAAATAGAATTTTTAAGTCATACATTTACCATTTCTATGAATTGATTACACCGTAAATTTTCGTGATAATTTATTCATTATGAATATGCAAAACAATATAAGTAATTAATTACATATGTAGTACTGCAGGTTGCATGTGTTATCGGTACGGATTTATCTATAATCTCTATGCATAATTGATCCATTGATAATGTATATAATTGTGTGCATTTTGTCGCCTTACCTTATTCGTATCCATATTGCAGTATGGCTGTCCGATCCAATGTCAAACTGGTTATTAATTTTGTCTCTTATGTATCATATATGATAACGATTATCGCTATAGCGCTATTGACGCTGTTGCTATATATACTTTAATCATACTACAAACATTTATTATTCTTTTCTACAATGAATATGTCCTTGAAAATGCGGAAAATTGATTAATGATTATAAGATTTCAAACAATATTATTTTTTTTGAATTATCGTATAATGATTGTGATTTTGACTGTCTATATTTTAATCTCTGGTGTAGTTGTATTAATGTTAATATTGTCATAAAATCATGTAAATTTATTCAGAATAATGTTCTAAATTTCAAACGAAACTGTATGCATTTTAACTTGTCCACTCGTAGTTTAAAGTTTGTAACAATGTCAGTGAGATATCGAAAATGTCAAATCTAAATTTCAGATATTTGACATTTTTTGTCCAAAATGAAATTTCGCGACAGGATGAGTCATATGGGCACTAAATGTGTACGACACAGATGAAGCTATTAGACATACCTATCGAAGAAAGAATGAAGGAAACCATAAGTAAGACAGAGACAGATATACAGGGTGTAAATGAAATAAGTGCATTAAATTTAACCAGTAATGTAACTCGATGAGAGCAACAATATTTCTTAATAACTTTTTTTCTAAGTCTTTTAGATTTTGAGTTAAAATTCTTTAAAGATTTGCTGCATATTTCGTTACCCGCCCATGGAGAACAAATGGCTGCTGCCGTATTCAAGTGGGATACAAACAGCTCCAAAATTGTCGGTTATCGATTACACTCCGTGTAAATGCGTTGGCAACTCCATGACACTGTCTTTATGTTAACGGTGATGTCAAGTAAAATGTAGTACAGATACGAGAGTAAAAAATAAATAAATAAACCATAGGTAAATAATTACAATGCCTGCGTACTCGCATTTTGATATAATTTTTACCTTATAAACAAGTTTATTACTAATGTCAAAATTTAATTGCAACAATTGATAGGACTGTCAATTGCTAAAACAAAATTTTTCATAACTATTGCTACTGCATTCAATTATCACAAAAATATTTGGAACGACTCTTCAATTTACGGGGTGGTAAAAATGGTAAAAAAATATGCGATTTCGAGAAAAAGTTATTAAGAAATATTGTTTCTCTCGACGAGTTATATTACTGGTTAAATTTAATGCATTTATTTCATTTACACCCTGTATAATTACATGTTATTTTACGGTTCAGAAATCAATGAAGTGAAGCTTAATCGATGTATAATAACTTATTTCTCCCCGTAACAATGATTGTATGTATGGAGGCAACCCACAGATCATATTTTAATCCGTTTTCCATGCTCATGTAAACTTATTAACACATGACGTCACTGTTTCTAGTGATATTGACTGGCTGGATGCCCTATAAACATAGTAGTAGAATTTAGTTTCGATGCAAATATTTTCAAATCCTTGTACTTCATAAATATGTAGTAACCATAAACCATAACATTCCCATAAAACACCCATAAACTTTACTGATGGACTTATGTCTGCCTCCATCACCCACAGTTCTTGTGTTACATTTTATATTTTATTTCCATCCGGTTCTAAACAGCAAAACACGGTCTGCTTCGGTTCTGAGGAGGGCAGAAACGATCCCTCGTCTCTCAGACAAGGGCACAAGCCGCTAACGGGTCGTTATACACAATCCCGCTGCTGCTAGACTCACCCTTATCCATCCCTACACAAGGACGAAGGGCCATCAGTCATGCAGAGCTTCCAAAACCCACGCGAAGGAAAGTATTTGAAATATTACAAAAACAGTATGGGAGATAAGGTTGAGATGAGACTAAAGGTGTCACATTGCGGTTTCGGAGAAAAAAGCTTGAGTAGAACCACTAATGTGAAACAGTAATCTTTCTAAAGTGACATGCGATAATGCCCTGTAGAGGTTTTACAAAGAATCTTTTTTCAGTATTCTTCGAATCTTCAATTAGTTTTTTAGTGTAGGTGCCACGAATGTAGTGTCAACTTGTAGATTTTTGGATTATTTTTGCTCAGCTTTGTTGATTAGTGAGTTGAGATAAACTGAGCTGTATATGAAAAGAACAACGTTTCACAATCGCATATAGAAAGGCTAATTCTAATTCATTACCGTATAAGATAATTTTGTTTTCGACCACAAAGACAACTTCATAATACATTTACAACTTACTAATCCACATTTTTTTTTCAACTGAATTGAATGGCTTAGATCATTTTGAATTTATTTCGCGGGTGATGCAGCATTGGTATGACTAGCGAATAAAAGTTGACGTTTAGATTATTTAATAGACGTGGTTTCTTTTGAAAATATTTCCCTATATTTGATTTGAAAGGAAACTGGGGCCCGATTCTTGAAATCATGCAAAATTTTCCGCACGCGACAAAATTCGTGTGGTTAGTTTCGTGCACAGTACTGTACGTATGAGTGGTATTCTTGAATACAAAACGAAACTCGGCCGAAGCCTACGCATACATTTCTCCGTAGCTGTCAACGACGCTGTCATAAGCCATAAATGTTGTAATTTTAATATTCAAAATTTACTATATACATATATATATATATATATATATATATATATATATATATATATATATATATATATATATATATATATATATATATATATATATATATATATATATATATATTTATTTGATATAGATATATATTTTTCTTAGTTTACAGTATGTACGTACATAATATGGCAATGTTAATATGCAAGTATTATGTAATAATAATACTCTAATTTTGCTAACCATTTCAGATTTGGAATGCAAGGCTCGTTAAGAGGCACCTAAAATTCCTTTCTAAAAATCCATTGCATCGTTCTATGAATGCGCGAGCACACATTTCTAGAATATTATAACGATACTCAAGTGTATGGAGACTCTAGATTTGTAATTGGCGTCATTATAAGATCATAAAACGTACCCTGAATTATATAAAAACATCATTTGATTTATATAATCTAAGTACTGATACACTAAACACAAGTAACAGTGACAGACACAGTTTCGTGTGCGAATGATACTTTCAAGTTATTCATACCCATGCGATGTAGTTGCGCACGGAATATTCGCCTACGACCACACGATTTCGTTTCAAAAATACCAATATGCAGTTCGCATGCACATCTCTCCCACTTACGTATAAGAAAAATTTCAAGAATCGGGCCCCTGACCCTTATGTATTCCGCTACAGAAGATTAGAATTGTACTCAATACCATAGGAGGCATTTAAAATGACCTTAGAAACAATATTCAGGGATATATTTAAAAAATTTAATACCGCAAATTCTAGTTCGTTCGTCTCAAGTGGAAGCAACCATCGAGTCGGAATTACTTTTAGAGGAAATTAAAAATAATCCTATTTCATAGAATTGCCAAACTAAATAGTTTAAAGATCAAAATATTTTGTTATAATCAACATAAACGAAAAATGTTTAAAATATTTTAAACGCATCCCTGTTTTAATATTCAGTTGCCCTAGTGCCCATCTATTTTCAGCCAGACATAGTAATGTATTTTTGTGCTTTCCTAGTCCAGTATTTAAATAAGTTTATTCAAAAATTTCATACATGAATATTTCGTACAATACTATTCTTCCCTAGGGTTTCAAAAGAAACCATATCTATAAAATAATTTAAACGTCAACTTTCATTTGCTAGTCGTACCATACCACTAGTGAAAGATAGTTGACGTTTTAATTATTATAGATATAGTTTCTTTTCATAACTTTGCCCTATGATTTGAAAAATTTTGCAAATACCTACTTAAATACGTACTAGCGTAGAAAATCCCAGAAATACATTCCTATGTCTTGCTGAAAATAGATGGTTACGGTACCTGCATAATAGCAGAATAACAAAACATGGGTACATTTAAATTTTTTTAAACATTTTTCGTTTAGTTTGATTATAACAAAAAAAATTGACTTCTAACTATTTAGTTGGACAATTCTATGATATATACATCAATAGTAGTTCCAACTTAAGGGTTGCTTGTACCTGAGACTGAGACGAACGAATCATAATTCGCGGATTGCTAAGATTATTTTAAATCCCTCCTGATATTCCAGAGGTATTGTGTCCAATTCTAGTCTTCTCTGTCGGAATACATACAGGTCAATTTTCTTACAAATTCAAATCATAAGACTTAAAATAGATCGGCGAGTACGGTACATGAATAGCAACAAAGTTACGAGAAGAAACCACATATATAAAATAATTTAAACGTCAACTTTTATTCGCTAATGGACCTTTTCAATTTAAAGATATAGAAGAAATGCGCAATGGGAATCTGCGCATAGTAAGAACAACTGAGATCTATGGCGTTTCTTTCTAAAAAAATTGGACCTAAAATGTGAGAATATCTCAGATAACTTTAAAAAAATTTATCGAAATAAGTTACAAAAGCTTTTATTGAAGTTAAAATGCCTAACGATGCAAATTTTCGCTGAGAATACAGGTATTTTAATGAATGCAATATTTTTGACGTTTCGTTGGACAGCCTTGACTGGCAGTTGTTCGCGCCATTTTCTTACTATTTGCAGCGATAGAAAGAGATAGCCGTTAAATTGAAAAGGTCCATTAGCTCAAAAAGAATAACAATTTACTGAGTTTATCTGAGCTGAGATGAACTAAGATTTTAACCAAAAAATATAGCTGTTAGTTTCAATTAAACAAAATTAGCATATTATCATTTTGAGTATCTGATCTGCAAGTAGGCCAAATCTAAAATGCATCTGCTTTGCTTTGTTGACGAAGAATGATTTGTAATTATAGTTGATATGATTTGTATATCACACAAAGGCGTGGAACAAACAATGATTCAATTCATAGCAATGGCGTAACAAGTCAGTTTTCCAGCAGATTACTGTTGAAGTACATCGCTTTCTATTTGCGATTGTATTTAAGAGTTTTCCAGACCAGTGAAGTATCCTCAATCACCCTGTAGACATTTGGATGGGAATACCGCATCCGCAGCAGGGTAGTACACATATCCCTCGGCGTAATTTCGTTTAGCATGATAGGGGCGAGTTTCCCCCCTAATATCCGGCCGAAAGCGCGGGAGCTTCGGTCATCAACCTCCAGTCCCACGCAGGAACCTTTCTATAAGCCTCCCCGGACAGACAAAACTCCTGGTGGAGGACGCAGATGTTTCTCGCAAAGAACGGGGATACCAAAAAGTTTATTAAAGGAATCAAACAAAAGAGACGAGGTGGTTATCACTAATCCATTTCTACAAGCCCAGACTCATAATAATTTGACCGGGTTCATTTTCAACAAATTAGAAAATTACAGAAATGTTTAGAAATTTGTACAAAAGTTTTTCGGTTACTTAAAACTTTCAAAAACTGTGAGCCAAATTATAGGTGATATAGTAACAAAATTTGATGTGGCCAGCTCATAACCTCCCGTCAATTCCATTTTTAAAATAGGAATGAGCTTTAAGTAAAGTATCACTTCCGATTATTGTTCCAATAAATAGAAAAGTCTGTAATATGAAATTTTGGATTATATTATATTATGTTTTTCCTCGACAATCTGTTAAGAGCTCCAAATTAAGTACCACTTCCGGTTTATCATATAAGTATTATCAAAATCTAATATGATGTTTCAAATTATACACGGGGTTTAAATACCAAATTTGATATGTTTTGGATTGTGTTTTAATATATTTTTTCAAGAAAATTTGTTTATAGCTTTCTGTAAAGTACTACTTCTGGTTTATCTTAGAAAAAAAATTAATATGCCCTCATTAATATAAAAGTCTTAAAAAAAAAAATTGAAAAGTTCTGGATTGTATCAATATATTTTTCACGAAAAATATATTGGGAGCTCCAAATAAAGTATCACTTCCGGTTTCTCAAATTTAGCCAAAATCTAATATTTTGCTCCCCTTCATGCAGAATTCTTAAATACCAAATTTGAAAAGTTTTGGAATATATCATAATATATTTTTCAAGAAAATCTGTTCAGAGCTTCAAGTAAAATATCACTTCCGGTTTATCAATTTTAGAAAAAATCTAATATGTCCTTCTTATTAATATAAAAGTTTTAAAAGCCAAATTTGAAAAATATTTGTATATAACAAAATATTTTTCACGAAAATCTGTTCAGAGCTTCTAGTAAAATATTATTTCCGGTTTAACAATTTTTAAAAAAAATCTTATATGTCGTCATCATTAATTTAAAAGTCTTAAATACCAAATTTGAAAAGTTTTGGAATATATCAAAATATATTTTTCACGATAATCTGTTGAGAGCTTCAAGTAAAGTATCACTTCCGGTTTATCAATTTTAGCCAAAATCTAATATGTTGTTCCCTTTCATATAAAAGTCTTAAATACTGAATTTAAAAAGTTTTTGAATATATCATAATTACTACGTTTACATGCAGTTTTGAAAATGGTTTCAGTTTTCAGTCAAAATTATGCAAAACTGTTTACATGCAGTTTTCAAAACAAGTTTAAAAATTGATTTGAAATTAGTTTCGGCGCATGCGCATTTAGCTAATGTAAGTGACAGATCTTCTTTACTCCAAATACTTCGTTTTGCTATTATTCCAATTATGTTTTATACTTCGTACCACTACGGACTAAAACTACACAACTGTCAGTATATTTGAAGGTTAGTAACACAAAGCGACAGAAACATTATGCTCTGTACACATGCGCAGTATCGAAACTGAATTTTAAGTGTTTACATGAGTAGTTTTGAAACTAGTTTTCAAGTCCAACCCATGAATTTTAGTTTTGGTTTGAGGTAATTCAAAACCGTTTTGACACTGTATACATGGCGTTTTCAAAACTAAAAACGTTTTAAAAACGGTTTCAAAACTGCATGTAAACTCAGTAAATATATTTTTCACGAAAATCTGTTCAGAGCTCCAAGTAAACTATCACTTCCGGTTTATTAATTTAGCCAAAATCTAATATGTTATTTCCCTTGATATGAAAGTCTTAAATACTAGAATTGATAAGTTTTGGATTACATTTTAATATAATTTTTTATTATGCCGCCTCGGTGGTCGTGCGGCTTGAGGCAGCGAACAGCGCTCGAAGCGACCGTCACCGCTCGGCCCTGAGGTTCGTGGGTTCGATTCCAACCAGGGGCTTGGATATTTGTGGCGTCTTTATCATCTCATCTCCATCAAACGCAACGAATAAATAGCAAGGTTATGAAAATTGACACCCCCATATCATCAATTGTAATAAAGTTGTACACTTTAAAATACGATAAAGATTATTATTATTATAATTTTTTATTAAAAACTGTTATGGGCTTCGAGTAAAGTAACACTTCCGGTCGTCCAATGTTAGCCAAAATCTAATCAACTCTCAACTCTTTATATGAATGTAGAAAGCTACGGAAAATAGAAATTTTCGGAAGTTGTAAGAGTTATCGTGGACGAAAAAATCGTCACACACACATACATCATCGTAAAAATAGTAAATACGTGTTGTGGGGACCCTAATTCGTACTGATAACTCACCATCTAATTTTTTGCCCTATTACATTACCTCCCTTATCGAATTAATTAATTAAAGCTGTTATTACTAATAAAATATTAAATGACGGAATATTTGAATAACATATTCAGTTTTAGTCAACAGAAATTTGAAGAAATTTCTCACCATTTTTGTTGGTTTCTTCATTTGTTTGTTGAAAATATAATCCGCCCGAACTGTTATGAGTTTGGACTCGTACACTTTTATTGGAAGTCGAGAGCTCGGGTAAAAATGGATCAAGTGACATTCAATTAGTTATTGGATCAATCGGAACTACATCCTTTCGAAATACGTAAATATTTAATGTTACCCATTTTACGATTTTAAATCGTTTGATATTGACTCCTGCATATGAGTCGAATGGCACAATTAAACAAATTTATTTGAACGAATGATAAAACATTGCGGTAAAGTTTATTCCACATTGCCTTCAATAGAGGAAATGGTGCGATATTATTATTTGTTCGTTCTATTTAAAATCTTGACTAAGGTTAACTCAAACCATGTTGATGTAAATAACAGATATTTCAAACACAAACAAATGATAATCAAGAATAAACAACCGATAACAATAACCATAAATATCAACCATCAACGGAAGTAGAGACAACCGCGATAAACAAGAACATTTGAATAGATCCCTCTTTGTTTTCGTAATGAAATAATTAAATCTATTTTACAGTTCATCTAACCTTGATGGAATGAGAGAAATATTTAAATCACGATATTTTATGAATAATGCAGTAAAAAATGCTGTTCGCCTGTAGTGTACTACGTTCAATTTAGACCAGATTAGATAATAAAATGCGTCACGTTCAAGTGGAAATGAAAAGGTCAAATCTATGACAACTTGGTTGACTTCAAATCGGAAATTAGCAATTGAAAATTGTTATTCAACCTCTCTCATTCGTCCCAACTATCAAATGAATCGGATATTCTCATGCAAATTAATCGGAAAGATATATTACTATTTCCATTAAGTCCGGAAGAATTGAACAAAAGCCCTTACATCCTAAAATAAATTTTATCATATCTGTGGCTGTGGCTTTTTTGCCGAATTGAATTTGTACAGAGTGACCAAAAATAACTGATTCAGTTGGCAATACAAAAATTTACTTGAAATTGGTAAGACAATTAATAGGTGCGTTCTATTGGTGTCAGATATCTTGCTACTTCTTCTAGTAGAATATCAATGGTCGTTCTTTTGCGTTAAAAAATCGAAATATTCCTACGAATCATTCCAATTTCAGAATTGGAAGCGTTGGTTGGAAGATATATAGAGTGGAGATAAATTCAAAATTTTACTAGCCGACTATCACGCGTACATTTCTGTCACATTAGTGAATGTTTAGAGTAGATTGTGCTCAACAAAAATACCTCCTTTACGTTTTTATTATTTGATATATTTTTATATAATTATAATCTCTGTAATATTTGAATAACAACATTTTGAAGATCCAAAGTAAACATATAAAGTTATCTTTAGTTGTTAACTAAGAATAACACATAACCACTGCCACTGTTTTATTGTATTTATTTTTTTACTTGACAGCACTTGACAGTTATTTGCTGCTGAGCGTTCTATTGCTCTAAGAATATTCTTATTCTAGTAGAAATATTTCTGACACCGATAGAACGTACCTACTGATACATAAGTTTCTTTCCTGTTGTTGGCACTGTTATCAGTGACATTTGAAAATTTTAAATTTGACTACATTTACAATTTTTTTAAAAAAATTTTCGTTGTTTCCATTACCTACATCCATTTATTTCTTACATACGCCAAATAACAATAATCTAATGTATTTCAACCATTCGAAATCCTTTTAGCTGTCAGGTCCCTGCTCTGAAATAACCTATTTGTATTTATTCTAAAAAAGACGTCAAATAGTATTTCCGATTTTACCTGGTGTTGTGTAAACTGTGGAATAAAAAAATCCCCATAATCGTATTGCCAACTAAATCAGTTATTTTCGATCACTCTGTATAAGCGATCAATAAATTCTGTATTTTTAAACACCAGAACAACCAAATAATAAATTGTTGTAATGGAATCTGTAGAAATCTGCATCCATTGACCAATATGTTATAAATCAAAAAATCTGATCTGAACACCACACGACTTCCTTGTACACAAGACCAACATGAAGTATAGAATAGACCCAATTATAAATTTGCACGTATTTGACGTATTGACATTATTTTTTTTTTGTTTTTTTTTTCCTAATCTATAGCAAGCTTTATTACAAAAACCAAAAAGTATATAATTTTTAAATTTACATATCTCGCTTATACAAAGAGCTAATTTAATAATACTTGATGTGCTAGACGCAGAATTTAATTCTCTAAAACTCTTATTTGAAGCATTTATTTCAAAAATAAAACCATTTTATTCAAGAAGTACTGTTAACAATTTCAGGTAATATATCACTTTCGGTTAGCCTAATTTAACCAAAATCTACTATGTTATTCCCATTGGCATAAAACTCTTATATACCAAATTTGAAAAGTTTTGGATTATATTTTAAAATAGTTTTTTTTTTTTATTAAAATCTATTATAGATCTCAAGTGAAGTATCACTTCTGGCATTTATGTAATGACCAAAAAGAGAGGTGCACAACTAGGTATTATAACAGTCCTAAATACAAAATTTCAACTTTCTACGGCTTACCGTTTTTGAGTTATGCGAGATACGTACGTACGTACGTACAGATGTCACGACGAAATTAGTCAAAATGGATATTTCCGTTGAAACCGAAATTTTTCGCAATTACAACATATCCTTTACTATGTACGAGGAAGTAAAAATTCTCGTTGCTTTAGTAACCAATGTAGATAATCTTGACAGGCTATAAACAGTGTAAAACACAGAATATAATCCCAGTTCTCTCCCTTGTTTTTCAGAGTTGTTAGGACCTCTGGCATGTTGAGTAATCTTGGCTACTCTGTTTGTACTACTGTTGAGAACTTAGTCCTCGAAATACATGTTTAGTTTTTATTAAAATTAATTTTACGGTTAAGGGTAATTTTATTAGTTTTAGTTAGATAGTTTCTTGTTGATTTTAAATAATTTTAATGCCCACAATTGTGTCAATTGCCATTAATTTAAAATTCTACATCCATTATTTCATTCTTAATTTCATCTTGCGTTTTTTTGTGTCGTTTAGACTGTTTGTAACATAAAAATAAATATTTAATGTCGTTAAGGGTTGGAATCGCTTCGCCCCAACCATTCCGAATTATCCATAACGACATGTCAGAGAATAAAGTGAAGGAAGATGTCGTCATTGTTACGTAAATATCGTCTCATAAACACTCCCCTGATCGGCTTCCACCCCATCTAGCGTCAGCCCTAGCTCGATGGAGACGACGTAGTTCTCCGCCCTTCCATTTGTCCCTGTCCCCAGGCCCTACAGAGCAGGATCTACGGATAATGGTGACGTGTAACGGTGTGGAAGTAGTCATGCTAGACGTTTTAAAATGGAGGTATCATTTTAACGGTTTCCTACAGGTTTATCATGAGTAAAATATGGAAGTTGATAATAAGAATATTACAGTAATTGTGGTCGTTGTTCTAGCAAGGTTTTCTTTGTAAAGGTAAATGTTCTTTATTGTAGTTTTAAACGATCGATAGTACAAAGTTTGTAGACGGAATTAATTTTAATTAAAACGAAGGAAATGCGAAAAACTTCCAGTTTTACAAACGAAAAAATTATAGTTCTTTCAAAATTATACCACGACATCTTTGAGGGACTAGGTAAGCTACGTCAACGGTACAGATCGTCATTACCAAATCTGCAAATGTATTATTGTGACTATTCTCCTCAACATGTCTTACACCAATCAAAATGCTTTATTTTGCATAGAAACCGCTTATAAAGCTTCATTCGCAGCTCCTTTATTAATGCATAACGTTAATACATAATCCTAATAAACTATTATTCACGAAAGATGAGTATTCAAGACCATTTGTGAGCCGTCTGATATAGTATTACTTGCAGATAATTTCATTGCATTTCGTTTGCATAGGCGTGCAACATAAAATATTTATAGACACATTTTTAACTGAAAAAATAAGAATAATTCATTTGAAAATTATGTTTCTTTCTAAATAATACCTTTCTGAAAGATTTATATTCTTCACTTATGTTTCTGCAAAATACAAAAACATAAACTTAACTTATAAACCAGGGAATAATAATTTGATTTAAACGTCAACGCCACTGGGTAAATATTAGCACAGAGGGCAGTGTAGTAGATAATTAGGTATCTGTAATTCTACGACATATGTCATTATTATTTATAGTGTGTTAGAAAGCAATGCCACTATTTACGTATATCTGTCACACCACATAAATTAAATAGACATAGGTCAAATAATCTTTCTCTTTCTATAATACAAAATGTTGCTAAGCTACTGCTGTAAAGTGATGTGTATTCTTTCTTTGAACAAATGAGCTTGAATAGTCATCTTTCGTGAATAATAGTGTAGATAATGCACAACGAAATTTGTTATATGGCAACGCAGAAGACCATTCACAGCTAGTTTTAATATTAACGCATAATGCATTTTGTGACAGCTGTCAAAATAAATTTGCGAGAAATCTTAAAATCTTCAATTTCGAAGAAAACAAATAGCTGCAACTAGTGCTACATTTGTAATACCATGTGCTCAAATAAAATTAAACAAGAAAATACGCTTCAGCAATCCTTTCCTGCCATGATAAACTTCAATTTTGACTGGTAATTTGAATAAATACAGATGTCAACTATAAATTAAATTTTGTTGCAGAAAATGCTATGTAACAAGTAACAAGTACTAATAACAATTATATTTCCTTTATCTGGGCCTTTCAAAGAGCCTAAAATTTGAAGAAAGACAAATCTCCCACTACTAGTTTCGCGGTCAATTTTAAATAACATAGCAACCGTTACCATGGCGGCAGCCATTTTCTTATTTGGAAACCTGGCCTACGTCATCACTAATCGGGTCTATTAAAATTATTGTTCGTATCGCGTTTAACCTTCAGTTTAATTCATTACTTTTGGTTAATAAACAGTCAATTTAGCTAGCGGTGGTACGATCGGGCATAAAATATCTAATGTTTATATTTTAAACTGATGGCTTTATTTTGTTAACATCACTGTATTAGAGTCCGTGCGTTTAGAAAAAAGACAAATCGGCGCAGTAGCAGTTGTATTACCCAACCTACAAATGTTGACTATTAAAGCTTCATTCACAGCTACTTTTTTAATGTATAACGTTAATACATAATGCTAATAGATAATACGAAACGAAGTTTGTTATATGGCAACGTACAGGATCATTCACAGCTAGTTTTGATATTAACGCATAATGAATAAACACAATGCATAGCAACAAATGTTTGCAAAATCCAAACTTTTATGCATTACGCATTATGCATTAAATAAATTTGTGACAGCTGTCAAAATAAATTTGCGAGATATCTTAAAATCTTCAATTTCAAAGAAAACAAATAGCTCTAGTGCTACATTTGTAATACCATGTGCTCAAATAAAATTAAACGAGGAAATACGCTTCAGCAATCCTTTCCTACCATGATAAACTTCAATTTTGACAGGTAATTTAAATAAATACATATGTCAACTATCAATTAAAATTTGTTGCAGAAAATGCTATGTTTTACTTAACCTTACGCATTAGCACTGTGTATTAAAGTTATGTCATGCATTATCATTACGCATTAAAAAAGTAGCTGTGAATGTAGCTTAATACTCGCTCAAAAAACATTTAACTGAATAAAATTTAAATGTTATTAATTTTAATATTATTATCATTTACGATACACAAAATTCATAAACAAGTATACATATAATTATTACTCGCACAAAAGACATTTGATTGAATATCTTTGTTCATATTTATATCTATAACCTATACGCAACAAACAGCTGCTACCTGTCACAATATCGTACCATCCCTACTTTCACAAGTTGGACCCGCCCGGATGAATTTTGGCCTGTTCGCCGGTTTTTTCTCTAAACGCACGGACTCTACCTAGATTGATAGCCATGTGCGTACGTAAAGCGTTATTTTCCGTCAGTGTCACAGTCACTATACTTATTTTTTACATATTTGGTTTAACATTTGCTTATAAACTTGCCAGTTGACTTAGTTTTGAATTTTGAATGCTTTTACTTAGTGTAACATTTTATATAATAACAGTATCTTTTATTTATTTATTAACAGATTGGGCGGCGTTATAATCTTAACTCATTCATTTCAAAAATAACCTTGATCAGACATCTTTCAAAAATTACACTATGGATATTTTTTTATAAAACTGAGAATAGGTGACGATTGATCTCTATAGATCCTTTGTTAATTGTGGGTAGAACATATGATAATCGTATGTAAAAAATAGAATGTGAGAATTTATTTTATTCAAATTGCAATTTCCTTTATCCTCGTACGGGAAAATAAAATATCATTTATCATTCTGATTGTTGTCATTGTTATTATTATGATGTATTCCTTCATTTATATTCCGCTTATGTCCAAATGTAAAGGTTGCAGTGTGGATTTAAATAAATAACAGTTATCCGCAAGAGTAGAACTCGCACAGGTATGGCAAATTATATTATTCGAAATAAACAAAGCCATTTATTATCAGCACGGAAAAAATATGCCAGGATGTAGTTGTGTTGAGAAATTAGCATGATAGCATGATCAGAGTTGGCCGTGCTCTGTGACGACGCGAGGACGGGGCGATGCTAAACTAGAACGCACAGATAAACCAGAACTCATGGGCTCCGCGGTATGGGATGTCTCGGTGACAACCGGAGCATTAGCCAATGTAAACATAAAAGAAGAAGACTCATTTGCTGTCTGACTGTCCGTAATATTCAATTCGATAAGAAATAAGTTTGTCTATATCTCTTTTCTCTGCCTATTCTGACGAGTATTCTTTAAAAAACAATTAAAATTATTTTCTAATGAGCTAAAATAATAAATCAGTCCGTCAATAATTGTTTGCTAAGGGACAGTCAATTATATTACATTAAAATGAATAAGTATAAATTTTTATAGAGCTTTTATTCAGATTCCTCTGAAAACTTCTATCTACGCCATCTAGCTCATTATGAAACGAAGTATAATATAATATAACATGACCGTTACCACACTTACATTTTACATATTATATAGCTAATACGAGTAGTATATTCCACTAGCGGAACTTCGGCTTCGCCGAGTTTTCCCTAGGGCTCCACCGATAGTGTTTTATGATAGATTATCCGTACATCTAATCCGTCTAGGCACATTTTAAATCCAAATTGCTAACGCCAACAGTCTTGTCAGATACCTAAGTTTTCCCTTCTCTCAGGGTCGGTATTCCCATCTCCGGATAAAATTTAGGATAACTATCGGTCAGATAAATGATAAAATATCGCATCGAAATAAAAACATAAATGAAGTAAATTATATTGAATGTCATTGTTTGATGCGATATTGTTCATTTATACGACAGATAAGTTATCCAGCACTTTATTCGAAGATGGAAATACCAGTCCTCAAACGAATTAATTTTATGCATAAAGCAGAAGCCAATCAACATGTCAGAAATTTTGACACATGTGTCTAATAGTCCTTAACCAGACCTCTTAGGATACCAAACACGACATATTTATAACATCGTTATACAAAAAACAAAACTCAACCGAGATGTCTAAATGTTGACACTTTTATATTATAGCCCTGCAGAAAAAATATCACTTGATCCCAATCACAACATGGTTCTGACAACTTTATGCGAAAAACAAAAGTCGATCGAGTTGATGCCTAAATTTTGAATGCTCTACGTTTAGCCGTACAGAAAACTTTTCATTTAATACCAAACAAGTTATATTTCTTACAAATTTGAACGAAAAACAAAAAATGTTTTTTCAAGGGCTGTTATGGAGAAATGTCAAAAATCTGACAGCTCGATCGGCTATTGTTTTTTTGCATACGTCAATAATATATGCAATTAAATAGAATTTTTCGACATGCCTACATATACAAAGTGGTTAGTAGGAACTGATGAAAACTTATAATGACATGAACAAATGCTGCGCGTTTTATGTTTAAATTTAAAGAGAAAAATAAATCAAACGAAAAAAAAATGTGATATTCTAATTTAGAGTAAAAGAATGTTAGACTGAAGAAAGTAAGCAGTTACATTACATCTAAACATATACCGAATTTGAATATACAGGGTGTAAATGAAATAAGTGCATTAAATTTAACCAGTAAAATAACTCGTCGAGAGCAACAATATTTCTTAATAACTTTTTCTCGAAATCGCATATTTTTTTAACATTTTTACCACCCCATAAATTGACGAGTCGTTCCAAATATTTTTGTAATAATTGAATGCAGTAGCAATACCTATGAAAAATTTTGTTTTAGTAATTGACAGTCCTGTCAGATGTTGCAATTAAATTTTAACATTACTAATAAACTAGTTTATAAAGTAAAATTCTGGCAAAATGCTTATGTTTATGATTAGCGGATACACAGACATTGTAATTACCTATGGCGAAGTTCTCAAGGTCAACGAAGTTACACGAAAATCATCCTCTTCGTAATATTCGTAAATTTATGTTGTACCACGTACAATATCTTCCAGATTATCACAGTTTGATGTGTCACAAATGACAATTTGGAATATTTTAAAAGAGCAACAGTTACTTCCATACCATGTGCAAAAATTTCATTGTTTCCAGCATTTCAATTTTGCGAATGAGTTGTATTGTTCACTGATAAGGCTGGATATATTAGAGAAAGTATCTTTAATAATGCACAATACACTTATCTGGTCACAAAAATCCCCATACTGTAAGAAGGAAACACAATTTTCAACAAAAAATATCATTAATTGTTTGAGCGGGAATAAATTGACGAGTCATTGGTCCTCATATAATCCCACCTCGTTTAAATGGACAAAAGTATGTACTTACATTTTTTGAATAACGTATTTAAACTATTATGATTTGCCGTGTTGATACACGAAGATTCATTTCATAACCTAAATAACTAGTATGCTCTTCCCGTCTTCCCACGTTCTTACTCTATTCACCTAAGTTCAGAAACCTGTGTTAATAGACAATTTTATAATTTAGTTATCGAAATTTTAAATTTCTTTATTTTAAAAATTGTACTATTACGAATTTATTAATAATAAATATGTTTTCCGTTGATCGTTTATTAATTACTGTATTTACAAGTATGCAACCACCACCCGACAATTTTTGTGCTGTGTACATGGAACTTTGATTCAGACAGCTGAGGGCAGCAGAGATCTTGCCAGTGGCGGGTAACGAAATTTTAACTCAAAAACAAGAAGATTTAGAAAAAAAAAATTATTAAGAAAAATTGTTGCTCTCGAAGAGTTACATTACTGGTTAAATTTAATGCACTTATTTAATTTACACCCTGTATATCAACATATACAAACAACAAAATTTCGCCAAAAATCGTTTAAGAATGAAGCTCTTTCTAGCATCAATCAGCGTGCTAGAATATGTGATTTTAATTCCGAAACAAAGAAAATTATTTTCCACTATCATTAGAAAATTATGAAATATAATGAATAGTTAGAACAAGATAACAATATCTATTCCTTTCCTTCTCGATTCGCTCTAGTTTAAAATCGTTTGACGCCCTCGTTGACCCCTGACCCGCGCAGCTCTGCATGAGAAAAGAGGTGACCAGCTCACAGCACACTATTCTTCTTTCCCTTCCCACTGTCACTCGCCGCCGCAACCGTCTTGATCTGGATCACCATCTCGGCATCTGTGGAAAACGATGCCAACTTGTTTATTCCTCTGCATTACGATTCATGGCCCACTTTCCTCGTTTCTACATCATGTGTGATTATTTCACGTTCCACAGCGGATTTTCACGATCGCAGTGGCCTGGGTGTTACGTCACGATATACAAACGAATCATTATTCAAAGAGTAATTTATAATGTGGACTGACAGCCACTCAAGAAGGAAATGGATTTTCAATTCATTGTTTTTTTTGCACTTTTATTTCCGTTCTAGGAGCCCAGGTTTCATAATAGTTCGGAAAACATACATTTTCAGCAAATTATAAAACCTACACAAAAGGTGAAATATTTCTAAAAATTATGTTGAAATATAAAAAACGCTCCTAAAAATAGTATTTAAAATATAGAACATTCTGTAGTTAAGAAAATATTAGATTATTAATAAATGGAGAGTGAGGAAAATTCTGAAGCAAAAAAATTATCTGATCAAACCTAATCTTGAAAACGAAAACAAAGCATTGAAAGATAACACAACCACGATTCTACCCGCAGATAATGGAAGTGTAATATTGGATACCAATTTATATGATCAGAAAATAGAAGAGCTTTTGAATCAAGGAAATTATAAGAAACTTGGAAAACATTCTACTACGTCTATAGAAAACAAAGTGTACCGTGCTCTTAGGAAATATAAATAATTATATTCCGTTTAGAACAAGAACATATCTTACTCCATATTTTAGCAAGCTTCCACACCTGTGCGGGGGGCTTCCAAAAATCCATAAGAAAGATTTCAGCATATCAGAAATCCGTCAGAAAATTCATAAATTACTTACAAACTATCACAATTTCTATTATCACTCAGCCACTTTAAGGAAAAAGAAAATCATATGTGAAGAATTCAAAACATTTTGTAGAACTTTTGAGCTAAATACAATTACAACCACAAAATCTTCTTGTCAGCTTTGATGTAAGTTTATTTACGAGAAATTTTTAGAAATCATCAAAACAAGGCTTGAAAAAGATATCTGCTTAAAAGACAGAACCGACTTGCCTCTTGAAGGTATTATGGAACTTTTGCATTACTGCCTACAGAACTCATATTTCCAAGAAAAAGATAAATATTTTGTACAAGAAGATGGTTTACTGATGGGTTCTTCTCAGTTATAGCCAATTTATACATGGATTTTTTTGAAGAATTAGTACTAGATTCAGCCAATATAAGACCTAAACTTTGGCTTAGATATGTCGATGATACTTTATATTATGTTCACAATGGAGAAAAATTTCATGAAATCCTTCCGTTTTTGATGTTTTAGCAGAGAAAACAAACCGTGGACTAAACGTCAGTCTACCCTACCGTAAACCAGCACTGTAACACGAGGGGGGTGGATCTGGATGACTGCTACTACTTCTTACTCCAACGATGATACATTTTACACTGACTTTGATGAACACTACGATACGACACTAAATTATGACATACGGGGAACTTACGGACATGGACACTCTTTAGGATTTACTAATAACTTTATTTACAATTAAACTAAACCTAACATGTTACATTTTGTAACCAGCGGGCGGCGTCTAACACGCGCCCCAAAACTAAAAGACACTACATGTCCAAAAACAAGACACGTCTGCCCGACGCGGCAAACTAATTTCGACTCTTACATCTTTACCCTATGACTATCTAATGTCAACTGTCTTTAAAAACAAAACGCTATCTTCAAGACATCTTATGCGGTGAAGTTAATTAGACGATGCTACGTACTCAAATTTTAGTTTGTAATCACCGAGTGGCGGCCTCAAAAAACCGCGGCCTCTCGGGAAATTCCCGATTATCCCGATTGGCCAATCCGACCCTGCTGCTGTCATGTGTTGAGTAATCTTAACCACTCTGAGAAAAGAAAGAAAATTTTAAACTAAATATCATGTATGTTGGTCTGTAAGTCAGCTGTCAATTCCATCTACTTCTGGTGTATAATTTCAACACCTCCAAATCGAGATTTCTTAGATAACCCGACAATTAAAAACAAATTAATGTCATACTGCAACTATTCAACAACATAACTACGTCACACTGCTACACTTCCGACCTCGAGGTATGCTGAGCTCTGATTGGCTTAGCAACGTGCACAACTTACACGCCCTGCATTGTGGGTGTGTACCGATCATACACGGTGTGCAAGGTCAGGTCCAGCTGCGATCATAGATCGTAGATCATTCGCATTCGTCATTGATGTTGAGAAACCTTCGGAAATATCGCCGACTGACCAAAGGATGCTGGTGTGACTCAAGGTTGCCGAGCTGGAAGTTAGTATTTATATCGCGGTTTACCTTCTCTAATTTATGGAGGAATATTGTCGGTTACGATACAGGAACTTGGTGGTAAATATATTTTGTTATATTTGTATTCTAAAATTTCAACGGAAAATTATTTGATATGTGGTGAAGTTATTTTTATATTACATATTGTCGAACAGAATCTTCTATAACTTTTATCTAAATGTCATGATCTTTCCTTTTACGTATGTCGTAAGATTAAATTATGCTACAAAATAAATAGGTATTAGACTTTTTCTTCCTGATTCAACAGCCGATTTTACTCTTAACTGAGGAGCTATAGGCTGTCTCAAGATAAATGCACATTCCATTACTTGTGAAGCAGCTGCATATTTTGTCGGGGATTTGACCAGGTTGGGATTAGAAAATTTTTAAAAGGATAATTATTTTCAAAGAAATATATTTTCGAAATATGATTATAATTTACCACTGATTAATATTAACTGTTTAACGCTATTTTCAAAGAAAATTCACTGAGGTTAGGATTAGGTAAATTTTAAAAGGATGATTATTTTCAAAGAAATATATTTTCCAAATATGATTATAGTTTATCACTGATTAATATTAACTGTTTAACGCTCTTTTCAAAGAAAGTTCACTAATGAGGTTAAGATTAGGTAAATTTTACATTTGACTAATGATGTATTTAGTATAGATGGCTACCCGTTTTTGTATAAGTAGCGTAAACACGTATTTTGTATTATTACTTCTTCAAGAGTTTAGTAGTAATAACAGCATAAAATTAGTGATAAAATGTGTGAGAACGAAGAATCTCAGACTTCAAGACGGCGAATTCATTTATCAGAAGACGCAAAGCAAATTATTTCAAAGAAAAACAATTTAGAGCTTAAAGTGCCATTTCCGATTTTCACCAAAATGTAATGGGCTCTTTCCATTACAAAAAAAGTTCGAAATACAAGGTTAAAAATTTTCAGAATAGTATTTGAGTTAGAGTGGAGGACCCACCCACACACAAAAACACACATACATAATCGTGAAAATGTTAAAATTGGTTTCTAGGGACCTGAAAACGTGGCCATTTACCAAAATCTCGATATGCGATTTTTAGCACGATCCCTATACCTCCCTTACCAAGGGAAGCGGGAGGTAAAAAGTAAGCTTATGTTTTCTATTCACATTGCGGTACTAATTATATTATTTTATGCTATTGTGACAATAATCCAAATCTCAGGGGATTCCTCGGACCTAGTTAATCATAGTAGCAAAACAATACCATAACATTAGAAGAAATTAAACGATGAAAGGTTTTTTTTTATAAAACCTCGAATAAAATTGAGCAAAACCAGAATCTTTGCTGTATGTTTTAAAAATTCTGGTTCGTTCAAAGCTCGACTTGTCCACAACCATATATACACAAAAACCTACATATTTGTTATTTTCTTTGTACAATGTACAGCTATAACAAATTTATGAAACACCACGGGTAGTAACCGGGTTCTAATATAACGAATTTCTATTATTTTTTATTTTTCTGCAAAAACTTAATATACTCGTATTATTATATCTAACTACCTGAAACAATACACAGTCACAGTGCAACACAAATAGATTATTATGTCAATCAAACAAAATAAACAACAATACCGCATGAGATTAATACAAATTCTATGTATAATCGAATTCATAAATCCATATTCAAATGAATGTCAACATAAACCATTATTTTATCTCCATATATTTTGATTCCGAAATTGAATGCAGGGATCACATGCACAAATGTCAGCTCAGAGAACAAGGCCTATGTTTGTGTTGGAACGTCACGGTATTCATTTCCGTCATATGCACCATGTCAGCGTCGAAATGAGGGGCATATATGCAAACAGAGGACGGTCGGCCTGCATAGCCACCCTCGATGTGCAAATATCTATTGGATGATGGCCGGTCCCGCATACATTAATTGGCTAGGTTAATTGAAGCTTGTTAAATAATTTAGAGAGTACTTTTCACGAGTATTGAGGATTTTCTGATTCGATGGAAAATGAAAACCATATTTTATGTACGACCCTAACCTCATAATAATTCGACTGGCTTACATTTTCATGTATTTCTAAAAAATTGTTTCGACTACTTTAAAATATAGACTTTATACTTACAAAAGCTGAATATTTTATTCAGGTTAGCTAATAACCAAAAGTTGTATAGCAAAGGCTGTGGTCCATCTGTCGGGTTTATAATACAGTCAACTCTCTCTAAATCGACCTCTTTGTAATTTGAATTTTTCTCTAAATCAAATAATAACAATAATAACAATTATTATTATAATAATATAAACTAGATAGTGAGAATAAATTGAAAATAATTTGACAGATTTATCGAAAATTTGTTGCCAGGCAATACTCACAAAAGGCCCGTAGGGCTCGAGTAGCTATTGCCAAATGGCAACAAGTTTGAGAAAGAAACTGTAGAATTATATTTAATTAGATTATTTTTTGATCCACAAATTTGTTTCAAACAACGGAATAGACTAGTTTAAAATATAGAACCACTTATCTGAGAAAAGGACTGCTAGGACCTCTTGCTAACATCAAGGATGTTCTAATAAAACACTTGATAGCTGACATACGTTTAACAAGTGAGGCAAGTGGTGGGGGTACGGCGCCATTTGCAGAAAAGGCAAAACGTCAAACGTTCGTTGGTCTATTATTGCATTATATGGTAGTTTTGTTGAATAAAGTGGTGTTTGTGTTGTGTTCTTAGTGAATAAATACTTTAAGTAGGATATTTCCATAATAAAAACACAATATGCCGTCTTCTTGTAGTGCTTTTGGGTGCACAAATAGACATCGCAAGGTTAATCCTCGACAATATTTCGAGAAGTATTATTATTCGTATATATGCATACATATTTATTCATACTATTGTTTTAAATATTTTACAGATTTCCTTTAAATAACAGTGGTATATTACGATTGTGGATAGATGCCAGAAAAAGAAAAGATTTCACGTTACAAAAGCATAAAAAATTTGAAGTGATCATTTTTTTGAAACTGATTATTTGAAAAGGCCTGGTACATATATAAGAAAATTAAAACCAGACTCAGCATCTTCTGTATTTCCAAATTTTCCACCACATATGAAAAAGCCATATATTTAATAAGCAAATATAATTTTTAAAATCATAGTCCTATTTTACTGTGAATTTGCTATATAGGTAGGTATGTAATAAATGTATATTATATTATTAAAATTATAACTATAATTTTTAAAATATTCGCAATAAATATAAAAAATCTGTTATTTCATTCCACTTATAATTTGTTTCTATATGTAATTTTAAATTTGGCGCGAATTTTGCCTTTTCTGCAAATGGCTACCTTCCAGTTGCTTGCCTTACAGGCTTACAGGTGACTACGTGCACAACATACAAGTTAGCAATCCAGTGTATATATTAATATCCTTGATTAACATCTTGAGTAATCTTCTCTTTACCGTCTTAATACGGTTTCACTTAATTTTTACCTCCCGCTACCCTTGGTAAGGGAGGTATAGGGATCGTGCTAAAAATCGCAAATCGAGATTTTGCTAAATGACCACGTTTTAAGGTCCCTAGAATCCAATTTTAACACTTTCACGATGATGTCTGTGTGTATGTGTGTTTGTATGTCTGTATGTATGTGTGTGTGTGGATCCTGTACTGGAAAGAGCCAATTAGATTTTGGTGTAAATCGGATAACCGGAATGGCACTTTACTAGAAGCTCAAAATAGTTTTTTTTCGAAAAATACCTTCAAATGATATTTTTTCGAGATTAATGTTATTATAAAAATTAAAGATTATTAAATTTTCTACAGATTTGCATTAATACTTTTTCTATATATTTTATGGATAAATTCATAAAATTATCTAACGAATTAATCCCGGAGCCTACGCTTTAAACAAGTAAATCTCCTTGGTTACACTGTTCATATCTTAAATGTATGTAACTAAGAGATAAATGTCACTGTCAAAGAACTAATCATTTCAAATTAATAACAGTAACGTTTTAAAAAGAAAATAGTATATAGAACCCTAGTTATATGGAATGGATCTTAATACAGTTTCCGCAATAACTAAATATGTAAGTATATATATTTAAATTAATAAAATAATTAATTTAGCGGGAGGTTTGGTGTTGGCCACATCAGAGTTTTACTACTGAATATTAGAACAATGTTCTCGAAATACGCTTTTATTTTCACTTAATTTTTATCTAAAAGATGAATGAGTTTACGAGGTTTAATATAATGATTATTAATTATAAATATGAAACAATACATCAAGTAATATTCATCTTTGTTTTCTGTCTGCAAATTATTAAAATATATGCACAATATATTATTATAGTTCGTGATAAATTTTCTTGAATGAAAACACGCTCATAATGCCCCAGCAGGTTTTCAATTAATTCCACATAAATCATCGTCATTACTCCTCTCTCCGAACAATAAATATCTCTTAACAAAACAACCATCAGAATCCCAAAGACGGAAGACATTTGATCAAAAAAGTAGAACATCGGACAAACAATCACAATCCTCCCACGCAGTCCACGTGCGCGAGCGTATCTCCAGCATCAAGTGAGCGAGGGCGCGAGTGTTTTGTTTGTGAGTGGAGCAGCAACAGTCAACTCGAGTCGTCTACATGTCGGATGTTTTAATGAAACAAATGAGAATTTAGGTTAGGTTAGCTGGTGATGGTATGTAGCGTGGTCCGTGGTGGTACTGGTACTCGACGTAACGTATCGAGGCTATGGAATCACCTCAATTAAAAGCGTCAGCTCGTGGCCACACAGAGACGGATTAAGGAAGAGATTTCGGCATATTTGTAAATCATCCAATGCGAATAATATTAGATAGTGAGAACATACCTGAAAAATATATCTAAATTTCCAATAGTACCGAAGAGACCTTAATGGTACTCTCTCTGCGATAGCTTTGAGAGCCCATGACTTGACGTCAGATATAAATCGACATTGCCAAAATTATCATTTAAGTTGCAAAGTTAGTTTAGAACATAGACAATCAATTTTTTGAAAAATTTTAAGTCCCCGATTAATTAGTTTGACAGCTTTGGTAGTTTTTAAGTTACTAGAAACTAATTTGACAGCTTTAACAGTTTATAAGTTTCTCAGAAATTTGTTAGAAGGCATTCCAAAAGAAGAATGTTTGGATCTTTTAAAAAGTTGAAAGAAAGATTATTGAAGTAGGTATGGTATGTCTGGCAAATGAAAGTTGATGTTTAAATTATTTTAAGATGTGGTTCCTTTTGAAACCCTACAGAAGAATAGAATTTTTCGAAATAGTCAACTATGAAATTTTTGCATGAACCCATTTAAATACTGGACTAGAAAAGCAAAGAAATACATTACTATCTTTGGCTGAAAATAGCTGGCCGACTAGGGTAACTTAATATCAAAACAGGGGTGCGTTTAAAATATTTTAAACATTTTTCGTTTATGTTGATTATAACAAAATATTTTGATCTTTAAACTATTTAGTTTGGCAATTGTATGTAATAGAATTATTTTTAATTTCCTCTAATAGTAATTCAGCAGACTCGAGGGTTGCTTACACATGAGACGAACTAGAATTTTCGATATTAATTTTTTTAAATACATCCCTGAATCCTGTTGCTATAGTCATTTTAAATGCCTCCTGGTATTGAGTACAATTCTAATCTTCTGTAACGGATTACATAAGGGTCAGTTTCCTTTCAATTCAAATATAGGGAAATGTTTTCAAAAGAAATCACATCTATTTTATAATCTAAACGTCAACTTTCATTCGCTAGTGATACTATATATTATTGTTAAAATAACTTTGAACATTTGTATTTAAAACAAAATTTTAATATTATACCTACTATGACCCATGTGTTTCATTTAAGTAATAAATAACGTTTTGTGCAACCGGACGCGAAGTGAGCATTTCGCGCAGCAATACAGGCCGCGACCGTTGTTATGATAACGGCCGCGAAATTAGGTAAACAATCACTGACACTTGAGAATTGCATGGTTTTGTTTATCAAATGTCAATCTCATAGCCACCTTGGAAGCTAACTTCCTATTTACAATGTTTAAAATTAATAAAATTTGTAATTACATATTTTTTACGGCTGCACAAAAAATATTGTGTACACCTTGTCCGCGAAATCCTTTAGCGCCCTCGAGATTGTCAATTTTTCTGTCGGTACGCTAAAGAGTGATTTCGCGGCCTTGAATAACTATTTTTGAACGATCGACGAACAAAATTTAAAAAATTGACATTAAAAAAATTTGGTTTTCATTTTTAAAGTAAGTTTATAAATAAAGCCTGTTGCCTTAGAAACCCAAAGGGTAAACTTTAAAAGAAACCCGATCTTGCAAAATAGTTATTTATTATACGAGTTTGGAATGTATCATATTAGTCACGAAAGAAAAAGTTTAGTCACGTAGCCCGCAGGGCGAGTGGCTTTTTTTTTTGTGGCTAATATACATGCCACACGAGTGTAATACGTTTTATTCAACACTTTTTAAAAATTTCTTAAACCATTTTTATGTTTTCATTCAACGTTTGACAGTGACAAGTCAATTGATGTAGTGTTTTAAATTACAAAGTAGCCATTGAATGGTTGTTATGGTTTTGTTATATTGTTATTGAAAAAAATTGCTGTAATAATTATTGTCTGTCATTAGGAATTATTTTAAATTAAAAGAAAAATACATTAAATTGGGTGAAAATGAGGACCTTCCTGTAAAACGTTTTCACTTAGAAGTACCTTTGAATTTAATTCAGAAGCAACCACTAACTCGTTTCTCGTTCTCTTTTCATCAGCCGTACATGATAGCTGTCCTTGTGTAAAGATAAGTATGTAACCTATTTTAGCATACCTGTTAATATTAATTTAAATAAATAAGTATCATAATGTTAAATTATTGCAATAATAAAATAATTTTGAAAAATTGCATATTATTTATATTAAAAAAACACAAAAATCAGCAATAATTCCTCCGTGACTTCTAAAATATTCTCTCACGGACTGACTATTGTTGTACATTAGTTATTTCAAATAACCATAGTAACAAGTATATTATAAGTCTGTGTTGGATCAAATATATTACCTCGTAACGTCGAAGAGTCGTAAATCTTTAGCAAATATTCGGAGGAAAATGTATAAGAATATATAATAAACGAAAAAGTTTCATCTGTTGTTATTGTTGAATAATTTTAAAACCTACAAATGACACATAAATCTCCTTGAATTTAAATACGTTAATTAAAATATTGGAAATACAATAACTATAATTACATATAATCCAAAATGTAAAAAGGTTCAGAACGTAAAGAAATCATCATTGTAAATTGGAAATTCACTTTTTATTTAGTTCGTGAAATTTGTTTAAATTTTTACTATATAACTTCTGTATACACTCAGTGTAACTTTAGCGATTATCGCTATAAAGTTCGGATGGACTATACAAATATTTACATTTAGGTATGAATATGGAAATTCTGAACATATTAAAGTTTATACTTCTTATTATTCAAGGTGTGACAAATAATTGATATTTAATATCAAATAGAAGGTATAATAAATGTTCCTGAACTGCAGATCAAGGCAAAAGGTAAAATGTCCCACAAAAAAGAACTAGAATGTCACTGAGAACTGAAAGTACTTCCGAATTTTACACAATATATTACAACATACCGTCCACACCACTTATTACACGTCGTGGTAATGAGAATCTCAGGAGAGCATGAGAAGAATTTAAATGAAAGAATAAAATCCGTACCTGCGCATGTCAGAATGTGCTGGATACAGCAGCAGTAGCACACGTTCTTGTACTACAAACCAGAAAAAATAAACCGAGATAAAAATATACTAGCAGGGCAGACGTACGACAGGTCACCCACAAACGCTGAAAATTTTACATTTACTGTTCCATTGTAAAATCGCATAAATTCGGAAGGAGTACTCTCCCAAAATATTTTGACCTCTATGATGAAGAGGAATTTATCGATATTTGGGGATTACGTTAGCATTATTAGGAAAAATAGCGTTTTCAATTTGTACAGGATGAGTCTGGGAAGATCCCCCCTCCCACTTATTTTTTTATTATAAGTAAAAAAATTGCTTATATAAAAGTTTTATTATTTTGATGGCAGATGTATAATTTTTTTTTAAGGTCAGGTTTATAAGATACAACTATCAACTTATTATTTTACTAAAATATAAACCGCCATTTTTATCTCTTTTCAAAGATGTGTTAGTCTTTATTAGTGTATTAGAAAAAATTCGAGAAAAATAGGAATGGGCTACCTGCGTGCCATTTTTTTATTTAATATTTTTGAAGAGACGATAAAAACTTGCTACCCATATATTTCTTTTGACAAAATTTTCATTAATTGGCCAGAAAAAAATTAATGATATTTTAATATTTAAATTACCGCCATGTATGACGTAAAATTACGCCGAACCAATGAATGGCCGTAAAGCTATAACATCGGTACGTCCAATAACAACGGCATGTGCGGGTAATTTAAACGACAGATTATCTGTTTGACGTTTGAATAATAGTTTGGAGGTTAATATTTTCGTTTGTCATTTTAATCTTGTACAAGTATAAATAAGCTAAGTAAAAATCCTTCAAAATCCTGCTTAAAAAATCGAAATACCTAATCAGAATCCACGCAAATTGTAAATAATAAGGAAGTGAGACAGTGACAGAAAAATGAACTAATGTCAAAATCAAATTAAAACTCCCACTCGCTCGCTATCTACAGGTCACATCCTTAAATACGCTTCCCTTTCTCCAGTACAAAATAATGACGTCAAAGAAAATCTTCTTTCTTAATTTATTAAACACATATAATTTTTTTAAAATAAAATTTATATTTTTACATACATTTTCAACTTTACTTTAGGTATTTAGTGATAGATATCAGACTTTCAGTACCACGCAAGTAGCCTATTGAGAAATAAATTTTATTTAAATATTAGGTGGCTATATATTAAAATAAATAAAATGTAACAAGTAATAAAAACAATTTAAAACAAAGATATTTTAGCGTGTTAAGTTGTAAAATTAAATGTCTACATCCGCCATCAAATAGTATATTTAAAATAATAAAACTTTTGTATAAGCCATTTTTTTCTATTACTTATAACTTATAATAAAGAAGTTAAAGGGGGGGGGCGTCTTACCAGACACCCTGTATACACACACATGCATAGAAATCGACTACTTCGCAGTTTTGAATCTAATTATTTTTTACCTTCCGTCACCTTTAGGTAAGGAAGGTATTGTCTAGTCAAAAAATTTGGTGGTGAGTTTTTGATGAATAAGCACGTTTTAGGGTCCCTAAAATATGATTTTACTATTTTTACGATGATGTCTGTATGTATGTGTGTGTGTGTGTGTGTGTCTGTGTGTGACAAAGTTTTCACTTGCGATAACTCTAATAATACACACTACTACATAATTCCAAAAATTATAATTTTTTCGTATTCTTTGGCTTCCTTCATTCATTTATTTCAATGTCACGAATATTAGAGTTTTTCATTTTGAGGGTACGTCAGTAGTGACGTCACATACGTCCTTACAATCAGCTGATTACCTTGATGCTATGTGTCCTTGTAAATATTTAAAGTGTTATTCCTACTCAGTTATATTGTTTTATAGCTCGGCACTATTACTACAATAACATGTACGAAAAGACCTTATGTTAACCGTAGATCGCTAATATTATTACAATATCATCTGCATAATTTAAAATGATTACTTCTGCCTACATTCATTTCCATTTTTCGGTAACCGGAAATAATTATTTCAAATAAAAACAGAAAGGTTACCAGATACATTAATAATAAATTTAAATTCATCTGTAACTTTTTACAAATTTATATTCGAATGTTAATGAATTATCTATAAATAAATGAGAAAAAGTCCGTTATTCGCATAAATAATTCAGGTTTTGTTCATCTTTGAAACCAGGCGAGTGCTACTGGAAACCTTGTTTTGCTTCTTATTAAGATTTATTTATTCATTAGCTTATATCCGTATTAAAATGTATTTCAATTTGTGTTTCTAGCATACATATTAAAAACTAAAAATTATAAATGAACGAAAAGAAGCTCTAGATTTTTACTAATTATGCAAAAGCTGTTAAGAATTTGTTACGTATTTTTAACATAATTAAGAAAACTTGATATTATGTCTGTAACTTTTTATTTTGTCAATATCGTTGTTCTTATATCTGCGGTAAAGCTCTAAAATTAGTTATTTTTTGTTAATTTTAAAGTCAATTTTTTCGAATACAAAATAAATATTTTAAAATTTTAAAGGCTACGTACCTAATTCTATTTTTTCTAAGAGCAAGGGTTTAAATTTTATATTACAAATAAATTGTGATAAGACGAGGGTAAGAGCAATAACAGATAAATAACTGTTTACAAACTTTTCTATATTATAGTTCAGGAATAATATTTCAACTTATCTCTATTAGTCAAAATTGTGTTTAGAAATAATTATCATTTTTCCTATCGAGGCTTTTTGTTTAGTCTGAATATCACCGGATCTTTGAGAGGTATGTGTTGATATTATGCATACGTGCGTGACTTTGAATGCCCTAGCCAATGCACCCCTAAGATAATCCTGTCCTGAAGACTGCGCTTTGTTTTAGATAGTCGGTATTAGTTTGTCACGTCGAGAACACTTCCTTACTCAAATAGTAAACATGTCAGAGTTTAAGTTTTGGCTCGCGTTCTGCGTATTTTGGCATCTTTAGGGTTTAGTTATGTTGGATTTAATTAGTAAAGAATATATTAATTAAGTTCTAATGTTTAGTGTAAAATGTAAATAAATCTTTAGTCCGTAAATATCAAGTATTTTCCATGTCCATAAAATCTAAGTTTACAACAAGTGTAAAGTGTAAGTGTTTGTGTGTTCTTCCTTTCCATCAGCACTGGTACGACACTATCCTGTACGTGTGTATTTGAATTTGGTGACCTTCAACAGGCTCGTTTTATGCGCCAGCATAGGTGTACGTAAGATGTCTGCCTAGGTATCTAGGAGGAAAGATTATTTATTTTGATATCAATGTTGGTACTGTGAAAATTTTGAAAACATATAAACATACAGAAAACCTAATTCAAATTTAAATGTCCAAAAAATATAAAAATATAATAATTGTTCTAAATTAATAAAACTCCTTAAAAATTACATATAAAATTTAGTGTTACCATAATAATATACTGAGGTGGTCGATAGAAATGTAAAATAAAATAAATATAATACTTTTCTGGGTCAGTCAGTAATCTAAAAATTGTTTTATGTTTATTATTATTATTATTTGGACAGCCTTTTACGCAGCAATATATTATACCACCCTGTATTATGTCTAGTAGTCTTGTTTGCTAGTCGTAATATTCTTGCGCTGAACCGCCCTGCACATAAACGCCGTCACTCTGTCACCGACATAGTTTGGCGTACCGGAGTACGCCGAATCTCCTTGCGTAACCCCTCCCTGGTCCAAGTCCACGCACACATAGCCATGAGCACAATGACGGAAATACATACAACAGTGTCGCTTCTGTTGACTTTAGTCATGTATATATTCTATGCCAGCAGTCAGTCAGAATAAAGTGTGTCATCATTGGAAAATAGTGAGCAGTATTAACATCTTCATCCGCACCCCCCTCGTTTTACAGAATAACAAATACAGTCATTATTAGTAAAAACCTGAGATGTGTTTTGTGTGCTTTTAACGCTAAAGTATAATCAAATTTACAGACATAAATCAAGTTTTTTTTTGTAACATGATAAAAATAAGTTACAAATTAGTAACATATTTTGCATTAATAGCAAAAATTTAGAGCCTCTATTCGTTCATTTGGAAAAACGTTGACCGAGGCGCAGACGATCCCCTTGACAAATGTATCAAGAATACTATCTGAACATTAAAAATGTTGATTAATGTTTCGGATATATATAAACCATTTATACTACCGTTGCAAAAGCTTGAAGAAAAGACATTCGTTGGTCCGCGTTTAGTCCTTGATGAAAACAAAGACAGTAGCCAGCAAAACGCATTTACATTCAGCATTCAGCACATTCTACAACAATCAGTCAGTATTTACTTTCATGGCGACCTGTGAAACAACTCATTAAAAATCAATCTACCAACGGGCAACAATAGATTAACAGTTCTGCACCGATTTATTACATTACAATCACAGTGACTGAGAAAATTGAGGAAAGAACTGCGTGGAGGCAATGGTAGGTGACCTTATTCAAATATAATTTCTGTTTTCAGTCACATTGTAAGAACGAACACTCGTTCGTGGCATTCAGCGTGTTGGAAATGGAGAGAACCATTTTTAAATATCACCTGCTTGTCTTCAACGCTTTAAAGCGACTGCCTTTCGAATACTACTCTGGAAGTTGTGAATAACTGCATGTTTCTGATGTCTACGAGAAATTTATCGACTTTCATTGCTAATCGAGTTTGATACAGCATTAATATTTTGTAGAATTAAATATTATTTACTGGATGATGAGAAATAGAAAAATAAACATTGATGCACATGCACATAATAATAAGACATTTTTATAGGACGTTTTTGTAGAAACGCTCAAACTTTAAAATGTAATAACTTGTGATTAAGATGCTTTTTACGAAAAACCACATGTACCAAACTGATATACAAGGACTAAATAGCGTATATTTTGAGGATTGGAAAATTTCAAAAAGGAAAAAGCAAATTTCAGGCCAAATTAAGAGTTAATTAAATTCTTTACATTTTATTTAAATTCCTTCAGCAATTCTACACAATACAATTGATGTATAGATTTTTCTGCCCTGGACTGTACCCGAAATTTGCGTGCAAGATGTTTCCTAATAGGGAATTCCACCATTTTTAAAATATAATTTCATCTGAACGTATAAGTAAAACTAAGATTGTCGGTGAAAATCCGGTGAACATATTCCTTTTAATAAGCGAGTTATAGCCCTCCGAAATTTGAAAATATAGATGTGACGTCACGAATATAAGTTTTTATATCAAATTATTTTCTTCGTGGACCTAAATGTTCTTGAAATATATGCTATTTCTAAATTATATTTATAAAAAATAAATTAATATTATTATACTGTACAAGTCTACATGATTTATAATTGGAAAATGTATTTAAATTATTAAGTTTAATGTAAAATATTTATATTCAAATAAAAACTGTTTGAGAATTGCACTACTGGACTGATAGCCACGCCTCCGCTATTTGAATTTCTCTACTTCCATTGGTAGTAAGCTCCGCCCCTAACTGGGTATTCGTTATATATTTATAGGCCGTCTTTGAGTCGCCATTCAAAATAATATATATGAGTGACGAGCTGCTATTACAAAAATCCCCTTACTTCCGAAGGTTTTCAATCATGTCGTTTTATTTCTTTATTAATATTTATTATTAAGCATATACTTTCAATATTTTTTCCTAATTTCGTATAATCTTTCAATAAAACACAAAATAGTACATACAACAATAATATTGACATTATCACACAACCTGACGACTAATGGGAGTCTGTATCGATGATGTTAGGGCCCGTGATAAACGTCATGAGCTGTTGTGCAGAAAGCAAAACTCTTTCAATCTCTTTCTCTCTCTTATTGCCTGACCTTTCACTAGCTGTCTCTCTTCTTGTTCTGCGCATTTCATAGCTCATGACATTCGGCACCACCTCTACCAAAGAATCTTTCCGCAAGTTATTTCCGGCTATTTTCCGAATTATTCTGTTGTCGATTTTGAGAGCAAACTTACGTGTATGTGCACTTTATGAATTTTTGTACGACGTGTAAAACTGCATGTAAAGAACAAATGTATTTTTTGTAAGTACGTGCGGTGTAATATCTTACCTGTAAGTGTGATGTCAATATTATTGTTGTATGTACTATTTTGTGTTTTATTGAAAGATTATACGAGTAGACCCAGAAGGAGGTGCAAGTTATTGTTAACACTTAATCCATACTACATTCGAGAAATTTCCCACATTTTCAAATAACATTAATTCGCCCGCCGGTATTACCGCAAATTTTCCAGAATTACATGTTGACATTGTTGTCGCAAATCCTTGGTAATAAACTGTAAAATGTTTATCTGCCTTGGGGTCACGTTAAAGGCACCTTCCTTAGGTCGTCCCGACCGTTCTCTGATCCGAACTCCTCAGACCGCGATATTCGCGCAGTGCGCTTGGTCTTGCGGCATGACGACCTTGAGACTGGCTCGAAGATTAGCGGTATCAAGGTCGTCTGACCCGCGACTGCGACGACGCGGTCGGTGACAGTGACAACCAATCACTAGCGACGTTTCTTTGTTTATCGACGCCCAATATTTCAGTTCTTGGGAAGTATTTTCGGGAACGATCAATCATTTTTCAGACTAGAGACGTCACAATGGCGTTAGTCATTGTTTATTTTTATTGTTTTATGTATATAGGGATATTATTGATATTTGTTTGCAGAATCAGCAAACCCGCATGATGCTATTTCATAATGGCTGTGAATATACCAGGCAGTATTATAAATGAAAGTGGCAGTATTTTCACATTTCACATGATAGTTTATAAATGAAACTAAAAAAATCTGATGTGGCCAGCACATTACCTTCCGTCAGTTCTATGTATTTTGTATAAATGTCACACAGAAAGTTCCTTGCAAAAGATTCTATTTCTTGTATATTTTACCTTAAGGCAGTTGTATGTATTTTATACAAATTCCATACGGAAGTTTCTAAAATTATAACACATACATGCTGTCAACTGCATTTGACACTGACACCTTTCAATCAGATATTTCTTAATATAGCAGCTGTTTCCAGAATTATAGCATAGCTGGCTAATATATGATATTTAATTTCTTTATAATTTTTTAACTCTATATCCATTTAATATGAAGTATAAAATGCATTCAAATCGTATAGAGAATAAAATATTCTTTAATATTTATAATAACATTAAATGTGAAAAAATGATATTTAACATGGTTTTTTCGAGAAAAACTGTTAAAATCTTCAAATGAGGGTACTTCCGGTTGACCAATTATAACCAAAATCTAATCATCTCTTCACATGGATGTAATGAAGAGGAATACGAAAGAATTATAATTCTTGGAATTGTAGTATTAGAGTTATCGCATTAGAAAATTTTGTCACACACAGACACACACACACACACACACACACACACACACACACACACACACACACACATCCACACACATCCACACACACACACACACACACACACACACACACACACACACACACACACACACACACACACACACACATCCACACACACATCCACACACACACACATCCACACACACACACACATCCACACACACACATACACACACACACACACACACACACACACACACGCACGAACGCGCGCGCACGCACGCGCACACACACACACACACACACACACACACACACACACACACACACATCATCGTAAAAATAGTAAAATCGTATTCTAGAGACCCTAAAACGTGCTTATTCATCAAAAACTCACCACCGAATTTTTTGACCTAAAGGTGACGGAAGGTAAAAATGATGTAGTAATTCTCTTCGAAAATTGGAAAATATAAGTCTTAATGGAATTTCCATATTTATTAAAACAGTTATATATTTTCTTGAATAAACTTACTAAGTTTTTTTAAATTTTTTCATGATATTTACAATTCCAATATAATTGTTTTAATATATAATAATTATAATCTTTCGCTTTCAATACCCTTCATATATTTTTTTCTGTCGATCTGTAGGTTATATTACTTCAATCTTATATTATGACATTACAGGAAATTGAAAAGACAAAGTCCATAAAGTGACGTCAGTTTTACGTATCCGTAAACTATTTCAATGAAATATCTAAAATAGCAAATGTAATGAACAAGGTTTTAAACAACATAATTTTCTATTTATGAGTATTTAAAGAGAAAAAGAACAACTGGTTATAAAACAAGTAGAGCATATGTACAGTACCGTTAGAATTTAAATTACAAATTTTCAATACTTTTTTAAAGGTAAAATATTATGAAAACTCATGCCAAAATATTTGACATAAATGGAAACATGGTAAAAGTGTTAATTAATATTAGTTTGAAGCGTTTATGAATTATAAACTGATTTAATTATAAAATAATCAGTCAGCATATAACCGTGAGCATAATGAATTTAATGTTTATTGATATAATTATTATTTGAAAATGAATAATTGATATGATAGCGATGCGTAAAGCCCATATTTCACGGTCGTAGATGTATTAATAGGCAAAATTAACAAATTAATATAAAATGATTCATAAACCACTATGCAGTAAAAAACTATACGTTTTCTATAAATAATTATGTGTTTACTTAACAAAACTTAATTTTTCATCTACACCTGTTAATTTACATATTCGTATTTTTTAAATATTTTTTTTGTGTCATCATCTATATTCGTAGTTCTACAAAGTCTTCTTATATTATTTTGTTTTCAAAAAGTGGAGTTCGCTAATATTAAATTGAATCTGTGTTTATATCAATATTTATAATAATAAGTATAAAAAAAAAATAATAATAATAAAATATCTTTTGTGGTTAATATGTAGAAATACTCGTATGCATGGATAATAAAATGTACCTAGTCAAAGTTTTGATGTTACATCCTACGTCATTCGGCATATCTTTCATTTCCATAATATGGGTTACTTTCGTTATTTCCAGCTTTCAATTATTTGAAAATGGATTCTGGATTTCAAAAACGCAGCAATATTAGAAGGTTTGAAAGTACAAAGAACTTGGAATAAAGTAGATGTGTGACGTAGATGTGCGTCTAAGTATAGCGATGACGCAATCGCGCTAGCAGCCGGGCTATGAGCAAACAAACCGCGACGTGTTTATTTACTTCCATGCGATCGAACATTCTAGAGCTCTCTGGAAGATAATGGCAGCTGTATAAAAGGGACGCAGCTATGCTCGGGAGTTAGTTAGTTACATAGGGAGAGCCTTAGGGACATTCACATGGAGTGTTAGAGAGTAAAGTGTTAGTTTGAGAAGCACAACAGTATCGTAGTGAGCGTATGCAGTAAAGTGTCGAGTGGTGTAAGTACTCTGGAAGTTACTGGTATACTGGGATTGACGAGTATTGTGAAGCTAGGTATACAAGAACAGTAATAGCGAGTTGGAGTGGATACTCGGCATTGGTGTTGAAGAATTGTGGTATATGGGCAGTCGGTGGTACAGAAGCTGTGGAAGTTAGTTACAGTTAGTGAGGTGAAACTTGGGACTTCTGTCCGAGCAGTTGAATATACAGACTCAGTTGAGTCAGTTGAGTATATATACTTCCGGTCAACCAATTAAAACCAAAATTTAATCAGCTCTTCATATGGATGTAAAGAAAAGGAATACGCAAAAAATATAATTTTTGGAAAGGTGGTATTGGAGTTATGCGATCCGAAAGAATCGTCACACACACATACGTACATCCATCCATACACCCATCCATACACCCATCCATACACCAATCCATACATCCATCCATATATCCATCCATACATCCATCCATTCATCATCGTAAAAATAGTAAAATCGTGTTCTAGAAACGTGCTTATTCATTATAAACTCATAATATCGGGGTCTTATCCAATCAGAAAACAAGATCAAACTGCTCCTAACTTCACACCACTGCAATCTTAAACCAGATACAGTATGTATAGTTCAGAATTTCCAGTAAGGGAAATTTATTACAGAACAGTTAGGTTGGTAACAGTGATTTGTGTTTTTATTCTGTCTGTTGCCAAGATATTTTGTGTATTTAGTAATGTCATAACAATCACAAATAACAAAATGTCTCCAAAAATCGTATATGAATGAAGCTCCTCTCGAATAAGCGTCGTATAATAATTCATTCTAATTCCGAAACAGAGAAAATTGATTTAAAAAAGGCTTTTTAAAACGTGTTTATGGGATCAGTAGGTTCCATTGTATGTTAAATTTGTACGAACGTTCGGAGGTTTATATTGAAACTAAAATTAGAGTGTTAGAAACGTCAATGTTAATGTAATCACAAACCAAGGTTGCCGACGATTTAATACAAGAGTCCTTGCTTGGAATTATGTAAAAATGGCATGATCAACAGAATTCGCGAACTTGACACGTGCAAGTTTTTTCTCCCATTATTATTTTATTTATAAACGATGAATTAGAGCCTACATCACATGCGAAAATAATGTAATAGCTACTATACTGTTGCCGGCAAATTGAAGTTTGATGATTGCTAATGAATTTTACATTTTCGATTAGCGATGTCATTGCTCATTTGCTATTCCACAGGCCTCTTGGATGATTGCAAATTGCTTTCCCGAGGTCAATTATACTTTGGAAGCATCGTTAAGGAATTTTAATGTTTGGCACTTTGTTCTCAAATTGTTGTTCCTGTTTTTTATTTGCCAAAAATGCAAGTGTTACTAAGTGAACTGAAGCCAAATTGTTGCCAGATATTAAGGATATAAAATAGGCACTTGACTCATATCAAACTATGTAAGATTTTTTTAATTTTTTATGCCAGAAACATTGACATTTTGACTTCAATAAAAATTATGATATGGCAAAATTATGATGTAACAGAACCGGAATCATCTAAATTCGCAATTGATAACATCATCGTATAGCAACAGAAAAACGTTGATTATTTGGGTAATTATAAACAATATTACAATGCATTTTATCAGCATAATGAATACCAACTAAAAGACGTCATAAGGACTTCAATATGTCAGCGGCAAACAGTGAAATCCATCAATCCCGGTAATGTCCAGTTTAGAGATTCTGTCGAGACAAGAAATTTCCCGATTCTCGTCTCATCTCGTACACGAAATTTCTCGTTTCGACGAGTCGAGACAGAATTATAAAATTAAAAAAATGATGTTCGACTGTGTTGGGGATGGAATTAATAAAGTTTCGGACTAGCAGTCAATATTACAAATTTATTCACGCCGACGTTTCGACTATACAATAGTCTTCTTCAGGGCGCTACAATATATATACAGAGTGAAATAGTACATGAGAACACAAATCAATTACAAAATTCTAGATTACAAAAAACTATAACATGAAACCATTCTGTAAGTTTCATGTTATAGTTTTTTGTAATTGATTTGTGTTCTCATGTACTATTTCACTCTGTATATATATTGTAGAGCCCTGAAGAAGACTATTGTATAGTCGAAACGTCGGCGTGAATAAATTTGTAATATTGACTGCTAGTCCGAAACTTTATTAATTCCAGAATTATAAAAAATATGTCTCGAAACGAGATATATTTGTCGAGATCTCGATTCTCGAAAACAGTTTCGAGATTTCTCGGTTGTTATTTCCTCATTAATTATATTGGGAATCGTGTGAAATTTATCATATTTTCAGTGATACCTGTATGTATTTATCTTTGTATATTTCATGGTTAAAATCTTAATATTTACACGGTTGAAAGTTTGTTAATTTAAAATTTGAATTAGTATAGAACTGGACCAGTAATAATTTTACAAAATGGACATAGTACGCTAATCTACTATCGGAAAAATAATTATAATCAGTCTGGATTGAAACAATAATTTGATTAAAAAAATTTTAAACTTAAAAAACATTTCTACATAATTATAGTAATTACGAATATTTACATTTTCTTTTAGTATTAGCTTCTATTAATAATTAAGGATTGAAATTTAATATGTTGATGCACAATGCAGTGTGTAAGTAGAATATTATTATATTTTTATTTTAAATTGATAGTTTAATTTTAATTTTTTAATCTATTATTTATTCTTTAAGGGCGTCAACGCCGTGTGCGCTGTAAAGAAAATATTAAGCATTTCTTAAAACGCGCTAAAATCTGTGTTATTTTTGATATTATGTGGTCATATTTCCTATATTAATTAATTTAGATAAAATAAACAATATAAATATTAAATATTTCATATTAAATTTGTGGCGAGAAATTTCGATTAGTTGGTATATATAGGGATTGCCGGCAAACTGTGATAGTGCAACAGGACTAATTTTTGTCCAACATTAAATTCCAGCCCCTCCTTCCGGCGGATCACCAATGTAGCGTTTTATCAAATTGTTTCAACAAAAACGTCAAATTTATGCTTATATCTATTTCGGGTGACATATTTACCATTTTTGAATAATTGTTTTCAAGTTATTATTTTAACCTACAAACCTCATTATTTGATAATTGGCAATATTGCCTGATAATATTTACATTAAATTTAAGGAATCGTTTTGGTATTATTTGTTGACTTCATTTTGGTGACAGATCCATTATTTGAGTACAAATCTTATTAATTATGAAATTCAACACCGATTTAATTAGTGATTGTTAAAATCATACCCTAAATAATAAAGACCTGTTAGTGTTATTGCACTTTTAAATTGTTTTAAAAGCAATATAAATATTTTATTTCGTAAACGAAAACGAAATCTGTAATAAAACCCGAAAGAATGCATTTGAATTTTTGCTTATACGTAGTAATATATACAGGTGCCCATTTTAAAAGTTCTCGCCTGAAAATTCATGAATAGGCATATTTCATTGCTCAAAAGAGGATTTTGAGATGTATTGCGGGCGTCAGTCAAAGTACATCCTGTAGAGATATCTTCAAAAAGTTTCATATCCTCACTTTAACTTGCGTTTATATTTGGGAAATATGTCTTTTTATCTTTAAGAATAAAACTTCATATATTATGACCTCAGATGTACACGAGCATAATACTAGAAATAATAATAATTATTATGTACCAAAATCTAGATTAAACATAGTTAAAAATTCTCCTAATAGAATTGGTCTACAAATATTTAATAATTTATCTGTCTCTTTAAAACAGGAAATAAATATTAAAAAATTTAAAAAAGATTTAAAGATATTCCTACTGCAACACAACTATTATGACTTAAATGAATTTTTTAATTGATACTACTTTATTATCTACATTGCTTCTCTATTATTTATTGTAAATTGTGTGTACCTTGACGTTTTCTATACATGTTGTACTATGTCTAAAGAAAATAAACTATTATTATTATTATTATTATTATTATTATTATTATTATTATTATTATTATTATTATTATTATTATTATTATTATTATTATAACATGGGCACCTGTATATAATCGCCCCCTCCCCCTCCTAGACCAAAATCCTGGGATTAAATTTAAACCATGCCTACCTAAATAAAGCAGGTCAACAAAACATGTCTTGCATGGAAACGGATATTATATATCAATAAATTTAAGATTTCTTGATGCAGTATTTAATTCTGAACATTTTTTATATTTACACTTTCGTTCTAAAATTAATAGATTACCATTTACAAACATATGAAAATTTTACTATCGTATTTCCTATGGACCCAAAAAAACTATATTTTTATATTATATTATCATAGTAGAATTTTCGTTTTGTTAACTTTGTAGGTATCTAAAATAATTTGAAAAACAATTGATTTTTCGACAAAAAAATGTATTATTCTATAAAATTTGATTTAAAACAATATTTTAAAAAATCTGTTGATTTAAATCGTGATTTAAATCAAATGATATAAATCATGTCAACAAATAAAATAAAATAAATATATCATCACGGCATATTACCCATTGCTGGGTGTGCCAATCTGCTTTGTTCGCAGATATCGGTAATGATTATATATTATCTAGGTATTCAATATTGCTTACAATTTTTTACAACATCCCTGATCTTCCACATATCCTGCGGCAACGAAAGTCTTAAAACGCCGAACATTGCAAAGGAATTATCGACTTCGGATCAGCCTAATTCATCTATACAGATTTTCTGTATTTTAATTAATGTTATTTTATTACTAATTCGCACTACTATTTGAAATCAATACTATGTAAAACGATACTGATACAAATTTGCATGGAATAAAAAATTGAATGTTCTTTCTCACATTATTCGATTATATTCCAAACAAAGCAAATCCTTTATACAATATTGATTTACAAAAGAAAAAAGCACATTGCAACACAATTTTCTCTTATTTGATCTACATTAGCATGAACCTTTTGTACTAATGATCCATTTATATTAAATCTTCCAATAAAAAATATACAGTTACGCCAAAAATAAACAAAAATGACTTGCTACTTTATTGAAAGCAGATCATTTGAAAAAGCAACGGATACAAATCAGCTTCTTGAGTGACCGCTTATTCTTCGCGCGAGTGTGACAAAGACAGCAACACTACCAAGAGAAACAAGTGCTGGCGTGTGCATTGGAGTCAAGGTCAGTTGATAAGACGCGTTAACGGGGTGTCAAGGACAATCTGAGAGGTGGCCGTGTCGCTTGTGTCGATGGCAGATATGAGTACGCATGCGCATGCATTAAATCTATTGTTTTCTGTTGCTTGTTCGCTGTTTCCATGGATATCGTGATTTTTTTGTACAATATTTACATCTGATGGGTTCGTTTACTTCTCATGAACAATAGATCACTTTTTTCGATTATTTTCATAATGAAAAGTATTTCAAACTATAATTATTTACATAAGAGTCAGGAAAATGGTACATTAGTGACGAGGAGGCTTATTGAAATACGAGGTATTTTGTGCCAAGTATTTTATGGCTCCAAGTCAAGTACCTCCAATATTTTTTTGACAAACCTTTGATTATAATAAAATTAATTTTAAATTTAATAATTAATTCTGATATTTATAAGTATTTAGTAGTGCGTTTCTTTCGTTTATAAGGTGACAGAAAAAAATAGTTAATAAACGAAAACCAATACGACCAATGCGACGAGGTTCCTTTGGACATTCCGGGATTAATATATCCAACTATAAATATTGATATTCAATAAAATTTTAAAGAAAACATTTAAATGTTTTCGTGCCTAGTAAAGGAAATGCAATTTTCGTGTCGCATTTTTTTTTCGCGAAAATAGTACTTTCGTTCCGGTTTCAGATAAAAAATCTGGTGTGGCCAACACAATACCTCCCGCCATTTACAACCCGAGTCACAAAAAAGATTAAGTTAATTATTTTTGGATTAGCGAATTTTACTGTAATTTTGACAGTTTATTTCTTAAAATATAGTCTAATCTAAGTAACTACCTTTTTTTAAACCCCTCAACAGGATTAAATCCCAGTTACAGAAGGGGTTCACATTCACACACATCCATGCCTTAGTGGGATTCGAACCCAGAGCCCCCAGGGCACTCATAACATGAGGCGTTGCTCTAACCATTGAGCCACCGGAGCTATAATAAAATAAAGAATTTTAAATACTGGGATAGAATAGAATTCACTAATCCAAAAATGAGGATTAGCTTAAACATTTTTGTGAATCGTTAATTTTTATTAATCTAAATACATACCTACATATTTACTTATGCTGGAAACTGTATTGAATTCCTTTTCTATTGTTCTATTTACTTTTTTCTTTTTAAACGTTACTAGTATTATTTTGAAATGATTAGTTCTTTGATAGTGACATTTATCTGTCAGTTACATACATTTGAATAACTGCGTTTTGTCTGTTTAAAGCGTAAGTTCTGGGATTTAAATTATAGATAATTTTATAAATTTATCCATAAAATATATAGAAAAAGTATTAATGCAAATCTATAGAACATTTAAAGATTTTTTCAAAGAAAAACTATTTTGGCCTTCTAGTAAAGTGCCATTTCCGGTTATCCGATTTTCACTAAAATCTAATGGGCTCTTTCCATTACAGAAATACAGAAAAAGTTGAAATACAAGATTTCAAAATTTTCTGAATGATAGTATTTGAGTTAGAGTGGAGGATCAACACATACACACATATACACAGACATCATCGTGAAAATGTTGAAATTGGATTCTAGGGACCTTAAAACGTGGTCATTTACCAAAATCTCGATATGCGATTTTTAGCACGATCCCTATACCTCTCTAACCAAGGGTAGCGGGAGGTAAAAATACTTGTCTGTGTCCTTTTTACAAAAAATCTGCCTGAATTCAACAAACCATATTATTAAAATAATTCCTCTAAGTATTCCGAGAAATTCTTCATCAAATATTTGGAGTCAAGGCCACGAGTAAAGTGCAAAATCATCGAACAACTAGCTCTGAACATCAATCATCACTCGTACCAACATAATAAGTAAAAAAGGCGTGTTCTTATAAAGCGAATCGAGTGAGCCATGAAACACCTGCCAAACGATGCGGCAGTGTATATAAATAAATAAAAACAGTCTTTGCGTATGTGTTTGTGCGATCAGCACTATCTTGACCTTGAACAGTGTTACACTAGCTTTTATTTTTGTTGGTGTAAAAGTGTACTTCTTGGCACTGACGTCCGTCAGAAGATCCGGAATTAAAATTTTAGGTAGGAGTGATATTAAATGTGTTATTCTTACGAAATATACATACATTAATCTTCTTAAATTACATGAAATGTCTTAAAAATCAAATACGTACCTATTTGTATTTTTAGATAAAAAGTTCAAATTTTCAATTTTTCCAATTTTTATAATTTTCTATACTTTACCATGCGCTGATTTCAAATACTCAAACCTCAAATCGATATTTTCTTATGTTCTCGAGATATTTGCATTTCAAATTTTTCCCAAGTATGCCCATTTTTTTGCTACAACTAAAGTTGGGTTTAGATACGCCCTTGGCAGCACGTCATTCGATTCTACGTGCCAAATTAGATAAGTATACCAATTTTCAGAGGTTTTGAACATCAGACACACTTTGTGCAGTGTATTAAAAAAACTAGAAGTAGGCATATAACAGAGAAAGGTATGTTTTAATTTGATAGAATTTAATTAAATATCAATTGTACAAAATGCCATCTAAAGAAATCAAAACTTTTCGTCTTGAATCTAATTTTAGAAATAGAAATAAATTAGAAAACGGCAAATGGCTATATTATTTTGTCACAATGAATTTCAGAAAAATTACATTTCATGATCAATTTTCACCACTTGATTTTTGAATTGAATAAAGATCAGACATACGTTTCTCTGTTCATAGTCTCCTCCGAGTTAGGTTTTGTTTTTACACACTGTAGAACAAAATATAGAAATGGAACCATTGCTTCAAATATACTGAAAATTGGTATCCATATGTAATTCTGTGCGTAAAACAGAATGGTGAATGGCTGTATTTCTAACCATTTATCGTTGGAAAACTAGATTTTTTATTTTATAAATCTTTAAAGTTAAATATCTCTAGAAAAAAAGCGCATCGAATATTAAAATTTTGATAATTTTACCCAAAATGGGTATGTTTAAATTTTTGAGTGATAACTCAAAAATGAGTAAAGGTACATACGAGTACTTTGCGATATCAGAATTCGAGTCCAGGGACATATTTCAATAATCATACAAATTTCCGAAAAATTTAAATAATTAAATCTGTTTTAAAAACGAAAACATGAAAATGTTAATTATAATAATTTTACCTTCCGTCACATTCAGGTAAGGAAGGTATTGTCTTTGGTCAAAAAATTCGGTGGTGAGTTTTTGATGAGTAAGCAGTTTTTAGGGTCCCTAGAATACGATTTTACTATTTTTTCGACGATATATATATATATATATATATATATATATATATATATATATGCGTGTGTGTGTGTGCGTGTGCGATAACTCTGGCACTACAATTCCAAAAATTATAGTTCTTTCATATTCTTCTTCGTTACATCCATATGAAGAGCTGATTAGATTTTAGTTATAATTGGTCAACAGGAAGTACACTCATTTGAAGATTTTAACAGTTTTTCTTGAAAAAACGATGTTAAAATCATTTTTTCACATTTAATCTTATTATAAATATTAAAGAATATTTTATTCTCTATACGATTTGAATGGAATTTATACTTCATATTAAATGGATATAGAGTTAAAAAAATATCATATATTAGCCAGCTGCTATATTAAGAAAATACTGATTGAAAGGTGTCAGTGTCAAGTGCAATTGACAGTATGTATTATATTTGTACTGGAAATATAGGATGTTTTGTTAGAAACTTTCTGTATGGAATTTGTATAAAATACATACAACTGCCTTAAGGTAATATACAAGAAATAGAATCTTTTGCAAGGGATTTTTTGTATGACATTTATACAAAATACATAGAACTGACGGAATGTGCTGTGCTGGCCACATCAGATTTTTTACAGCTTTTTTTGTACGAATACCATCTGCGTTCCATACTATATTCTATTGTTTTCTATATTAACATGGTGATATGATTAGTGCAACATATTTACAGAAAATTATCTAGGCAGAAATGATTATAAATAATTATACTGCTTGTGATTCATTCAAACATATGCATTGACGCGACAAATATATACGATGACACGTTGATTTACGATTATTCTGTACTAATAAACACACATACAATTTGAATATTAATATAAGCAAATAAGGGTGAATTTCATTGCAATTTCATACATATTTATTTCACCTTTACGAAATAAAATTCCTTGCAGAAAGTACAAATTACATTCCATTGAATACTTGTACTCAATACGTACACTCTCTAATTACTTTTGTACTCATTCACTAGAAAGGTTATTCTGGTATTGTTCCATAACACGCTAATTATAGAGACAGAGCTATGAACATGAACATTATCAAAGATTTGAAAAACACACCAATAATAGTGTTATAATTTCGATTTTTTCAATAATGTTTTCTGAAGCACAGGTCTCAACGGAAATGTTGTCTCTAAGCTAATATGTGCTGCGCGTCCCTCTTCATCACCTCATAATTTTGTTCGTACTTTATTTCCGTTCACATTTTTTTCGCCCTCTCCCCCTTCTTCTTCTTTTAATATAAACGCTATTTTTGTTTGAAATAATGTTTGGAACGATAGTTTTCATTCCCATAAGAACTTATTTAAAACAAAAATAGCATTTATGTTAAAGGAACAGTAAAATTAATTTACTAACACAGAGCAGGTAGATAGGTAGAGAAATTATTCAATGTATGAACAGAGCGGCACAAATAATTGCCCAGTGGTATCCATTATTATAAAGCAAACAGTGAGCGATATTCCGCGGAGTCTTTTGCGCAACCCACATGAGTTCCTATGTTGAGCGACCTGTACCTAGTGATGGCCGCCAAAAAATTCCCGCCGGAAACTTGTTTTTTCCTCGGGAAAATTCCTTCATCCGAGGTTTACTAGAAGAATATAATTTTTGCAAATTTCCCGAAAATTTTAAAAGATTTTGGCCTTGATATTTGGTGCAAGTTGTTATAAATAATTATTAAATATGTAAGATTGTTCATTTTTTTGAGTAATTTAAGTTTCCTTCAAAATAAATTGTTATTCTGGTTAATTTTTTTAAAGTAAATATAAGTACTTGTGAAATTTAATACGATGCTTTTGAATTACACATTTAAGGTTTATTGATATTGCATACCTTTATATAAGAAGTATGAAAATATATTGTACATTTAAAATATCCGCGTGCCTGAGTGTCTGGTCGCGAATCTGGGGAACCGGGTTCGATCCCGACCAACGCCAAAATATTTCGAATTTTAAATAGCACAAAAATTGACCCCTGTGGTGCACTCTCCACGCCAGCAATGAGTACCCTTGAGGAAACACCTGGTAAACGCTCACACGGTACAAATATGTCATCATCATTACCGAAATCTGTATACAAAGGAGATTGGCACACCCTGCAATGGGTAATATGCCGTGATGATATATTTATTTATTTAAAATATGGGGGTATTTTTTATTAGTTCTTACAGAGTCGCTCTACTCGTATATATGACTGATAGTGCATAAATATATTGATACGAGTATATGTATGTATTTTTTTTACCATAATTTACAGTTACATTTTTTATTCATATTTGAAATTCCTTAGGAAAAATACCGAAGGATATTTCCCTGGTAATTCCTCGGAAATTTTTTGGGAATTTTCCCGTATCTTTAAATTTCGGGAATTAACCCATCTCTACCTGTACCTAACTACGACAGTTTTCAGCTGGAAAATATGTGAATTTCTATTAAATTTTCACATTTTATTAAAACAGTTACATATTTTTCTTGAATATACCGCATTGCGGGCGGCCCTCCGACTCTAGAGAGGCCCCAATTTACATGATTTATAATTTTGTTACTACTGCGAAATTTTGAATTTAATCTCTTTTTTTTTGTAGCTATATACGAATTTATTTAGTCTTTTATTTTAGTAAATGTCAATTTCCAAAAATAATATTGGCTAAGGGGCCCCTTATCCGCTATGCAAAATCAAGCTCTTTATTTTCTATCACATTTCGGCCGGTAGAATTTCTTAGCAAATATTTTCCTGCAACTGATCCAGTGTTTTCCTTTAAAATAACCCCATAAAAAGAAGTCTGGGGCTGTCAAATCAGGACACCTGGCGGCCAATGTATATTACCAAAACTTGGGATTAAATAACGATAAGAGAATGATTTTCACAAAATTGCTACTATTTGATCTATATGATACTGAACCATATTGCTAATACCATATTTTGTCCAAGTTCTTTTATTTGGGAAAACAAAAATGTATGAATCAATTCCCTGTAACTTTCACTAGTGGACTGTGCCACCAATTTCATTTTCAAAAAAATAGGCCAGTCACATTTTCATAGTAAATGCCACAACATACAATGATTTTGGTGGGATGAAAAGGTGCCTAATCTTGGATATTCAGGCCTCCTATATTAGTTATTTTACTTCTTAATATGTCAACTCAGATGAAAGTAAGCCCAGTCACAATTTCCCCAAGTTCTTGTGTTATGTAGTTCTTCATGATAAACGCTACAATTAAACGGTCCTCAAAAACTTTTTGCGGGCGGGCCCCCGAACTCTTAGTTACGCCACTGTTTATATGATATTTAAAACAATTTAATTCTCTTAATATCCCTATTAAAAATTAAAAGAGACTTTTATGTACTACTGATAATTGCTTTTTTACTGCATCTTTTACAATCATTATAATCAAATCCTTTCATTCTTCTTAGTATAATTAACTCCCCAACTTCAATTTGCAGATTTGAATTTCATAACCAGCGCAGTAAACCTCCATGTAGTTTAATGAGTGAGAACAATGGATCGTAAAGCAGCTGAGTTGGTCACCTCAATAGCGTTTTGTTGATTAAACATGAAATTCGTTCTCGAATGTGTAACACAACACATTTCACTGAGGCTCGCTCTCGTTGCGCAACGCTGCGTGGGGTGGGAGGCAGGCAGGGCTTTATGGGTCGCGGATGCGTTTCGAAATGTTAAGATATTGTGTCGTTTCGCCTTTCTCAATCGGCCTGCTTGTGAAGGCTTGTGGATGGATGTCGCGGCCTGACATGAGAGATAGCTACAGACTATTTAAATATAATTTGATTATCAATGAAAGTTGATGCTTAAATGTGTTTAGGGGTTTCCCACAAAAATCGAACAGATCAATTTATTGAAGTTTGTGGGTTGAGACGCTATATCGTTCGGTATCGGTTGACTTTCTTTTGAATAACTAGGTTCAGTGAAAACAAAAAAAAGTAAAAAAGAAGAAATAAGGGTACTCAAATACTACCATTCACATAATTTTGAAATCTTGCCAGTTGCATAAAAATTTGTTACAATTACGCTACGCTTATCTTTCAAAAGTTCATATAGTTTCGACTAAGTTACGAAATGCTTTTTTAAAACGATGCTCGTTGTTGACAATACTATCGCTGTAACGTAAGTTTATTTTTATACTTCGATGCAGACAGTGTGTAAAATGAACGATTTTCGTATTTTATTTAATTTACACAACACAGAGGTAACACCATCAATACACGCGTGGCATTTAAATTATCTTACCCAAATTTAGTTTTTTCTTTACATTCATGTCTGTAATATTGACTCAGAACTGCAGTATTCAATATGTTTTGTGGCAGTCTAGCGGCCATATTTCAAACCATATGCAAATTTGCTCTGTATTGACGAGATAAAGATAGAATATCCTTATTACTTACTTTAAATTTGGCGCTAGTACGGTTCGTTCACTACTCTTTCAAAATACAGTTAAGAAACCGGAAGCCTACTTTCAACTTTTGTAATTCCCGCTCGATTTTGACGTCATCACTGTCGAGGTCTATTCTAAACGCTGTATTTGTGAAAATTATAATTTCTTCGCTTGTAATTTTTCAAAAAATACTTTAGTCTAACGGTAACCTAACGCACAGAACCCATACATACATAAAACATACATAAAATAAGAATAATAATATCAACCACAAAAATATTCACTCTCTCTTTCAACAACATTCTTACTAACCTGACACCATACCTACTACAAATATTCCTCACTCTTAATATATTAAAGTGACCGATTTTCGGTAGCGAAATACCGCAACCGGACCACAATAATAGTTACAAAACAATCATCCTTCGCCACACATTCCTGTCTAAGCACACTTCTTTCGCCTCGGCCACATTCACAATCGCATTCATACACGGTCTTCTTCTCTTCCCACTCGGAAACTTTCTCTCTTTTAGCACCTTATCAATCACATCCATCCACTTACACACTGGACGGCCACGCAATCAATTTCACCAAGATATATACGCTTTATAAGCCGTTCACTCTTCATTCTCTCCACATAACGAAACCATCTCAACTCGCTCATTCCTACTCTCTTAACAACAGTCTTCCTAACCATACATTCTTCATACACTTTTTATGTTTTCCCGTCCATGCCCAACATTCGCTTCTATACATCAAAGCAGGCACTAGCACTCCATTATACACAGTTTGACGAAATTCGGGTACATAATGTAATGTACATAGATATGTTATCTCTGTTCGGGTGATTGTATGCGTTTCACGATAAAATGATTATTAGTTTTATAGGCTGTATATGTAAAAAATGTGACATTTTCGCTTGCAAATTTTCATTTTATAGGAATTTACACTACATTTTTTTTTCAAAGAAAAAAAAATACCAAAATCAGCATAAATTTTGCTTTTCGTTCTAATTTTGGTAGAATTAGTATTTTTCATGGTTTTGAAACTTTATGTCTACAACCTTCAAAATAAAATTCTTGGGGGTTGGATATTCTAGACTAGGTTAAAATTCCAATGTTTTTGTGTATTTTTTTTTTTTATTAATAAACCCTGTTTTAAAATAAATCGTATATGTATTTGTATTATTAATTTTTAATTAATTTTAATCTAGGGTGCGTACTACAGTAAAAACGTACGCGTAGAATGTTCACTACAATTGTATTGAAAATATTTAGAGGGGGGGGGGTTAGGGGGACCTCAAAATTGAATTGCGCTTGGGGCCTCTCACGTACTAAATCCGCCACTGGCTGTATGACATTCGATCAATAATTTTGACCTCATGGCATAAAGCTTATTTTTAACCTTTTATTGCATAAATAACTATTAATTAATATAACAGTAAGATTCTGAAGAAGAACCTATTGATAATAGATTGAAAATTAGAACAATATTTGTATAGAAAGTAACTTAGTACATTTGCCGGCTTTAGCAAATATGTATTGTATTTAAATAAATAAATAAAAGTAAGAATAACATTGCAATAATATTGTAATTACAGTAATAATAAATAATATAGAACTTGCGAGGGCGAGTACAACCATAATAACATTTTTTGCTGTAATAAAACTTGTCTTTAACCTATTTCTGTAAGATTATCGGTGCAGCAGATCATTAATTTCCTGTCTGAAAATAAAATTAAAATGTAACACATTAATGGAACTAGAACTAATGAGTTAAAATCAAAGAATAATATTAATAATGTATGTAGATTCTATAGTACGCATTGATTAATGATATTCATAGAATAATGCCAGCCGAGTACTAAAAAAAATAATATCAAGGGCATATCAATTCCACTAATTCTATAGATGAAAAAGCCAACAATGAAATTATGTAAAAATTAATTAGCAGTTATTTGCGCGGCCTTGTTGAACCGATTCAAATGTCAGTAATGTCACCTTTCATTGTCATCGATGCACGTGTGCAAAACCACAACAGAATATTTGCACGGCAAATCAATAAATCACGGGTTTTACATCAGAGCATTGGAAAAGAGCTTTTACTGTAATTCGGCAAACATCACACTTGTTCACATTAAAATTTACTAATTGGAAGCAAATTCAATTTGCGATACACGCACGACAAGGATGACAACGCGAATTCGACAATTTTTGTTGGACAAATATTCCTAATGCGGAATAATTTCTCGTGTTTAGAAATTAATGTAAATACCATTCGTCCTACTGATTGTAAAATAAATAAATAATCTGAAATTTTTTAAATGTTTGCTAATAAAGAAATGCATGTTTGACAGTTCACTGTCTAAACTACAAGTTACATCTTTTTGTGTGGCCATTGCGAAATCGTTTTGGCAACGTTAGACGCATTTCCGAAAGTTTAATTAGTTACAAATGCATTCAAACAAATATAGCTACATTATGAATTTGAATTGACTATTTCACTCATAAATTTATAAGCCAATCCAAATTCAGGATTCTACCTAGTTAGTTACCAAGTTTCATTTCGACAAAACACAGTCTCAAAATTTTTTCGCACCCTTTAAGCCAATAAGATATCGTATTTTTACAACTAAGTGAGTTTTGATAAGCGAAAAAATTTAACGTTTTAGAAACATATTGTTTACATACCTGTCAAAGTCTGTATATTTTCACTTTTAGCAATTTTTATTAAAAACGAGTCGATTCGGACAGGAACCTAATTAAAACGTTGAAAAAGCAAACTTAAAAATAACACCTTAGTCACCCGAATACCATTCGTGGTTTATCCTGGAAAAATTGCTTTACTTGAGCCTATTGCCAATTTATTTCGTGACATTGATAAAAAATCACTGGTTGACAACTCGTGTTTTTTTTTTGTCAATGCCACTCAATAAATTGCTAGCCAACCGGCTTTCGTAACAATCTGATAATTTTTCCGGCAAAAATTTACCACTTATGATGTTATATATGAATATTTCATTCTTAAACTAAAATACTAGTCCATTTTGCGATTATTCCTAAAAACGAAAATCAATAAAGGAAAGGGTAAATATCGCCAATAAATTATAAAAATAACATTGACATTGACAAATATGTACATATAAAATGTCAAACTTACATTTGAGATATTTTTTTGTCCAAAATGGAATTCATACTGCTTAAATTTCGCGACACTACGTAAAACGAGCGAGCCATAAGGGTAACCACTAATTTCGCCTGAATTTGGGTTGCGAACGAGCATGCAAAAATATTGAATATATTTTTGTTGTCGAATGTCATATTCAAATGTTGTATAACTATCTTTCTCTAAATGCGTTAGTAAGACAAAGATGAAGTTATTAGACATACGTGTCGATGATTGAACGTACGAAACCATCAGTAAGACAGAGATAAGTATACAATTACTCGTTATTTTGTGGTTCAGAAATCAATGACGTAAGAGTCAAGTGTGAAAAATCGGTGCGCAAATTTCTTTCCATTAGTTTAAAATAAGTATACGGTGCGCCTTTGGAGGACCATCTTAGATGTGCTTTTATTTTGATAAAAATTTTCGTAACTTACTAGAAAATGGCGGAAAACTGAATTTGGTCGATAGTTTCATGTTGAAATTACTTCTAAACTATCAGTAATCGATTAAAATGTTTCAAATAAAAAAGTTTGATATTTTGATTGTCTATCCAGTTGCGTACAAACACAAACGTACATTTTTTAAATGGAACAAATATAAAATAAAAGGTCTCAGTAGTACATGAAATTGGACTACAGACTAGAAAATTACCCTTTAAATGCCGGTTGAACTATTATCACCCGTAATTTGGCAGTTTTTATAAATTTTAAATCTATATTTACAGTATAAATTGTTCACTATTTGTGAAATTTTATACTTGTTGAAAATGTAAGCCGGCTGAGATATAAGTGCTTCACTTACTGTTCAGGAGGCGAGACGGTAAATAAATAAAAACAAAAATCAGAGCTTACTTCAAAAATGACAAATAATTTTTTTTAATATATCAAAATAATTTTCAAATCTTATTTTTCATTTAAATTTTGTGCGTCGATCGTGCAAGAAATAGTACAAGCATCACGAACTTTGAGGACAGTTTACTGATCTCAGACAAAATTGGGACCTTCGCTTCGCTCAGTCCCAAACATTGTCTTCGATCGGTAAGCTGTCCTTACCGTTCGTAATACTTAATATACTATTTCTATCTATTTATAAAAAATTTTGTACGTTAATCATGCAAAAAATGTTAAGGAATTACCGTTCTTAATACTTAATATACTATAACCGAAATGTACAATAAAACTACACACAATTTATGTGTTTTTTAGCACGATCACTATATCTCCATTAACAATGGTAGCGGCAAAATCCACGTGTAATTTTAAATGTAGGTAATCTATATTTAAATCCTGATTCATTATCTAAACACAATGAAAAACCACATAACTTTTTCCAACACTCATTGTATAAATACATAACAACCTATGACAAATATTTTCAAGGAAAACGCGTATTTTGCTTTATGGTTTCTTCTTTTTTTAATTACATTATAAAATATTAATTTTTTCACATTTTAGCACCTTCCGTACAATTTCTGATTATAATCTTAATGTAAAACAATATCTATAATAATAATCTCAATATAAACTTGTTTTATAAAAATATTGCTTGGATCTTTCACGATCAGCTGTTATAAATAAATCTACTGGAGATCGCAGATAGCGTCGGTAATTTCCTTTCTTAATTTCTCTTCTCTTGTTTTAATTAAAATATAATTTGAGGTAGAAGATTCTGTCTAATCTACGATTTATTCAGACTATATAGATTTAAATTGTTAATGAGAGTAACATTAGTGCAGTTTTTTTAAATAATTGACTTGAAGAGCTACAATTAAAGTTAAATCAGAGTCAGAAGTAGTAATTATTTGAGTGATGAAAGGTGATTGGGGAAAGTGAAGTTGTATAGTTGGTAAAACGTTGTTTCAGTGCGTCCTCAAAACGTTTACTTTCGCGAAATCTTTTTAATCATTAATCTACGAGTGTTTCAGTTGTGTAAGGAGCTCGACTCTCCTTTTACAATTTCTTTTTACAAAGATGTTATTTCTGTAAATACAGCTTTTCACCTACAGAAGCAGTTTTTAAACTGATCGCACATCATCAATAATACTGTCAGTATTTTGATGAAATTATTATTTCACTTTCAGTTGATAAATAATATATATTAACCAAATGAGTGAAGACATATTTTATACACAAGTGGACCACTAATTTTCTTCAGGGTATATCAGGTGGCGCTCGAAATCCGTTACATAGGCATTTAACATGAGAAAACAAATTTTCCTTGCGCTTTGATTCTCAAATTATTTTAGAAAAAGTACTTCAAATAAAAGTTGTAGAAAAACTGAAATTTTCATATTTAATTTTTAGAGTTACTAAATATATGCTGTACAATTTTTATATAAAATAACTTGGGGGGCAACGCGCAAATAAAAACTGTTTTACCATGTTAAATGCCTATGTAACGGATTTTGATATTGATAGTTCTAAAATCGAAAAAAATATCACCTGTAAGTTGTTAGTTATTAAATAAAATCCAGAAAATTAAGTGATGTTTAACCACTCCTTGTTGTAATTTTTAATATTCAGCTCTTTGACGTTTTTACAGATAAAAATGTTATTTTTGACAAAGTTTGGTTTCACGAATTTGCATTATTTAATTAATGTAAAAACGGTCGGCTGTCAAGCACCATCTACTATTTTCTTACGTGATATGAAGTATAGATGATATTTACTTATGTTCATAATTAAGAATTGACATAAACTTTCAAATAATTGAATCAATATCATTCCAATGTTACCAACTACAACATTACACATGCAAATTTCCCTAAATCAACTCGGCATAATATAACAGTTTTTTTTTAAAAAAAATTAGTATATAAAAGACGCAAAACATAAAAAATAATATAAAGAACTGATTTTATAAGTCTCCTTTCACACTTGTCATTTAGAAAACTCGCTAGGGATCGTTTTCTAAATGGGGGCATTTACCATAAACGAATTTAGTGTTTGTAAGAGTAAAATTCATTAGTTCACATCTAAATAATGTAAGAAAATACTTAAAATTTAATCAAATAAATTTTTTAATACGAGTATATTTTATTAATTTCCGAAAACTGTTATTTTTGCCCTCTATAGAATGTCCTTGAAAGGTGTGACACCACAATCACAGACATTAGAAAGAGACGGAAAAGAGAGAGAGAGCATGATTAGTTTTGACGTTTGGGAGACACATGTTTAGCAACTCAGCTGTGGCAGAGAGGTTAGTTTATTTATTGAGACGAAAGAGATTTGTGCTCTTCTCGCCAGTGTTTTATAATGTCTGCAATACGTAATTGTTTTGTATCTGGTTGTTTTAATAATTCTGAGGATACGCCTACGAAAATATTTTTTACGTTACAAGTAAACATACAATTAGAAAAATGTGGTTTGAACCAGTGTACGGTTCTTGTGATGACAATTAAATTACTAAAACCAGAACATTGTACGAGGGTCGTTCAATAAGTCCTTAGAAAATCTAAGAGTTGGCACTCGTAGTATAGATAACGTTTTGTTTTTACTAAACATCATCACTCACCCGACAGCTGTCAAAGTTTTAGTTATATCCATCACGTGGTTTCACTTTTATTGTCGATTGAAGCAACAAACTTTTGCTTATTTAAAAAAATGGAAAAAAGTTAATTTCGAGCGGTGATTAAACACTTGTATTTAAAAGGCTTAACACCGAAAGAGATCAAAGCTGAGTTGGATGAAGTTCATGGTACATCTGCTCCTGTATTTGCAACTATTTACAATTGGGTAAATGAGTTTAAACGTGGCGGTACGTCCACAAAAGATGAACAGCGTTCGGGACGTCCTGTGGAAGTCACTACTCCTGAAATGATGGATTAAATCCACGATATGATTTTGAGTGATCGACGAATCAAAGTGCGCGACATAGTTGAAGCTACAGGCATATCGCAAGGTACAGTGTTTTCAATTTTGCACGAAAAATTGGGTGTGAAAAAAATCTCGGCGAGATGGGTGCCGCGTTTGTTATCGGTGGAGAATAAACGCAATCGTGTGGTCGACTCTGAGGCTGTTTTAGCGCTTTTTCGTCGCAATCCTGATGAGTTTTTGCGTCGATACGTAACAGTAGACGAAACATGGATACACCACTACACGCCAGAAACCAAGGCACAGTCTAAACAGTGGGTTTTTGAAAGCGAACGAGCTCCGAAAAAGGCGAAGACGATCAAATCGGCAGGCAAGATTATGGCCACGGTTTTTTGGGATGCACGCGGAATCATCTTCATCGATTACTTGGAAAAAAGAAAAACAATAACTGGAGAATATTATGCGTCATTATTACATAGATTAAGCGAAGAAATGAAGAAAAAACGTCCTCATTTGAAAAAGAAAAAAATCCTCTTCCATCAAGACAATGCACGGGTACACACCTGCGCTGTTCCGATGGCCAAAACTATGGAACTAAAATTTGAATTACTACAACATCCACCGTATTCACCAGATTTGGCTCCTAGCGATTTTTTTTTTATTTCCAAACTTAAAAAAATGGCTCGGTGGACAACGGTTTACATCGAACGAGGAGGTCATCGCTCAAACAGATGCTTATTTTGAAGATCTTCCGAAATCCTACTTTTTGGACGGCTTAAAAAAGTTAGAGAAACGTTTAGAAAAGTGTATAGAGCTAAAAGGAGATTATGTTGAAAAATAAAAAAAAAATACCCAAAATAATTTGTTTTTCTATCTTTTTCTAAGGACTTATTGAACGACCCTCGTATTGTGAAGATCATTTTGATGTAGGTATATTTATAAAATAACAATTATAAACAGTTACAGCAAACTTTCTGTATATTCTCTACAATCCTATGCTGATTATTAGACATATTTTAAATTTATTGGCGGTAACCTAAAAAATTATAAAACAAACGTGGAAGAGGCCCAGCTTTCGTTATTGGTATAACCAGGATCCATTTCGACACACTTTCAACTCAATCAATCACAAGCAATGATACCATACCATGTGGTTGACAATGACAGCAGCTGTTATTATCTGAAGTATCTTGTTAAGAGTATACCTACAGGTTCGGCTTTGTCGGATAATTCCGTCATTAATGTCATTCCGTGAATTCTACATCATCAGAAAGGAATTCAAGTAAAGCATACAATTTTTAAAAATTAATTTCTCAGTTATTACAAATAATTTTTAAATTTAAAGACCAAAGTTGATATTTCAGAAAAAAAATATGGTAAATGATCCCATTCTCGTTCTTTAATACACTATTTATTTTAATTCATTTATACGATTATCAATTGTTATAGTATCAGCAGCGACAGATTCGGCACAAATTTCAACAATTTTTTTGTTATAAAAATTGCATTTACTTAAAGTTTTGTAATACTTAATAATTAACTGTTTTATAAACAACAATATTATGAACTTAAGTTAAATAAAGATGAGCGTGTTCTTCCACAAGGCGCAACTTTTGGGGCGACATTTACATATGAAAAACAACTTCTTAAAAATCCGTGCGTATAGTAAAACCTACCATGCAATTAGACAATACTCTTATAACTCTAAAATAAGGATGTACAGGGCTTCTAGATACAGTGCCTAATTATATCAGAATAGGGGATTCCACCATTTTTTATATAATTTCTTCTGAACGTATAAGTAAAACTAAGACTGTCGGTGAAAATCCGGTGAAAAAAATTCCTATTAATAAGCGAGTTATAGTCCTCCGAAATTAGAAAATATAGATGTGACATCACGTACATAAGTTTTTATATTAAATTATTTTCTTCGTGGACCTAAACGTTTTTCAAATATATGCTATTTCTAAATTATATTTATAAAAAATAAATGAATATTATTATACTGTACAAGTCTACATGATTTATAATGGAAATATATTTAAATTATTAAGTGTTTATTTGAATATAAATATTTTATTTATATTCATATAAAAACTGTTTGAGAATTGCACTACTGGACTGATAGTCATGCCTCCGCTATTTGAAATTCTCTACTTCCATTGGTAGTAGGCTCAGTCCCTAACTCTGTATTCGTTATATATTTATAGGTGGTCTTTAAGTCGCCAATCAAAATAATATATAGGTATGGATTTCATATGAGTGACGAGCTGCTAAAACAAAAACCCCCTTATTTCCGAAGTATTGTAATTATATCATTTTATTTCTTTATTAATATTCATTATTAAGCATATACTTTCACTATTTTTTACTTATTTCTCTTAAGTCGATTGATCTGTAATCCCCTATTATTACTAAAAGAGATAATGTAACCCAATATTAAATGGCGGAATATTCAGTTTTTGTAAGGAATTGGTAGAAATTTCTCACCTGTGCGTAAGTTTATAATTTATATATTGAAAATATAAATCGGGCGAACTATTATGGACCTGGGCTCATACTATTGTATCCTGTAGCAAATTATACAATATATTTCTCCATACAAGTAGTAAATAGCGATCAAAGATTGCACACACGATCATTGTATTTTCTACTGTGATTTAAACATTGATTAGCATTCTAGCATTTTCGCAAGTGTCGGTAGCAATAGATATATAAAGAGATAACAAGGTACTCGTAAGGTTTTGTGACAGGAGAGAAGGCAAAGGCAGAATTTCACTTGCTACTTCCTGGATTTCTCCCGATCTGATCTCTATACACCGGCACAGACTTTCCACCATCAACATCACAATGCCATAAATTCACCGCCAACAATTATACTTTCAACTTTGAGTACTTGGCGTAAATACTAAAAATTTATCTTGAAAATATCCTACATAGTTTTAACATTGGATAAAATAATTGTTTAATTTGGTAACCTTGTAATTTAATGTGTACAAATATACGAATTTTATTTTAATTTGGAAACCATTTGTAACCGGAAATATAGTTGAATATTTGAAGGATTTCATTGAGATTTTTCATAAAAAAATTAAAAATTTTCCTACTACCGTTTTTAAAATATCACTTTACATACTGGTTTCTATAGCGCTAAACAACATCTTAATCACAACTTCATAAAGTATTGGTAATTCAAATTAAATTTTCCCGCCGATGTATCGTATAGCCCTGTTGTGACGTCACAACTGGGATGTACGAGCTGTCAATCTGTCACTGATTCTGTATTTTACGCTTTTTAAAGAAATTTTAATACATGAAACTTGTGTTATCGGATATTTTATAGGTATTAACATACCTAGTAATGTTATGAGTATTATAACTGCCGTAGATGTCGGTTTGAAATCCGAGCTCGTAGAGCGAGGATTTTTTGACATCTAAGACTTGTTATGATTCATAACATCCGTGGTTTGTTCAATAGTTTATCGGTTTCAGAAAATGAAGACATTATTAAGAATAGTATATTCTATAACTAGTATGGAATAGATAATTTCCGCGCGAGCGAAAAGTTTGTAGGTCGAGCCGTAGGCGAGGTCTACGGTTTCGCGAGTGGCGGAAATACTATTCCATACGAGTTTTAGACTATACTTTCTCTAACACTATTTAAAAAATATATTTTGCTCTACACTTGACATTTTTGTAAAAAATAATAAAATATTACTGGTATGTTATAAAAGTAATAATTTTTATTTAACTTACCATGTAAAAGCTTCAAATGCGTAAAATAAGGCGTATAATAATATTTTGTAATCATTTCTTTTATAATTTGACAGTTAAGGCAGTGACAGGTGACAAAATAAAAGAAACAAAGCGCCAAGCAAAACCGTCTTGATTTTGAAAACAATTGCGTTTCCCATGTATTTTAAATGGGTGAATTGAAAAACTAGTGGCCTGTGACTGCTTATTACGGAATATTTTTCCGTAACAGTATCACAGAATGTCCTCATTCTGTAACAGTTTTCAGTTATAGAATGTATGAATTCCATAGTAGTGTTAGAGAAATATTATTTTTTGTGATTATTTTATTAATGCTGCTTTCAGAAAGCTATGATAAACAGAACAATTATTTTGACATATGTCAATATGAGAAAATTCAAGTTATGTGCTTTATTTATCATGTTTATTATTTTAGAATAAAGTAAACCTGTTAAGAACGATCCACTAACGTATTAATATGGACAGCATTATAATTTCATTTTATTTTATTCTCATTTCGAAGACTGTTGCTGACAAGTCTGTATTGTAATAATATTACTGTACAGATACAATTATTACTTAGTTACCAGCCTATTTTTGTAAACAAAGGCTTAATCTCTTGAAACCGGTAAAATTATTTAAATGTCTTGCAAACTCCAGGAAATTTCTATAAAGGAAGGAAATAATATATGCTGAGTACATTTTTAGTTCCAAAATTTAGCCACCAGATAGAGTTTGCTTAATTTGAATCGCGAATGGGTTCTATCATATTGGACACGGCTTGAAATTAGGAACCAATAACAGTTAATTGGTGAAATTAGCAGCTGTAGCTGACAGCTGTCATTCTGTAAAAATAAGTAACCTAAAATAGTTATTTTTATATCAAGTGTTGAAAAATAATTGTTTTGTGAAATCTGCACGTGCACGTATTCTTTTTCAACACGTGTTATAAACAACATTTTTCCTACTGATAATTTAGGAAATATTATCATATATAATATCATAAGTGGTAAATTTTTGCCGGAGAAATTTTCAGATTGTTACGAGAGCTGGTTGCTTAGCAATTTATTGAGTGGCATTGACAAAAAAATCACGAGTTGTCAAACGAGTGATTTTTGATCAATGTCACGAGATAAATTGGCAACAGGCTCGAGTAAAGCAATCGGAAAATTTTTCCAGGATAAAATTTAACCACGAATGGTATTCGGATGTAATCATTTATATATTTTTTTTCTTGACAAAAATCTTTGCTTTTTCAACGTTTTAAATAGATTCCTGTCCGAATCGACTCGTTTTTAATAAAAACTGATAACACTGAAAATATACAGACTTTGACAGGTATGTAAACAATATGTTTCTAAAACGTCAAACAATTTTCGCTTATCAAAACTCACTTGTAAAAATACGACATCTTATTGGCTTAAAGGGTGCGAAAATTTTTTTGTGAAGGTATTTTGTCGAAGTGAAACTTGGTAACTATGTAGAATCCTGAATTTGGATTGGCTTATAAATTTATGAGTGAAATAGTCATAATACAATTTTGACAATATTACAAAACTACGATGTTTTGCAGCGTTGCTATTATTTATCTGTTTATATAATTATATACCGCAGTAAATTTCCTTAATACAGCCAATATGTATATGATTACTAATGCAAATAAGTTGTCTCGAACAAGAAATGAAGTTATTGGTGCGTACAGTTCATGGAAAACACAAATGAAAGAGTGACATGAATATCTTGCACGGCGTTTTGAAACCATGCCGTATTATACATTCACACGCGCGTCGCAAGTAGGTAAATAGATATCTAAACTTTCCCACATGCACAAGCTTTATGTATCACTACGAGATTTCAGAAAGTGAAAGTGGTACACAGTATTATTTTACATAATTATTTCGATATGAAATGAAATCGGACATCTTACGCCTACAATACCGATTGCTAACTACAATCGACCTGACATAAATTATAATCTCAGACAACCTTTTGTTGCTAGGTATCACTAATAACATTTACGGAATTTCTTTGAACTTTATACCTTTCAGCATTTTTAGGTAAACTGCTATTGAGAAATAAGTTACATCCAATGAATTGTGCGCATAATAGATTATTTATTCTTGAAAACAATAGACATGAGGTGTATCTTTAGATAAATGTAATCTTATACATTAAAATAAAATATTTAAGGACCAATTTTATCTGTAATTTTGATGTCACTCTACATCAACAATTTCAAATTTTAATCCGTGAAATATGTTGAAATTAATTGAATCGATCATTTTGAAAAAGGGTCATCTCCAAATTTCAAAAGTTCAGTGTTGGTGGATTCGCAATAAATAAATAAATGTAAGCCTTAAAACTGGCCAAATTTAATTCTAGATCCAACAAATCTTATATGGTCAACACATAACCTTCCGTTCTAAGTATTTTGTACAAATTCCACACAGGAAGTTTCTTGCAAAGGATTCCATATTTCCAGTATATTACCTTCAGTCAGTTATATGTATTTTGTACAAATTCCATAGATACACAAAGTTTCTTGTAAAAGATTCTATATATTTCCAGTAGAATTATAACACAATCATACTGTCAATTGCACTTGACACTGACATTTGTCAATCAAAGTTTTCTTGATATAGTAGATGTTTCCATGGTTATAACACAGCTGGCAGCTGGCTGCTCTATGAAATTTAATTTCTTTATAATTATTTAACTCTATATCCATTGAATACGAAGTTTAAAATGTAATCAAATCGTGTAGAGAATAAAATATTCTTTAATATTTATAATAACTTTAAATATGAAATAATGGTATTTAACATTTCAAGTTAATGTACTTCCAGTCGACCAATTATAACTAAGATCTAATCAGCTCTTCATATGGATGTAAAAAAAGGAATACGCAAAAATTATAATTTTTGGCAATGTAGTATTGGAGTTAAGCGATCCGAAAGAATCGTCACACACACACACACACACATACATCCATCCAAACATGCATACAGACATCATTGAAAAAATAGACCAGAAAAGTGTAACGGTCGACCTTAGGCGTGAAATTCAAACTCAGTTCATAACGCTGAGAACATAATTTCAATCCCCGTGTATTTCTTACCAAGAAAATTTTTGCTCAACTTTAAAGGCCGAAAAATCTCATAAAAGTAAATTTCTTATGCAAAGCATTATATGTAGCATCTAGACCGATCCTTTATCTCCAGATTTGTACAATAATATTCACATGAACTGTGCACAGTTTATAATTATTTAAATAATAATACAACACTACAAAATTCATTGAACGTATGTCTTAGTTTGATCGTGCATGCTTCATCTTCTATTGTGCTGTCCTATTTACTCGTGAGTCTACGACACGGTATCCTTGCTTGCACCAAGCATTTTAATTTCTAATAATTTTCTTACTTTACCTTTTCTACAGGTTTAAACTGTTGCAATCTATTACTGAATAAACAAACTATCGAATTCTTAGCAAGAGCTGCTTAATTACTTTTTTAAAAATATCTTTTTTTTTGTCTGTAAAATTAAACTCCTATATGAAACCTATACTAGGAAAATCAAACTATGAACTCGCGCCAAAGGCAAATTCTAACCTAACTTTTCTGGTCTATAGTAAAAACGTATTCTAGGGACCCTAAAACGTGCTTATTCATTAAAAACTTATAAACGAATTTTTTGACCAAAGACAATACTTTCCTTACCTAAAGATGACGGTTGGTAAAATAAAACTACCATGGGAAATTTCCTGTAAACGTCAAGGAAATCTATTATTATGTATGATACGTCTCGTGGCCGCGTGCCTGAGTGTCAGGTCGCGAATCTGTGGTGCACTCTCCACGCCAGCAATGAGTGCCCGTGCGGTGACGCCTGGTAAGCGCCCGCACGGTGCAAATATTTCGTCATTACCGAAATCTGTGTACAAAGCAGATTGGCACACCCAGCAATGGGTAATAAGCCAGGATGATGATGATATATACGTATCTACAACAGTATATTACATCCGCAGTGGGATATGTTTCATTACAGCCAAGGGTTCATGTATATTACCGAGAGGCGAAGCCTCGAGGTGAGATACAGCGCGAGGCTGTAATGAAACTCCCTCCGAAGTATGTATGCTATTTTGTTCTCAATCATCCTCTTTTTAAATCAATAATTTACAAAATAAATGAATGAGTTATAACCTTATTTTTATTAATATTTTTAACAGCACTATTAAAATATGTTTAGCCTACTTTATTGTAGAGATCTATGACAATGTTACTATACTTTATTTCACATAAGAAAATAGCGATGGGAAGATAGGAGCAATTTGATCTTATTGGTTGATTGGATAATATCGGGGAATTATCCAATCAACAAACAAGATCAAACTGTTCCTATTTTCTCACCACTATTTTCTTACGTGAAATAAAGTATATACAACCCCTACATATACATTTCCAAACCGTGGGGTGGAAGTGATATCTGTTATTTTCCACCCAAAAGATTGTTTAGTAATGACGTATTTCCCAACCTCTAAAAGATTAGAATCAACGTATTACTATAATGATTGTGAATAGAGATTTTAACCAAGAAATGAACGATGATTTTGATAGATGACGTTAGGTAAAATTAGATCTTTAATATTGAATTTAAATTATATATAAAACTGTTTCCATGTGATTTCTAACTCAGAAATAGCTATGTGACTCACATTGCATTGACATTTACCAAAATACTTTGGACGATTTTGTAACTGCACATCAACTAGAAAGTTTTGTTGAGAAATGAGATGCATTAAAATAGGAACTAATTTGTTTAGCTAACCATCATTCTAACGTTATTAAAATTGTTTCATAAGAATTATAGTGGAATGCACAAATGTTGAAACGATTTAAGAATAGTCACAATTTTTAGATAAAAATAATAATAAATCGGATTTTTAACAGCAATGATAAATTTGTCGTTTGGCAGGTTGTTTCATTTCAGTTTTGTTTAATTCAGCAGATGGCGCTGACATCAGCGTCAGTTTTAAGTAGCCGAAATTACATTGGGTAAACTTGTCTCTTAACTCTAATTTCAGAGAGTTGAAAACTATACCCTTTACTCTACAATACTGAATGGCTTAAATAGATAGTGAATTTAATTTTTTGATTATTCGATAAAAACTCTTCTGTCTTTGATGACGGCTTGACAAATTCTAGACATTCTTTGTATTAGTTTTTGTAAAATATTACTACACTCAGGTGCAAAGAAAACGGGGCATATTTTTTTTTTAATTTTTGATAAATATCTCAACAACTACGGAGCTATGGAATCGATTAATTAGACAAATGTTATAGTATATTAGGATGCCATTTTAGCAATGCACTGTTTATTTAGAAGAAATGCATAGGTAGCTAGATACCGACAAATATGTAAATTTTAGTTTTTTTTTTGTTTTTGCAAAACATCGAAGTATAAAATAATTCTAATAATTTTGATTTGCAGTTCTTTAGGGCACATTTTAAAGATCATTTTTTTATCAATATTGGATATCAAGGTACAGTATTTACTAACCTTACAATTTCATGTTTGATAGTTATTATTGCGCATAAATAAAGTATCATGTGTTACCTTTTTGTACACTGCTATCTGTCTTTCATTGGGCAAAATTAAAAGTTTTTTTTTTTAAATAAAATGTTTCAAAAACAGTGCTGTGAACAAAAACTAAAATAAAAATCTGATGTGGCCATCACAATACCTCCAGCTATTTAATTTTTTTTTAGTTGAAATATACTTATTTACAAATTTAGTTATGCTGGAAACTATATTAAGATCCATTCCATATAACTATGGATTTATTTACTATTTTCTATTTAAAACGTTACTATTATTAATTTGAAATGATTAGTTATTTGACAGTGACATTTATCTGTCGGTTACATACATTTAAGATATGAACTGTGTAACCAAGGAGTTGTGCTTTTTTAAAGCGTAGACTCCGGGATTTAAATTATAGATAATTTTATAAATTTATCCATTAAATATATAGAAAAAGTATTAATGCAAACCAATAGAAAACTTAATAATCATTAATTTTTATAATAACACAAATCTCGAAAGAATAACATTTAAAGCTTTTGAGCTTCAAGTAAAGTGCCATTTCCGGTTTTTGATGGCTTCTTTCCATATTAGAATAAGGTAGAAATACAAATTTTCAAAATTTTCTGAATGATAGTATTTGAGTTAGAGTGGAGGATCCATACATACCCACATCGTCAAAATGTTAAAATTGGATTCTATGAGCCTTAAAATGTGGTCATTTACCAAATCTTGGTATGCGATTTTTAGCACGATCCCTATATCTCCCTTACCAAGGGTAGCGGGAGATAAAAAGTGGTCTGTTTTCATTGCAAAAACTGTCCAAATGTTTTGCAAATTCTTCCACAGCTGATGAATATTGGTTGTTCTAGTTTTAATCACATGTCTCTTCATTTCGTTCGACAGAAATTTGACAGTGTTCAACAGAGCGCAAAGTTACAATTGAGTACTATGAAGCATATTGATTGGTAGGCAATATTCGTGAATTCTTCTGTACACGTAAACTGTTTTCCTACTGATGAAAATGGTACATCTCTGCCGATGTTCCATTGGATTACTGCTTGCCGTGGTTACCCTTTGTTTCTGTTCGTTCATGTTTGAGTATCTTGAGCGTGCCAGTGAGTGCACGCGGCAATGAACTCTAGCGCACACGCAGGCACGCACGCGAGGCAAATGAACCTAAACAAAAACACATCGGCGTGGCGCAACGCGATGCGCTGTTGTTCCAGCTCCAGCACTGATGCTGCTGCGGCTCATATCAGCTGGCTGCAGATTCACTCTCGAGTCTCGGGAGCTCTCTCTTTCTACCACGAGATTGCGGAGTTTCTAGTAACTATTTCTACATTAATTTGGTACAGGGTTGGCCTGATTTAAATCATCTGATTTTTTTTTAATCATTGATTTAAATCAAATTTTATAAAATAATACATTTTTGTAGAAAAATCAATTGTTTTTCAAATTATTTTAGATACCTACAGAGTAAACAAAAAATTCTACTATGGTAATATAATATAAAAATATATACATATATGTATACCGGATGTCTAATTTTTTATTTTCATTATTGTAAATTCTGCCTTATTAATTTTAATGCTTAAGCGTAAATACAAAAAATGTACAGAATTAAATACTGCATCAACTGAGCGTAAATTTATTGATATAATACGATAGGTGCTTGTGATGAAATAAACGTAAAATAAAATATCAGTTTTAAACGTTTTACAGAGTGCGATGCAAGACATGTTTTGACCTGTTTTATTTATAGGCAGGGTTTAAATTTAAAGTTTAAACAGGCGCGCGTAGACGCGTTATATACTACCGGTGAGTTCCTGCGTCATACTTGATGCAAACATTTGCTTACACTGTCGAGGTAGAGCAGCAAAAGCGTTTTGTGATTACTTGTGTCAACATGGCGACAACAATAGCTATTTGTATATTAAGAACGCAAAATGGGACATTGTCGATTGAGAGATTATTGACGCGCGACGCAGGAGCGCGGCTTTCTCTCGAAATCGACAATGTCCATTTGCGCACGAAACACACTCAAGATTTTTTCTACAGTCCTCCACCATAACAAAAAATAATAAAATGTAAACTTTGTACTTACAGTACTATTCAAAAGTTTTGCAGTGAAGATATGAACGTATTCAAATATGACTTCAAGATATTGTTTTGGCATTCGTTTTTACAAAAAAATAATGTCAATTATGTAATGAATATTATAAGTTTTTCTATAATTTATTTGTTTTAAGTACATTAAACTAATGCAGTGGAAAAGTGGTTGTCCATTGGGAGCGTTCACGCCAAATTTTTGCAGGTGACAGCATAACTGTTCACAGATTTTATTTTATATTTAATTTTAATTTATTGTTATTTTCCATTCTTCTTGAGCTGTTGCTTGAATCTAATCTAAGCATTTTATACTTTCGTTTTTGTAAATAAATGGCCTATTTTATTTTCACAGCAGTGCGGCATTTTGTTTGGTTATGTAATATACCGACAGAGCAGTTATATGTCAGATTGACTTGTGAAGGTCGTAAATGTGTATATACAGTGTCATTAGTTCCTGACTAAACGTTTCTATTAAGAATGTAGACAAGTGACACTTGTCAACATTCTAAAGTTAGAAATTTGGACAGCGAGCGATTTTTCTTTGTCGCGCATGAGCTTCAAAGTGACATTTTGCGTTGACAAAAGAGAGCGCAAATGGCTACTTTGTATATAGACTGTAAAAAAAGAAGTGTCAAAATAAGCAAAAATTAAAATGCATTCTTTGGGGTTTCATTACAGATTTCGTTTTCGTTTACGAAATAAAATAATTATATTGCTTTTAAAATCCTCCTATAATCCCTCTTACAAAACCTTCAGTACCAGTACGAATTATTTCACTTACAACATTCATTATAACGTCCTTAAAACTTTCAGTCTCCTACGTACAGCAAACTTCAAAGAAATATATATTTATCAAGACGGGTTTTGCCATAAATTTAGCCATGAAGAATTATGCAGTATCTGTAACCTTTATGAACCTAACGACCTAGTACATTTCCTTTACCGCTGTCCAATATTTTCACCTTACAGAAACTCATTTCTTCAGAAGTATTTCACCACGCCGGTCCTGGACATCAACCCACTTCTGACAGAGCCAACCAAGGAGAAAATGTACAACATCCACAATTATATAACAAACTCCCTTAAACTGCGAGCTTTTGCTCTAAACGTATAAATGTTTTATTATATTTTCCAAAGAAATGTAAATCATTACTCTACTTATTACTTATGATAATCTACTGTAATTTATATCGTTACCAACCTTTTGTATGAGAGATGTATTTTTTTTTTCTCTTAAACAAAATAAATGTTATTATTATTATTATTATTATTATTATTATTATTATTATTATTATTATTATATTGCTTTTAAAACAATTAATAAGTGCAATAATATCAACAGGGCTTCAAAAATAAAAAGATTTTTAAAAAATCATTATTTAGCCAACCCTGATTTAAACTTACCATTAAACCAAGCTTGCATGAATCACCTTGTTACATATAATCTCTACGCTCTTAGAGCATGACAATTATTCTTAGAAAAACTGCGGATTTGTTTTGATTATTGATGCAGAACTTACATTTCAATTTAATGAATATTGTAATTCTTTTACTACTCCAGTTTTTTCAACTTGGCGTATAGTTTTTGTTCGTCTAGACATCTAATTACATATTCCTCATTTCTACAACTTTACATTAAATATACATCTTCGCAATGATTACATGATAAAATGTAATGGCGAGCATAATAATTTCCTATTTCTGGTGTGTAATTAGAAAAATTAATCCAATTTTCTAGATAATCTGCTAATTATTTTGCAAATTATCAAGCTGCTTCGTAATTTTTTTTTCTGGAGCCCGTATGACTTAACCACAGCTGCCTATCCTGGACAACCAGCTAATATATGTTAAAATTGATTAGTGACCACATCCTATGAATTACATTAATGTAAAAAATTATATACGCATTAAGTACGCCTTGTCTGCATGTTAAATGCACATAAAATTCCAATTTGTTAAATTGTGTTTTACATACTTTACTAATGACGTATTTAAATTATACGCATTAGACCATTATCAGTAAACTTTACGGTTTTCAAATTTGATGATTTGTGTTCTTCAGTTATCTATCACTATAGCGTTGCTGAAATATTGATGAAGTTTTTACCTGCCGATACCCTTTGTAAGAGAGGTATAGGGATCATGTTAAAAATCGCATATCGAGATTTTGGTATATGGCCACGTTTTAAGGTCCCTAGAATCCAATTTTAACATTTTCACGATGATGTCTGTGTGTAAGTGTGTATGTGGATCCTCCACTCTAACTCAAATACTATCATTCAGATAATTTTGAAACCTTGTATTTCGAACTTTTTCTGTAACTGTAAGAGTCCATTAGATTTTGGTGAAAATCGGATAACGGGAAATAGCACTTTACTAGAAGCTCAAAATAGTTTTTCTTCGAAAAATACTTTTTTCTACAGTCTATATACTCGCTCTCTTTTGTGAACGCAAAATGTCACTTTGCCCCTCATGCGCGACAAAGTAGAAAAAACGCTCGCTGTCCAAATTTCTAACTATACATGTTGAGAAATGTGACTTGTCTACATTCTTAATAGAAACGTTTAGTCAGGAACTAATGGCACTGTAATTACACATTTACCACCTTCACAAGTCAATCTGACATAACTGCTCTGTCGGTATATTACATAACCAAACAAAATGCCGCACTGCTGTGAAAATAAAATAGGGCATTTATTTACAAAAACTAAAGTATAAAATGCTTAGATTAGATTGAAGGAATAGCTCAAGAAGAATGGAAAAAATTGTGTAAACAGTTGTGCTGCCACCAGCAAAAGTTCGGCGTGAACGCTCTCAATGGACATCCACTTTTCCACTGCACTAGTTTAATGTACCTGAAACAAATAAATTATACAAAAACTTATAATATTCATTACAAAATTGGCATTAATTTATTGTGAAAACGAAAGCAAAAACAATATCTTGAAGTCATATTTGAATACGTTCCTATCTTCACTGTAAAACTATTGAGTAGTACTGTAAGTACAAAGTGTACACTTTATTATTTTTTTGTTATGGTGGAGGACTGTAGAAAAAATCTTGTGTGTTTCGAGCGCAAATGGACATAGATTTCGAGAGAATGCCGCGCTCCTGCGTCGCGCGTCAACAACCTCTCAATCGACAATGTCCCATTTTGCGCTCCTAATACACAAATAGCTATTAAATGTTATTTTTTTCGAGATTAATGTTATTATAAAAATTAAATATTATTAAATTTTCTATAGATTTGCATTAATACATTTTCTATATATTTTATGGATAAATTTATAAAATTATCTATAATTTAAATCCCAGAGCCTATGCTTTAAACAAACAAAACGCAGTTATTCAAATGTATGTAAGTGACAGATAAATGTCACTACCAAAGAATTAATCAATTCAAAATAATATTAGTAATGTTTTAAAATGAAAAAAGTAAATAGAACAATAGAAAAGGAATTCAATACAATTTCCAGCATAAGTAAATATACAGGCTGGTGACTTGGACGGAGCAGCATAGGGGTTTCAATCGTAAAATCTTAATGTACAGTTATTTGCTCCCCTAATTATTATAGAGCAAAATTGAATATAGATTTTTCCTACAGAAAAAAATACTGCATGCTATTGTTATAATTTTTCAATTTCCAGAACCGTAAATATAATCGAAAACAATAATATTTTTGCAAAAATCATTGGTACCATGGAACAAAAGTTTTAACAAAATCGCAAACATCTGTCAGAGATTCTTGACGTTTAAACTTATTTTCAAAACGAGGATAATAAAAACATCTTTATTGTAGTTGACAACAATGGAGTTGTTGATTACAACAATGTAATTTGACGAGAACGAAATTTAAAATTTCTTTAAGGAGTGACTATGAATACGACCCTTATTTAAATTAAAAGGCATAAAATGTATTGGGAAAAAGGATTTTTATTTTAATATAAAATAACATATCACAAACTACCATTTATCATTAAACAATGCCCCAATCTGTTGTAAAATTCTTGTCTGACATTTGCTAATTGTTTACGTGATATTTGTTTAAATTTTTATTCCATGGCATCAATGATTTTTGCAAAAATGTTATTGTTTTCCACTATTTTTACGGTTCCGGATATTGAAAAATTATAAACAATATCATATTCGGATGCAGTATTTTTTTCTGTAGCAAAAACTTAAATATAATTTTGCTCTAAAATAATTAGGGGAGCAAATAACTGCACATTAAGATTTTACCATTGGAACCCCTATGCTGCGTCTTCCAAGTCACCACCCTGTATATGTACGTATTTAGATTCATAAAAATTAACGATTCACAAAAATGTTTAAGCTAATCCTCATTTTTGGATTAGTGAATTCTATTCTACCCCGGTATGTAAAATTTAATCTTCATTTTATTATAGTTCCGGTGGCTCAATGGTTAGAGCAACGTCTCATGTCATGAGTGCCGTCGGGGCTCTGGGTTCGAATCCCACTAAGACATGGATGTGTGTGAATGTGAACCGACTCTGTAATTGGGATTTAATCCTGTTGAGGGGTTTAAAAAAGGTAGTTACTTGGATTAGACTATATTTTAAGAAATAAACTGTCAAAATTAGAGTAAAATTCGCTAATCCAAAAATAAAGATTAACTTAATCTTTTTTGTGACTCGGGCTGTAAATGGCGGGAGGTATTGTTTGGCCACACTAGATTTTTTTTTAGAATAAACTATGTTGGCTCCATTGAAAAATAAAAACAGTTTTGCCTATTAATTTTGGACAATAATGCTTCAAATAAATGTTTAGAGAATTAAATTCTATACATCTAATTCAGTAATCATATTTTATTTTACACGTTCCGTAACTAGCAAATTGAATTTAAAAATTTATAAAAGTTACTTTTTTATAGTGTTTCTAAATGTAGACGACAAAATATTTTATCTTTTTATCAAATCTTCGTCTTCTGTCATTTCACAACCTTTCCGATTTTTTCTTCTTCTCCCAGATTCCAATGTGTGTCCACATAGTCTGGTTTACACGGTCGGTATGAGTGCGTTTGCCGGGTCTGTGACCTGGTGTACCCCGGTGAGTGAACTGCGAAGGCACCGGTGGCCAGCGAATCACCACGCTTGTACGTGCCGGTGCTAGTCCAAGGTCACGGACACCATGACTGATCATCTGCACCATGTGGTAGTACATCTTCGTTGAAGGAATGATGGTAGTACGATGATGGTAGCAGATGTCTAGCAATAGATGTGTATTTTAAACCTTAAGGTGGAAACATTTACAACATATTGAAATGATTTAAAAATATAGTATATAAAGTATTATGAACGATAATTTCTTAACGTTCGTGATGCTTATACTATTTTTTGCACAATCGACGCACAAAATTTAAAAGAAAAATAAGATTTAAATAATTATTTTAACACATTAAAAAAAATTATTTGTCATTTTTGAAGTAAGCTAATGATTTTTCTTTTTATTTATTTACTGTCTCTCCTCCTGAACGGTAAATGAAGCAAATCACTTACCGATGTGATTCACATCACTTACCGTTCAGTAATTTATAAATAAGACCTACTGTCTTGGAATCACTGTCGATAAACATAAAAAAAACCGATCGTGCAAAATAGTTATTTATGCTACAAGGGATGTAGATACCATTTACCAATCGAGGACGATTTTGCACCCGAGCGATAATTAGTTCGAGAGTGGTCAAATGTACCATCTCGTGTTGCATATAAGATTTTTTCCACTCCCGATGATTTATTTTTTGCCTGTTCATTTTCAATGCGAGATATGTCAAGGAATAGGCGGTGTGCACAAAAGTATTCAGCGCGGACAGCGGACAAAAATGACAAAAGTGGTTACTCATTGAAACATGGCAAGGTTATGATTTATGTCAGAATAATTTTGCAATTTCTATTTTATATAATATTTGCAATGAATGCGAATAATAGGACATCAAATATTATGTGATGCAGTGAGGGATGTAATAATTCTTACAAAATTACCGATTGAAGTATCAAATTTTATAAATTTCCTAGAAGATTAAATGAGGAACAGATGTATAAGAAAATAATTTTTCATCAGATATCTTCTACTAACATGAAAAATTCTTTTAGGTATACCTACATATTTTCTCATTGTAAAAGATACTTATCGTATGAATAAAATTCTAACAATGGTCGTCTGATTGCAATAATGAATTATATAAAAATATGTTTCTTAAGTTACTATTTGAACAAGATATAATACAAGAAGCAGAAAATTGTCTTAAAATTGTATAATACTTGCAGTTGTATGAAATAGAAGTCTATTTTTGACATAATTCGTCTATTTATTATAGATTTTGTACATGTAATGTTAATGTTAAAGATAGAAATTCAAATGGTTCGTATTTTTCGTGTATTTTCTTTTCCGAGCTTGTGCAACTGATTCCACTTAGAGACTGGTATATTTTCAATGAAGAATCTTCTTCATTTATTGCGAATATAAAAGAAAGATGCTAACATCGTACACTGATATTGTGATATGTAGAAATTTTCTTCTTTCCAATCATTCAAGTTTTCCAACTTTTTAATCTCAATTTCCATGTATTGTGCATCTTGTAACATTCAACTAATATTATAAATTATAATATAAATTTAAATATAATAAAATGGTTTACAGAAATCGCACATATTATGAGAAAAATTATATTTTCTACCACAGTACCTTTGCTGATATTTTGACTTTTTTGATTGTCACATCACATACGTACCATTTTAAATATTTTCTTTATTCATTTCAATATCCTATGATATATAATATTCATACACAATAGCAACAACTCAAAATAAAATTGTAAATTGTATCACTTTCTCGAAATGTCAAAGTTGATTCGGTAACCAAAAATGCCAATATAGCCGTTAGAGGCGCTGACGCTCAAAATGTGCACATCGCCTATACCGTTTAATATTGGTACATTAAAAAAAAAGAATCTTAGTATTCTATGGAAAATTGAAGAAGAAAACGTTGTCATCTTGACACGTCAATGGTAACTTTTAAATGGAAATATTTATTAAATGAGGACAATTTGATAGAATTCAAATTTAAAATCATAAATTTTAAGAATTACCAAATATTTGACACAAGTTTAAAATATCTAACTATTGGTATTACACAAAGAAGGAGGTAAATTCAGCTGTAGGGAAGTAAGAACAATCCTTAATGTTAGCGAAACTTTTGTATCATGAGAGTAACACCTTAATTAGTATTGTGTTTTGAAGTAATACTTAACCCTTAAATTTAAATACCGACATTTAGAAATAGAAGTAGAAAATATTTCTCTCAAGTTGAAAATTTCAGTTACAATTACTGTTTAAATATAGCGTAAACAATTTTTTTGGTACACAAAAACCAACTACTCTATGAATGAATTTTTTCTTTCATTCAAACGTTGTCTTGATCACGCTACACGTAACATGGTTATTAGTCAACAGGAAATGTCTCAAATTCATCAGGCAACAACATAACGAAGTGTTTATATTCACAATTCTGACTTAGCAAATAAACTTAATTCACTGAAGGAAAACAGATTATGAATTAATTGTGTAATTGTTAATTGTGTTATACCTTCCTGTTAAGTATTAGAAATATTTAGTCATGTTATTCTATCGATAACAATCAGTACACTGTCACAATGCAATTATGTATTGCGATTACGAAGTCTAAATAGAATTGCTGAATGTAATACATAATAATAATATTAACTGTTTTTAAGTCTGGGAATGACAATAATCTTATGTGACCAGCACATTACCTCCCGCTATTTTTATTTTTTATTTAATAAATAGATATGTATCAATGCTCGTAAATATATTGTTATTTTGCATATGTTCCAGTTTTCTATGTAAGGTTTTACCAATATTTACTTCTCCAAAACTTTGCCATTTTATTAATTATAATTTATATTTTACAATATTTCTTGTCATTTATTATATTGTTTAGGAATTTTATAAATTCATATTATCTTATATTTTTTTTTCGTAAAAGTTTGCCATTAATAAGATTTTAAAATTTGCTGAATGGTAGAGTTTGAGTTAGCCTGTTTACACCTACAATGGGTAATAAGCCGTGATGATATATTTATTTATTTATACCTACAGGCTCCCTTTCCAAAGACTTAGAGAGAGAAAAAATTTAATTGTTTACCGTTATTAATTTTTTTCTATGCACGAATTGCCGAACTCGCCATGGCTCGTGCCGTAAACATCACTCGTGTATTAATAACTATCATTATAAACTAGTTGCATAATATACTATTAATTCTTATTTATTTACATACGAAATTCATAATAACCCACATAGGTACATACTGGGCTTTTAAAATTGTGTTTATTTATAGTTGATATTTATTTCTTCTTTAACATCTGCTATATAAAACTAAATTAAACTATATTGTTCACATTATTATGTGTACGTAACACATAGAACAAATAAACCGAAATATGTTATGCAATAAAATAAAAAAATACAGGATAATGCAAACAAACATATACCAAAACATAAATATGGAATTATTGTATAATGATTATCATCTACTGATGTTGATTTTATTTGTAATATTCAGTTACTGGAAATTATATTTTCAATATGCATAGTAATTGTTATTGAAACATTATAATCAGTAAATCGACAAAGATTTTTTTATTTTTTATTATTATAAAACACAAACATATATATGTACCAATGTTCTCACATTAAAGAAAATTTTTTTTTAAAATAAATAACAGGAACATACGCCTATTTTGATATTGCGTTGCATGTAACTAAAGTGTTAAGGGACCGGTTTTTAAAAAACAAATATTCACTTAAAATTTATTTCCATGGTAAATTTATGGATAGAAAAAATGCAACAATTTAAATTTTATAAGAACATAGAAACTGATTTCAATTTGTTCATTTTATTGAATTATAAGTGAAAAATAATAGTTATTTATGTATTAAGGGCATAATCAAACATTGTAGCACGGAGAAATGTTTAAAGCTAGACGCGTAGCGGAGATTTTTAATTTTCCCGAGTGCTATAATCTTGATTATGCCCGTGGTACATACGCAACGTTTTGTTTTATTTTGGTTCTCGAAATTCTACGATTCAATGGGTATATATTCGGTATCGTTGTGCTGGCGTTATGAATTTTAAGTATGCTGTGATTTCTAGATATACTATTATTCACGAAAGATGACTATTCAAGGTTATTTGTTCGAAGAAAGAATACATATCACTTTACAGCAGTAGCTTAGTAACATTTTGTATTAGAAAGAGAAAAATTATTTGACCTGTCTATTTAATTTATGTGGTGTGACAGATATACGTAAATAGTGGCATTACTTTCTTACTACACTATAAATAATAATGACGTATGTCGTAGAGTTACAGATACCTAATTATCTACTGCACTGCCCTCTGTGCTAATATTTACCCAGTGGCGTTGACGTTTAAATCAAATTATATGGTCCCCCGAAGTTTGAAAATATAGATATGACGTCACGAATATAAGTTTTTATATAAAACTGTTTTCTTCGTGGATCTAAAATGTTCTTGAAATGTATGCTATTTTTAAATTATATTTATTAAAATCAAATTAATATTATAACACATGTCCGCTATTTGAATTTGTCTACATCCATTGGTAGTAGACTCCACCCCCTAACTCGGTATTTGTTGTATATTTATAGGTGGTCTTTGAGTCGCCAATCAAAATAATATATATGGAATTCATATGAATGACGAGCTGCTAAAACAAAAACCCCCTTATTTCCGAAGTATTTCTATTATATCATTTTATTTCTTTATTAATATTCATTATTAAGCATCTACTTTCACTATTTTTTACTAATTTCTCTTAATTCGATTGAGCTATGTGTAATCCGCTAGAATTTATTGTATTGCTTAAAATTTATCTATCAACCATGATTTTGACATTTGAATAGCTGTTGCTTGGCAACTTTATAAGCTCTCGGGCGATAAAAGCCAAATTGCGCCCGTTTTCGAGGGCGTATAAAGATAAACACGTCTATGGTTCCAAAATAAAATGAATTTCTTTATAAAACGGACTCAGTATATTTAATATTATTTATTGGTGTCATGTGAATACCATTCAATAGAATATTAATAAATAAATTGTTGATTCTTTAAGGATCTAATACACGTCATATCAACTTATATCTTTTGAAGTACCTAATGACGGCAGTGAAGATAAATAAAACATAAATGATAATTGGTAACTTTCAATTTTAACAATAAAACTATAAAAAAAATGTGTACACTTTGCTAATCAAGTCTTTAACTTAATAGTCGTTTTATTATCTTTTATTTTTAGTTAGTATCAACTACGAATAACGGTATAAATAATAACTTTATAAGTACTATGCATAACTTATCTCTCAAAGACTATCAGGTAGTACGCGTATAGCATCCAACTTGGATATATTTGAACTCTCAGATCACGTTCCCCAGGTCCCTCAGCTCTCTATCCTCTCTTCGGCGAGTTCAACGGCCCTGCACTAGCACTAGAGCATAGACAGGACATACTGAGCGTACTGTGCAGGCACCGTATCATAGTGATGTCTGGCACGCAGAATAAGGACATTGCACGATCAATGCAAATAGATACACGTGCATAAGGATACTTTATCCATCAGAGGTAGAAATATGTGCACAGTGCACTATAAATAGGAAGAAATATTTCGACTTTGTTTTACTATTTGAAATGTATTTAGCGGTCAACAAACGGAAATTAATTACAAAAGGTGATCTGTCACTTTTAACACTGGTGTCATAAAATGACATTTTTAAAGCTAAAAACAAACATTAAATAGACCACTTTTAATAAATTTGTAGAAAATTTAATTTTTTATTTACATTTTTTTACCTCCCGCTACTCTTGGTAAGGGAGGTATAGGTATCGTGCTAAAAATGGCATATCGAGATTTTGGTAAACCAAGTTTTAAGGTCCCTAGAATCCAATTTTAACATTTCCACGATGATGTCTGTGTATATGTCTAGATCCTCCACTCTAACTCAAATACTATCATTCAGACAATTTTGAAACCTTGTATTTCGAACTTTTTCTGTAATGGAAAGAGCCCGTTAGATTTTGGTGAAAATCGGATAACCGAAAATGGCACTTTACTAAAAGCTCAAAATAGTTTTTCTTCGAAAAATACCATTAAATGTTATTTTTTCGAGATTAATGTTATTATAAAAATTAAAGATTATTAAATTTTCTATAGATTTGCATTAATACTTTTTTTTATATATTTTTGGATAAATTTATAAAATTATTTGTAATTTAAATCCCAGAAACTACGTTTTAAACAAACAAAACGCAGTTATTCAAATGTATGTAACTGACAGATAAATGTCAGTATCAAAGAACTAATCATTTCAGTTCATATTAGTAACGTTTTAAAAAGAAAAAGTTAAATAGAACAATAGAAAAGGAATTCAATACAGTTTCCAGCATAAGTAAATATGTAGGTATGTATTTAGATTAATAAAAATTAACGATTCACAAAAATAAGCTAATCCTCATTTTTGAATTAGTGAATGTTATTCTATCGCGGTATTTAAATTTAATCTTCATTTTATTATATCTCCGGTGTCCAATGGTGAACCCACTCTGTAATTGGGATTTAATCCTGTCGACGGGTTTAAAAAAAAATGGTTACGTGGATTAGATTAGACTTTTAAATTTTAAGAAAGAAACTCTCGAAATTAGAGTAAAATTCGCTAATCCAAAAATAAGAATTAACTTAATCTTTTTTTAACTCGGGCTTCAAACGGCGATAGGTATTGTGTTGGCCACACCAGATTTTTATTTTATAAAATCGTAATAAAGTACGTATGACATTTTTAAAAACCTGCAAAAACCAGCCATTTTGTGACGTCAGACGTTCACACTGCAAATTCAGAGTCATTTCATACAGACTTTATATCGGCACAGAATTTCTAAAAGAAAAAATACATGGACTATAAATTGAGAATTATTTAAATATTTGATAGAAATGCTATAATATATTAATATAATAACATTCTATTCATTTTTATAAATATAATTTCCATTTGGCCTGAAGTTATTTACACATCAGTCTGCTGTCAGCTGTGCTTCTTTCGTTCTTTGTTGGTTGAACTGAGATTTTGACCAAAAAGAATACAGCTATTATATTAGACCACTGATCTTTGATCCCTGAGGTTTATTTTTCCAAATTTTCTCGCTAGAGGGAAAATTTTTATAGGGCGCGAGCAGACACGTGACTCGAGCGACCTTGACATGCTTGGAATCAGCTGATTTGTGTGCGCATGTCATTTTGACAAGACAATGTCACGTTGACAAGACAATGTCACGTTGACAAGACCAATGTTTTGATTTATTTTGATTTTTAACTGCTAAAATGTTATTATTTTTAATTTCATATGTTTTTACTGCCTAAAAATTGTAAAATAATAACATTAAAGCAGTTCAAAATCAAAATAAGTCAAAACATTGGTATTGTCAACGTGACATTGTTCTTGTCAAAATGACATGCGCACACAAATCAGCACGTCAAAGTCGTTCGAGTCACGTGTCTGCTCGCGCCCTATACCATCTTGTCTCCGAATGCTGCCATATTTCGTCCATTAGGTCCATTAGATCGGCACTTATCTTGACTTTTCTAATCAGTCAGATGACTAAGTAATTTTCTTGCGTATACCTATGATTCATTCTTATTTGAATCGAAGAATGCAATTTGCATAGAGATGAAAAATAAGTTATAAATAACGTTCCATTGATAGAAACAGCTATTTTCACTTTAACGTTATTGGTAATTAGTCGGTAACAAATTGTGAAGAAAATAAGAAATTTGAACCACTTTCTAAAACAAATCGAAGCTTAGATAACATTATTAGATACGTACCATATAACTATATGAATAAATCAGTAACTCTAAAACTTTCTTACTGTACAAAAATGTTAATTTCGCTTATACAATTCCGCATATCGTTGATCTAAATATGATTGGAGTTAAATGGTGCTTTCCTTAATAGAGTCGGTAAAATGTGAAGATTTAGCTGAACACGGGCAAAGTATATAGGAAGTAAAAGCTCTCATTGTGAGTCGTGAAGAGAAAATGTGATATCGGCCAACGCTTCAACGGTGGAGGCGAGTGAAATTAAATTGTAGAAATGTGTTTCGTGCTGGTGAAATCCGAGGCACTGGCTTCTGGCTTTGCCCTCGAAGGGAACGATAAATGAAAGTGTGGATTCGACACTCGTTTCCAACTCAAATACAATCATTTAGTAATAAGAACTTTCAGAGTTGTACTTTGTTGTTTTCAATTTGCACTTCGTTTAAGTATTTACTAAATCATTTATCATTTTATTTTGTGAACAAGAAGTTTGGGTCACAACGTAGAGATACTGCTTACCAGTAACCAAATGACGCTATCGACTGGCGGGAAAAAATTCACGCATGCGCACGAAGGTTCAAGGTCGGCTCATGCAAGCGCGCTTGATTCAAACCCATCAGGTTTTCGCAAAAAAAATAAGATCAGATACTTTTCTAACAGACCTCGTATTCTTCTCTTCTTATTCTACTTTTATGTTCAAAATTATACAAAAATAAAATTCTTATTAATTGTTTGTGTTCGTGTATTTAGGGACATTTAACATTTGGTATTTTTTGACATTCATAGCCACCAACCTTAAAAAATAATGGAACTACTACATTACTCATTGACGTATTATATAAATGGACGCAACATAGGTACTGCTTTACTGTATAAGTATTGACGCACACCTTAGAAAAGGACAGCGCCCAGCGCTAAGTTAGGGGCAAAGTCAAAAGATGAAAAATAACACAGAGTGCTTAGGAATATTCATCTTATTCATAATAAATGACAATATAAAATATAGTTCATATTCGATTTAACAAAATATTTCATTCGTATATTAAATTATTTGTAAAAATAACAAATATAGAAAAGTATTTTTGCTTTAGCTAATATTATTTATTTAAAACTATTTTTATATACATTTTAGGTATAGTCCGTCGAATGAAAATGATTTCTGTACATCACAAAATGTTTAGATGGCTTGAAATTGTGTCTTCTAACTGCAATAAGCCAGTCTGTTCACAGTTCATCTTTCGAAAATTTACTCGAAAAACATTCATATAAGATATGACAGTTTAGTTTACGACGAATAAGAAAAACTTGTGAAATTTTTACTAATATTCTGAGGAAATATATTGCACTTTTACTAGCTGTCACTACTGTCAGACCAGCAAACAAAACAACAGACTGCAACAATGTTCTTGTTTGACGTTGCCCCGCTTATCTATCTTTCCTTTTCTAAGGTGAGCGTCAATTCCTCTCTCTCTCTACCAAGGAGGATCCTCTCTACGTTGGGTCCATTTATGTAATATGTCAATGACATTACTGGAACATACAAAATGGCGATCTTACAAGTTACAAGAACTTAAAAAAATAAATTGTACTTATTTATTACAACACTCGAATGAGCTATTAACGAACTCTGCTGTAATAGCTTTGTTACAGAATCAAAATAGAAAAAAAAGTCTTTTTTGTTTTCACAGGCCCGGAAATGATATATTACGGATATTACTGATAACTGGAAATGTCAATAGACCTTTTCAATTTAACGGCTATCTCTCTCTATCGCTGCAAATAGTAAAAAAATGGCGCGAACAACTGCCAGTTGGGCTGTCAAACGAATAGTCAAAAATATTGCACTCATTAAAATACCTGTATTTTTCGGTGAAAACTTGAATCGTTAGACATTTTAACTTCAATAAAAGCTTTTGTAACTTATTTCGATTAAATTTTTAAAGTTATCTGAGATATTTTTCACATTTGTTCTTACTATGCGCAGATCCCCATTGCGCATATCTTCTATCTCTTTAAATTGAAAAGCCCTCTGTACATAACCGGGAAAAGCACTGTCTTTCCCGGGCTTTCTAAAACAAAATATTATTGACAATAACAAAATTATATAATATGTGGCAAGTTCGTCTTACCGCACTTAGTTTGTAAATAACAATTCACTTCGATTTTTGTTGAAACAGCATAAAAAATGCAACATGTCATATGTAAATAAAGGTGGCAACAATGCGTAACAACTAAACAAAACAAAACATTCATATTTTCATTAGTCATTAGTGTCATCTCAATGTCAGCAGAAGTATTTAAGTGACCTTAGTTTTACATTATAATTATTTAAATATTTTATTCTAACTTTAAATACAAAAGTTTATCGTACGCATGTACTCTGAAATTGTGAATTGTGACTACTACACAGTGCTACCATAAAAACTAGTGCGTAGTGAAAAAATCTTCGTTAATACTTTTTCAGAAGGTAGTATAATCTGTTCTTCACAATATACTCGTAGATATCAAAAATGAAATATGTTCTTCGTGGCAGGTATCCATATTTCTTCTATTTTGTTTATTTTGTTATGATGATGGTTCAATGTAAAATTGAGGTTATTTTAAATTGCAAAATCCGCAACTTATTCTTGTTGATCTAGCAAAACAAACTGTAAATTTTATTTGTGTTTTCCATGTAAATAATGCATTCAATCATTCAATAAACAATATTAGTGCGAAAACAAAATAGTTTATAAATTTTACTTAAGCATCCGGGTCAATATTACTGTGAAAAATTTTACCGCCAAACTCTTAACCATTGTTGATTACAACAACGAAAATAATGCTTTCCATTGTTGTGCTCTCCACATACAGTGTGCGGCAGAATAACCTCCCTAGTTTTGAAGAATTAAAAAATAAATACCCAAGATAAAAAAAATTACATACTGGTTTTTAAAGTAATGTCGACCAAGTGGTGTCCGTCATTATCCAAACACTGTTACAAGCGACTTGAAGTTTGGGATAAGTCATTCAAAAATTTCTTATTTTAATAGAGCCACATGTTCCAAATATATTAAATGACCTTACATCTTTCAGCAGAAAGATTCTTTTCAAAATAATCAGACATCTATTGTTTGAACAGAATACGAAATTGCCAGAACAATAGATATATCTAAAATATAGCCTTTTCAGCTTCTGAATTCAGTGCGCACTAACGTGCACTGAGTTCTCTTTTTGTTTTCATCATACTTATATGTTTACATTTTCTTCGTGGTAGCGTTTTCGGCTTGTCCTGAAATTGCACTCAGTTCGCAGTGAGTGGCAAAAAAAAAAACAAATCAGTAAAAGCTGTTTACATAAACGTACAATATTGTCTTGGTTTCATGTTTATTAAAATTTAAAATTTATTTTAAAAAGTCTTTTTTTAAAGTGACCTTTTATGGGATCAGTAAAACTCTTTTCTTATCTACGGGGCCCGGATTGACTCGGGAACCCAGGCCCATGGCTGCATTGTTACGCCACTGGCCCGTAGAACATTTTCTCGAAACCTGCATTAATGTTCGCGCTGTGTGGGCCGTGGCTGAACCCAGACATTCTCCAGGCCAAGTTCTTCAAACAAAAAAAATCTGGAGCAAACTCTCACACCCTCAGAATTGATGGTAACTGCTTGATTTCCCTGTGTCGATGTTTTCTGCTGTTCATGATGTTTTTGTGTCCTTCCTTGACAACAGATCTTGTTTCTATAAAGTTTCTTACCAACGATTAAATCGATTTTCGAAGCAGAACTGCTTGTTGAACAGGTATTTGGAACTGAGTAGTATACGCGCGTTGGATGGCGGCTACAGATACAGGCAGACCCGTTTTTGCGTATGTAGGCTTCCACGGCAAAAGCGCGTTGCTCGTTCGTCAATATTGTTTACGATCAGGGGCGCACACAGGGGGGCGGTCCTGTAGGTCCAGACCGCCCCTAGAATACATATAGAGCGCGAGCAGACACGTGACTCGAGCAACCTTGAAGTGCTTGGAATCAGCGGATTTGTGTGCGCTTGTCATTTTGATAAGAACAATGCCACTTTGACAAGACCAATGTTTTGACTTATTTAAATTTTAAACTGCTGAGAAGTTATTATGTTTAATTTCATGTGTTTTACTTAAAATTGTATAATAATAACATTTTAGTAGTTCAAAATCAAAATAAGTCAAAACATTGGTCTTGTCAAAGTGACATTGTTGTTTTTGTCAAAATGACATGCGCACATAAATCAGCTGATTCCATGCACGTCAAGGACGCTCGAGTCACGTGTCTGCCCGCGCCCTATTGGAGAAAAAATAAAGTAGCTGACATCTGGTGAGAGATTTGTGAACGTAACAAATGGGGAAAATGTCACTTTTTAATATTTGTTGGCGAGCGAAATAAATGTTTATTTTAAATTAAATGATAAATGTGGAGTACGATGATCGACTGGTAGCAGAATGGAAAATTGGGAAATGATCGGACACGCAGTCTAATGTAAATAATTTATTTTTTATTTAAAACGTTTTAAATTTTTTTAGTAAAGTTGTTTGAGGTTTCTTTGAGTTCCAGCTTAAAATTATTTGACTTGATATATTTATAAATACAATATATTTAATACATTTCAATTTGTTATCTCCATTAGGTTATATGGGGGATCCCTACGTTACCGTTTATAATCATTGACCATTTCTAGCCCTGAGGAAGACTAGTACAGTCGAAACGTAGGCCAGGAAATAAATTATTTACATTAGATTGCGTGTCCGATCATTTCCCAGTTTTCCATAAATGATAAATGTTTACACTTTGAAATAAAAACAACCAACGATATCACTATTTTGCTAGACAAAATGGCGGTCAAATGGGGGATTTGTCGTCGTCCGACCTGCCATCTACAATTTATTTTTTCTCCTGTAGAAACCAAATATCAATTCAATTGCTAATATTTTAAATTTAGTAATTTTTAAAATTAGTTTTAAGATGGCTCTCAGCTGGAACTCCCCCTAAAAAAATCCTGTGTGCGCCCCTGTTTACGATTGAATTTATTGTAACAGAAACTTCCCATCCACCTGCCTCCATAGACACTACCCCCACCCTTTCAAGATTTTTACATGCGCCAGAATGTCATAGTAAAAGTAGGGAGGTTATTTTGCCGCACATACCTCGCTATTATCTGGTTTAGCACACCCAGAAACGGGTATTACCATTTATTTTTTGTATTTATTTTTTTATTGTTGCAGGCTGCCGGTGGTGAGTGACTGCTCGCCAGGGCAGACGGCTCGGGTGAGCTCGAACCTCCATTCGAGCAGCGGTAGCAGCAGCATGGCGGTGAGCCGGGTACCGAGCCCTCCGCCCCAGGAAGTCAACACACCCGTCGCCGAGAATTGGTGCTACACACAGGTAAACACCATTTTAATCTAATGTGCCCTTTTCCCAACATTGACAACCAGGGCATCGAATCAGAACCCGAAAATATATTTTCAGTTGAACCCAAATCGGCGCTGATTTAGCTACGGTTCAGGGCTTCGATTTTGTAACTAAATTCTACTGAATAGGCGATTCTACCATTTTTTAAAATAATTTTATCAGAAAGTATAAGTAAAACTAAAACTATTGGTGAAAATCCGGTGAAAAAATTCCTATTAATAAGCGAGTTATGGTCCCCCGAAGTTTGAAAATTTAGATGTGACGTCACGAATATAAGTTTTTATATAAAACTATGTATTTTCTTCGTGGATCTAAACTGTTCTTGAAATCTATGCCATTTTTAAATTATATTTTTCTATTTTGGGTCTTTAATATGTACTTTATGAAACCCATTTGGATGTCATAAAGTACTAAGTCTTTATGACATCCAAGTGAGTTTCATAAAGTACATATTAAACAACCGAAATTGAAATTCCTGGACATGAAATAAGGTACATTTTATGAAAAAATGACCAAAATAGAAAAAATAGTATAAAATACACGTTTCATAAGACATTTCCTCGCACTTGTCCACTTAGAAAACTCGCGGCAAGCCGCTCGTTTCTAAGAATGACGCGTGCGCTAAAATCATGTCTTATGAAACTTGTATCTTAATGTACTATTTAAAAAACAAATTAATATTATAACACTGTATGCTTTATCAAAATTATTAAGTTTAATGCAAGAAATTCATATTCAAATAAAAACTGTTTGAGAATTGCGGTACTGGACTGGTAGCCACGTGTCCGCTATTTGAATATGTCTACTTCCATTGGAAGTAGACTCCACCCCCTAACTCGGCATTCGTTTTATATTTACAGATGGTCTTTGAGTCGCCAATCAAAATAATATATATTAAATTCATATGAGTGACGAGCTGCTAAAACCAAAACCCCCTTATTTCCAAAGTATTTCAATTATATCATTTTATTGCTTTATTAATATTTATTATTAAGCATCTACTTTCACTATTTTTTGCTAATTTCTCTAATTCGAGTGAGCTGTAATCCCCTATTTGAAGTTCCACTAGAATTTGGTAAAAATAATTAATACAAATATGATTATAATGACCTAAATAAAGAAATGTCAAGCATAAGCGACAGAAACAAATTCTACTATTCCGGACCAGTAGAATTTGAAATCTACTCTGAGAAAGAGTGAAGAAAACCGAACCCAATTTTTGGTTGATTCGGTACCCTTATTGCAACCAACATATTCTCTAGTTCTTCTATACGTTTAGAAATGAATACATGTTAAAATATTTCCGCGGTTTATTTTAAATATTTTCGCGGGAATAACGACATAAAAATAGGGGCGAGTATGCAGACATTTATGTTACCGACAACAGTAAAGATGTATTACAAAACGTTGTAATGTGCAGTGTATTTCATTTATAATATTTTGTATTGTGTATATTCTTTTAATTTGGAACTTATATTCAAATAATTACGATGGCAAGAACAAGAAGTATAACAAGAAGACGACGAACTGATGACATTATTTTTACAGGGGAATATAAGGTAATTTAGTCAAATTTGATTTGCCATTTGTGCCATTTTGAGAACTTGTTATTCAATAATAAATTATCTTTGTCAAATTTATGTGGTGAAAAAACAATATAGGAATAAAAAACAATTGGTTTACCTCTAGTCTGAAGTCTAGACATTTTCTTTATCGTTGTTTTAGATAGTTTTTGCTTCTACTTTATTGTATTAAACGTGAAAATTCCTTATTACTGATCGCATTGTATAATAAAATGCTTTCATTTATATTTTTTTAGATAGACCTCAAATTTAATACCTCGACTTTTTAGTTTTCGAACAAAGAGCAACAAATCGAATTATATATTTTATAATTTATACAATGAAATTTGTTTTTTTATTTTATATTCAGACTTTCCTTTAAGGATTAAAGAAACTATTATACTCGTATTACAACACTGTTCGTCATTGATTTCAACAATGAATTATATTTGCTTGTAATGGACCTTTTCAATTTAACGACTATCTCTTTCTATCACTGCAAATAGTAAGAAAATGGCGCGAACAACTGCCAGTTGGGCTGTCAAACGAAACGTCAAAAATATTGCAGTCATTAAAATACCTGTATTCTCAGTGAAAATTTGCATCGTTAAACATTTTAACTTCAATAAAAGCTTTTGTAACTTATTTCGATAAGATTTTTTAAAGTTATCTGAGATATTCTCACATTTTACGTCTAAATTTTTTAGAAACAAACGCCATAGATCTCAGTTGTTCTTACTATGCGCAGATCCCCATCGCGCATATCTTCCATCTCTTTAAATTGAAAAGGTCCATTTATCAAGAGATAGGATTTTATTAGGTATATGCTATTTTAATATCGTAACCTAATAACAGAAGACAGTACGATTTGTATTTTCATTTGTTTCCAAACTTTGTTGAAATAATTTTTAAACAGTCAATTTGACCAATAATTTAACCATGTTTAAAAATTAATTCATCTAAGAATAATTATCTTTACTGGTAGAGACATTGACGACACAATTTGACCATGTTTATTTGTTACCAATAATTTAACCATGTTTAAAAAGTAATTCAAGTTTAATTATCTTTGCTTTAATAGATGTAAAAAATACGGGTATTTTATTTTTTTGTCTAGTATCATATTATGTAAAAATAAAAATTTGTTCATTTCCTGGGAGGGGCGTAAGGAAATCTTTTGAAATAAGTTTGGTAATCACTGTTCTAAATGCTAAATGCGACATCGGGCACGGCCGATCTTCCTCACCAAAACAATCCCCCTTCCTCTTCCATTTGACCTATCTGGGTCCCGTTTGTCCGGCCGGTACATCGAACCCGTGCCCGTGGTTCGCTGTCGACCTGCAGCCTGCGTTCATCGACTTGCAGGTTGCTGTGGATGCTCATGCTCATGCTACGCACGGCTGTGCCTGTGTGGAAGCACATGGCACGCTGAACGCACGTAGTCCAGACCATCGCCCGGTCGTTCACCCGCTGCGATGGCCACTAGGCGCCGCCACAGAGACATTACAGTATTAATAGAACGGGGAGGATTCGGGATACACTAGAAAATATATAGGGGAAGAAAGGATACTAGGAAGGGACATGACTTTTTTTTTGAGTAATTTACAAGTTGCAAGGATTTTAATGTCATACGCAATTAATTCGAATTACAAATAAATAAATTTACTTCGTTGGTTTCCCAGTGTCGCATTCGCTTTTCACAATGTTTATTCAGTGCTTTGGTCTCTTGTTTCCCTAAAATTATGTCCCTGTCGAGATTTGTCGATCAACCCAGTGAATTGCTGAAGATCGGCTGGCCCCCAAAACTATAATACCCACTCCCGTCTCCATTTGAAACTAGCCGTAACTCTCCGTTCATTTTACAACAATTTGGTTAATAAAATTGTCTTTTAAACTAGAGGATAAGATACTAAGTTGAATACATCAATGAATTTCTTGTAAATAAATCGATAGAGCTTTTGCAAGAATTTTTAAATGACTTCTAAGTACTAAATTTTAAAAGATATTGGCCCGTAATCCGTGCGCATTTTTATTATAAAAGCGCTTTTATGAAGAGTGTGCTCCATAAAAGCGCTTTTATTATAAAAATACGCTCGGAATACGGGCCATTGTTATTTAAAGAGCCTCAAATTTGAAAATATCACAAAATATCCATTAGATATTTTACAATTAATTATTGTACTTTGTCTAATATTTTGAATTATCCATAATGACGGGTTGTTCTTCTCCAAATTGTACATATCATTTGGGAAATGGTTTTAATTATTACAGGTACTTATGCAATACAATATATTTTTTCTTCAAAAATCTTAACGAACTGTATTTTTTCTTGTTTTATTATTTTAAATAAATATAATATGGCAAATATGGAACATATAGTCCGGGAGGCAGCGTTGCATTTTTGTCAGTGTTTTCATCCCTCACAGTTTTTGTGTTAAATGATAGTTTGAATATATCTATTAAACAAACTAAGCGTCAGCTGTTTGCATCTGAGTGGAGCTGGATATGACGACATTGGAAACATGTCGAAAAAAAAACGTATAATCCCCCATTTTCATTGCAACTGACGATTATTTTTATGTTTAATATTATTTAAACTACAGATTGACAAATTTTCAAGAGTATTAAAATGATTTAAAAAAAATTTTTTTTCGACATGTTTCCAATATCGTCATAGTCAGCTCCACCCCCACTGGAGTAGCTGACGCTTGGATCTTTAAATGATTGCCCGAGAAAAAAAAATTCCAATAAAAATCGTGAGGGATGAAATGATCTTGTCATCTGCAACGCTGCCTCCCGGACTAATATATTTAATTATGAAAAATAATTACTACATAAACTTGTAAGAAATGCACTTTTATTTCATAATTTACTGCTTTCATTTTGGCACCAATATGGCGGACGAATCAGCTATGTATTATCTAGTAGCTGTAGCACATACTGTTTAACATGTGACAAACTATTGGGACTCGCAGAATAGCATGCGACATCAGCGGAATTTTAGGGAACTAAATTAATGGCGGCCAATTTCTACAAGTTTAAAACCATCGTTTCGTTTACCAGAAAAAGAAATTCTCATGCATTGATTTTATCATTTTTTTTATGTAATTGTTCGAAAAATAAGCGAATTAAAGAAAATGAACATAATGTACATCAAAAAGTGCTCTATTAAAGTGTTTACGAGTTCACAATAATTAAAAATGTAAGCCATAATTTTTGGCTCCTTACATTTCACAAAGAATTATTATAATGTAGTTTTAAGACAATTATTGATCGTATTTATTATTAAAATTTCTGATTCTATTGATTTTCCTAAAATTTGTCCGTGCAGACTGCAGTTTCATGTCAGAATTGTCGTAAGTCTAGTTACGCCATTTATGACTAGTTGCCCCTCAACTATGTTTCTGGATGAAGAATTCGATTAAACAAACTTAAAAATTGTGTTGAATTGAACTGTTAACAATATTTTTGGTCAGAAGCGCTCATTCAAAATGTAAACAAATCTGACGTGTCCTACTGGCCACCATGACAGGTGCGCTTACAGCGCCATCAACGGATTCTGCGAGTCCCAATCGCCTACTTTCATTTATATAAATAACGTAAACTGTTTTTCTATTGGCTATGAATGACGTACTGTATGTGGTCCGACGTCACAGGAGTGGGGGGTTGCTTTTCATTTCTATATCTAGCACAAATCTTTTTATTTAATTATTTACGAAAATAGCAATAAATTATTACTATTTTTTATATTACTATGAAAAATACTGCACAAATTTTCGTTTAAAATACTTTTTAAAGCCGGCTCATTGTAAAATAACGATACGTACATAAAATAAATGTGACATATTCAGTTTATGTAATTTTAAAATATATATTTTAAATTAGTTTAAAGAAATTTGTAGAAATTTCTCATCATTTGCTTGTTTTATAATTTGTTTATTGAAAATGTAAACCTCTCTCCTTAACTTTAAAATTGTCTGTCAACGAAATTTATTGATCATGTATTAAATTTTGATTTTAAGTCTTTTTGGCGTTTTCCATTTACATACAGAGGGCGAGTAATATAGAGGTGAAATGGGCGCGAAAAATAGGTTATTGATTTTGTGAGGGAATTTTATGACTGAAACTAAATTGGAATTCAAAGATTCACAATTGAATTTAAATAAAATTTATGCTTTTCAAAATTATCTTTTTTCATTTTAATAAAACATTTTACAACAATTATTTTTATTACTGTAAAAAATATAAAGTAGATAACTTGAAATAGTTGTAAATGTCACAAAAACTATAACAGTATTTTAACATGACACGGATCTCACAACATTTCCGAGAAAATTTGGCATTCTATTCAAAATGCGATCAGATGAATTTATTTTATCATTATAAAGCTTTTTACTAAAATTATGTTGCCTACAAACGTTATTTCCGATTACATTAAAGTCATTTATGTTTGTATAAACTAAATAAATTACAAAATTGTGTCGCGTGTAGAATAATAATTTCCAAATTGCAGAGGAGGACATGAATTCATAAAATTAAACTAGTTCAGTTCAATATTAGTTTTGGCATTCTGATTCAATGAATAGGGCTGTTGCAAGAATTTTTATATGACTTCTAAGTACTAAATTTTAAAAGATATTGTTCTTTAAAGAGCCTCAAATTTGGAAGTATCGAGAAATATCCATTAGATATTTTACAATTAATTATTGAAATATGTATAATATTTTGAAAAAGTCACGTGATCTGAAACAGAATGTGACGTCAGAGCACATGCAGTTTAACATGTGACAAACTATCGCCTACTTTTATTTATATAAATAACGTAAACTGTTTTCTATTGGCTATGAATGACGTACTGTATGTGCTCCGACGTCACAGTCACAGTAGTGGGGAGTTGTTTTTCATGACGCCAATCTTTTTATATAATTATTTACGAAAATAACAATAAATTATTATTCTTTTTTACCTCCCGATACCCTTGGTAAGGGAGGTATAACACTAACTCAAATACTATTATTCAGAAAATTTTGAAACCTTTTATTTCGAACTTTTTCTATTATGGAAAGAGCTCATTAGATTTTGATGTAAATCGGATAACAGGAAATGGCACTTTACTGGAAGCTCAAAATAGTTTTTCTTCGAAAAATACCTTTAAATGTTATTTTTTTGAGATTAACGTTATTATAAAAATTTAAAATTATTAAATTTTCTACAGATTTGCATTAATCCTTTTTCTACATATATTATGGATAAAGTTATAAAATTATCTATAATTTAAATTCCAGGGCCTATGCTTTAAACAAACAAAACTCCTTACGCAGTTATTCAAATGTATGTAACGGACAGATAAATGTCACCGTCAAAGAACTAATCATTTCAAATTAATAATAGTAACGCTTTAAAAAGAAAAAAGTAAATAGAACAATAGGAAAGGAAATCAAAACAGTTTCCAGCATAAGTAAATATGTAGGTATGTATTTAGATTAATAAAAATTAGCGATTCGCAAAAAAGCTAATTCTCATTATTGGATTAGTGAATTCTGAAATTTATTCTACATTTTATTATCAAAAAAGGTAGTTACTTGGATTAGATTAGACTGTATTTTAAGAAATAAACTGCCAAAATTAGAGTAAAATTCGCTAATTCAAAAATAAGAATTAGCTTAATCTTTTTTATGACTCGGGCGGTTAATGGCGGGAGGTATTGTATTGGTCACACCAGATTTTTTATATTACTATTGAAAAATATTGCATAGTTTCATATAAAATACTTTTAAAAAAATGTGAAACCGACTCATTTGGAAACAATATTTGTCCTGTAATATGATCAATTTATTCTTTCTCGGTGTTCTAAGGTGGTTCTATCCTGAAAGCATTTACGACAGTTATTAATGAAATTTAAGGGTTATTTTTTTTTACAAATATATGCAAATTTTTAAAAATGTTTACCATACGTGAGCAGAGATATTTGAAACCAAAATACCTACCGATAGTTCAATTGACAGTTTATATATGAGTGTAAAAAAGTCCAGTTAGTTACCAGATACATTTATACGTAGTCCTTTTCTTGGAAAGACGAAAAATATGTGATTTTCGATGAAATTTTTGCATTTATTAAAACAGTTATATATACATATTTTTCTTAAATATACTAAATTGTTTTTTACTTTTATAAAATATTTGCAACACAAATTTAATTTTGTTAATAACCCTAAACTATTAAAAATTTAGAAAATCTATTTTTATGAATTCTTTTACTTAGCAAAATTTTTGTGCGACTGTCATGATAGAACTGCACCACCTTAACTTCCTGGTATTCTCCGCATTCAAACCCAATACCATCTGCAGAGGCAGACCTGTAGTATTGATTGTGCTCGGTGCCGTCAGATGCAAGCGACGTGTCGTGCTCGGGCCCGTGCTGTGTCTCAAGCAGAGGTCGCTGCACTCGCCTAACGAAATGAAAATTTCATAGGCTCAACAGCAGCGCTAGTGGAACGTTAGCGTATACTCCACCAACCGCAACTGCTTACTGCTCCGTCAGCTGATTACTACGCTTAATGGCTTTACTGGAAAATTACTCACTCTAAATGGGAACGAAATTTAATAGTTAACATTTTAAATATGTTAGAATTCGTGAAATTTATTATACAGGATGTTTCATGTAACAGTACAAGGCTTCAGAGTATGAATTCTAAACACCAACACGAGAAAAAACCCAATAAACAATGATGCTATAATGCTTCCTAACAGAGATACCTATGATTTATCAAAATGAAGCGTAATACTGAACTAGCAGAAAATAGTTGGCTTATATCCTTGTATCGAATCACCTTTTCTTTACTTCGTTTGGCACAAATGAGACAATTATACAAAAAATTTCATGCACAAGATTCCATATTTCAGTTATATTACTTTCTGACAGTTCTTTGTATTTTGTACAAATTCCGTACAGTAATCTTCATGAGATTCTATATTTCTAGGAAAATTATAACACAAACATATTGTCAATTGCACTTGACACTGACATCTGTCAATCAGAATTTTCTTTAACATAGTAGTAGTAGCAGCTGTTTCCATAGCCTAGCATAGCTGATTGCTTTATAAAATTTGATTTCTTTATAATTTTTTAACGCTATATCAATTGAATATGAAGTATAAAATGTAATCAAATCGTATAGAGAATAAAATATTCTTTAATATTTATAATAACATTAAATGTGGAAAAATGATATTTAACGTTTTTTTTAAGAAATACTGTTAAAATCTTAAAATGTGGGTAGTTCCGCTTGACCAATTGTAACCAAAATCTAATCATCTCTTCACATGGATGTAAAGAAAAGGAATACGAAAGAATTATAATTTTTTGAATTGTAGTATTGGAGTTATCGGATCCGAAAAAATCATCACACACACATACATACAGACATCATCGTTAAAATAGTAAAATCTTATTCAAGGGACCCTAAAACGTGCTTATTCATCAATAACTCACCACCGAATTTTTTGACCAAAGACAATACCTTCCTTACCTAAAGGTAACGGAGGGTAAAAATAGTACAGCAAAGCCTTCTGTATTTAATAAAAATGTAGTGTGTTCAAAAAAAAAATTCTAACTCGGAGTAGCCTATGAACAAAGAAACTTATGTCTAATCATTATTCAATTCAAAAGGCAAGTTGTCAAAATTAATCTTGAAATATAATTTTAATGAGAAAAGACAATACAGAATGGTACAGTATATTGACATTTGCAATTTTCTAATTTGTTTCCATTTCTAAAATAAGATTCAAAAAACGAAATTTCTTTGGATAACATTTTTGACAATATCTCATGTCAAATTGACATTTAATTAAAACAAAATTAAATTGACATACGTTTCTTTGTTCATAGCCTTACTCCCAGTTAGGAAAAAAAAAATTGGAATTTATGTTCTTAATTACACTGGCTTGCAAAAAAATCGCGTACACCTATTTTTTGCTGTATTGAGTTGATCTTGATTTTGATTTTGTCAATGTCACTAGTGTCAATTAAGATGTCAAAATTAACAAAAATTCAAATACATACTTGGTTGTTCTTTCATTTTTCTGGAATATATTTGTAATTTAACAGTAGGTAAATTAACACAATTAAGAACTAGCTCCATAATAGATCAAATAGTGATGACAGTGACAACATTGTCAGCTTTTACATTATTTACAGAGCTAAAAAATCTGATGTGGCCAGCACATTACCTTCCGTCAGTTCTATGTATTTTGTACAAATTTCATACGGAAAGTTCCTTGCTAAATTAAATATTCTATTTCTTGTACATTACCTTCCGGCAGTTGCATGTATTTTATGTAAATTTCATACGGAAAATTATTGTTTTGTGACGTTTTCTATATACAGTGCAATGTATCTGCAAAAATAAAAGATTTATTATTCTTTTTATTATTATTATTATTATTATTATTATTATTATTATTATTATTATTATTATTATTATTTCTTGTACATTACCTTAAAGCAGTTGTATGTATTTTATACAAATTCCATACAGAAAGCAAAAGATCCTATATTTCCAATAAAATTATAAGACAAACACACTATGTCAATTTCACATGACACTGACATCTTTCAATCAGAATTTTCTTAATATAGTAGCTGTTTCCATAGGTATGGCTACTTTATGAAATTTAATTTCTTTATAATTTTTTAACTCTATATCTGTTGAATATAAAGTATAAAATGCAGTCAAATCGTATAGAGAATAAAATATTCTTTAATATTTATAATAACATCAAATGTGAAAAAATTATATTTAACATAGTTTTTTCAAGAAAAACTGTTTAAATCTTCAAATGATGGTACTTCCGGTTGACCAATTGTAACCAAAATCTAATCAGCTCTTCATATGGATGTAACGAAGAAGTATACAAAAAATTATAATTTTTGTAACTGTAGTATTAGAGTTATCGCAGACGAAAATTTTGTTACACACACACACACACACACACACACACATCCACACACACACACACACATACAGACATCATCGTAAAAATAGTAAATTCGTATTCTAGGGACCCTAAAACGTGCTTATTGATTAAAAACTCATCATCGAATTTTTTGACCAAAGACAATACCTTCCTTACCTAAAGGTGACGGAAGGTAAAAATTACAAAAACTCGGTTACTTGATTTTTAAGGTGTATGCGATTTTTTTGTAGGTCAGTGTACATATAAAAAATTCAAAAAAAGTTAGATGAGCCTTTTATTGTGTTTATAAGGTGATCTTTCACCAATATCGAAAATCCTTATTATTCCTTTCAATACTTAAAAAACCGTTACAGTTCATCCACCTAGCCATACCACGAATCCCAGGAAGGAAGTGAGGTTGACGGTCGTGATCGGTAGTGCACGGTGCACGTTAGATGGAAACACGTTACGGGTTCGCGTTATATTACGCGTTACACGTTAGTTAACTGCACATGGCTAGCTGAGCACTCAGCACAGCGGTGAGTGCTGTTGCTCTTGCTGGTGCTGTTGAATGGCATGAAGATGGCTCAAGGTCGGGTGAACGCTCGCTGCCAGCCGGCCATGCCGACGACCGGTCACTCGCCGAGAATGCTAGATGAAATGGAAAATGGATAGACGGAATTCGATTTCAGGAGGTGCAAACATATTGATGGAAAATTATGATGTGGCGATAATCAGAAATTGGCCGAATTTTAAAATTTGTTATACGGGATGGGGCTTAGAAATTTCATTTTTTTGAAGGCGAATAAAATAAAAAGTATTGATGGAAAATAGTATATTGTGTTATTAGGAGTAAAAGTGATACTTTGTGTGGCGAGCATGGAAGTTTATTCCGAATGACACATTAAATTTTTTTTCAAACGCACTACTTTTTTTATTCGCTAATTCTATGTAGTTGCTATGGATATTTGTTTATTTTATTTCTACTCCGCCGGCGTAGAAATTTCCAGCGGCGTATAGAAATGAAACTTCTACCTTGTGAATCAAGTCACAAAAAGTGCCATTTCTACGACGTTTTTTGTATAATTTCAAGTATAAAACATGCAATTTTAAACAAAACATCTTGATGGTGGTGGCCACCGTTCTCTATGCACTGATGAAACTGATTTCTAAAACTCCTCTCCCTCTCTACACCTTCCAGCTGTCCTCCGGAATTCGGGCTATTTTCTGTCGAATAAGATTCTTCAGCTGAAGCAGGGTTAGTGCTGTGCCATTTGAAAGTTTTAATTGAAAAATTTACTTCTTAAAATATAGTCTAAGTAACTACCTTTTTTGAAAACCCCGCAACATGATTAAATCCCAATTACAGAGTGGGTTCACATTCACACACATCCATGACTTAGTGGGATTCGAATTCAGAGCCCTGAGGGCACTTATGACATGAAGCGTTGCTGTAACCATTGAGCCACCGGAGCTATAATAAAATGGAGATTAAATTTTAAATACCGGGATAGAGTAGAATTCACTAATCCAAAAATGAGGATTAACTTAAACATTTTTGTGAATCGTTAATTTTTATTAATCTAAATACATACCTACATATTTACTTATGCTGGAAACTATTGAATTGATTTTCTATTGTTCTATTTACTTTTTCCTTTTTAAAACGTTACTAATATTATTTTGAAATGATTAGTTCTTTGATATAGTGACATTTATCTGTCAGTTACATACATTTGAATAACTGTATTTTGTTTGTTTAAAGCGTAGGATCTGGAATTTAAATTATAGATAATTTTATAAATTTATCCATAAAATATATAGAAAAAGCATTAATGCAAATCTATAGAAAATTTAATAATCTTTAATTTTATAATAACATTTAAAGGTATTTTTTGAAGAAAAACTATTTTGAGCTTCTAGTAAAGGGCCATTTTCGGTTATCCGATTTTCACAAAAAATCTAATGGGCTCTTTTCAATACAAGATTTTAAAATTTTCTAAATGATAGTATTTGAGTTAGAGTGAAGGATCCACACACACACATACATACACACAGACATCATCGTGAAAATGTTAAAATTGGATTCTAGGGACCTTAAAACGTGGTCATTTACCAAAATCTCGATATGCGATTTTTAGCACGATCTCTATACCTCCCTTACCAAGGGTAGCGGGAGGTAATATATGTACGTATAGGTGAATAAAATACAATTCAAAATATATGGAAATATATAGGTGTTCCATTTTAAAAAAAAGAGAAACAATTCTCGCCGAGCCGTAATGCAACACGCTGTATATGTGAAAATAATTTTAGGTTATACTCCGTGAGTAGACGAATAAATTCTGTTAATAAATTTATGCTCTATTTCTAATGACAACGGAGATATCGAGGACGGTCATTTCAAAGACTCACCCTGTATAGTCGTTCAAAAGAAAATATAAGAGGGTCCTAAAGAAGTGCAAACAAAAATTCCATATTATTTCATATTTAGAAGTTATTTGTAAAAATAAAAACTAGCAAAATTTGAATTTTTCCACTTATTTAGTGCCCTATGAATATTTCGGGAAAAACCAATACATCTTTAAAATTGCCTACCAATGTGGCAACTTTGCTAATTTAATCGACTCGAAAAACTGACATCCTGTATAGAAATAGCAATTAAATCATTATTAAAAATCATTTTATTGTATTTCCCAAAGATTACCTACATTTTAGTATAATGTAAAATAAAATAAGGTTATTCATGTAATTAGTCTTCTTTTCATTGAGGAAGTTATTGAAACAATTATTTTATTACACGTAAATTACTTTGTTATTGGCCTCAAAAAAACTAAAAATGCTTTCGAGGTCCCTCAAACAACCTAATCAAGATTTTAAACGATTTATGTGACTTTAAATTTTTATTCCAATTTTACGATTCTTACATCATTCATTTAAATATAAAACTCTTTGTACTCTCGACATTTCCTATTTTAGTTAAACATTAATACAGCTCAAGTACTCTTAAAAATTTATGGCTGAACAATAAGAATCCTATTAGCTGTTAGTCACTTTCATTCTTTCAGTTTTATTGCTTACATTTCAACATTTGTTTATTAATACATGCTTCTATAAAGAGAATAGAAATATGTCTAATTGATAAGCGTAGAATTCCAAATACAAGAGAACGAAATAAAAATAACATTCGTCATTGTGAAGCCGGAATCATTGACTACGTTTATATCGACGCTTGAACCCGCTTGAATTTAGTAAATCCCTTTTCAATCTTCTAAATAAACAATCGGGATTAATATTTCAACCCGCTTGAAAAATACTGAGTTTACATGCAGTTTTGAAACCGTTTTTAAAACGTTTTTAGTTTTGAAAACGCCATGTAGACAGTGTCAAAACGGTTTTGAATTATGTCAAACCAAAATTAAAATTCATGGGTTGGACTTCAAAACTAGTTTCGAAAGTACTCATGTAAACACTTAAAATTCAGTTTCGATACTGCGCATGCGTACAGAGCATAACGTTTCTGTCGCTTTGTGTTACTAACCTTCAAATATACTGACAGTTGTGTAGTTTTAGTGCGTAGTGGTACGAAGTATAAAAAATAATTGGAATAATAGCAAATTGAAGTATTTGAAGTGAAGAGGATCTGTCACTTACATCAGCTAAATGCGCATGCGCCGAAACTGGTTTCAAATCAATTTTTAAACTTGTTTTGAAAACTGCATGTAAACACTTTTGCATAATTTTGACTGAAAACTAAAACCATTTTTAAAACTGCATGTAAACGTAGTAAATGTCAAGTCAAGCTTATAAACTAACAGGCTTGGACTTATGAAGCGGCTTGACTTCTGTCGAAATAAACACTAAAGCTTCAATCATGGAACTACGCATGCGCACATTCGTAACATGTTGGAGTGTTAATAAATTCATATCATTTGGTTATTTGTATTTTACCTCATTTTATAAAAGTCGCGACATAAAACTGTCCAAAAGCGAAATATTTGAAGTGATAAAGAAACAAATATTTTTTAATGTTTTTGAAAGAGAAGTCAAATAACAACATGACAATTTTAAGATTTTGAGGTTACATATGCAGCATGAAGTTAGATCATATACTTCTCCCTGTCTTTCTGAATAATTTACTGTTTAACTATCTTTTTTTAGTCGATACGAATTTAAAGAAGATTGAAAATAGGTCAATCCTAATTTCAATACGCTGAAATAAGCCAATAGGATTTTTCAAGTCATAATATACTTGGAGCCGCTTGAATTGTCGAGATAACCGTAGTCATTGTTGATTAAATAATAAAATGTTGCGACTCAGTAATTTACTAGTGTAATGCTAATTTTAATTTGTATTTACGTACATATTTTATTAGAAATAGATTGTTTATGACTTCAATTTCTTCCTACGTTGTCGTTGATAAGATGAAAGTTAAAATTTGCTTTCACTTTCTAATAACAGAGAAATGTAATTACCAAGAGAAATAAACTAGGAAAAAACTCTTTTAATTATTCTAAATATTGAATGAAATTAATTAAAAAAATTATTTAAGTACAAGTGGATTATTATATTTAATTATTCAAAGGATATAAATATTAATATTATATTATGTTCGGGAAAAAAATTATTGGAGATACAGTCTTGGTAATAATATGATTTTATTAGATTATCATTTATTTAACAATCCGACGAGCTTTATATGTGACACTATCGCCTTATTTTATTTAAGGCCGGTATTTTCACTTCCGAATAAAGGTTTAGATAAATTTATCCGTCAGATAAATATTTTTATTGTTTTTTCACTTGCAAATAAATTTATTCGAAAGAATATTCGCAGAATAAATTATTCGGTAAACTATTATTCAAGGTCATTTGTGAGCCGTTTGATATAATACTTGCAGATAACTTTATTGCATTTCGTATGCATAGGCGTGCAACTTGAAATATTTATGGACACATTTTAACTGAAAAAATAAGAGTAATTTATTTGAAAATTATGTTTCTTTCAAAATAATGCCTTTCTGAAAGATTTATGTTCTTCACTTATGTTTTTGCAAAATACAAAAACATAGACTTATAAACTAAAGAATAATAATTTGATTTAAACGTCAACGTCACTGGGTAAATATTAGCACAGAGGGCAGTGCAGTAGATAATTAAGTACTGCTATAAAGTGATGAGTATTCTTTCTTCGAACAAATGACCTTGAATAGTCATCTTTCGTGAATAATAGTTTACTTGGGTAGCAAATAACCGTTTGTTCTTAAGTTCATTACATTTACATTTCCACATAGTGCAGATTTGTTAACAAAATGGATATATTAAATATTTTTGATGATTATGAAAATATTTTGTACTATGAATTAATAAATAACGTGAGAAATCGATCATACACCATCAGACAGCGACATAACCACATACATAAAGGAATTTTTTGACAGATTTCGATTATGAAAACAATTTATTATTTCATATTGGGGATCGAAATTTAGATCTGAAAAAGTGAATAGGTAAATATTTTCAAATTTTGTATACTTTTGTTGATTACAATAACAAACACTTACTTCGAATTGAAAGAAATATACAAAAATTACAAGGATAAATTTACAATATGCATATCTCGTTTACCACATATGATTACTGCATTAGACAGTAAACTTGTTAAATTACATTTTACGTATACCGTGTTCCATTTAAGCCATTCAGTATTGCGGAGCATAGGGAATAGTTTTGACATCTCTGATTGGCTGAAATTAGAGACAAGAGACAAGTTCACCCAATGTAATTTCGGCTACTTCAGATTTGCGCTGTTGCCAGTGCCATCTACTGAATGGCTTAAATGGAACAGAGCATAGGCTAAAAATGCAGAAAAATGTAGATCACATTAAAGATATCAAACATAATTTTGACAACTACGGATTCAAAAGAAGTTGACATATTCCTTTTGTATTGACACAAATTCACTCTGCAAGGTTACCAATTCACGAACGTTAAAATTATTCGACAAATAGCTATTTGTTTCTGTAAAATGTGTGAAAAAACGCAATGCAATTATTCGTTGGATAAATATATAGAATAAATTTATTTAACGAATACTTATTCGAAACTTTATTCGGAAGTGAAAATACCGGCCTTATAAAAATAACGTAGGTGATGAACAAACTGTTTTCCTGTTGGCTACGAATGACGTGCTGTATGTAATTTGACGTCACAGGAATAGGGGGTTATTTTTCATCATATATCTGGCACAAATATTTTATTTAATTATTTAGGAAAATAACAATTTTTTTATTGCTGTGAAAGATAATACTTTTTAAAAAATGTGAAACCGGCTCATTATTTCTATATATCTGTCTTTATTTTTTTGGAGTTAAAACTTGAATATTCTTTAACAAGACAAACATAGACGAAACATCTCTAGTCATATTCCTATTTTTATAAATAATTTCAACTTGCTAGTTCCACTAACAAGCCAGTTTCTTAAAGCGTATTTTAGTTTAGTCTTTGTTCGTATTTTATACGTGTTGAACATGAGATCAATATTCAAATCTCTATTTAATCGTAAAAACAACGTACGGTAAACCTACATACATATCTATTTCGAACTTTTACAATAGCAGATTTCACTGAGCTGTCAGTTATATGTAGTTCAAACTAGAAACAGAAGCATTTCTCTGTAATATCGTGCTAGCTTTGGCTTTGGTGTACTTGGAGGAGAGAATACATTTTATCTGACATTGAGGAAGTCAGCCTTTGACCTAAAATAAATGTAGATTGTTTAGATTTAATTGACATTAATTTTACATTTTTGTTTTTCAGGTCAAGGTGGTGAAATTCAGTTACATGTGGACCATAAATAATTTTAGTTTTTGTCGAGAGGAAATGGGAGAAGTGTTAAAATCGTCAACCTTTTCGGCTGGTGCAAACGACAAATTAAAATGGTTAGTAACTCTTACTCATTATTTATCGATACTTTATTTATTTTTCTTTGTATTATACATAAACATTGAAATTTCTATCATCTCGATTGTTTACATATTTTCAAAATATCAATTATTTAAATATTCCTATCAATAATGAGATTTTATTATGTATGACGGGTTACCCAAAAATAATAATTTAACAACTGCAAATAATAAGTAAAATGGCGCCATCAACTGCCAGTTGGGCTATCAATCGAAACGTCATTAAAATACCTTTATTCTTGATGAAAATTTGCATCGTTAGACATTTTAGCTTCAAGAAGTTTTTTAAAGTTCTCTGAGACTTTGGTCACAAATTTACGTCAATGTTTTTTAGAAACAAACGCCATGGATCTCGTGGCAAGCGCGTATCCATGACTCCCACCATTTGTTCTTCCTATGCGCATATCCCCATTGCGCATATCTTCTATCTCTTTTGAATAGGTCTATAGGGCGCGGGCAGACACGTGACTCGAGCAACCTTGACGTGTTTAGAATCAGCTGATGTGTGTGCGCGTATCATTTTGACAAGAACAATGTCAATTTGACGAAACCAATGTTTTGACTTATTTTGATTTTGAACTGCTAAATTGTTAATATTTTCCTAATTTCGGGCAGTGAAGCACATAAACTTAAGAATAGTAATATTTTACCAGTTTAAAATTAAAATAAGTTAAAATATTGGTCCCGTCAAAGTGACAATGTTCTTATCAAAATGACAGGCGCACACACATCAGCTGATTCTAAACACATGACTCAAGCAACCTTGAAGTACTTGAAATCAGCTGAATGGGGTGCGCGTGTCACATTGACAAGAATAATGTCATTTTGAAAAGACCAATGTTTTGACTTATTTTAATTTTTAACAAGTAAAAGGTTATTATTTTTAATTTCATGTATTTCACTTCAAAATTAAAATAAGTCCTGTCAAAGTAACATCGTTCTTGTCAAAGTGACACGCGCACACAAATCAGCTGATTTCAAGCACTTCAAGGTTGCTCAAGTCACGTGTCTGCTTGTGCCCTATTGTTCTCTCACGGGTGGCAGGGCGCTAGTTCCAACTTCTCCCGCTAGGTGTCTTTACTATACAGTGTCTCACACTATGTTCAGTGTGGCAGAGATAGCCACTGAAAATATACCAGCCCTAAATCATTTTCTTCATTTCATCTCTTTTTGGGCAACTATTTTGCTCTTTCCGTCTTGTAGACATATGGCAGTTAAATATGGCAACCCGGTATTCCATAAGATTCCACACTGAACATAGAGTGTGAGACACTGTAAAGACACCTTTTTGGATTTGTTGGTTGTCGGGAAAACATGTGAGCCATCAGTATGATTTTTTTCGTAATTGCTCTTTGACGTTGGTCGGCGATTTTGTAACGGCATTAAGAAGAAACTTGTTAATATCAAGTTCTGTTTCCTGTTCAGCAGCAATGCTTGGGAGAGCTTACAAAAAATCCGGATCGATTTCTGACTGTTCTTTCTAATCCTGGCACACACTCAAATGGTTGGCTCTCTGGTCATTGGAAAGCAAACATGGAACGAATTCCGTTACGATACTTTTCATCTTCAAATTTTCAGTCAAAAATCTATTATATAAACTCCAAGATATTTCAGTTAGTTCTTCCGATTCATCGATTGTTCTACGTTCTACGACGTCAGACATGATTACGGATTTTTCAATACCGTTCTGAAAGAAATTCAAGATGAACCTTACGAGAAAACCACTTGTAAACCCTTGCTTGGCTTAAAGCTTGCGCTGACAAATTTTAATGTCTACCATACTGACCGCTTAGATGTTTCCCCAAGGTTGACACTTGGGCAACAGATCCAAAAGGGTGTCAGTAAAGACACCTAACGGAAGAAGTCGAAACTAGCACCCTACCATCCGCCAGAAAACAATTCTCGTTATTTTTGGGTACTCCTCGTATTTACATTTTTGAAAATATATTTATTTAATTTTATTTTACGTTGGTTTCTAAATTTATTTACTGAATTATACAGGGTGTTTCACATTTTCGGGTACACACAGATTATACCGCAGACTTTCGTAACTTCCTGCTTCCCTGATTATTTTAGATACAAAAGCTTCAAATAAAAATTGTAGAGCGTAAAATTCTACATCTGAATCAATAATCAAAATTAATTTTGCATGCTTTGTAACTACAAAATTATCTATTAAAATGTCGGAAATCACCTGAAAATAGCGAATTTAATTTTATTAGGTATTATCTTTAATTTCTGTTTCAGTGAACAATTATCTATTAATTTATATTGCTAATTGTTCATTTGAACAAAAATTACAAATAATATTAAAAATAAACTAACCTAACTTAAACCGTTAGACATTTGTTAATTTTTGTCACAATTCCATGGCTATTGCTATTTTACAATTGATTTTCGACATTTTCAAAGCTAATTTCCGCCGTTACAAAGCAAGTAAAATTAATTTTACTTACTGATTTAGATGTAGAATTTTATGCTCTACAATTTTTATTTGAAGCTTTTGTTCCTAAAATAATTATGGAAGTAGGAAATTACGAAAGTATGAAACATGGGTAAATAGTTTTTCCTTGCGCGTGTTTCCCAAATTATTTTAGAACAAAATACTTCAAATAACATAATTTGTAGAACATAAAATTCTGCATATAAATCAGTACACAAATTTCATTCCCTATGTTTATTAGTAACACCAGAAAGTAAATATGAAAATTTCAGTTTAATAGTGCTAGCCATGGAATTAAAACAAAAAAACAAACAAATGTGTGATGTTTTAATTGTCAAATATTGTAGCTCTTTGTCTAGAAAAATAAGTATTTGAACTGCATAAAATTAAATTGTTGTTCTGACGTTAAGATCATTTTATTAAAAATATAAAAAGTAAAAAAAAATTATGACCACGACTACCACAATTTTTGAGGTGATTTTCGACATTTTCATACCTAATTTCTGCTGTTACAAAGCATGTAAAATTATTTTGGTTATTGATTCAAATGAAGAATTTTTTTTTATAATTTGAGAAAACTGCTTTCCCATTTTAAATGCCTACGTAACGGATTTCGAGTGCCACCCGGTATATATAAATTTTAAGAATTTCTTATACCTGTTGAAAACTATTTCATTCTTCTTAGAAAGTGTGGCAGGTGTTCATTTAAAATATTTTTTGTTTGCGCAGGTGTTTAAGGGTGAATCCCAAAGGTTTAGATGAAGAAAGCAAAGATTACCTTTCCCTCTACCTGTTATTGGTCTCCTGCAATAAAAGCGAAGTACGGGCGAAATTCAAGTTTTCCATTTTAAATGCGAAAAGAGAAGAAACCAAAGCAATGGAATCACAACGAGCGTACAGATTCGTTCAAGGCAAAGACTGGGGATTCAAGAAATTCATCAGAAGGGACTTCCTCTTGGATGAAGCTAATGGGCTATTGCCTGACGACAAATTAACCATTTTCTGTGAAGTAAGTCAATATTTTTCTTATTAAATATTAGTCATTATGATGTATTATACTATTATACAATGCATGTGGAGTCCTCCAAAATTTAATTTTAAATGAATCTTTAGTTCTAGAAAGTCTAAATTGGTTTTCCTTAAACCGTAATAGACTACGTTTATCTCGACGTTTCAAGCCACTTGAATTTAGTAAATTTCTTTTCAATCTTCGAAATAAACGATCGAGATTAATATTTCAAGCCGCTTGAAAATGTCAAGTCAAGCTTATAAAATGACAGGCTTGGACTTATGAAGCGGTTTGACTTCTGTCGAAATAAACAGTGAAGCTTCAAATAATGTAACTACGTATGAGCACATCCGCAATATTTTGGAGTGTTACTAAATTCATATCATTTGTTGGTTATTTACATTTTACCATATATTATAAAAGTCGCGACATAAAACTTAGTAAAATTGTCCAAAAGCGAAATATTTGGAGTCATGAAGAAACAAATATTTTTTTAAATATTTTTCAAAGAAAAGACAAATAACAGCATGACAATTTTTAGATTTTCAGGTTATATATCCAGCATGAAATTAGATCATTTTCCTCTCGCTGTCTGTCTGTCTGCATAATCTAATATTGAACTATCTTCTTTTAGTCGATACGAATTTAAAGAAGATTGAAAATAACTCAATCCTATCTTCAATCCGCTGAGATAAACCAATAGGATTTTTCAAGTCATAATATACTTGAAGCCGCTTGAATTTTCGAGATAAACGTAGTCATAGTGTATTTCATATTCTTTGGCGTAGATATTAAGCTCATTTTCTTCTGAAATATTAATTAGTCACATAAATTATTATTTTTCAAGTTATAAAAATGTATAAATATAAAACCGAATGTCTACTTTTTTTGTGGACCATAAGAAATACAATGGTATTGTAACGTTTTTATTTATTTTTATTAATATAAAGTTTATTAATTGATAAAGAAATATTAAAATGATAATTAAATTAATTATTACTATGGTTAAACAAATATGTCACCAACTATTCACTTCACGACCTTGTTTATATAAGACTGTCCAATGCCTTTCTTAAAAGGGCTTACATATTTCGTTGTTTGTATTCGAGAAATTACTATAACATTATTCTAGATAAAAAGGTCAAATACAATAGATCACGTCACCCAAGTAATTAAACAAGTCTGGACAGATCTGTTTACATCGCACGACCGTCCGCGGCTATTTCGTCATCTCTAAAAGTAGACACTCGCTCATCGCTTCGGCGACGGCGAGCGCTCTACGTTATAGTATTTGTAATTATATCAATAAATTAAAGGTGCATTCACAAACGAAAATTAGGTTTAGATTTATGGTTTATACTTTAGATTTAAAGACTTTGGCCGCATATTATGTAATGACTCCATTCACACTTTAGAATTTGGGATCTCTAAATCCAAATCATAAAGCTAAACATTGCAAGGTCCAAACTTTAGCTTTATGATTTAGTTTGACCTAACAAACTTCACCAATGAGAACGAGTCTGAAATGATATAGATATATACACCCATCTTTATTTAGTATCCACTTGGTGGATTCGGCTTTTTAAACAAATGCGAGAAGAACATGGAGACTGTCATAACTTAATTGCTCAAATATAACCAATAATGCAGTATCACGGCGCACAGGTGTCTTGTTGTGTAACACGAGGGAGTCTCCTAAACGTTGATGATACTACTACTTCTTACTGTTTACTCCTACGGTGATACACTTTACATTTATTGGTGGTAAGGAAGAACACACATATTCACTCTTTCCACTTGATGAACACTACGGGCATGGACAAATACTTGGAATTTACTGATTAACTAAACGATTTATTGATTATTGACTAAAGATTTTATTTACATGGTTTCATTCTGTAACCTAGCGGGCGTGCGTTTAGCACGCGCCCCAAAACTAAAACACTACATGTCCAAAACAAAACACGTCTGCATGACGCGACGAACTAATCTAGACTTTTCACATGTTTACTCCATGAGTAACTCATGTCGACTCTTTTAAAAACAAAGCGCTATCTTCAGGACAGGATTATCTTCGGGGTATAGGGTGCATAGGCTAGGGCATTCAAAGGCACGCACGTATACTAATAATTTCTAAACTTAATGACCAACAAATAAACAGAGTTAAAATATGAATATTGAAACTATAATTAGAAAAAATTTAAAAAAAGTTATTTATCTATTATTGCTCTTACCCTCGCCTTGTCACAGTTGAGTACTGCTTTACCGATATTTTAATCTTGTTTTTAAAGCATATACACAGATGTCTGTACATATCAAAACTAAATTTCAGGTAATTTAAACTTACATTTATGAATGACTTACTTAAACCTAAACAAAAACCATAAACCTAATTTTCATTTGTGAATGCACCTTTAGGCTCATTTGATGCAATATTTGATTCTGAACATTTTTTTGTATTTACACTTTAGTTCCAAAATTAATAGGGCAGAATTTTCCGCCATATAAAAATTTTACTATTGTATTTCCTATTGTCCATAAAAAGTACACACCGGGATACCAGCCTAAGATATCTAAGATCCATGTGCCTTTTCTAATATCTTGGCTAAAAGTATAATTTTGTTTTAGGTAAGCGTAGTAGCAGATAGCGTAAATATATCTGGTCAATCAAATACGATACAATTCAAAGTCCCCGAATGCCGGCTGTCAGACGACCTAGGAATCCTCTTCGAAAATCAGAAATTCAGCGACGTTACATTATCAGTAGGAGGAAGAGAATTTCAGGCGCACAAAGCAATATTAGCAGGTACGTACATTATCGTCTTTTTCTTTCTTAATGTTCAGGTCATTTCTATCTGGAATGGAGAATAAGAATGTTTTGTAATCTGCAGCACGCAGTCCTGTGTTCGCGGCCATGTTCGAGCACGAAATGGAGGAGAGAAAACACAATAGAGTCGATATAACTGACGTTGATCACGAAGTATTGAGAGAGATGCTTCGTTTCATATACACGGGTAAAGCAGCCAATTTGGAGAAAATGGCTGATGATCTCCTTGCAGCAGCAGACAAAGTAAGTCAGCGCTAATTCACTCAAATATTATTTATTAAAATATCCAATAAAATCTCCCAATTATTTATTTAAATACATTATTAAAGATTACTAATTATTTTAGTCACTTTTTTAATGAAATACTTTATAATTTCACATCGAATTACACATTTACTTACGGACATACTCTGTTCAAAACTAAATAATACATATGGAGGCCTTATCACACTACAATCATATCTCTGACTCTCACACTGCAATTTCGGACAACCGTTTTCTCCGATTTTTAGTGGATTTTCATACTTGAAGTTGGTTATGATTTGGTGTCTTTAATGATATATTTCAAATTTGTTTGGCATATCAAGTTATTTCAAGTAAAATAAATGAAAACGATGGAAAAATATTTCAATTGTGGGCATGCAAACTAATTTTATGTGCATCAAACAAAAAAATATCAACTTCTGACGTTTCTGCAGTTATATTTTATTCCGAAAAGTTACATTCCTGTACTTCAGAGACAGTTGCGTATGCGCAGTAGAGAAGTCAGCGATAAATAGAGGAAATGAAACCGATTCCATTTCATCTGACAACCGGATCCATGACTTCCTTGTAGCTATCACACTGGAGTAAGTCAGCGATATAAACCGAAGTCATGGATAATGGATGACAAGTCAGAGATACTACTTCTAGTGTGATAAGGCCTTAATGTCAACAAAAACTGGTACTCTTATATGTATATTATCTCATAATTATCAACAAAATTAGATGTGTGTTTTTGTCAGTTTTTTTACAAATTTGCATATCTGTAGGACTTCCAGTTTTGAACACTTTTGGCTAATATTGATACGCAGTACACAATTTTTAAAAAGAAATTACTAATTTAGAAACTCCCTTATATTTACTACGTTTACATGCAGTTTTGAGAACGGTTTCAGTTTTCAGTCAAAATTACGCGAAACTGTTTACATGAAATTTTCAAAACAGGTTTACAGTTTCGGAGCATGCGCATTTGACCGATGTAAGTAACAGATCCTCTTCACTCCAAATTCTTCGTTTTGCTATTATTCCAATTATTTTTTCTACTTTGTAGCACTAAGCACTAAAACTATACAGCTGTCAGTTTATTTGTATGTTAGTAACACCAAGTAACACAAGGCGACAGAAACGTCATGCTATATACGCATGCGCAATCTCGAAACTGAATTTTAAGTGTTTACATGAGTAGTTTTGAAACTAGTTTCCAAGTCAAACCCGTGAATTTTAGTTTTGGTTTGAGATAACTCAAAACCGTTTGGCGTTTTCAAAACTAAAAACGTTTTGAAAACGGTTTGAAAACTGCATGTAAACTCAGTAATTGATAGTTGTTACTATCGATAGTTTTTAACAACTAGTAGAGATTAGGAATGTATATTTTATGCAACTATTTTATATAAAAACAAAATATAGTCAGAAAACTTGACTGTCGGGTTCAGTAATAAAACTATAAATATTGTAATTATAACAAGGCGGCGTATAACTGTCACTACGTGCTATTGAATGCCAACGCACCATTATTTGTGCCGGTTTGTTGAAATGAAGACATTCATTGAACGAATTCCCTACATACACTGCATTGTTCTCACTGTTCCTTTAAAATAATTACTATTTTTGTTTGAAATAATTTCTTATGGGAGTGAAAACCGCAGTTCCAAAAATTATTTTAAACTAAAATAGCATTTTAATACGATCGGATTTTTTTTTAATGTTTACCGATAGGATTTCCAAGACAGTGCCTAGGTTTTATTTACATATTACTAAAGTACGTGAGGCGAAACGGTAAGTAAATAAAAACAACGATCATAGCTTACTTTCAAAATGACAATTAAAAATAATTTTAAAATCTTTGTTTTTAAATTTTGTGCGCCGATCGTGCAATAGTATATTATATACTCAGGGACTAAAGTGCATATTCAATCCTGTGGGTGAAGTTTATTTCCCGAGCCGAAGGAGAGGGAAATAATCACCTGAGGGATTGAATGCACTTTAGTCCTGTGGTATATACGCTATTTTTTGCAGTCCCGTATCAAATTAATCTTACAATTTGACAATACAAATGTAAAAATTTTGTTCTAATTTGAACTCAATGCCTGCTCAAAATGTAATGCAGATACGAATAAATAAATCATAGTAACTATATGATGTTATGGAAACATCTTGTTTATTTTTACTTTAGTCCCCCAGGGATTTTTTTCATATTTAATCCCTCTGGGACTGAATTTGAACTTTAGTCCCTGAAATAAGTGATTAGAATCGCTCTTTAGTCTTGGGAGTGCGAAAAAATTGTTATAAGCATCACGAACGTTAAGGAATTCCCGATCTCGAATAAAATTGTAGTCGTCGTTATGCTTCTCCCCCAAACAATTATGTTTAATCGGTAAACTGTCCTTACCGTTCTTAATAATTAATATACCATTATGTTAAAGGAACAGTAAGATTATTTTGATTATTATTGAAATGAAGACATTTCTTGAATGGATTTCCTGCCTACCCTATAATAGTAAAATAATCTTACTTGTAAATGCTATTTTTGTTTGAAGTAATTTCTTACGGGTATGAAAACTGCAGTTCCAAAAATTATTTCAAATAAAAATAGCATTTATATTAAAGGAACAGCAGTATTATTTTACTATATGTTAAAATATTTTTAAATCTAAAGCGTTTTTACTTTTATATTTTGTAAAATTTTAAAATAATAACCTGAGAATTTTTTTTTAAACTTCTGTAATATTTTCTTCCTGCCATTATGGCGTACATAACATCAACTACGTGCGAATTAGGTCTCGACATACGTGAGCAAAACGTGCTTCATAGAAAGAGACAGAAGCAAAACACGCCCATCTGTGTATGTTTACATTTGACAATGTAATTTCTGCTTATCGTTATTTTCTAGGTTTTTCATTTACATATTTAAAATCAAATAATTTTTTTTGCGATTTGACATTGAATTTGTCGTTTCAATATCAAATATAAAAGACATACGTTTATGTTTTCATCCTTAACTATTGAAAATTTTATTACTAGGCACGACAGAGTCAATTTTTCTGACTAAAGTTTTGTGAATTGGATTCCCAGTTTGTTAACACATAACCGGTGAATGTTGCAGGTATCATTTAGTTATATATTTTATTATTCCTTTTAGTATGCCTTGGAAAGGTTAAAAGTGATGTGCGAAGAAGCATTATGTACAAATTTATCGATAGAGAACGCAGCCGAAATTCTAATCCTAGCCGATTTACATAGTGCAGATCAGCTAAAAGCGCAAGCCATCGATTTCATCAACACGTGAGTACTTTGATTATATTAGTTGAATAATTTCACATTAGTGCAGGTATTTAGTGTTGAGTTTGCATAACCAAAGTATGTTTTTTGTATTTGTACCAGCAGTCATGGCACGGACGTCATGGACACCCCGGGCTTCAAGTCGATGATCCAGACGCACCCGCACTTGATAGCGGAGGCATTTCGCGCGCTAGCAACGCAGCAGATCCCGCCAATTGGCCCGCCGCGCAAGCGCGTGAAGCAGAGCTGAAGGCAGCCCGCGGGCGTCCACGTGTTGTCCCCTCAAGGCTCTTCGTCATCGACGTCCTCGTGATAGCGTAACCCGTAACCCAGCCATGTGATAGTGCGCCTGCGCGTGCCGTGCGTAGACTTACAAGTGTTGCCGATACTGATGACTCATGATGATAACTATTTGTGTTCATGTTGAGTGCGTTTACGTTTGCGTTAACGACGTACCTTTCCCACCAACTACGAACTACTACTGTAATACATAATTAGTAATTACCAGTCAATCTCCATTACTATTACTAGCTGCTGCGTATTTTGGGCCACCCTGTACAAAACATAACATAACGTTCTGCTACTATATCATTGTGTGTTTTGTGTGTTTTCCATGAGTGTTCAATTGCCAAGTAAGTAGAATTTTGTAGGTAGCGCAAAGCTTTAGATGGTTAACTATTTGTTAGATTAATTAATCAAACAAAACATGTTCATATGAGAACCGAAAGAAACCGAAATGTTTCATTCGTTGGTTTATTCATTTGTCGGAAATTCCGTTTTGCGTTATAATAGCTAAATATTCTCATATATTATATATTGTTAAAATGAAAATAGAATTGTGATATGAAGACCACGGCTTTGAAAAAATGTTCTATTATTGATGTTCCTTTTTAATCTAAATACAATAAAATCGTAGACAAAAGGGACTGTCCGTCATTAAAATGTATAAATTCTTATTCTTAAGTTAGCAAGTAGATATATTTATGATCTCTTTGAGCAAGCAAGTTGATGGTTTGATACGACTATGATAATAATCATATGTAAAAATATTTCTTTACGGCTATGCAGCTTCAGTCTAGACCAAAATCAAAACGTTTTCATTTTTATTTACGATAGGCTGCGAGCAGACACGTGAATCAGCTGATTTGTTTGCGCTTCTCACTTTGACAAGAATAATGTTTTGACTTATTTTGATTTGTTAACATGTTAATATTTTACAATTTTCAGGCAGTGAAACACATGAAATGAAAAATAATAACTTTTAATAGTTAATAATAACCATGTTCAATAGCTTTGATACCCTGTTTATAGTGAGAATCGTCGAGCTTCTCAAAATAGCCATCAACCGCAAACTTCACCTCTTCAGTGTTGGCAAATCTTTTACAACCGACCCATTTTTCAAGATTAAAAAGAGAAAATAATCCGAGGGGGCTAAATCTGGCGAATAGGGTGTATGAGGAAGCAATTCGAACTCATTGATTTTGGCCATCGCGATAAAGGATGTGTGAACTGGGACATTGTCTTGATGAAACAAGACTTTCTTTTTTGTCAAATGCTGCCGATTTTTCTTGATTTCATCACTCAAACGCTGCAATAAGTTCGCATAATACTCGAAGTTGATTCTTCCCTTCCAGTCCATTGTTTTGACTACTCCTTCGTCTCAAATGTGAAGTGATGGATCCATGTTTCATCCATGGTTATGAATCGACGCAAAAACTCGACTTTATTGTTGCGAAACATCGCCAAACACTCAATTGAAACATCCTTACGACGTTGCTTTTGTTCTATTGTCAGTAATCGCGGCACCCATTTTGTGCACAGCTTTCTCATGTCCAAATTTTCAGTCAACATGCAATGTACAGCACTTTTTGAAATGTCTCCCATGTCTGCTAGCTCGTGAACTTTCAGTCGACGTTCATCCAATACCATTTTGTGGATTTTTTTCACCATTTTTGGCGTGGTCACCTCATTTAATCTACCACTACGATGTTCCCCGAGTAGAATCTAGCTGCGATTTGATATTGGTTGGACTGAGGCCTTTTAAATAAAAGTATTGTATCAAATAATGATGACCAATTTTATCCATGTTTACAAATTCACTGACTGGGTATCAAACACAGTGACATTGTTCTTGTCAAAATGGCATGCGTATACAAATCAGCCGATTCCAAGCACTTCAAGGTCGCTAGAACCACGTGTCTGCTCGCGGCCTATACCAAACCAAAACTGATGAAGAAAAGACTGTTTCTGCATAGTTTGAAAGATGAGTTTATGTTCATATGTACGGTATACGGAGATAAATTGTTTTTGTTTGGAGATATGAAAATTGTATTTAGAATTAGTAGTTGAATAATTTGTAGAAAAACAAAATCGACAGTCTAAAAGTGTCGCTCAATTTGGATCAAAGAACATGAAACATGTCAAATCCAACCAATTCTTGTATTAAAATAAAGTTGTCTATGATCGTGTTTCTTGTGTTTACGATCTACTCATGGACAAACTAAATTTAGAGGTTAAAAATCACGACAGGTCGTTACAAGTTACAGGTATTAGGTTATGTAATATACCTGTACAAACGAAACAACTGTACCAATATATTTTGTAATATATTTTTGCTTCTTTTGCTGAAAAAGGAATTTTATCTTTAAAATTTGGTACAGAATGTGCATTCTAACTTCAAATCATCTTATAAAGTTTGGTTCACGAAATATGACTATTCAAGGTCATTTATAAGCCGTCTTATATATTTCAGATAACTTCATTGCATTTTGTAAGCATAGGCGTGCAACATGAAATATTTATGGATACAATTTAACTGCAAAAATAGGTAATTTATTTCTTTTTAAGTAATGGTAATGTCTGTCTCAAAGTTTGTATGTTCTTCATGCAAAACATAAGCACATAAACTTGACATAAACCCTGGAATAATTATGTTACTGAAGAAACATTAATACAGAGGGCAGTGTAGTTGATAATTAGATATCTGTAACTCTACGGCATACGTCATTATTATTTGCAGTGTGTTACAAAACATAAATTATATATAGTCAAATTTTTCTTAAAATAGCATTCCAATGCGATGACGTCATTTAGTTAATTTATATGAGTCAAATAAAAATTAAAAATAAACGAAATTCAATTGTTTACAACAATTAATACATTAATTGATTACTATAATTAATGTATAAAACAGCTTTGAATCTTCTTTGAATGCACAACGCATAAATCATTTTTAATTTAATTATAAAATAGACTTAAAATAATTATGAAAATGACCCGTGTCAGAACGACAGCTATTAATTTTGTCCATAACTGACGTCATAATTTTTTAATCATAATTAATAGCTGTCATTCAGACACGGGCCCCAATATCTGCTTGCCAAGGTCAGCAAAGTCACATGACCGCTCACGTTCTATGACCATAAAAAGAACTTACTTTCACTATACATGTAAATAAGTACTAGGTACGTCGAATTGCAGATTGAATAAAACTGTCAGTTTCGCATTGGTTTTTGACAAATGACTAATTTTTTTAGCGACGAAATAGATCAAGATCCACGTTTAAATTCGTTTTTCATATTTACCGTCATATGTGATTCATTCAAAGCAGTACAAACTCTCTAAAATGTAATAATGTTCAGAAATAAGTACATAGGAAATATAGAACTGTCAAGTGATATGATAACCTCAAAACATAATATGTCTTCTACAGACGAGAATGGAATAATTCAAAGTATGCAAGAGCATTCAAAATAATTTGTTTACACCGTTTTTTATAATTTTTTGTCGCTCGATTTTTGATTGTCACACAAGTAAAAATAAAAATTATTCATTTATATCAAGTTATGATTTACGGAAACAAACGCTGCGTAAAAATAAAACATTGAAGACAAACACTTCGCGAAAAGCATGTGTGATTTCTTTATTCATACTCTGCAATAACGTAAACACATTGGAATGACATTTTAAGAAAAATTTGACTGTACATAGATAAAAGTCTTTCTAACATGAAATGTTGCTAAGCTACTGTTGTCTAAAGTGCTGTATATTCTCTCTTCGAACAAGTAACCTTAAATAGTCATCTTTCGTGAACCAAACTATACCACAGTCTCTGCTTAGTGCGTATCACTATTATAACTGGTAATCAGTTTTCAGTACATTTTAATAAATGAATCAAAATGAGGTATAAATAGCGTGATTATCAAGATTGACAAAATATCAAATTTTATTTTCCTTATTAGTTTTAGCTTAGATGTCATTTTAATTTATTGTTAAATTGTTTTATTCTTCTTATCAGTGCATCATGCTGGTCTTCCATATTTCAACACATTGTTACATTTTGAAAATCGTGCGATACCTCACAAATCATTTCTCCAGATTTGGATTTGCAGTTGAATTAATCAGATAATGCCATACATGTTCTGTGATAAGTCCATTGATAATTTCCCCTGTCACTTGTTCTTATTTGTCAATTTGAAACTAAATTCAAATCATTGTTGGGAGTGTCTTTGTGCAATTTTTGTTCAACTATTCAATTGATTGTTTTGTTTTATTTTTATTATACGAAACAGTATCATCTAGAATATTCGCAAATTATTATTCCGAGACGTTTTTGAGCAACAAAAGCAGTAAAAAATCTGTTGAAATTGACAATTAGACATTTCTAGTGTACTGTTTCCTTTTTAGATAACCAGCATAATAGAGTGATAAGTCAAAACTTTAAACTCATTGATTTATCTGTGAAATATGTCTTTCTTTACTTTGACTTATTCCTCTGTCGTGCATATTGAATTCGATTGAGATGTCATGAAAATGCAGTATGGACAATTAATTAATTAGTTCTTAACTGTAATTGTGTATAAATAAACAAATGTGTGTATTATAGATTCACAAGACTCTTTCAGCAGTACATGTTCATTTATAGGTAATAACTCTGGAACCAATGAATATAAACAAATGACTGGATTAGATTTTAACATAAGTACAAGTAAGACAATGTTACCTCATTATGTCATTAAAGCCAGATCAGTGATTGAAAACTGCGATCACGTTATTCACACTGTCTTTCGAATGAAACTGACTGTGCGTTTGTATTAATTATAATTTAGTATTAATGTCGATTTTTACATTGTTAGATTTGTTGAGGACAGTGTGTAACTGTGATGCGCGGTACGAATAAATGGCTATTCATTAAATTTCCTTAGTTAACAGTTTTACTATTACATTCAAGCATCAATTCATTGTTTCCATTTTATTTTAAGTCATTTGCATTGCACATGTAATGAATAATAAACATTTTCATGATTACACTTTCTTGTATATTTCGTTTCTTTTTTACAATATAAGATGTAAAAATACTGATTGTTTATTAATTTTTAATTGCATAATATTCCAGATGTTTACTTATAAAAACTGGAAATCGTTGCAACATTTGTTTATTTGGATTTAAATTATTTTTCAAAACAATTTCTCAATTTTGTTGTTTATCAATATACGTGCAAATAAATCATCCATTTCATTGTTATACAAAATATCTCTAAAGGACGTCTGTGTTTTTGGGATTTGATTCAGGGGGTTAAAACAAATCAAAAATTAGAAAATACTAGCTGTATCCGTTGCAAATAATTCCACATTAAAAAAAATCTGATGTGGCCAGCACATTACCTTCCGTCAGTTCTATGTACTTTGCACTAATTTCACACAGAAAGTTTCTTGCAAAAGATTCAATATTTCCAGTACATTACCTTAACTCAGTTCTATGTATTTTGTACAAATTCCATACAGAAAGTTTCTATATTTTTATTTATATTATTGCACTTGACACTGACATCTGTCAATCAGAATTTTCTTAATACGGTAGATTTTTTCCATGTTTATAGCAAAGCTGGCTGTATTATGAAATTTAATTTCTTTATAATTTTTTTAACTATATCTATTGAATATAAAGTACAAAATGTAATCAAATCGTATAGAGAATAAAATATTCTTTGATATTTATAATAACATTAAATATGAAAAATAGTATATTATGTTATTAGGAGTAGAATGCGGTTTTTTTGTGTTGAACCCAGCTATTGCGGCCGAGGCTAGGCAAGCTGGGTAAAACACAAAAAAGGCGTTCTACTCCGAATGACATATACTATTTTTTCTTTAAGTTTAAGTTTCAAAGAATTTTTTGACATTTTTTTGGAATTTTTTAATTGTAGTGTTTGCAATTTCAGCCAAAGATGGCTGTGTACACTACAAAACAAAAACGATTCAACTGTCAAATAACAATTTTCAATATAATATGTGTTGCTGTGACAACTGCCGCCGCCAGCGGTGAACTAAGACACTAACATTTTTTACTAGTACAACAATAACATCATTTTTGTTCTAGTAAGACAATGAACATCTATAGTATGTGCACAGGAGCATAATAGGAATATTATAATACACTTGAAGAAAAATTATATTTAACAGCGTTTTTTCAAGAAAAACTTAAAATCTTCAAATTAGGGTACTTCCGGTCGACAAATTATAACCAAAATCTAATCAGTTCTTCATTGAATGTAAAGAACAGAAATACGAAAAAATTAATATTTTGGAAAGGTGGTATTGGAGTTATGCGATCCGAAAGAATTCGTCACACACACACTCATACATACATACATACATCCATACATACAGACGTCATTGTAAAAATAGTAAAATCGTATTCTAGGGACCCTAAAACGTGCTTATTCATTAAAAACTCATCATCGAATTTTTTGACAAATGACAATACCTTCCTTACCTAAAGATGACGGAGGGTAAAAAAATAAAAACTTCAGTGCCGAAGTGTATATTAAATGTAAACTTTAAAAATTAATTATAAAAAAAACTATGCAAAATTTTGAACTCTAATAATATCTACAATACGACCGAAAGCTGAAAGAACATCTGTACGAAATTTGTCGATATGTAAAACGGTGTAGATTTGTACAGACGTCAAACTTTTATTTATAAGATTCTCATTGTGTTTTGTTATCAAATCAAACTTTGTTAAAAACAAATGATAGAAAACTAATGTGTTCAAATAGGTTTATCAATAACTTTAAGGAAAGTCAACAAATTTTCGATATCTGAATAAAATTCCAAAAGCATGGATTACTTTTGAGATATACTAAGAAAATTTTCACATTTCAAATTATTATTTAATAACAATATATTTACATAATTTATAATATACAATATGAAATAAATAATAATATAGTTAAATAATATCAGTGCTCATATATAAAATTCATTATTTACATTCAAATTTGGTTCTCGCCGGGCCTGACTTTCATTGTCGTTTTCAGAATTATTTGGGATATTAAGTAAAACTGGATTAACGACACCTTCAGAAGTATGGTAACTAGGTGGGGAATCCGTGTCACTTTCACATTCCGCATAAGGTAAATCCAGATCATTATTTGCATAAGCAGTTGGCATCTAAAATAAAATTGAAAACCATTCATGCATGGAATTTTGATAATTTATTACATTATTATTACCTTGGATGAAATTGTGTATACTGGCGGAGAGGTAGGTACACTTACAGGAGAATTTTGTGTTGACATATTTATTATTTCGTTATAAGCAGGTGGGTTAATGCTTTGTACATTTAAGCTAATTTGTGATTCGTGATATGTTGGTGGTCGGTCTGATAATCTTTCTCTTATTAATTGTTGAATAGAATTTAAACTTGGAGAACGTGTAAAAAGGGATTCATTTCTTCTCCTAAAATTATACATAATAAATAATATCGTTCTTACAGACTTCAAAGGAATAAAAATTTACAATTTTATTTTGCAATTATAACTTTATTATTCCTATGGAGACATCTACATGATGTTAAGAAATATGTGTTACAAATTTATAGGGTATGTAGATGATGCAAAATAGACTAAACTTTACTCTAAACTCATCCGGAAACGCACTGTTTTCGAGCTACCGGCTCTTAAAAGAGTAATTACTAATTCCTTTAACTTTAGTTGCCTATGACCTATCACTTCAGTTATTATTTTTATTTTAACGTTTAGCACTGAATGAGCCGGTTTCACAATTTTTACTTCCTTGTACGAAGTAAGGGAAGTATTGTAATAAAGAAAAATTTCGGTTTTCAGATTTCAACGGAAATGTCCATTTTGACTAATTTCGTCGTGACGTCTGTACGTACGTACGTGCGTACGTATCTCATAACTCAAAAACGGTAAGCCGTTGAAATTTTGTATTTAGGACTACTATAACATCTAGTTGTTCACCTTCCTTTTTGGTCATTACATAATTTCCAGAAATGGTACTTTATTTGAAGCCTATAATAGATTTTAATGAAAAACTATTTTAAAATATAATCCAAAATTTTGCAAATTTGGTATATAAGACTTTTATATCAATTGGAACAACATAGTAGATTTTGGTTAAAACAGGCTAACCGGAAGTGATATATTTCCTGAAGTTGTTAAGTTTTTCTTGAATAAAATGGTTTCATTTTGATTTTAGAAATAAATGCTTCAAATAAGAGTTTTAGAGAATTAAATTCTGCGTCTAGCACATCAAGTATTATTAAATTAGCCCTTTGTATAAGCGAGATATGTAAATTTAAAACTTATATACTTTTTGGTTTTTATAATGAAGCTTGCTATGGATTAGGACAATAAATAACAAAAAAAAATAGATGTTAATATCAAATTACGTCAAATACGTGCAATTTTATAATTGGGTCTATACTTATATTGGTCTTGCGTACAAGGAAGTCGTGTGGTGTCCACATCAGATTTTATAAAAGTATTTTAAATGAAAGTTTATGCAATATTTTTCATTAATAATAATTTATTTTTATATTCGTAAATAATTAAATAAAATGATTGGCGCCAGAAATCGTAATGAAAAACAATCCCCCACTACTGTGACGTCCGAGCGCATATAACACGTCATTTATAGCCAATAGGAAAACAGTTTACGTTATTTATATAAATAAAAGTAGGCGATAGTTTAAAAAATTTAATATAAATAAAATTAATAATAGGCTACTTGCGTGGTACTGAAAAACCGATATCAATCACTATATACGTAATAATATGTTGAAAACGAATGTAAAAATATAAATTTTATTTCAAAAAAATATGTTTTTTAGTAAATTAAGAAAGAACATTTTCTCTGACGTCATTATTTTGAACCGGAGCAAGGGAAGCATATTTAAGAATGTGACTAGATGGCGTGCGGATGCGAGTTTTATTTCATTTTGACAGTTTATTTTTCTGTCTCTGTCCCTTGTTTATTATTTGCAATTTACGTGGTTTCTGTTACTTTTATTACGCATTTCGATTTCTTAAGCAGGATTTTGACAATCTAAAATACTAACCTTTAAACGTCAAACAGATGATCTGTCATGTTTAAATTACCCGCATATGCCGTTGCTAAGGGGCGTACCGATGCTATGACTCTACGGCCATTCATTGGTTTGGCGTAATTCTACGTCATACATGGCGGTAATTTAAGTAATCAAATTTCATTATTTTTTTTCTGTTCAATTAATGAAAATTTTGTCAAAAGAAAAAATATGGGTAGCAAGTTTTTATCGTCTCTTCAAAAATATTAAATAAAAAAATGGTACGCAAGTAGCCCATTGACATGATATGTCACAGCCAACTAAAATTAACGTAGATAAAGATAAAAGATTTAAAGTCTGTAGCACAATGGTGTTGCCGGATATGAGTTTATTAGTAAAAGTTAGTCTATTTAGCATCCCCTACAAATTTGTAACACGTATTCATTAACATCTGTATATTACTTACCTTTGAAGTTGTGTACAACAAATCTTGAACAATAATAATCCTATTAAAAGTAATATTAAAATACATCCAGCAAAAATTATTATTTGAATAGCTGCGTGTTCAGTTGGTTTTGAATAACTAAAATAAAAATAACTTTTTTCTTCTATAAATTTATTGTTATATTTACTTACACTGGTGAATCAAATACTACACCGAATCCTCTTAAAAATGTTACATTCCCAAAAAATTCACTAGAATTAAATATAAATTCTTCTTCTAAAGCTATATTTATATTAAAATATGATAATAATAACAGACATAAACTTAACATATTCATTTTACAGCGGGTATCATATTTACTGCCTGGATTTAGGTAGGTACATCGAAATAATTTATCTAGAGATAAAGGTAATTAATGATAAGATAAACAAATGCAATTTATCTTGTATGTTTTATTTAATGTATACACAATTATACAAAAACATTTAAATCATTATTATTTATTTTGAGCTAGAAATTCATTAATTTGTTAATGCTACCAGAGCATCTACAATATTTCCATGATGTTCCCGTAATGTTCTTTCTGCTAAAAGTCTTGATATTTCTAATTCCTTTACCTATAATCAAAAACTGTTATGCTTAAACATATGAATTAATTGCATGTTCTTACAATGAGATCAACATCTTCTTTCTTAATAGATATCTTTAAAAGTTCTTTCTCTTTGGCTAGTTTTTCGGCTGCTTCTTTATTGCGTCTATCACCTATTGCTGATATTGCCTGCAAATTATAATATAAATATTCCTGAACATGTGTTTGATATTTTTAGTATGACATTGTATTTACCCCTGAGAAGTCTTGTGTTGATATTTCTTTTTCTTCGGCATAATCTGTAACTTTTTCTAAATCTGCTGCTCCGCTATCATATTTTGCAGTTTTCTTTTGAGATTTCTCTTGAATTTCGTCTGAATCTCCATTTACTTCGTCTTCTGCCATTTTTACTAACCTCTAAATTTTAATAAAATGTCAAAGTTGCATGGTTGCATTAAAAGTAATACCAACATCAATTAGTCTGTGGCCAACATAATAATGCTTTTTAAACTAACATGAACGTGATTACATAAATGTTTACAATTTTGCATTATTTTTCTTTTTTTTTAGATAAACTAACTTCTATATTAATATACGAAATTATCTTATTAAAGTAACAGTTCTTATTGTTGTGTCCAAGAATGAATGTAAGATGTATTGGCCAAACACCTGCATATTAACTTTATCAAATATTGTAGTTGAGAAAAAATGAAAAAGAAAATCTGAAAATCTAATCTTTATCACCATAGAAACGTTTATTATTGAGCATTATTGTAAATAACTGTTTTATACATTCATTCTGTACATATTATTATAAAGAATTTAACAGTTTGTTGTAAGAAAAAATGACAAGTTATTTATTGTGCGTCTTCCCGCCATAGTTGTGTCTCGATGGCCTTTGTGTTATTGTGGCGATCCCTCTAGGAGTGCATTGCAACGCCGCAATTCTCGAACGAACCCGAAACACCGCTTCTCGTCACTTCGTCAGCTCGGCACTGCTGTTGGCGGCATAGTCGTTAGTAGACGTTGTTGTGTACGTATTGTAGGTGAAGGATATTTTAAAGCTGTATACGTATAATTCGTTGCTTCTTTCGCGTGTTTCAATCGTGTGCCGTAGTGGCTGAATATATTGAAACCGGTGTGGAATGGAGAAGCGGATAGAACTTGAAAAACGGGGAAGAAACCCCGAGCAAGTAAGTTCAATTGCTTCTTAAATTATAAAATGTGTGTTAACGTACACATGTGATACACATTACATGTAGAAATAATGCAATGGTGGCTACTTGTATTATATTGTTTGGTCATATTTTCTCGAATATTACACTCATTATAAATGTATTTTGTACTTTAGGACGATAAATTATCTATATATGAGGATGGAGTCCAACTCTTTTATAAAATATGGGAATATTTCATATGTTATTGGAACATTTTTACTGATCTTACCCAATACGAAATTCAAATATTTTGTTGTGTTTATTAAATGTGTGAATATAAATCATGAATAATGCAAAATATTTATTTAAATTAAAATTATTAAAAATTTGTATATATTTTTTAAATTTTATTATTTTAATTTTATTATATTTATTTAATTTTATACATATTTCTAATATAATACTGCTTAAAATTTTAAAAATAATGAAATGAAAATTTGGTTTTTCTAAAATCAATTATTATTTTTTGTTATAATATCCACCTGTATACTAATAACTATTAAAAATAATATAATAAAAATCTAATTCATCGCCATATTGGTTTCTTATTACAAATATTTTTTAGAGGGTAGAATAAATTATTGCCTATAAACAACAATAAATGAATACATTATTGCAAACGCTTTATTGACGTCTGTTTATAACAATAAGTTTTCAAGTATGTCACGTTTGTTTAGTACTGCATCAAATTTAAAATACACAGTTAAGATCTTGTTAAGTAGTGTGAGGAGAAAGCAGAACTAAAAATCTTGACATTTTATGAATTTTAACATATATTACAGGTTGTATATGAATGTGTTCAAATTTAACGAAACGTAATCGCGTCAGTTGATTTTAGCGGCAGCAAGCCGCCATGATGAAATTGCGACGTTAAAAGTAGTGCATGGTTTTATTTAATTCTATACTTCTAGCAAAGATATACTGTGTCATCCCTTATTTTAAAATAAATAGTATGTATTTTTTTAAGTAATTAGTGAATAGTGCATATTTTTAGTAAAAACTACGTTAATAAACTTTTTAATAATGGGGGCGTAAACAAATGTTATCGTGACCTATCGTTGTCATTCGGTGTGATGCGCGCGGTGCACGAATCAACATTGTAATTTGGCGCTTATTTTTTAAACTCATTTTTGTTGTAGATCAAGGATCTGAACCTGGATAACTGTCGTAGCACAAGCATAGTTGGTCTTACAGATGAATATGTCAATTTGGAAAACTTGAGTCTCATCAATGTGGGTCTCACATCTCTCAAAGGGTTCCCCAAACTTCCAAATTTGAAAAAGCTCGAACTTAGTGATAACAGGTAGATATTTCCTTTGCCTCATTGCTAGTGTGGGTGCTCAACTCATATATATTTTAGTATTAGTGTAAATAGTTACAAGATATTTTGTAAAATAAAATACGAGTCGCTGTCCTTATTTTCTTTCCATACATTCCTGTTTATGTTAAAAGCTACGCACACCAACATCCCTTGCATACGTCTGACATTTGTATTCTCAGGATTATCTTAGGGGTACGGGGTGCATAGGCTAGAGCATTCCAAAGTCACGCACGTATACATAATTTCCAGACTTAATTATCAACAAATAAATGTCGTGACTATCATAATACGATAAGAATTTCTAAACTGAATTTTGACATTAATAGATAGAGTTAAAATATGAATATTGAAACTATAATTTAGAAAAGTTTATAAAAAGTTATTTATCTATTATTGCTCTTACCCTCACCTTGTCACAACGCCTCGCGCAAATCAAAGACTATATCCTAACTAACCCTAACACTTCCCTAGAAATAATATTAACATAAATGTATTTATTCCAGAATATCAAATGGCCTAAACCTTTTGATTACCAGTCCAAAATTGACACACTTAAATTTAAGTGGGAACAAAATAAAAGATTTAGAGGCATTGCAACCTTTAAAAGAATTCAAGCATTTAAAGAGCTTGGATTTGTTCAACAATGAAGCAACATCAATTGATAACTACAGAGAAAAGATATTTAGTCTTATTCCGGGCCTTAAGTGTTTAGATGGGTAAGTTCTTAAAAATACAAGCACATATAAGTGTTGAATTTATTGTACTTGATTTAGTTACGACACAGACGATGAGGAAGTGGACGACAGCGAATGTGAAGAAGACGAAGTAAACGGCAATGATAATGACAGTGATGAGGAAGAAGGTAAGACTCCGTTGCCACTGCTCTTATACACGGTCTACGGTCTAATCTTCCACCTAGGACACCTCTGCTGTAAGCATGATGCAGTTGTAACGTGTTTCTAATCGTTGCTAACTTTCATTCCCTTACATTTATTTAGTTGGTCACAATTGGACACGTGGAAATGTGATCAAGTTTTGCCTACACATCATTTTTTTGTCTGCATGTTTTATGTTTGTCGTTTTTCCAAAGCATGATCCTTGTTTCAAAATTAAATAAACTAAATTAAATAAAAAAGTATAATGAGCATTTTTATATTTCCATAATGCAATGTTTAATAAAACTTTAAAATAAAATAAATGTAATGTGATATTGACTTTTAGTGAGTACAGATGACGAAGAAGAATACGAAGGAGATCTCGGCTTACAAGCCGTATACAATGAAGATCTGGAAGATATGAGTGATGAAGGCGACTACGAGGGCGAGGAAGTCGAGGAAGATGAAGATGATGGTGTGATTGAAGAGGAGGAGGAAGCTGATGGTGAAGCAGATGAGGAGGAAGACGGTGAAGCAGGTAAGAAAATATTAAAAATTTAACTTAAATTTTAAGTGTTCTTCAAATTGACAATAAATCTTTGTCATTTCGTTATTGAAATAATATATTTAAAATGTGGTGTTGTAGTATTTTGTGGTTTTAACTTATGTAACAAAAAATTTCGGAAATATTTTACTCCAAATTTTATTACTAAATAGGGTTTAATGTAGTTATCACTGGGCATAACAAATACATAATGTTTTATGGTATAATTTGTTAAAATTGCCGGAAAAAGTTTTAAAAGAAACTTGAAAAACGCAAATCCAACTATAGGTATAGGTTAGTTGATAGATATTTGCCAAACTATACGGGAATGTGAAGAAAGTGTAGTTTGTATTAATTTACCAAAAAGTGGGCTACCCGAACTTTTGTTTGCTTCCAAATCGAATCAGCAGACTCATTAAAGTGCTCAAGACAACGTTCGAACGTCATTGCGCAAATTAACGACGATTTAGAATTTTAAAGATGGTTGTTAGCAGATCTTTGGTCAGAAATGATTTAAAATTTCGGAAAAGAAATAATGTAACCAAATAGACCGCGGACCAGCTGGAGCGAATCTCCAGATGCTGCAGAGTATTAAGGACCGGAGCCAACATTTTGTAGAAAACAGTTACAGAGAAGAATATTTCGGACGATCCGGCATGTAGATGTAACATCGTCCAGCGACAAATGAGACAAGGTATTTAAAACACTGCGTCGCATTGAAGATAATGGTCCCCTATCAGATTTCTTATCCCTTTAGTTTATAGGAACAACCCTTTATGTTAATGTTACTTTTGTTACATATGTTAATTTCATTTAATTATAAGTGTGCGTGATATTGTGACGTGAGTTTGCGCCAGCTTTTAGACAGAGGAGAAGGGAGTGGTCCTTAAGAGTTATAAGGGATGATAAAAGGGCGCCACGTAATTTTGTACTATAGTTTCCGTCAAATAGATTATATTGCAAAGGGAATTACAGTCTGCAGAAGTTATATGTTGGTCTGCTCAGAAACTTTGCAAGATTAAAGTATTCAACAAAACAAATTCTCGAATATTTGTGTCGAGAGTATAGTGGTTTGAACACACATTTAAAACATGTCTTTATAATCTATTTTTATTTTATTTGCAAAGGGAATTATAGTCTTCAGAAGTTATCTGTCTGGCTGCTCAGAAGCTTTGCTAGAATAAAGTGTACTACCGGGGTACTCTCGAATTTTTGTGTCGAAAGTATAGTGGTTTGAACACACATTTAAACATGACTATAATTTATTTTGTTGCAAAGGGAATTACAGTCTTCAGAAGTTATCTGTCTGGCTGCTCAGAAACTTTGCTAGAGTAAAGTGTACTACCGGGGTACTCTCGAATTTTTGTGTCGAAAGTATAGTGGTTTGAACACACATTTAAACATGACTATAATTTATTTTATTGCAAAGGGAATTACAGTCTTCAGAAGTTATCTGTCTGGCTGCTCAGAAATTTTGCTAGACTAAAGTGTACTACCGGGGTACTCTCGAATTTTTGTGTCGAAAGTATGGTGGTTTGAACACACATTTAAACATGACTATAATTTATTTTATTGCAAAGGGAATTACAGTTTTCAGAAGTTATCTGTCTGGCTGCTCAGAAACTTTGCTAGAATAAAGTGTACTGCCGGGGTACTCTCGAATTTTTGTGTCGAAAGTATGGTGGTTTGAACACACATTTAAACATGACTATAATTTATTTTGTTGCAAAGGGAATTACAGTCTTCAGAAGTTATCTGTCTGGCTGCTCAGAAACTTTGCTAGAATAAAGTGTACTACCGGGGTACTCTCGAATTTTTGTGTCGAAAGTATAGTGGTTTGAACACACATTTAAACATGACTATAATTTATTTTGTTGCAAAGGGAATTACAGTCTTCAGAAGTTATCTGTCTGGCTGCTCAGAAACTTTGCTAGAATAAAGTGTACTACCGGGGTACTCTCGAATTTTTGTGTCGAAAGTATGGTGGTTTGAACACACATTTAAACGACTATAATTCATTTTATTGCAAAGGGAATTACAGTCTTCAGAAGATATCTGTCTGACTGCTCAGAAACTTTGCTAGAATAAAGTGTAAAAACGTGGTACTCTCGAATTTTTGTGTTGAGAGTATGGCGATTTGAACAAACATTTAAATTGTTTTCTTTTATAATTTTGATGCAAAGAGGATTACACAGTCTGCAGAAGATATCTGTTGTACTGTTCGAAACTTTGCTATAATACTATGCTTGTTTTGGAGTACTCTTGCACAGATTTTGTCCTGAGTACTGTGGTGAAAGCATTACATTAGTTATAAAAAGCAAAGAGAATTACAATCTTTAGAAGTTAGCTAACTGATTGCTCAGATACTTTGCTAGAAAAAGTATATTTATTCCGAATACAAATATTCTTTTTGATGTACTTGTTTGATGATTGAATATGACATTTATTTCCCTACTATTCTTGGAAAGTAACACAAAAAGATATAACTTTACTCACTTGTACCATAAATAACTATTATTCCGATGACAACAGTTTTCGATGTAATTGCTAAATGATTGAATGACATTTATTAGCAATAAATTGATTTGTTTATTAGATATTTGTGAAGGAACTATAAATGCGACTGTCTAATTGTTTGTAGTTCTGTGTTATATTTATTTAAAAATCAACGTTTCGGCAGCATAAACTGCTGCCTTCTTCAGGGCAAAAAATAATGGACCTTTTACATCAAATGAGAGAGACAAAAATGGCGGAAAGTAAAAAAATCTGGTAAAAACTTAACTTTATTAAATAAATTCACACATGGCGTTTGTGATGAATCAGAAGTCATTAATTGTTCTATAAGATCTGAAATAAACTCCACATAAAGTGACAGATAATTGCGTAGTTGCCAGTTGATATTAAGAAAGTAACAAACAAGAATAAAATTGCTGTTTTTTCTTTTACATATATTTTTTTATTATTAATAATTTCTTTATAATTAAAGACAAATTATATAAGTTTTTACGTTGTTTAAATATTTTTTTTATCGAAAATAAATGCTTGTCCTTTCAATCATTTTACTTGACAACATGGTGCCTTCTCATCTCTAGTTCATAAGAATTTCACTACGTGGCGCATACATTGAAAAATGACGTCACGGTGCAATAAAAATGTAAAAGGTCCATTGGCAGAACAAAATCAAACAACTATGGATACAAATTATGACATATTTAATATAAGAAGCGTGATAGGAAGCCATGTTCTATTTAATGAGGGGACACAGGCAAAATTTTCCAGATGGCAGCATTATTTCTCCTACCCATTTTTTGAAGTTAATAGTGTAGACACTGTTATGAAAAACGTTTCATTCTGAATAATACGCTTGCGCACTTTGAATCAAGTTTGCGTACGCATGCGTATTATGACTGTTACATTTAGGTTAGAAATGAAAATGTTAGAAATCTGACGTTTGGACGAAGATTGGAGGGGAGAAAAGTAGTTGGAACAGCAGCGCCTAACTGCTCCCATTCTAAACCGTTGCTTAGATTGAAATTATTACTTTTAGTTTTAAAAATTTTCTTCTTTAATAATTAATCTAATGTTAATAAATATATTGGGTGGTGGCGGTTTTCATAAATTATTTATAAACGGCAAACGTCAATCTAACTTTTAGAAAATTAACCCCGTATTGTTTGACATTTATATCCAGCTTCATAAATATAACAAAGACACATATCTCATTTAAATAAACAGACATTATTTAATTTACTTTTTACAAAAAAAAATTGAGCAAATAATATTGTTTTCTATCATGTCATGGCTATTGCTACGAACTAATTCTGAAATTTCTTTTTAAAATTGTGAAGAAACTAGAAACAATAAAATGGTAAAAAACAGTTTTGTATGCAACTTTTAATTCTGAACAACTTGCATTCTACAGTTTTTTCAGTAAAATGAATAGGCGAGCAGAAAATTGCATAAAACAAACAAATCCCTTGTTAAATCCGTATGTTCATTCCTAACTGGGAAAAAGATCAATTAATCGATCTTTTTTATAGAAATCGGATCTTTTATTTTGAAAAGATCGATCGATCGAAAAAATCGATTTATCGGAAAGGTTGATTAATTGAAAAATCAATTTTTTCAAATAGGTTGATCAATGGTGACTTATAATTTTGTCGTCATCCACGGCGGATCGGCGGCCGTCCTCCCTCCACATAATTTAGAATAGGGCAACAAATATTTAGAAAGAGCGAGGTGATATACCATGCCCTCCCCCTTCAGTACTTCGCCTCGTTGATCCCACAATTTGTCTGTTACTTAATCAGCAAAGTTTGGTTACGTTATTTTGTGTAGTGCCTGTTATTAATTATCTCTTGTACTAAAGTATAGTGATCCTTGGAATTTAATTAAAAAACTAAGTTCACAAATAAATAATGAGTTTAACACAAGATGATGAACCGGGGAGCACGATTTGTGTTTAAAAAATTGAGGACCATTCCGTCTTACAGTTGAAAAGCGTCCGAAAAATTTGAATTGTATAAGTCCCCATTAAAAAATCGATTTTTTTCAAAAAAATCGATCAATTAAAACACATTCAAATTCCGGAAAATCGATCTTTCTAAAAGATATCTATCTTCTAAATTCTGAAAGGTCGGTTTTAAAAAAATATATTTATTCCAAGAAGAAATCAGGAACCAGGAAAGTGTAACGGTCAAATTTAGACGCCAAATTCAAACTCAGTTCATAACGCTGAGAACATAATTTTAATCGCCGTGTATTTCTTACCAAGGAAATTTTACCTCAACTTTAAAGGCCGAGAAATCTCATAAAAGTAAATCTCTTATGTAAAACATTATATGTACCACCTAGAATGATCCTTTATCTCCAGATTCGTACTGTGCACAGTTTATAATTAATTAAAAATACAACACTACAAAATTTAATGAACGTATAACTCGATTAGTTCTACAACTTCGGTACGCAGCCAATCGCAGCATAGCTTGTGTTGCACTTGACGTATTTACAGGCGGGTGAGGGACTATCCACGACATACGGAATTTTAACTTACACGTAACATTGTATTTTCTAATAATTTTCTTACTCTACCTTTTCAATGATTTTAAACAGTTGCAATCTATTACAAACTATCAAATCCTTAACAAGAGCTGCTTAATTTCTTTTACAAAATATCTTTTTTTGGCAGTAAAATCACACTTCCATAAGAAACCTATACTAGGGAATTCAAACTATGAACTCGCGCTAAAAGCAAATTCTAACCTTACTTTTCTGGTCTATTGATTTCACCAGTATTTGGCGTTTCACCCGCGTTAGGTGTTATTCGTGAATTGTTTCGTAATTTGATGTATGTATTAATCAATCTTTTAATAAAACTGATTTTCCGATTTTTTTTATTAAAATCGATGTTTTGATTCTTTATTAAAATCGATTTTTGATCATTTATTAAAATCGATTTTTTGATATAGTATTTCGATTTCATATTAAAATTATCGATTTTTTGTTATTGATCGATCAAGTCGATTAATCGCGACAAATCGATTTTATCAAAAGATCGAAAAACGATTTCAAAGATCGCACAATCCTACTCCTAACCGCCCCTCACTCGGTAGATCTATTTTTACCCTGGAGAAGTTTACACTGCCGAAACGTTGATTTTTAAATAAATGTAGCTACAGAACTAAAACTAAAAGGTTGTTTATTTATTTATTTCATGATAAGTTTTAAAAGATATTTTTCAAATTAAATTATTTGTGTTTGTTGCAGAGCCTACAGTGCGGGGCAAGAAGAGAAAGATAGAAGACGGTGACGGTAACTAATTTTTTCGTGGACATTGTGGTTGGTGAATCTGAACACTGCCGCGCGCGTCTGTACGATATGTCTGTGAACATGAACTTGAATGCTAGAACAACAACACACAAGTAATATGTAACTGACCAAGGCTGAACAGTGCGTGGCGTGCGTTTGCGTACGGTTCGGTTCGGTTAGTTGACGTTGGCGCAGACTCTTTTCGGGCGGCCCAACTTGGATCTCGAAGGTGACCCCATAGTCTGAGTCAACATCGGAGTCGACCGTTTCTTTTATAGAAATAGAAACATCATATTTTGTACAGGTTTAAATGAAAGCTGAAAACATTATTATTATTATATAATTATTATTTCTTACTATTAATAAAAATATCCTTTGCACTTGTATTTTAGCACGTTTATTACATTGATTAGTCTTAGGCAGGACATCATTTCAACAGATTATTTTTACTTATTGAAATATAATAATAATATAAAATATAATAGTTGATATTCTCGTGTGTTTAACAAATGAGATGATATTTTTGCTGTTATTGATGAACCCAGGCTGAATCTGCTCCTTTCAATAGATTTCTGCATTTTATAAACACTTGTGTTTCTTTTATTTTGCAAGCGTATTTAAAGATATCAGTTTATTTTCCTTTTTAATTATTATTTAAAATTAGATATATGTTTTCCATTATTTAGAGAAATTATTGTGATATGACGATGAAAAAGGGAAAAAGAAAAGTTATCTTATAAATGTTATTGAATTTACAGTTGAGAAGAATGTCTAAATGATTCGTAGAAATGCAGAGAATCTATTGATTGTGTCTGCGCCGTTATTTACAGAATGTTTGTTCATTTCCTAGGCAACAGTATCTGCGTTCTGTTATTTGTTATTTTAAAGATCCCTCAAACCAATGAGAACGGAAAAACTAGTACCAACTTAAACAAATATGTCTCCAATTGAAAATTCAGTTTATTTTTCATTCCCGCATTGGTTTAAGAAATCTTTAATATTGTGCTTTCAGTATGTTACTGTTCTTTTGGTGCAGAACCCAGAAACTGGTTTGCTCATTTGTTTGCAGTATTTCATTTGTTCATTGAATAATTTATTAATTTTGATACTATTACAATGTGCTTTTCGGATATTTTTGTACATATTCAGAATAGATTTTATTAATATTAAACAGGTAATACACAAATATTTTTCGCGCCGAAACTGCGAAGTCTTAGAAATTTGAATGTATTTCGTCGTAAATTTTACTGGTTTTCTTGTCCAGAATATTTTGTTTGTTTCTAAGTATGTGTGTTAGAGTGCGTACTCGATACGATCAAGCCAACTGCGTCATCAATCGTCAAGTGCGGATCAACTGCTACTGCGTTTCAAATCGTCAAGTGCGCGGCAAACAGTAAGAAAGTGACGTAATGCAGCGTATATTTCAGGTCGTAAATTTATAAATATTATTTTCCTGGAATCCAGATTTAATTAAAAATAATGATTTTGAAATTAGTATTGTGGCGTAACCGGCGTGTTCTTAACGTGTACGCACTCTACAAATTTTCATGTTTTGTCACAGAAGTGTACGCCAACAGATATAAGGCGAGACAGTTCACTAATTTTGGATAATCGTAATAAAAGTAATAACATTGTTCTGCCTCGTTTATGTTATGCAAATCTTTTTGTATATATGAATGTAACCATGACAAAAGTACAAATTAATCAGTATCTTGTCGTTTGTGTCGTTTCTTTTTGTAATGATTTTATAGTACATTTCTGTGACATGTGTACCAATATTACAAAAATATCACCGGCGAAAAATGATCACACATATTTTATCCATTTTACGTCAAATATTTTTATTGTTAACTTAGTTTCTCATTTCTTGTTCTCTAATTCATTTTCATGACATTTGTATCAAACTCTTTTTATAATTGTGTTTGCAGTTTCATGTATAATGTTTAAAACAAGTTGTATGATCGATAACAAGTCTTCATTTCTTTATTTACATTTTGATGTAAACAGTAAGTGTTTCATTTTAGAAAAGAAGTCTTGGGAATCCATTAATATAATTTTTTACCATTCGTCATAAGTAATATGTTGTTGAATCAAAATTTTATGAGTGATTTATATTTGTAAATTTAAATCGAAGTTGTACAAATATAAAAAAATTCTTAGAACTTTGCTTTTTATAAGTTGAATGAAATAACTAAAGCCTGAATGAAGTTTGTTCTATTTATGACTGTAGGTAATAGAATTTATATCTGAAGTTTTACAAAAAATAAAGTTAATTATCATTATGTTGATTACTTTAGGCTAAAGTCTGGAATACCTATCACTCAGGAATTTCATTTTGATGGTTATATGCAAAACCATTAAAAACACTAAATTCCACAAAAGTTAGGGCGCGGAAAGAAATAATGGACCTTTTCAATTTAAAGAGATAGAAGATATGCGCAATGGGGATCTGCGCATAGTAAGAACAATAGATCTGTGGCGTTTGTTTCTAAACAAATTATACCTTGTTCCATTTAAGCCATTCAGTATTGCGGAGCATAGGGAATAGTTTTGACCTCTCTGATTGGGTGAAATTAGAGACAAGTTTACCCAATGTAATTTCGCGTACTTCAAATTTGCTCTGTTGCCAGTGCCATCTACTGAATGGCTTAAATGGAACAGAGCATAGACGTAAAATGTGAGAATATCTCAGATAACTTTAAAAAATCTTATCGAAATAATTTACAAAAGCTTTTATTGAAGTTAAAATGTCTAACGATGCAAATTTTCGCTGAGAATACAGGTATTTTAATGACTGCAATATTTTTGACGTTTCGTTTGACAGCCAAACTGGCAATTGTTCGCGCCATTTTCTTACTATTTGCAGCGATAGAAAGAGATAGCCGTTAAATTGAAAAGGTCCATTATAGTGATTTTGGCATTTTCTGAAAAAAGGGGTTAAATTCCTATTGACTGAATGTAACCACCAGAGTTCTGTGCGTAAGGTTACGTTACATTAAAGTACGGTTCGAAAATTTGCAACCGAAAAAGTCACTTTTTTTACTTTCCACAAATACAGCCTGAAAACTAATAATCATTTTGGCGCGAAATTGAGTTCTGTGTGGTAATGGGCGTTATGTTAAAGTAATTTTTGAAAATTTGCAAGCAAAGGTCATAATTTTCACAAGTACAGCGTTTAGAATAGGTAAAATTTATTTTTGCAAAAAATTATATAGAGTTTAACAAAAATATACCGTGTGTCTGGCTTAAAGGTGTACAGGTGTCTCATTTTCGATGTTTTTTTAAGGTATCTCGGGTAATATTAATGATAGAGCAAAACCGTTTGTACATTCCAGGGTCAACTTTTCCAGAAATGTTTAATAGTCACCACAGGAAATTTCGATCGTCTTTTGTTTCTGAGCTACAGGCAAAAACTCGTCTTTCGCTCATTTTGAAAATATCTCACATCTTATTTATTATAAAAGTTAGAGAAAAAATGTTTTTACAAAAATTTTACCGTTTTTTAAATAGAATAAAATGGGGTAATTAGATTTTTTTAAAACAATGATTCTCGAGATATAACACAAACTTATAATTTTTTAAATGGGAACCTATGTTGAAAATAGTCTCGTCTTTTTGCTTATTTTATAATCTTTTCAATGATATATAACAAGTCTACATTCTTTTGTTTACCTTAAAAAAGCATCGAAAATGAGACACCTGTACATAGGAGATTAACATTATTTTAAGCACAAACGCGTCAAAGAAAAGTTTTAGGGCATAAAATTCTGCATTTAAATCAATAAACAGAGTTACCTTTACATACTTTGTAACGACAGAAATTAAATATGAAAATTTCGAAAATTACGTTGAAAATATCGACAGCCATGGAATTGAACAAAAAATAAATAAATAAATGCTTGACGTTTTATCAAATTGTCAGAACCGTCAAATAAGTTAACTTACGTTGTGACAGATAAAACGTCAAGCATTTATTTATTTTTTAGGATATATGTTTATTTAAGGTCGGTATTTCCATCTCCGGATAAAGTTCAGGATAACTATCCGTCAGATAAATGATAAAATATCGCATCGAGATAAAAGCATAAATGATGTAAATTATATTGAAAGTCATATTTTGATGCGATATTGTTCATTTATCCGACAGATAAGTTATCCAGCATTTTATCCGAAGATGGAAATACCGGCCCTTAAACTTTTTTCCTTGTTTTTATCATAGAAGCCGCCTTTATATAGTCAGGCCACCATTTTTGCTTCCGCGCTCTAATTTTGTGTTTAGAGTCTTTGTTATATTTTAGACGCTAAAAGAAGACTGCAGCAAATAAATTGGAATTTCAAGTGTGGTAGGTATTCTAGAACACAGTCATATTTTATAATCAAATATTCAGTAAGTACTTTTATAAACAAAATTAATATTGCCACAGTTCTTGTTTTCAGTTTATTTTAAACATACGATCATCGCGCCACGTACATTTGTTTCAGGTAGTTGCTGCCCCCGACGGCTGTGACGTGAACTCAGTTGCCAGCAGCAACGCCTCTCTGAGCAACAGCTGCGATGTCTCATTAGTTTCCTTTTGTAGTGAGTGGAAGGTGGTTAGTGCAAATTTTGGATAACTGTCGGGAAAAAGTAGTGAATATGGCAGAAAGTAAGGGATCATTGTTGGCGAAATCAGTGCAGAAACATGCCGGTCGAGCGAAAGAAAAGGTTAGTGAATGTTGTCAGTGTTATTATAAACGAGTAATGCAAGTAAAAAATCTGGGTGACCAAGATCTATTCGTGTTAGCTGGACTGTATTTTTAAATGCCCAAGAAATGGGCTTATCCTTTTTTGACTTTTTGTTGTTTAAAAATTGTTATAAAAATTAAGAATGTTTAGATTGTTATAATTTGGAAATTTTTGTTCAAATATTTCAAATTCTCCGCTACCTGTTATACATACACCTGTAGCTTGCAAGACAAATTTTATTTTTGTTTAAGGTTATTTGTTTAATTATTGTTTTAACAACATATTTGAAACAAGTTTGACAATCAGCTTTATTATAGTGGCAACGATTTTGTTAATAATACGTGAAAAAATGTTGTTTTTTTGCTTTAAATTATTAATAATTTGGGTTTTGCAAAGGTCTACTACAACTATATCAGCTGATTTGTGTCGTTCCTAGAAGATAAAAAAAAATAAGATAGAATTTAAGGAATAGAAAAAATTAATCATATGACTATTTCTGAATTTGATCTATTTTAAAAATAGCTCATCAGACGTAACGTAACCTGTCTACTTATTACTTTAGTTCTCAGTTAAATTTTTGAAAATAAGTAGTTCAAACATGCTTTATTTTAAAATATGCATTTAAAACATTCCACCACACCTAGTTTTCTGAGAGAGGTTTGAAATAACTTTGATTTCGTTATGCTATGTGTTCAGATAAACACGACTTCTGATTGTCTGTATTTCGCGGAATTGAAATTGCTTAGCTCAGTGATAAATGAAACAACATTAAAGACGAGTGAGTCAAGGTGTGAAACCTGACAGAATGTCGATGTTTGGTTGCGGATTAGTTTTCAATGTTGAGTGTAAATATTAATACAACGTACCGCTGTAACCATATATCTTGTATACATATAAAGTGTGAGAGAGGAGTGACTTTTTACTCATGAAATATTTAACTATTATCGATTACTTTCTCCTCGGATCATAGTAATTTGTGTCTTCTTCGGATAGGAACTTCTGCATTGTCTCAGATTTTTTATTATGCTCCAACCAAGAGTTCAGATTGAGATTCCTTTTAAACAGTTTTCTAAATGTATACAGGATGTTTTTAAAACTGTACCACAAATTTTAATGGTATATAGTACTGACCAAAATGAATAAAAAAGCTTAATCATCATAGGGCCGAACTGTTTTCGAGAAAAACGAAAAATCCCAGTAAATAGACTATTTAAAAAAATCAACAGAGATAAACCCTGTAAAAACTCATTTTTTACTGTCTTATATCTCGGAAACTATTGAAGATTGGACCTATGTTGATTAAGCTAATACTATATACCCTCAAAATTTGTGGTACAGGTTTAGAAACATCCTATGTACAGAGCTCTGTAAATCATGAAGTTTTTGAATAATGGGCTACTTGCGTGCCATTTTTTTATTTAATATTTTTGAAGAGACGATAAAAACTTGCTACCCATATTTTTTCTTTTGGCAAAATTTTCATTAATTGGCCAGAAAAAATTAATGAAATTTTAATATTTAAATTACCCCCATGTATGACGTAGAATTACGCCGAACCAATGAATGGCCGTAAAGCAATAACATCAGTACGTCTAATAGCAGCGGCATGTGCGGGTAATTTAAACAATAATAGTTTGGAGGTTAATTAATATTTTCGTTTGTCATTTTAATCTTGTGCGCATATAAGCTAAGTTAAAATCCTTCAAAATCCCGCTTAACAAATCGAAATACGTAATAAAAGTAACAGAAACCACGCAAATTGCAAATAATAAAGAAGAGAGACAGTGACAGAAAAATGAACTGTCAGAATCAAATTAAAACTCGCACTCGTTCGCCATCTAGAGGTTACATTCTTAAATATGCATCCCTTTCTCCCAAAATAATGACGTCAAAGAAAATCTTCTTTCATAATTTATTAAAAAACATATAATTTTAAAAAAATAAAAACGGTCAATTTCACTTTTATTTTAATCATTCTGTATTTTTAATAAAAGCACAAGAAAAAATGTATTCGCGATTCAAATAAACTTTTCCCGCCATTATATAGACTGCTTGTAACGTCACAAGTAGTCTGTACGATCTGTCAATATGTAACTAATAGTGCATTTTACGCCTTTTGAAGAAGTTTAAAAACATTAAACTTAACTTGTGTTAAAGGATGTTTTATAGTACATTAAGATACAAGTTTCATAAGACATGATTTTAGCGCACGCGTCATTTTTAGAAACGAGCGGCTTGCCGCGAGTTTTCTAAGGGAACAAGTGCGCTGAAATGTCTTATGAAACGTGTATTTTATACCATTTTTTCTATTTTGGTCATTTTTTCAAAAAATTTACGTTATTTTTCATGTCCAGGAATTTCAATTTCGATTCTTTAATATGTACTTTATGAAACTCATTTGGATGTCATAAAGAAGTACTTTATGACATCCAAATGGGTTTCATAAAGTACATATTAAAGAACCAAAATAGAAAAAATTATTTAAATAACCTTAAAACTCTGTGAAGGGAAAAAATAATATATCCTGGGAAAATTTTTAGTTCAAAATTTAGCCACCAGATTGAGGTTCCTCAACTTGGATTGCACTGGAAAATGTTTTCAAAATTTGAGACCTTTTAATTTAATTTTTGCAACGGTTGAACATTAGTCAATTCTCGAAAAAATTGGAGATTAATTATTTTAAAAATTACCAATTCATTTTTAATAAATGTTTAGAGATGAAACTATTTTATTGTGAATGTACAAACATAAACCTTTGTTTTAAAGAAATAATAACTTGTAATCATAAAATTGATAATAATTATAGTAATGTAAAAAACATGTGTTGTTAACAAAAGAAGTGTTTGTTATTTTATATACGTCACATGACACAATTTATTTTTGTTTACGTTTATTCTTTTCATGCACACAACTTGAAAAATGTCAGATTATTATTGGCTGTTATAAATTTTAATTTGCATTTATCCAATATATTCTTCTTTGATGTATTTACGCGTCACTTCGGAATGTAATAAAAATATGTATGTTATCTATGTACAGACCATAAAATAGAATTATCTCTGTTTGCAAAAAAATTTACGCTGCCTACTATTATTGGCAGATATACAACTTTCAAACATTAAATATGACTTCAATAAATACTCCTCTTCCTTGATGGTTGGTGGTAGAAATAAATGGCTGAAAGAAGAAAGAATAGTATCTCAACAATTTAGTTGCAGTTAGAATGAAATAAATCGACGCACATCAGTCAAATTAACTGCAGCATTAATCAGTTTGAGTGATCCACTTTATTATTACAAAATCAGGTAAACTAGTTATATCTATTTACCGCATGAGTTGTTAGGTACGGTTTTATTGTTGTTTATTTGCTTCCTCGTTTGCTTCAATAATTCACGAGATTTTTAAGGTGCTTAAATTTAGTTGTACCGTTGACTTAAACGATGGCACACTTGTTAGATTACAAATCACAATAATTTAGTATTACCTCAAAATTTACAGTAAATACAATATTTATTATATTCAGTGCTAATTTCAAGAGAATGATTTAATGTTGTTTTTATACTTAGGTATTTAATATTCCAAAAATATTATAGTCCAGGAAATTTATGAATTTATCTCAAAGAAATTGCAACAAAAGCTTTTTTAAGGAATCCAGAAAAATGCGTTGAACAACAAATTTTAAACCGCGATATCCTATCTTTAACAGAATCAGAGTGGTGGATGAAAAAATGAAAATTTGTAGAGAAGCGTTGACAAAAATTATTTAAAAATCTGGTGTGGCCAACACAATACCTCCCGCCATTTACAGCCCGAGTCACAAAAAATATTAATGGTGCTATTCTGTAACCTTCTTCAAATTATCTTGATTGGCGGGAACTGCCCTTGTCTTAGCTTTGAATCAATAATTATGACAAATTCTTAAGTATAGCTATTTAAAATTATACAACTTTATATTAAAGAAAAAAATTCACTTTAATTAAAGTTTTACAATGAGTTTATTTAAAAACATTTCTTAATTAGTAATGTAATTCATCATCTGGTACATTGATCTGAATGGATTTTGATAAGTCTGGAAAAATCTTCTCTATTTTCATGCTAAAAATATTTTTTTAAACATAAATTTCTATAAGAATTGGTAGGAAGTAATTACCTTCTATGTTTTTCATTTAATAATAGATATAATAAAAATTGTTAACTTTTGCTTTAAATTTCCATATTTGTTTAAATTTTTTATATAAAATATGTATATATTTGACGTTTAAAATATATTTTTGACGTTTCAATATGCTCTGTAAATACTTTACAGTCAAGATTTTGGCGCTGTAAGATTTATAGAAATTTCTATAACTCTGTAGCGCTTACAGTACTGTAACTTGGTTATAGAATAGCAATTTGCTTACATCCTGTAACGTTGGTTACTTGCAGAGGCTATAGAGCTTATAGAACGGTACAGAATAGCATCATAAGTTAATCCTTATTTTTAGATTAGCGAATTTTACACTAATTTTGACAGTTTATTTCTTAAAATATAGTCTAATCTAATCCAAGTAACTACCTTTTTTTTAAACCCCTCAACAGGATTAAATCCCAATTACACAGTAGGTTCAACATTGAGCCAAAATGATGATTAAATTTTAAATTATTACCTCCCGCTACCCTTGGTAAGGGAGATATAGGGATCGTACTAAAAATCGCATATCGAGATTTTGGTAAATGACCACGTTTAAAGTACCTAGAATCCTATTTTAACATTTTCACGATGATGTCTGTGTGTATGTGTGTGTGGATCCTCCACTCTAACTCGAATACTATCACTCAGAAAATTTTGAAACCTTGTATTTCGAACTTTTTCTGTAATGGAAAGAGCCCATTAGATTTTGGTGTAAATCGGATAACCGGAAATGGCACTTTACTAGAAGCTCAAAATAGTTTTTCTTGAAAAAAATACCTTTGAATGTAATTTTTTCGAGATTAATGTTATTATAAAAATTAAAGATTATTAAATTTTCTACAGATTTGCATTAATACTTTTTCTATATATTTTATGGATAAATTTATAAAATTATCTATAAATTTAATCCCGGAGCCTACGCTTTAAAGAAGCAAAACACATTGGTTACACAGTTCATATCTTAAATGTATGTAGCTGACAGCTAAATGTCACTGTGAAAATTGTGTCGCCCGTGTGCCAATGCTCATCTTGACGCCTCCACCCTCCCCTAAAAAATTTAACAGTTATAAAAAAATAAGCATCACCATTCGAAAGAACATAAAAAAGTGGCCTAAAAAGGTGCAAACTAAAATCTAGTACCTACTATTTCATATTTGGAAAGTATATTCACAAAAATCTGCAAAATTTACATTTTTGCCTATATTTAATATTTTTTCTCAAATAACATCACTAAAATGGTCTTCTAATGGGGCAAGATTAGCGAATTTGAATGTAATTTTTTCGAAATTAATGTTATTATAAAAATTAAAGATTATTAAATTTTCTACAGATTTGCATTAATATTTTTTCTATATATTTTATGGATAAATTTATAAAATTATCTATAAATTTAATCCCGGAGCCTACGCTTTAAACAAGCAAAACACCTTGGTTACACAGTTCATATCTTAAATGTATGTAACTGACAGATAAATGTCACTGTCAAAGAACTAATCATTTCAAATTAATAACAGTAACGTTTTAAGAAGAAAATAGTAAATAGAACTCTAGTTATATGGAATGGATCTTAATACAGTTTCCGCGATAACTAAATATGTAAGTATGTATATTTAAATTAATAAAAATTAAATAGCGGGAGGTTTGGTGTTGGCCACATCAGATTTTTTGGTTAACTAACATTGTTTTATTTTGTTAAAATTATTATTCCTTTTCCCGAAATTATCAGATGTATCCATATTTTCGAATGTTTCGTTACTGTTTCAATCAAAATTATGATTAAATACCTTTTCTCCCAAACAAACCCAACATCCAACAATCAGAAAAGTAACCACTTTCGCTGTTCACCATCTGCCATCAGTATGGCAACACTGCCAACAACTAGCTTCTGTTTCATCGGCCTCTTCGATCAGCAAACATCCCAGAAACCGTTGGTTAGCGAGCGCACTCCGATCAAACCCTTGGGGCGTTCTGATCACTTGCAGATCAACCGCTGAACGCACAAGTTGCTCTCTTGGAATGAGGAAATGTGAACGCCCCTTCGCGTTCCAATTTCTGACTTGTTCTTGTGCGAGCTCTTTCGTTTTTCTTCATTTCTGTACTCCTTCGGTTTGTTTTTGTTGCTTCGCAAGGTCAAGGACTTGAATTTTTAACGCGGAGAGTTGAAATGGGTGGAAAAGTTGGTAACCCGGTTTGGATTTACAATCTAAGATGTAATTAAAGTCATTTGATGCTCTTAACTAATGATGATATATTGGAATTGATCTTTTTTATTGCAATATTATAGATAAACAAGTTTGTTTCTACGGAATTCCTAGAATTTGGCCTCATTTTTCAACCGTTTACATCAGGTTTTGTTGAAAAATGGTGAAAAAGTTTTCAATATTTTCTTTCTCACAACTGATTGAATTGTTGAAAATTACTAAAAATGGGTGTAATATTGCCCATAAAATCGAATTATGAATTTCCCAAGTTGTTATATGTACTAATTTTTGAGTCCGAGGAACCCATATTTACCCAATTTGCGTAAAAGGCAAAATTTTCAAAAATCTAATTTTATATAATAATTTTAATATTTTTTGAACAACTGGTTCAATTTGTATGAATAAAAATTTAAAAATGATCAAAAATTTAATTATATTATTTTGCTCTGGAAATTGTATACATTGTTAAAAAACTATGACAATTGATATACTTTAATTTTGTTTTGCCAAAGCAGTATGTCGGTCCAAAATGGGCATTTTTGGTTGAAATTTTGAAAATAAATATCTCGAGAATGAAAAGAGATATCGCTCTGCGGTTTCAAAATTTGGGAACAGCACAGGGAAAATAAAAATCTGGTGTGGCCAACACAATACCTCCCGCCATTTACCGCCCGAGTCACAAAAAAGATTAAGCTAATCCTTATTTTTGTATTAGCGAATTTTACTCTAATTTTGGCAGTTTATTTCTTAAAATATAGTCCAATCTAATCCAAGCAACTACCGTTTTTTGATAATAAAATGAAGATTAAATTTTCAATACCGGGATAGAATAGAATTCACTAATCCAGAAATGAGCTTTAGCTTAAACTCTTTTGCTAATCGTTAATTTTTATTAATCTAAATACATACCTACATATTTACGTATGCTGGAAACCGTTTTGATTTCCTTTTCTATTGTTCTATTTACTTTTTTCTTTTTAAAACGTTACTATTATTAATTTGAAATGATTAGTTCTTTAACAATGACATTTACCAGTCGGTTACATACATTTGAATAACTGCGTAAATTTTGTTTGTTAAAGCGTAGGCCCTGGGATTTAAATTATAGATAATTTTATAACTTTATCCATAATATATGTAAAAAGTATTAATACAAATCTTTAGACAATTTAATAATCTTTAATTTTTATAATAACATTAATCTCGAAAAAATAACATTTAAAGGTATTTTTCGAAGAAAAACTATTTTGAGCTTCAAGTAAAGTGCCATTTCCTATTACCCGATTTACACCAAAATCTAATGGGCTCTTTCCATAATAGAAAAAGTTCGAAATAGAAGGTTTCAAAATTTTCTAAATGTTAGTATTTGAGTTACAGTGGAGGATCCACACATACATACACACAGACTTCGTCGTGAATATGTTAAAATTGGATTCTAGGGACCTTAAAACGTGCTCATTTACCAAAATCTCGATTTTTAGCGGGAGGTAAAAACTGGATTTTAATTTTTTTTGAACTTTTAACAAATAGGTATACATACATAAATATATTTGACTTTTTTGAAGTAATAATTCAAAAATGGATTGAAACACGAACATAGTAGTAACATTATTTATTTTTTTATATGAAACAACGTGTACTCAATATATAAAACGGATAGAGTTTAGGTATATACATTTTTGCAATCTTAGAACTGCTAATTCAATTTTTAAATAAAAAAATTTAAAAAGAAAATGTTTTTCACGTATTTGTCATATTTTCTTAAATTATTTGTTATGTAAATTATTCTGTACATCTTTAAAGATATTTTAGAGATATTTTGAATGTGTCAGCCAATTTTTGGAACTATAAAATATAAATTTATTGGCTATAAAATATGCTTAGAGCCTAATCATATTTTATTCTTGCCAAAAGTTTTATGTGACAAGAGTTTGATATCATATTCCGATGTCCAGCTGGGTCTTCTAATAGCATTCCAAATCCCTTGGACTTGACTTCTTAAAATTCTTTGGTGAAGGTTACCCAAAGAAAAAAAAAAAACTAAATTCTTAAGTATTTATGTAAAATATAAAATATAGTTTCTGCTTTTGCTGTGAGCATTTTCTGTCTATCATCTCTCTGTGTGGAGGTGGTTTAATGCTTCATAAATCTGAAATATTAAATATGATTCAGGCTGAGATGTCTGGACTGCAGCCGAGCGATTATGTATGCATGGACAGATATTCCCATATAGCCTCTGGCTTCTACAAATTGGCTTTGCAATATAGATGCACTGTACGCGACTCCACACGGATTATTTATAAATTAATGAACGCAAAACCATTTTCGTGGTATGGAATTTTATACAACGTAATCTAATTTTGAATGACATTGTAGCCACATACTATAAACCCAATTATTAAGGGGGCCGTTATTTTGCATATAACTTCAAGGTTTTTTATAATTTGTATATCCATAGGTTTTTGGGGTCAGTGAGTTCAAATATAATAGACATTTTTTACATGCATTAAATAAATAATTTATTTAATCGACCTTAACTGAATTTTTCGTACTGGGCGTACAAAAAATGACCGTTTTTCGGCCGCTTTCATTATTTTCCGATTTAAGGTAGCTCCTTATATTATTAATAAAGGGAAAGTAAACGTTTCTGAAGGAGTCACAAATTGTTCAGTTGTTACCAATAATTATATCAATAAATAAAATTCTAACAAATTTGTAAATTTTATAAAGAAGACCGACTAAAAATTTTTGTGTCCACCACTGCCAAAAAAGTGTTATTTCGTCTTCGTTTGCTTTCTTAAAATCAAACTCGGCCGAAAAAAAATCACTTTTTGGCCTTGGTACACATAGGCTACTTGCTTGATACTGAAAATCTGATATCTATCACTATATACTTAAAGTAATGTTGTAAACGTCTGTAAAAAATGGCACGCAAGTAGCCCATAGTTATTTGTTTATCAAGGCCGCGAAATCACTCTTTAGCGTACCTAGAAAAAAATTGTCGCCGAGGCCGCTTACGGCCGACGCAAGACCTTCTCGAGGGCGCTAAAGGATTTCGGACAAGGTGTACACAATATTTTTTGTGCAACCGTAAAAAGTATGTAACTACACAAATTTCATTAATTTTAAACAGTTTCATTGTAAATAGAAAATTAGCTTTCAAGGTGGCTATGGGATTGACATTTGATAAACAAAACCATGCAATTCTCAAGTGTCAAAGTGATTGTTTACCTAATTTCGCGGCCGTTACCATAACAACGGTTGCGAAATACAATTTCGCGGCCTGTATTTCTCGTCCGGTTGCACGAAAATATCATTTCCTATCTATTTCTAGTCCACAAAGTGAATTTTGTGACACTATTTTGGTCAAAAACAGTGTTACAATGAATAGTTTTGTGCAACTGTTCTTGGGGATTTTTCTATTTGTGAAGTTGGTAATTTAATCTAAATGTCAAATACATATCTTTTATTTTAGTTGTCATAACTTGTCATTAGTCAGGAATAATTACTGCAATTAAATTTTTTATAGTAAAATAATTACATCAAAGTACAAAGTATTTATTTATAGGTTCATAACATAATAAATATAAATTTTAACTCTAACCTAACTTCTAAATAACTCTTCTCAAAATGTGAAATGTCAAAATAAATTAAATTTCAAATGTTTATTGAAACTATCAGTGTTACCAACCTTGATATTTTAATATTTCTTACGATAATAATTTTGAAATAAAAGTAAATTAATGCGAAGTAGGAAAAATAGTATGAAAAACACGTATTTGATGTATTTGCAATACTTCTACTTTCCGTAATTCGCCTACTGCTCGATAATGGAATCTGTACTTGTATTATAATAAGGATCATTGTAATACTTGTCTTTCAATATACTATAAATTAGTGAAATCAATACTAATATTTTTATCTGTAAAAATGTACAATACTTGTGGGTCGATTCAGTTCACATCTGTAAGTCTTACAGATCTGTAAATCTGTAAAAAACTGACAAAAACGCATCTATTTTTGTTGATTAATATAAAATTATACATAAGAGTGGCTGGTTTCGTTGCGATTTTGTTTATTATTTACAAATTTACAGATCTGTAAGATTTACAGATGTGAATGTGAACAGAATCGATCCATAATATTAAAAATTTCATTTACTTATTTCGATTTTATTTGGCATCTGACTGCTAACAGGTGATATTTTTTTTAGCTTTTATGACTTAGGTGTGCATTCTGACAAATCAAAGGGCAGAATTTATTTCCCTACTTCAATCAATGTTATTTTCTACCTTACGTTTACATATTTACTTTTTTGAAGTAATTGCTGTTTGGCATCGCAAATTTCTTGATTTACGCCATCATCAAGTTGGCGAATTGTATATGATACCGGTACCAATTGGATAACAGTTATTTGCTTATATTCCATTCGTGAGATTCGAAACACAAGACTTAATACTTGCGGTTCGACTAACGTCACATCTACACGGCATAAAATCCATGGTATTTATTTATTCTGCACTAAAAGTGCCTTTGCATCACTTTACTTCACAGATAAACAGTTTCAAGGAAATATTTTCGTATCAATGTTTTCTTAAACTTGGAATTTAATGTTAAAATGCGGGCAGGTAAAAAACAGGAGTGTAAATAACCGATTTACATGCAAGAAGTTACATAGCTATTATTTTTATAGCTGATTTTTATTTATTTATACTTTGAAAACAAGTTTTTCTTATAAACATATAAGCATTTCTATTTTTACACTTTATATTATTAATTTGAAATTATAAATTCCACAAAAAAATTGTTACTAAAGTAATAGTACAATCTTCGAGTATATATTTTGTATTTATCTATAAGATCTGCAATAAGTTCTTAAGTGTAATGGTACATAAATATAAAAGTTATTCATATGGTCACCAATGACGCAGATAAGTTTTAATTTATGTTAAACTCCACCACACTTTTGCCTTCAATGAGACCCGTAGCGCAAAGCTTAGCGTAGATGGCAGCAGGCGGATATTCTCCTAAGTACGTATTACAATGTAGAAACTTTTGTAAGAATACACATATATTATTGTGTGTAATCATGACTTTTCATGGTTTTGGCACATTATATAAACGCAAAATATAGAATAATATACAATAGATACAATAAAACAAACGTTTTTAACGAATATATAGTCTAAATTTATTATTTTTGTTTGAGGATAAATAAAAAATACGATTAAAGTTATAAATGAAAAATCGTGTATGACCTTATTACGCTTTTAAGAGCTCGTAGCTCGAAAACGTTACATTTATGGGTATGAATTTATTAATACCAGTAGTCTATTTTGCATCCCGTACACAACCTGTGAATTTATTCACGTATTCATGAACACTCTTAGATAAACACAATATTATGTTGTTTTTACCTTCCGTCACCTTTAGGTAAGGAAGGTATTGCCTTTGGTCAAAAAATTCGGTGGTGAATATTTGATGAATAAGCACGGTTTAGAGTCCCTGGAATAAGATTTTACTATTTTTACGATGATGTCCGTATGTATGTATATATGTGTGTGCGTATGTGTGACGATTTTTTCGAATTCGATAACTCCAATACTAAAATTCAAAAAATTATAATTCTTTCGTATTCCTTTTCTTTACATCCATGTGTAGAGATGATTAGATTTTGGTTATAATTGGTCAACCGGCAGTACCCTCATTTTAAGATTTTAACAGTTTTTCTTGAAAAAAGACTGTTAAATATCATTTTTCCATATTTAATGTTATTATAAATATTCTTACACTTCATATTTGATGGATATTTCACAAAGCAGTTAGCTATGCTATAACCAAGGAAACCGCTACTATATTGAGAAAATGCTGATTGACAAATGTCAGTGTCACGTGCAATTGACAAGTTTGTGTTATAATTTTACTGGAAATATAGAATCTCTGAGGTACATGAAACTTTCTGTATGGAACTTGTACAAAATATATTAAACTGACGGAAGGTAATGTGCTGGCCACATCAGATTTTTAAAATAAATATATATTTGCAATAGTAACTGTATATTGTATAAAACAGTATTTTTCTATTTAGTTATTCTTATATGATGTACATAACTTTCCAATAGAAAATGATTGTTAAAAATCTAATAAATTTTTCCTATTTGTTTTAAATGTTTATGTACATATTCATTCATTTCTATAAATATTTATTGAATATTACAGTTTCATAATTGCGTAGTAAAAGATTCTAAAGAAGAGAAAGACTATTGCAGAAATGCAATTTTCACTTTGTCTCGATAAAGAATGTATAGTTTATTCACATTCATAAGGATAAAAATATGTGGTTATATTATGAAAGTATACAAGCCCAAACTCATATTAGTTTGGCCTGTTTACATTTTTAACAAACAAATGATAAAACCTACGCAAATGGTGAGAAATTCTTTTGACTAGTTGAAAATATAGATTTAAAACTTAACAAAACTGATTCAAGTATTCCGCCTTTAAATATTTGGTTATATCGCTTTTATTAGTAATACTAGCTTTCAATCTATTAGGCATTGTTTCCTTAAGGTCTGCATATTTTCTTGTGAGTATTGTCCAATATGACTTGCAAGGTACATTTTACTGTCGCACTAAATTTTTACGAATTTTCTTTTCATTGTGCCAAAAGTAAAGGGTCTAAAGTCTTTTATGTCTCACTATAGTGTAGTAGTAGTATTGCTAGGATACGGTGAATATAAACATATCTATAACAACCGGGGCATTATATGAGGGCATAATAGTTCATTATGCCCTCATTATAATCCGAACATCGTTTATGGATTTTAAATTAGAAATAATATGAACGGTATATAGGTAATGAAAATTATTCTCTTTTTATTACAATAATAATAATAAGTTGTTACATTTTCTTGATGGTACATTTTAAATAATAATAATAATAATAATAATAATAATAATAATTGATTACACCAATTAATACATTAATTGATTACAAAAATTAATATAATAAGAAAACAGCTTTGAAAGCACAACACAGAAATCATTTTTAATTTAATTATAATACTTAAAATTAATTATGAAAAAGGCCTTAAAAGCAATTTACTTTCACCACACGTAAATAGTAAGTACGTCGAATTGCAGACTGCGATGTTTCGCATTGATTTTTGACGGATGACGGATCACAAATTTTTTGGGGACAATATTTATCCACCTTTGAATTCATTTTTGATATTATTTACCGTCACATGTGACACAGGCAAAACAGTCTAAAATGTAATAATATTCAGAAATGAGTGTATAAGAAATAAAGAACAGATCTGTCATGTGAAAACGAACCTCAAAATCTTCTACAGACGAGAATAGAATAATTAGGGGAACATTCATGCGTTTGCCTTCCTCAAAGTATGCAGAAGCATTCAAAATAATTTCTTTACACCGTTTCGATAAAATATCTTCCGAAACTTCAAAAATTCACCCATTCCATCATCTCTAACGATATAGAACGTTGATATTTTAAAAATAAATAAATGTTGTTAATAAACAAAACAATTAAACAACATCCTCAATAACGTCAAAGCTTAAGCATTATTGTAATCATAATTAATATAAATGAAAACTTATTTCACATATTCTAGTGAGACGTAAAATCTTGTAAGCACCACGAGTGTTACTAGATGATAATGTCCATCGGACGACATCTATCACTCGGGCTGAAGGCCCTCGGGCTAGATCCTCGTCGCCCTCCTGACATTATCATCATCGTAACGCCCTTGGTACATAAAATACTATTAAAGTTTTAAGTCTATATTTAAAGCAACCGAAAGAATTTTGTAGAAATATCTAACCATTTGTGTAGATTTTACAATTTGTTGAAAATGTAAACTGGCCGAATTATTAGAAATTTTGACGTATACTCGCAAAACTCGAAAACCGCAGCTGACTATGGACGTAGATACTCAACAATATCAACATGCTGTCATTTCAGGGTGTTTTGGTGCCAAATCAGGGTTATACGGTAGCTGAGACTTGCAGCACTTCTACGAAGAATGGCACTATTATTTATCTTTAGTGATATAAAAATCTAAACATTCTTAATATAACAAAAAAACATTTATTTAAATATTATTCCTATGAAATTTGGAGCAACTATACGAGTACCTGCATTTATTTTTGCTAACACCTATTTTCAGAATCAAACAAAATCTTTTCACAAAGTTTATTATGTGTGGATCATTTGTTTTCATACCATCAATACTATGTAGTTAATTAGGTGAAACTGTATCGTTACGTAGCGTTATGTGAGAAGGTTACTTATGTAATCACTGTTCATCCCAAGCTATTTCCGCGGTTGAAAAACGCTTTGCGAATTTATATAAAATCCCAAGCTATTTTCAGAGGATGTAATAAAAATACTGGGATATATTTAGGACAGCTCTGGTTCAATGTTCTAGGCTTGATTCTTTGAATCCTTTACTCATTATGCACTTAACGAACCTAATTATAGTTCATTCTAAGATGCACTAAATAGTATCGCGTGTCGTATGGTCTTGTTCGTTACAACAGGTCAGGTTCATGATACATATAGAATAATCTGATGTGGCTAGTACATTACCACCCGTCAATTTTGTATGGGTATGATTTTAGATATCACCAATTAAATCTGTGTTGAATTTCATAATTAATATGGGTTGTACTCCAAATAATGGAAAATTAATATAAAATTATCTGGAAATATTATCAATTATCAAATAATGAGGTTAGTATTTAAAATAATAGGTTCGCTCTAAAAACTGTATGACCAAATTATTTAAAAAGTCTGATGTGGACACTACACGACTTCCTTGTACGCAAGACCAATATGATGTATGGACCCTATTATAAAATTGCACGTATTTGACATTGACATCTATTTTTTTATTATTTTGTTATTTTTTGTCCTAATCCATGGCAAGCTTCATTACAAAAACCAAAAAGTATATGTTTTAAATAAACGTATCTCGCTTTTACATAGGGCTAATTTAATAATACTTGATGTGGTAGACGCAGAATTTAATTCTCTAAAACTCTTATTTGAAGCATTTATTTCTAAAATCAAAATGAAACAACTTCAGGTAATATATCACTTCCGGTTAACCTGTTTTAACCAAAATCTAGTATGTTATTCCAATTGACATTAAAGTCAAGTTTTGGATTATATTATAAAATAGTTTTTCATCAACATCTATTATAAGCTTCAAATAAAGTACCATTTCTGGAAATTATGTAATGACCAAAAAGGGAGGTGCACAACTAGATGTTATAGCAGTCCTAAATACAAAATTTCAACTTTCTACGGCTTACCGTTTTTGAGTTATGCGAGATACGTACGCACGTACGTACGGTTATCTGATTTACACCATAATCTAATGCCTTCTTTCCGAATAAGATAAGATTTCAACATTTTCTGAATCATAGTATTTGAGTTATAGCGGAGGATCCACACACACATACACACAGCCATCATCGTAAAATGTTAAATTGGATTCTAGGGACCTTAAAACGTGCTCATTTACTAAAATCTCGATATGCGTTTTTTTTTAGCATGATCCCTATACTTCTTTTACCAAGGATAGCGGGAGGTAAAAACACATATTTGAATATGGTAAATAAATATGTTTCCCGAAAATAGATATAACAATTTGATAAAATGTAACAATCCGCCGGTAGCCAATCAATCTGCTTTGCTCGGTGTTGGCTCCTATCGATGTTTAATATAATATCCCTTACTTTTTACGGACGGTAGTTTGAAAGTACTATTTCTGGAAATTATGTAATGACCAAAAAGGGAGGTGCACAACTAGATGTTATAGCAGTCCTAAATACAAAATTTCAACTTTCTACGGCTTACCGTTTTTGAGTTATGCGAGATACGTACGCACGTACGTACGGTTATCTGATTTACACCATAATCTAATGGCTTCTTTCCGAATAAGATAAGATTTCAACATTTTCTGAATCATAGTATTTGAGTTATAGCGGAGGATCCACACACACATACACACAGCCATCATCGTAAAATGTTAAATTGGATTCTAGGGACCTTAAAACGTGCTCATTTACTAAAATCTCGATATGCGTTTTTTTTTAGCATGATCCCTATACTTCTTTTACCAAGGATAGCGGGAGGTAAAAACACATATTTGAATATGGTAAATAAATATGTTTCCCGAAAATAGATATAACAATTTGATAAAATGTAACAATCCGCCGGTAGCCAATCAATCTGCTTTGCTCGGTGTTGGCTCCTATCGATGTTTAATATAATATCCCTTACTTTTTACGGACGGTAGTTTGAAAGTACTATTTCTGGAAATTATGTAATGACCAAAAAGGGAGGTGCACAACTAGATGTTATAGCAGTCCTAAATACAAAATTTCAACTTTCTACGGCTTACCGTTTTTGAGTTATGCGAGATACGTACGCACGTACGTACGGTTATCTGATTTACACCATAATCTAATGGCTTCTTTCAGAATAAGATAAGATTTCAACATTTTCTGAATCATAGTATTTGAGTTATAGCGGAGGATCCACACACACATACACACAGCCATCATCGTAAAATGTTAAATTGGATTCTAGGGACCTTAAAACGTGCTCATTTACCAAAATCTCGATATGCGATTTTTAGCATGATCCCTATACCTCCTTTACCAAGGGTAGCGGGAGGTAAAAACACATATTTGAAAATGGTAAATAAATATGTTTCCCGAAAATAGATGTAACAATTTGATAAAATGTTACACTGGCAGTCCGCCGGTAGCCAATCAATTCGCTTCGCTCGGTGTTGGTTCCTATCGATGTTTAATATAACATCCCTTACTTTTTACGGACGACAAGAGCTGCGGGGATGAAGGAGGGGCTGAAATTTAAAGTTGGACAAAAATTAGTTCTGTTGAACCCTTTGTTTTCAACTGATTCTTTCGTGTTCTGTGAAGATCATTCACTCACTAACTCTGAAGCGATGGTCAAGAAACGTTCATGGAGTGTGTATTCTTCTTTTATTTGGTGACAGATCTACTATTCTGAGAACGGAGTTATTAATTCAGGACAGATCTATTATATCGAGAACAAGGTTTTTTACTCAAGGGATAAATTATGGTGATTAAGCTTTTATCTTAAGACACGTTTAATTAAAATCAGAATAAAAATATTTCGTAAGGATAGATCGATTAATAAGAGAATACGATTTGATGATAAATGTAAACTTTGGTGACAGAAAATATTGTTCCCGTTTTATATTTCAGGTTGATGTCAGTTGATGCATAGCGATATTTATTGAATAAGAAAATATGTACATGAACTAAGCAAGTACATATTCTCCTCCAATGTTTACGATTGTTTAACAACGCGATCTGGCAGTTTTCTTAATTCAACATTTGACGAAATCCGGTAGTTTGAGAGATTGAAAGTGAAGAAGTTGTCAAGGCAAGACGACCCTCATTGAAACGAGAAAACTATTTTCATGCTGTACTTTCCCCAACGGCGTTCTCTCCCTAAATGGCACAAATAGTTCTAGCGGTAGCGGCATCCGATAGATTAACTCCTATGATAAACTCAAATATTATATTGGAAATGCTCGTTATTTTTTGTGAAAATGTGTTTTCTTCAACAAAGACATATGCATATTTTCCATTACACGGTAAATACAATATTAATTATTAATGTATTGACGGAAATAATTATTAACAGTATTTTTTATTATTATAATATGCAGTAACTATTAAAAATACATCAATAATTACATCCTTTCTCCAATCTCTCCAGATGAACATTTAATAAACATAAATAGTCTTCAATGCTGGTACCCGCATTTTACAAACAATATGAATGTATAATATATCTCTTTTTTAATGTCTGAACCCTTTGAATACACACACATAAAAATGCAGTATCATATATCGAAAATTAGAAAGTAATAATAAAATTTGTCAATATCAAGAGACAGCGAAATAAATTACTAACTAAATTATTTATTATTATCACCATATACGAGTAATACGAAAATTAGCAATGAATATTTATTTTGTTATTGCTTTGAAAAATGCAATCAACAACAATAATAATAATAATTTAATACAGTTTTCTATATTCAACATATCATAAATATACTATATGTCTAGATAAATTTTATAGTTTATAAATTACAAACATCAACATTTATTTGTTACATTTTACAACCAATTTTTAACTAATAATTTAGTATTTATTAATTTTCTACTTTTTAAAGACAATTATAATAATTATAAAGATCAGTATAAAGTGTAATTCATTTACAAATTTGTCTTCAAATGTCAAGGCCTGTATTTAATTTCAATTTCGATAATATATTATTGTACCACTCTAAATTTTTATGGCTCATTTAATTCATATTTTAATTGCCAAATATTATGAAATTATCATTTCATATGCAAAAGGAAATTAGAACATTACATGCCTGTCTCATACATTCGTGGGAAAATTATTTGGCAGATATAGTGTAAGACACAAAAAATTGCTATGACTATTTCGTCCATTCTTCCTTCAAATTTTATATGGAAATATTAATAATTAGGTTGAATCGCTATAATAACCGTAGTAGTATCAAATTAGAACATGGGTCATTTATATGAAAAACAGACCTTAAAACTGTATGTTAAAGATTATCAAAGTTTAAAAAAGTTATATAATCGAGTTTTTAAAATATCGAAACAACGGAAGTACACCAAATAACATTTGTTTAAATTTAAAGATTATGTTGAATGAATTAGACTATCAATGGCACTCAAACCTTGAACTACAATACACGCAGTTTTTTTAAAAATTATTTTATCTTCACCTGTCTAATAATATATTGATTATGTACGTAACCATGGATACATAATACCGTTCATTATCCACGCCCCGTGGATTATGACTCATAATCCACGGGGCGAGGTTACATAAGACACGGAACTGTCAAATTTATTGTTGAGGGTTCACAATAAACTTCATTTAGCGGTTATGCGCAAGCAAATATTCGCAAAACCGTTTCTGGACATATGATTGACAAGATTTTATGTGCCGACTTTTCTGTTTATTATTATTTATTACTCAAATTCTAAATTCTAGGGAAATTTTCTGTGTTGATAACATCAGAATATTTTAATTTCAAATTAATGAAATTTATAAATATATTACATTGTGCACATTATTTAAGTCAACATAATTCATTCCTTTGTACGTTTCACGCCATTTCATTCCTATATCATAACCTGAAAAAACAATTTTAAACCGAAGAAAAATGGAAAATAATAACGAAAGTGAAAACTTATTGTGTACACCTCCGGAAATTGTGGAACCAGCTGATATAACCTCACTTTCCTTACTACCTGAAAAATCTAAGAAAGTTAAAATTAAATTAAAAATAATTATAAATAAGTTATTTAGAGTGGACCATTTTTCAGTGTCACCCGGTATAATATGATTTCAATTGCAGGTGTAGATAAAATATCGTATTCTACTCGCGTATAATAGCTATTATTCACTCGGATGAATTAGCACACTCGCCTACGGCTCGTGTTCTAAAATCATCCTCGAGAATAATAGCCATCATAATACGCTCGTTGAATAATGTACTATTATTAAATTGCTCATTATATTATCCACGCATATTTCCAATTATTGACCAAAAAAATTATTTTAAAATATTCATATAGTTTTAAAAGTGGTGATAAAGATCAATAATTTATGCGACTCGAATTATTCGTATTAGCGAAGTACACTGGTTGAGAATCTTAAAAAAAAAAATTTGGCTTGACGCATAACAATAAAGACTTTCTAAAACTAATTCACTTTCAGTTTAAAAAAAATGTGGTTAATTTCAAATGATTAGTTCTTTGACAGTAACATTTATCTGTCAGTTACATACATTTGTATAACTGCGTAACCAAGGAGTTTTGTTTGTTTAAAGCGTAGCCTCTGGGATTTAAATTATAGATAATTTTATAAATTTATCCATAAAATATGTAGAAAAAGTATTAATGCAAATCTGTAGAAAATTTAATAATCACTTAGTCTAAATTCTGTAGATTTTATGTGTACTAGGTTTGCATTTTGACCAATGAAAGGGCTGAATTTATATTCATATCTAAACCAACGCTATTTTCATAAGTGAAATGAAGTATAACGATATTAAAAAAATATATTTACTAATTAACTGTTTTCGAAGGTCTACCTGATTTACTTATTCTCAATAATTTCATTCATATAAAACTATAAGGAACTATAATTTTTACTGTCAATTCCCGCTAATCCTCCGTCCATAACCCTTTATTTTCTCTCCGATCATCTAGTAGGCCATGTGGATGTGTCCTCCTGTGTCCCCGGTAGCCGGCATAGGCACCGGCTATGAGCGAGTAGTATTTCGGTGTCGCCGGGAGCCAGGAATAGCTACAGGAACCCGCGGCTGCGGCTGCTGCTGCCGGCGAGTGACGTCGCGACGCTTCGCGCCGTCTTGGCAAGGGACGCGGTGCACGGGCATCTAGCCATGATGCCGAACCGTGCCGAGGTTGCAACCAGGAAGTGACATCGCAGGAGAACTAACACTATGTTTAAAAAATAATATAAGTCCGTTAATACGAGTATGTTTAATAAGTAAGAGGTTCAGGAATTATGCGAAACAACTTAGATCTGCCATCAAATAAAAGATTAATTCACTGTGAACGTTTGCACTGTCTCGTTTCTTGACAGTCGCTTCAGAGTTAGTGAGGGAATGGTCTTGACAGAATACGAAAGAATCAGCTGAAAACAATGGGTCCAACACAACTAATTTTTATCTAACATTATATTCTAGCCCCTCCTTCATCCCAGTTAAAACTACGGTTAATGTAGTTCTTGTCGTCCTTGAAAAGTTTGGGATGTTATATTAAGCATCGATGGGAGCCAATACGGATCAAAGCAAATTTAGAATATTAGCGGTAATATATATATATATATATATATATATATATATATATATATATATATATATATATATATATATATATATATATATATATATATATATATATATATACAAGACAGTCCAAATTATTGTAAAAATCAATGTACTCATATCTAACCGGCAGTCGGTAGTGATTAAAACGGTTGCTCGGTGACTCAGGTTAGGAAGGGTAAGCGGCAACATCTATATAGAAGCGTTAGGTAAGCCAGTGAGCGGTTTGTGATTTGGACAGAGTGGGTTCGATTATGAACAACGTCAAATATGATACTTGATGATTAAAAGAAAATTACTTGGGGATGTCGGTCCAGGGATTAGAATGTTTTTTTTATTATTATTTAAACCTTAAGGGGATCGTCTACGCTTTTCCAAATGAACGAAAAGAGAATCTAAATTTTTGCTAATTATGCAAAATCGCTTATGAATTTTTAACTCATTTTTATTATGTTATTAAAATTACTTGATATTATGTGTAACTTTTTATCTCCCGCTACCCTTAGTAAGGGAGGTATAGGGATCGTGCTAAGAATCGCATATCGAGATTTTGGTAAATGACCACGTTTTAAGGTCCATAGAATCCAATTTTCACAATGTCTGTATGTATGTACTCAGAAAATTTTGAAACCTTGTCTTTCGAACTTTTTGTGTAATGGAAAGAGCCCGTTAGATTTTGGTGATAATCTGATAACCGGAAATGGCTCTTTACTAGAAGCTCAAAATAGTTTTTCTTCGAAAAATATCTTTAAATGTTATTTTTTCGAGATTAATGTTATTATAAAAATTAAAGATTATTAAATTTTCTATAGATTTGCATTAATACTTTTTTCTATATATTTTATGGATAAATTTATAAAATTATTTATAATTTAAATCCCAAAGGCTACGCTTTAAACAAACAAAACGCAGTTATTCAAATGTATGTAACTGACAGATAAATGTCACTATCAACGAACTAATCATTTCTAATAATATTAGTAACGTTTTTAAAAGAAAAAAGTAAATAGAACAATAGAAAAGAAATTCCATACAGTTTCCAGCATAAGTTAATATGTGTAAAAATTAACGATTCACAAAAATGTTTAAGCTAATCCTCATTTTTGGATTAGTGAATTCTATTCTATCCCGGTATTCAAAATTTAATCTTTATTTTATCATAGCTCCGGTGGCGCAATGGTTAGAGCAACGCCTCATGTCTTGAATGCCCTCGGGGCTCTAGGTTCTAATCCAACTAAGACATGGAAGTATGTGAATGTGAACCCACTCTGTAATTGGGATTTAATCCTGTTGAGGGATTTAAAAAAAAGGTAGTTACTTGGATTAGATTAAGCTATATTTTAAGAAATAAACTGTCAAAATTAGAGTAAAATTCACTTATCCAAAAAACTTAATCTTTTTGTGACTCGGGCTGTAAACGGCGGGAGGTATTGTGTTGGCCACACCAGATTTTTCTTAATAAATGTTAAAAATAAGTAACAGATTTTGCATAATTGGTAAAAATGTCGAGCCTCTTTTCGTTCATTTGGAAAAGAAAGAATTAGATTAATGTAAATTCTTCAAAGTTTGCTATCACTGGTTATTTGCTATCTATAGCAATGTTACTTAGAGTTAGTAACTTTGCTACAGAATTCGGGTGTATTTAATGCAGTCATACCAATCCTAAATAACAAAATATCCCCAAAAGTCGTTGAAGAATGAGCCTCATTCGTCATTCTAGCATCAACAACCGTGGTAGAATATGGCATTCTTCTAAATCAAAAAAAATCTGATGTGGACACCACACGACTTCCTTGTACGCAAGACCAATATGAAGATGAAGTATAGACTCAATTATAAAATTGCACGTATTTGACGTAATTTGACATTAACATCTATTTTTTATTTTTTGTTCTAATCCATAGCAAGCTTCATTACAAAACCCAAAAAGTATATAAGTTTTAAATTTACATATCTCGTTTTTACAAAGGGCTAATTTAATAATACTTGATGTGCTAGACGCAGAATTTAATTCTCTAAAACTCTTATTTGAAGCATTTATTTCTAAAATCAAAATGAAACCATTTTATTCAAGAAAAACTGTTAACAACTTCAGGTAATATATCACTTCCGGTTAGCCTGTTTTAACCAAATTCTGCTATGTTATTCCAATTGATATAAAAGTCTTATATACTAAATTTGAAAAGTTTTGGATTATATTTTAATATAGTTTTTCATTAAAATCTATTATAGGATTCAAATAAAGTACCTTTTCTGGAAATTGTGTAATGACCAAAAAGGGAGGTGCACAACTAGATATTATAGAAGTCCTAAATACAAAATTTCAACTTTCTACGGCTTACCGTTTTTGAGTTATGCGAGATACGTACATACATACATACGGACGTACGTACAGACGTCACGACGAAATTAGTCAAAATGGATTCAGGGATGGCCAAAATGGATATTTTCGTTGAAATCTGGAAACCGAAATTTTTCGCGAATACAATACTTCCTTTACTTTGTACAAGGAAGTAAAAAGTGACTTTTGTGGTGCATTTTCTATTATAGCTTTGAGAGCCCGTGAGGTGATGTCCGGTAAACTCCGTACTCATATAACGAGGCAGATATGTACTACCGAAATCAAAATTTGTGAATAAAAGCAAAGCATATTGACACATACAGAGATGATTAATAATAAATAAAAATAAATAAATATATAAATATATCATCACGGCTTATTACCCATTGCTGGGTGTGCCAATCTGCTTTGTACACAGAATTCGGTATGATGAAATATTTGCACCGTGCGGGCGCTTACCAGGCGTCACCTCACGGGCACTCATTGCTGGCGTGGAGAGTGCACCACAGGGGTCAATTTTGTGCCATTTAAAATTGGAAATATTTGGCGTCGGTCGGGATCGAACCCGGTTCCCCAGATTCGCGACCAGACACTAATAATAATAATAATAATAATAATAATAATATTAATAAGCCGTAATGGTATATGTATTTATTTTCTCAAAAATTACTTATCACTTTCTTAGAATGCGCACACCTTATTGATAAGTTATCTTCAGAAAGAATTTGTCAAGTAAAAGTACAATGTGATTCGTTCAATACACTTGTTCATTTTGTATATATTACAATATGTATTTACAAAATTGTTATTCCATAATCTTGTAATTGTTGCCTCTGGGATCTTTAAGCCAGCTAACTTGCAGCATTCTTTGACATGAAATGTTAGAATCGTGACTCAATGACGATTGCACAGATGATCTTAAACTGGTGTGTGTAGGTACGACCACATCCGGATTAATGAAATACGTTCCAGATTTATTTTAGAATCTTGTTTAGAATGTTCAACAAGATTTTATTCCAATATTATTCCTGCGTATAAGATGTTATGTTGCTTAATTACACGATATTTTACAATTAACATTATTGATTAGGCAATAAAAGAAAATTATTGTTACTTCACAAATAATTGGAAAAGTAGGTAAATTGTTTCTTCTACAAATCTACTAAAAGTAAGCTTTTTAATGTTTGTTTTTAGGATTAAAAATGTCATTTTATGGCACCAGTGTTAAAAATCTGATGTGGCCAACACATAACCTCTCGCCAGATATTTTACCTGGTTGTACGCATAAAACGAAAAATATTTTTAAATACAAATACATATAGATATTCATGTCTCACTACAAAATAATTCTCACATATATTTACAATATCTATGGGATATTTTAAAATAAATTATGTACAATACTTACATTTTCTTTATATTCAATATCCTGAAATTTTATTTTTCTACTTTCCTTTTCTTTTTCTTTATATTCGTCATTTTTTCGCAAATTCCTTTTATATTCTTTTTTACGTATATTCTTTTGCGTTGTTGACTTTTTTATTTTCATAATCTTCATAATAATATACAGAGGCATACAAATATTTTTGACAGTGACATTTATGTGTCAATTACAAACATTAGAATTTCTTGCCTTGTAGTAGTTTGATCTGAGATTTTTTACATCAAATTATTTTATATGCCTTTCTTTATCTCTAAATTTATAGAAGATATAATAATGAATTTATATTTATCGAATAAAGAATTTAACGTTCTTTAATATAAGTATTTACATAAATTTTCGATAAATAATATTTAGACGATTTTTTTCGTGTAACTACTACTTCCGGTTGTCCAATTGTTACCAAAACTGACTGGACTCTTCCCATTATTGTTAGATTGAGGAATCCGTAGTTAAAAATGTCTTAAGTCTTATAGTATTTGAGATATAGTGAATCCAACATCCACACACACACACACACACACACACACACACACACACACACACACACACACACACACACACACATCCACACACACATCCACACACATCCACACACACATACGGACATCATCGTAAAAATGTTATAATCGGATTCTAGGGACCTTAAAACGTGCTTATTCATTAAAATCTGGATATGCGATTTTTAGCATGAATACAATACCTCTCTTAGCGAGAGGTAAAAAGTGACAGATCTTTGTTACTTTTAACAACATTGTTAATAGTGTATTAGTTATCTACCTTGGTAATGTCGAATGGAACAACAAATCAACATTTTTGATATATATTAAAAAATATTAGAAATACAAATAATTTAAATGGAAAATTAGTGTCCGATTTTTTTTCAGCAATCGTATTTTATTTCTTGGCGGTGTGGATAACATTCTAAATTATCTTCGTGGCCATAACCATAAAATATCGATTGTACTGATTTATATCTAAAGATTATTATTTGAAGTATCGCACTTAAATCTATTTTTAAATGTAATGTCAAAAACGTAAGCTTTTTACCATTTTCGTTGGTCCGATTTTGCAAATTTTATACTGTAAACAAAAATTTTAGGAACAACACAACGTTAATGGGGTTTTCCACCATAACAAAAAATAATAAAACATGCACTTTATACTCAAAGTTTTACTCAATAACTTAATAAATAACAATTAAGATAAAAAACTTTTTTTTAATAATTACTTTGTGAGATATTTGAAATTTGTTGTCAGTGTCACTGTGACGTCACACTATTGCTATCTTTCTATCCCACTCTACTATAGCGTCTGGTGCGAAATAAAGATAGCAGTTAGGTAGGTGTGTCTCCGTGACATCATATTGTCATTAAAAATCAAATGCGGTTAAACTAAAAACAATTAAGACTTTTTAATACTTCAAAATTAAACGAACTTTCATTTAAAATAATACCAAAATAAGAGTGGATGGAAATACATTTAACTTTTAATTGTAGTTTTGCAGGTAACGAGCGCAAATGAAAAACTCCATGTACAATTTTAGAGAGAAATAATTGTTTCGTTTAAACTAAGATTAGAATATTTAGTAGAAATGTGGATCCCAAAATAGTTTACAAGGATGAAGATTAGAAAAATTTAAAGATGATGCAAAGGAGAAAGCTCAAAGAAAGCACGTGTCATATTTATACGAGGATGAAAGTTAACTGTTTTCTTAAAGTTGCATCTGTATCGTATTCTTTTAATGATGAATTTAAAAAAAAAAAAATGTTTGAACTCGTAAAGTAATTTAATATATTTTTTGTGCAACCGGACGCGAAATGAGCATTTCGCAGTCGCAAGAGAGCGCGAGCAGACACGTGACTCGAGCGACATTGACGTACTTGGAATCAGCTGATTTGTGTGCGCATGTCATTTTGACAAGGATAATGTTACGTTGACAAGACCAATGTTTTGATTTATTCTGATTTTTAACTGCTAAAGGGCCCTATTCTGTAACTCGGTGGTTAATTTTTAACCACTGGTTAAAATTTTTATCCAATAGTAATTGATTTGACAACTAAAAATCCCTTTTTTTTGTTATATGTCAACATACTTGGTTGGTTAAAAAATTTAACCAATGGTTAAATATTAACTACTGAGAAATAGAATAGGCCCCAAAATGTTATTATTTTTAATTTGATATGTTTTACTGCTTAAAAATTGTAAAATAATAACATTAAAGCAGTTCACAATCAAAATAAATCAAAACATTGGTATTGTCAACATGACATTGTTCTTGTCAAAATGACATGCGCACACAAATCAGCTGATTCCAAGCACGTCAAGGCCGCTCGAGTCACGTGTCTGCTCGCGCCCTATACAGGCCGCGAAATTAAATTTCGCGACCGTTTTCATGGTAGCGGCTGCGAATTTAGGTAAACAACCACTTTGACATTTGAGAATTGCATGGTTTTGTTTATCAAATGTTAATACCATAGCCACCTTGAAAGCTAACTTTCTATTTACAATTAAACTGTTTAAAATGAATAAAATTTGTAATTGCATATTTTTTACGGTTGCACAAAAAATATTGTGTACACCTTGTCCGCGAAATCCTTTAGCGCAGCCGAGATAGTCTTGCCTCGGCGACAATTTTTCTCTCGGTTCGCTAAAGAGTGATTTCGCGGCCTTGATATACAAATAACTATTTCATCGAATTAATGGAAATCATCACAGAAAATTGCACGGTATAATGTTTTTCTACTTTAATGTTCTTGTGTCCATAAAAGCACTGCAATACATAGATAGAAGATCTATAAGCGCGCTGTTTAATACAATGTATTAATGAATACAAGTCGCATTTTTTTAAAAATCTCATTGTAAAATTACCTCAATAGAAAAAATCTGATGTGGCCAGCACATTACCTTCCGTCAGTTCTATGTATTTTGTACAAATTTCATACGGAAAGTTCCTTGCTAAATTAAATATTCTATTTCTTGTACATTACCTTCCGGCAGTTGCATGTATTTTATGCAAATTTCATACAGAAAATTATTATTCTGTGATGTTTTCTATATACAGTGAAATGTATCTGCAGAAATAATAGATTTATTATTATTTCTTGTACATTACCTTAAAGCAGTTGTATGTATTTTATACAAATTCCATACAGAAAGCAAAAGATCCTATATTTCCAGTAAAATAATAAGACAAACACACTATGTCAATTTCACTTGACACTGACATCTTTCAATCAGAATTTTCTTAAGCTGTTTCCATAGCTATGGCTACTTTATGAAATTTAATTTCTTTATAATTTTTTAACTCTATATCCATTTAATATTAAGTATAAAATGAAGTCAAATCGTATAGAGAATAAAATATTCTTTAATATTTATAATAACATCAAATGTGAAAAAATTATATTTAATATAGTTTTTTTAAGAAAAACTGTTAAAATCTTCAAATGATGGTACTTCCGGTTGACCAATTGTAACCAAAATCTAATCAGCTCTTCATATGGATTTAACGAAGAAGTATACGAAAAAAATTATCATTTTTGTAACTAGTTTAGAGTTATCGCAGACCAAAATTTTGTTCACACACACACACACACACACACACACACACACACACACACACACACACACACACACACACACACACACACACACACACACACACACACACACACACACACACACACACACACACACACACACACACACACACACACACACACACACACACACACACACACACACACACACACACACACACACACACACACACACACACACACACACACACACACACACACACACACACACACACACACACACACACACACACACACACACACACACACACACACACACACACACACACACACACACACACACACACACACACACACACACACACACACACACACACACACACACACACACACACACACACACACACACACACACACACACACACACACACACACACACACACACACACACATACACATACACATACACATACACATACACATACACATACACATACACATACACATACACATACACATACACATACACATACACATACACATACACATACACATACACATACACATACACATACACATACACATACACATACACATACACATACACATACACATACACATACACATACACATACACATACACATACACATACACATACACATACACATACACATACACATACACATACACATACACATACACATACACATACACATACACATACACATACACATACACATACACATACACATACACATACACATACACATACACATACACATACACATACACATACACATACACATACACATACACATACACATACACATACACATACACATACACATACACATACACATACACATACACATACACATACACATACACATACACATACACATACACATACACATACACATACACATACACATACACATACACATACACATACACATACACATACACATACACATACACATACACATACACATACACATACACATACACATACACATACACATACACATACACATACACATACACATACACATACACATACACATACACATACACATACACATACACATACACATACACATACACATACACATACACATACACATACACATACACATACACATACACATACACATACACATACACATACACATACACATACACATACACATACACATACACATACACATACACATACACATACACATACACATACACATACACATACACATACACATACACATACACATACACATACACATACACATACACATACACATACACATACACATACACATACACATACACATACACATACACATACACATACACATACACATACACATACACATACACATACACATACACATACACATACACATACACATACACATACACATACACATACACATACACATACACATACACATACACATACACATACACATACACATACACATACACATACACATACACATACACATACACATACACATACACATACACATACACATACACATACACATACACATACACATACACATACACATACACATACACATACACATACACATACACATACACATACACATACACATACACATACACATACACATACACATACACATACACATACACATACACATACACATACACATACACATACACATACACATACACATACACATACACATACACATACACATACACATACACATACACATACACATACACATACACATACACATACACATACACATACACATACACATACACATACACATACACATACACATACACATACACATACACATACACATACACATACACATACACATACACATACACATACACATACACATACACATACACATACACATACACATACACATACACATACACATACACATACACATACACATACACATACACATACACATACACATACACATACACATACACATACACATACACATACACATACACATACACATACACATACACATACACATACACATACACATACACATACACATACACATACACATACACATACACATACACATACACATACACATACACATACACATACACATACACATACACATACACATACACATACACATACACATACACATACACATACACATACACATACACATACACATACACATACACATACACATACACATACACATACACATACACATACACATACACATACACATACACATACACATACACATACACATACACATACACATACACATACACATACACATACACATACACATACACATACACATACACATACACATACACATACACATACACATACACATACACATACACATACACATACACATACACATACACATACACATACACATACACATACACATACACATACACATACACATACACATACACATACACATACACATACACATACACATACACATACACATACACATACACATACACATACACATACACATACACATACACATACACATACACATACACATACACATACACATACACATACACATACACATACACATACACATACACATACACATACACATACACATACACATACACATACACATACACATACACATACACATACACATACACATACACATACACATACACATACACATACACATACACATACACATACACATACACATACACATACACATACACATACACATACACATACACATACACATACACATACACATACACATACACATACACATACACATACACATACACATACACATACACATACACATACACATACACATACACATACACATACACATACACATACACATACACATACACATACACATACACATACACATACACATACACATACACATACACATACACATACACATACACATACACATACACATACACATACACATACACATACACATACACATACACATACACATACACATACACATACACATACACATACACATACACATACACATACACATACACATACACATACACATACACATACACATACACATACACATACACATACACATACACATACACATACACATACACATACACATACACATACACATACACATACACATACACATACACATACACATACACATACACATACACATACACATACACATACACATACACATACACATACACATACACATACACATACACATACACATACACATACACATACACATACACATACACATACACATACACATACACATACACATACACATACACATACACATACACATACACATACACATACACATACACATACACATACACATACACATACACATACACATACACATACACATACACATACACATACACATACACATACACATACACATACACATACACATACACATACACATACACATACACATACACATACACATACACATACACATACACATACACATACACATACACATACACATACACATACACATACACATACACATACACATACACATACACATACACATACACATACACATACACATACACATACACATACACATACACATACACATACACATACACATACACATACACATACACATACACATACACATACACATACACATACACATACACATACACATACACATACACATACACATACACATACACATACACATACACATACACATACACATACACATACACATACACATACACATACACATACACATACACATACACATACACATACACATACACATACACATACACATACACATACACATACACATACACATACACATACACATACACATACACATACACATACACATACACATACACATACACATACACATACACATACACATACACATACACATACACATACACATACACATACACATACACATACACATACACATACACATACACATACACATACACATACACATACACATACACATACACATACACATACACATACACATACACATACACATACACATACACATACACATACACATACACATACACATACACATACACATACACATACACATACACATACACATACACATACACATACACATACACATACACATACACATACACATACACATACACATACACATACACATACACATACACATACACATACACATACACATACACATACACATACACATACACATACACATACACATACACATACACATACACATACACATACACATACACATACACATACACATACACATACACATACACATACACATACACATACACATACACATACACATACACATACACATACACATACACATACACATACACATACACATACACATACACATACACATACACATACACATACACATACACATACACATACACATACACATACACATACACATACACATACACATACACATACACATACACATACACATACACATACACATACACATACACATACACATACACATACACATACACATACACATACACATACACATACACATACACATACACATACACATACACATACACATACACATACACATACACATACACATACACATACACATACACATACACATACACATACACATACACATACACATACACATACACATACACATACACATACACATACACATACACATACACATACACATACACATACACATACACATACACATACACATACACATACACATACACATACACATACACATACACATACACATACACATACACATACACATACACATACACATACACATACACATACACATACACATACACATACACATACACATACACATACACATACACATACACATACACATACACATACACATACACATACACATACACATACACATACACATACACATACACATACACATACACATACACATACACATACACATACACATACACATACACATACACATACACATACACATACACATACACATACACATACACATACACATACACATACACATACACATACACATACACATACACATACACATACACATACACATACACATACACATACACATACACATACACATACACATACACATACACATACACATACACATACACATACACATACACATACACATACACATACACATACACATACACATACACATACACATACACATACACATACACATACACATACACATACACATACACATACACATACACATACACATACACATACACATACACATACACATACACATACACATACACATACACATACACATACACATACACATACACATACACATACACATACACATACACATACACATACACATACACATACACATACACATACACATACACATACACATACACATACACATACACATACACATACACATACACATACACATACACATACACATACACATACACATACACATACACATACACATACACATACACATACACATACACATACACATACACATACACATACACATACACATACACATACACATACACATACACATACACATACACATACACATACACATACACATACACATACACATACACATACACATACACATACACATACACATACACATACACATACACATACACATACACATACACATACACATACACATACACATACACATACACATACACATACACATACACACATACACACATACACACATACACACATACACACATACACACATACACACATACACACATACACACATACACACACACAGACCATCGTACAAGTAGTAAATTCGTATTCTAGGGACCCTAAAACGTGCTAATTGATTAAAAACTCATCATCGATTTTTTTGACCAAAGACAATACCTTCCTTACCTAAAGGTGACGGAAGGTAAAAATAGCATAAAAAACATTTTTCAAAGGCCTATTAACGCCTCGCGGCTCGTTTCAAAAATGGACTCGTAAATTAGACTGCTTTATGATATTTGTTTTTTACATGTAGTATTATCATACTTTACATCAAACTTGAACTTTAAACAGATTATTATGTAAATTGTAATTTATCATTATATTAGAATTATTTTCTGACAATGAATTATTCCATGAAAATTAGAGCTCTAATATTCTGGACAAAAATTCGACGTATTTCTCGTTTACTCAGTTTTCTGTAGTTATCTGTATTAAATATATTATACAGTTTAAGGATACTTCTTCAAGTAAACATTGTTATTATCAATAACCTGAATACAATTCTAACTGGACAACTAATAATTTAAGTGTTTACAGTTAAGCAAACTGTTTAAAATTATACCCATTAATTTTGATCAAACAAAATTTATTCCTTCGGTACAAATTTATGTATTTTGGAATGTATAATACTGCATACTTAAAACAAATACATATTCATCAGCTGGAAAATTTACGTGTCAAAGATATTATGTTAACTAGTTGTTAACGTACAGCATAAAGTTTATTAATTTACGAGACTTTTAAATATAATTTTGTTAGGAAAAAATACTTGTTATTTCACACTACAAAATGAAGAGCCAGAAAAAAATGAATGTCACAAATTGTTTTTTTTTTCAATACGCGAATTTTAAAGTTTGAAATCTTATGGAACGTTTTTGAAGTGAGATAGTGCATTCAATCTTAGTCCAAAACTTAAATTGGTCATTTCTGAACATTATTATACCTAACCTACTCACAGATGGGGTGCATACTCAATGCCCGAATATTCAAAACCAGAATATTTAAAATCAGAATATGCATGCCCAGAATCATTCAAATCTCGAATATTCAAAAACAGAATCGCGCATTGCACGAAAGCGTATCTAAACCACGCTTGCGCAACGCCGTATAGATCATGTATACGGTGAGCGGTACCAAATTTTATTCCAGTAGATAGAGAGAGACAAAAGATGGGAGGCTTACAATTTCTCGGCAGACTCGACTAGGGCGCGAGCAGACACGTGACTCGAGCAACCTTGAAGTTCTTGGAATCAGCTGATATGTGTGCGCGTGTCACTTTGACAAGACCAATGTTTTGACTTATTTTAATTTTGAACTGTTAAAAAGTTACTATTTTTAATTTCATGTGTTTTACTGCCTGAAAATTGTAAATTAATAACATTGTCGGCCGCGAAATTAGGCAAACAATCATTATGAAGTTACCATGTATATTCCCATTTAAAATGTTTATAGATAATTGAAAATTCTTTTAGGTAAGTTGTCGTATAATAAAGGAAAAAGTATAATTGCAAATATTAAATTTAACAGAACTTAATATTACAGAGTATGAAATAATTACAAAATGACTTAATAAGAAATGTATGTAGCTACTGAAAAATGTTTTTCTTGTATGTATAAGTCAGCATTATGATTCAATTTAAATTTAATTATTGTCTATTTACATGTGGGTAATAGAATTTTTATTAGTTTTGTCTGTATAAACATCGTTAACATAACAATTAGAGCATTCATGTGTTAATTATACATTTGAATATTACAAGTAGTCTTCTTCAGATTCTGTTTACCACTTTTGATTGTATCTAGTAATAAGAATATGTAATAAATTTGTAAAGAGATTATAAAACGAGTCACATACTATACTTTTTCTACGACTGCAAATTAAGACACGCACGCGCACACACACACATACACACATACATACATACATACATACATACATACATACATACATACATACATACATACATCATCGTGAAAATAGTAAAATCGTATTCTAGGGACCCTAAAACGTGCTTATTCATCAAAATCTCACCATCGAATTTTTTGACCAAAGAATATACCTTCATTACCTGAAGGTGACGATAGGTAATTAAATGATTTTTATTAAACAGTTCTAAATATTATTATTTGTTGGAACACTGTAGGCGATGTGCACATTTTGAGCGTCAGCGCCTCTAATGGCTACTTTGGCGTTTTTGGATACCTAATAAATTTTGACATTTCGAGAAAATGATACAATTTACAATTTTATTTTGAGTTTTTGCTGTTGTATATGAATATTATACGTCAGAGTATATTGAAATGAATAAAGAAATTATTTAAAAAGTTATATGCGAGTCAAAATACCAGCGAAGGTACTGTGACAGAAAATATAATTTTTCTCATATTACATGTGATTTCTGTAAACCATTTTATCATACTTAGTTTTATATTATAATTTATAATATTGGTTAAATACTATAAGATGCAGAATACATGGAAATTGCGATTAGAGTAGGAAAACTTGGATGATTGGAAAGAAGAAAATTTCTGCATATCACGATATCAGTGGATGATGTTAGCATCTTTCTTTTATATTCGCAATAATTGACGAATATTCTTCATTAAAAATATACCAGGCTCTAAGTGGAAGCAGTTGCACAAGCTCGGAATGGAGAATACACGAAAAATACGAACCATATGAATTTTTCCTTTTCCTATTAAATAGACCAATTATGTCAAAAATAGTCCTTCTATATGATACAACTGCAAGTATTATACAATTTTAAGATAATTTTCTGCTTCTTTTGTTATATTTTGTTCAATTCATTGTTTCAATCATACGACCATTGTTTGAATTTTATTCATACGATAAGTATCTTTTACAATGAGAAAATATATAAACCTAAAAGAATTCTTCATTTAAGTAGAAGATATCTGTTGAAAAGTTATTTTCTTACGCATATATTCCTCATATAATATTCTAAGAAATTTATAAAATTTTATACTTCAATCGGTAATTTTGTCTGAATTATTACATCTCCCACTGCATCACATAATATTTGACGTCCTATCATTCGCATTCATTGCAAACATTTTATAAAATAGATATTTTAAAATTACTCTAAAGACAAGATGATATATCTGTCGCACTAATTGTAAGTGAAAAGTTTGGAGTTTTTATACTTGCCACTTAACACTTACAAATAATGTCGTAATTTTGTCGCTGTGTATGCTAGTATTGTGCCCCATAAGTCAAAGTGCGTGTATTGATTGTGGGTACTACTAATTGCAATTGATAATTGGACAGCTCTGAGCGTACACAGTTTTGACCATAAAGCCATAAAATTTACTCTTGCAATGTGATTAATAATAAACAACTTTATTTCTAAATAAATTCCATGTTACATTAAACTTCACACAAACATGTATTCATGCGAGCAAAAATAGATTTTGTATAAAACATATGAAACTGGATTTTACATTGTAAACATTACAATAAAAGTAAATCATCCCATGTAGCATTACATGAAACATCACCATCGCATCTAATGTTCAATTTCCTGATAATTACATAATATAATTGCAATTACACCAATTATTTTTATTATAACGAGAGGGAACGTATTTCTTGTCACGCATGCTGTAAAGGAAGATACACAATTGATTGCATATCCTTGCATTGTTGAGCATCATCTTTCCATTGTTTGCTAATTTTTACTTTCGATTTCAACAGAGCTCTATGATCTGTAAATGTCGGTGAGCTATTTCTTGTGATTCGGTAAAAACATTCTGAGGTTAAGTCAAGTCATTGTTAGTTACGAAATTTATTCGCCAAACGTGGCAACAGCGTGATTTTGCTTTGAGGTATTGTTGCCAAAATAATATATTGTGGATTACGTTGTTTAAAGTTGGAATATCTTTGACTCTTATGACTTTAACGTTTAACAAGAACGTAATAAAGATTTTTATCTTTCAGGAAGAACATTGTTAGATACACGTGTACATTTTTTTAAATTTACTATCATTAATTACTGTTTACACTTTGCAAGACGTTAATATGTTTGCAGTTGTTATTTTCTAATAATTTTTACAAGACTATTGACCTGTGACAACTAGAGTATCGTCCAAAAATATGGCACACCTGCTGATTTGTAAAAATCAATATTAATCTAATTAAATTGATTCACAAATAGCTATTAACATACCTAGGAATGTTATGTATATCATAACTGCTGAAGATGTCGTTTTGAAATCCGAGCTCGTAGAGCGAGGATTTTAAGACATCTAAGGCTTGTTATGATTAATAACGTCCGTGGTTTGTTCAATAGTGTATCGGTTTCAGAAAATTAAGACATTATTGATAAATACCATTTTTTGAAATTCTCTCATTAATGCTACTTTCAGATTGCTATGGTTAACAGAACAATTATTTTGACATATGTCAATATGACAAATATTCAAATGATGTGCTTTGTTCCACATGTTTATTACTTTAGAATAAAGTAGACCGTATTTAGAACGATAGGCTAACGTTATCTGTATGTATTAATGAAGAGCATTATATTTTCATTTTATTTTATTTTCATTTTGTAGACCGCGATAAGTAAGGGAGGTAATGTTCAGGTCCAAAAATTCGATAGTGCGTTTTTAGTGAATAAGCATGAATTAAGGTCCCCACAACACGTTTTTACAATTTTTACAATGATGTCTAATCCACGATAACTCTTACTTCCAAAAATTTAAATTTTCTGTATTTAAGCTTTCTGTATTCATATAAAGAGTTGATTAGATTTTGGATAATATTGGACAACCAGAAGAGATATTTTACTTGTCGTCCATAACAGTTTTTAATGAAAAACTATATTAAAATATAATCCAAAACTTTTCAATTTTAGAATTTAAGACTTTTATGTCAAGGGGAACAACATATTAAAGCTCTGAACAGATTTTCGTGAAAAGGTTTAATCCAAAATTTTTCGAATTTGGTATTTAAGACTTTTGTAGTAATGAGAACGACATATTAGATTTTTGCTAAAATTTATAAACAGGCAGTGTTAAGGTGCATTCACAAATTAAAATTTGGCCGCTTATTATGTAATGACTCCATTCACACTTCAGAATTTAGGGTCTCTAAATCCAAATCATAAAGCTAAACATATTGCAAGATACAAACTTTAGGTTTATGATTTAGTTTGACATCACAAACTTCACCAATGAGAATGAGTCTGAAATGATATAGATATATACACCCATCTTTATTTAGTATCCACTTGGTGGATTCGGCTTTTTAAAAAATGCGAGAAGACCATGGAGACTGTCATAACTTAATGCTGAAATATAACCAATAATGCCAAGCGAATGACAGTTTCACGGCGCACAGGTGTCTTGTTGAGTACTGCTTTACTGATATTTTATTTTAATCTTGTTTTTGAAGCATTTACACAGATATTTGTACATATCAAAACTAATTTTCAGGTAATTTAAACTTACATTTATGAATGACTTACTTAGACCTAAACAAAAACCATAAACCTAACTTTAATTTGTGAATGCTTCTTTACTTTACTTGAAGCTTCTTGAAAAAATATACCTATTAAAATAAAATATGATCCAAAACTTCTCAAATTTGGTATATAAGACTCGTATATGATTGGAAGCAACATATTAGATTTTGACTATGATAAACCAGATGTGGTACTTAACCTGGAGTTCTTAACAGATTTTCGAGGAAAAATATAATGAAATATAACCCAAAATTTCGTATTACAGACTTTTCTGTTTATTGAAACAACAAATCACCACATCAGATTTTTATATTCTATCATTAATCATAATCACCTTTCGAATATTAAATGGCATAGAACTAACTTGATATATTTTCGCGTATAATTATAGCATCGAGCTATTAAATTCATCTAATGTGCGATTTATAAATTGTGGGTCAACTGAGCGGTCCAATCCGCCCAGAAACCGAAACCGCTAAGTCGGACATCGACTGCATGCTCTTGTTCATGATCGTGAACTTGAAAGTTGAAGCGGATTCTGTAGTTTTGCTTTCTTTTAGCCGGCAGCTAAGGAAATAACACAGTTGGGAAATTGTTTGTTTTTCCAAAATATACAAAACTTCATAACGTTAGTGACTTGAAGAGTATTATAGTCTGTTTCAATATAGATACATAGTTGCACTGTAGATTGGTTTTAGTTGAGTTTGAATTTTTGAAAGCAGACAATATGTTAATAACATTGTGTTATTTGAGGGTTTAAACTTAAAAAATTTGATGTGGCCAGCACATGACCTTCCTCCAATAGGGGAAATTAGAAAAAATATTGAAAGTACCTATATGCTTAATAATAAATATTAATAAAGAAATAAAATGACATAATTGAAATACTTCGGAAATAAGGGAATTTTTGTTATAGCTCGTCACATATGAAATCCATATATATTATTTTGATTGGCGACTCAAAGACGGCCTATAAATATATAACGAATACCCAGTTAGGGGGAGGAGCCTACTACCAATGGAAGCAGAGAAATTCAAATAGCGGAGGCGTGACTATCAGTCCAGTACTGCAATTCTCAAACAGTTTTTATTTGAATATAAATGTTTTGCATTAAACTTAATAATTTAAGTACACTTCCAATTATAAATCAAGTAGACTTGTACAATATAATAATATTCATTTATTTTTTATAAATATAATTTAGAAATAGCTTATATTTCAAGAACATTTTGGTCCACGAAGAAAACAGTTCGATATAAAAACTTCGGGGGACTATAACTCGCTTATTAATAGGAATTTTTTCATCGGATTTTCACCAAATGCGCGGTTGCAAAAACGTTAATCAGCGCAATGTTCGATTAGCGGTTCATCAAAACGAACAAATTCTAATCAGTTTTCTTCTTCTTATGACATTTAAATCATTGCTGTCAAAAAATCGCGTTGCATTTGTTCGTTTTGTTCAACCGCTAACCGAACAATGCTTTTATTAACGTTTCTGCAACCCGGCATTAGTATAAAATCCCTTTTCAATCTTCGAAATAAACGATCGAGATATTTCAATCCGCTTGAAAATGTCAAGTCAAGCCTATAAAATAACAGGCTCATCCCCAATATGTTGCAGCGTTACTAAATTCATATCATTTTATAAAAGTCGTGACATAAAACTTGGTAAAATTGTCCAAAAACGAAATATTGGGAGTGATGAAGAAACAAATATTTTTTAATGTTTTAAAAGAAGACAAATAACAATATGACAATTTTTAGATTTTGAGGTTATATATTCAGCATGAAATTAAATCATATTCCTCTCCCTGTCTGTCTGCATCTAGTATTTAACTATTTTTTTTTGTCGATACGAATTTAAAGACAATTGAAAATAACTAAGTCCAATTTTAAATCCACTGAGATAAACCAATAGGATTTATCAAGTCATAATATACTTGAAGTCGCTTGAATTGTCGAGATAAACGTAGTCATTAACAATGGGCTACTTGCGTGCCATTTTTTTATTTAATATATTTGAAGAGACGATAAAAACTTGCTACCCATATTTTTTCTTTTGGCAAAATTTTCATTAATTGGCCAGAAAAAAATTAATGCAATTTTAATATTTAAATTACCGCCATGTATGACGTAGAATTACGCCGAACCAATGAATGGCCGTAAAGCAATAACATCGGTACCTCCAAAAGCAACGGCATGTGCGGGTAATTTAAACATGACAGATCATCTGTTTGACGTTTGAATAATAGTTTGGAGGTTAATATTTTCGGTTGTCATTTTAATCTCGTACGAGTATAAGCTAAGTTAAAATCCTTCAAAATCCTGCTTAACAAATCGAAAGACGTAATAAAACAAACAAAAACCACGCAAATTGTAAATAATAAAGAAGAGAGACAGTGACAGAAAAATGAACTAATATCAAAATCAAATTAAAACTTCCACTCGCCATCTTCAGGTTACATTCTTAAATATGCATCCCTTTCTCCTTTTCAAAATAATGACGTCAAAGAAAATATTCTTTCTTAATTTATTAAAAAAACAAATTTTTAAAATAAAATTTATATTTTTACATACGTTTTCAACTTTAGGTGTCTAGTGATAGATATCAGATTTTCAGTACCACGCAAATACTCTATTGCTATTGGCACTAAATTTTAGTAATCACAACAGTTTTTTTATACCGTGTAGGTATTGTTTAGTTTCTGTTTCTAGTATGTGTAGAAAATATTTCATATAAAGTAATCATAATATTTATAGATGAACATTTTATCATTGTAAATACAATACAGATAAGTTTTTGTAAATTTGATACGGAAAGGTGACAAATATAATCTTTACTACTATAAAATATAAGATTTTTTTTTTCTTGTTTTCAGGTAATGGATTCACCATCTGTAACCTATTTGCGAAATTATCAAAGAAAATTGCATTCATTCGGCTTTTACTAATCACATAGAATTGGTAGGTAAGTGAAAGAATAATATATAAAATTTATTTATTATTGCTATTTTTTAACCCATGGAGTTCAGTTTAAAATTAAATATGTGTCATATTACTGACTTGCAGATATGGAATTGTATGAGTAATATAAATGTTTTGTCTCAATTAAACATCGAATATTGTTTGAACATATTTTCTACGTCAGTAAAATTCAAAAATATAATTATAGCGGGCTGTAATCGTCTTACTAATGGAATATTTTAAATCGAACCTTTGGCTAAATTCTATAATAGTTTGAAGAATCTTTTTCACTTTGCTCGACAAACTTGAACATGAACAAGGAAGCGAAAAATTATACACAGACATACTTATGAATTAGTTAGTGGTAGCTCCTATAGTCAAATTTTTCTTCGAATGGCATTCCAACGTGATCACGTGATTACAGAGTGATTGTTTTATTTTTACGCAGCGTTCGTTTCCGTATATCGTAATTTGTATGTTTAGATATGTGACAATCAAAAATTGAGCAGTAAAAAAATATGGAATCACTGTAAAGAAATTATTTTGAATGCTTCTGCATACTTTGAGGAAGAGAAACTTATAAATGTTCCCCCAATTTAATTCTTGTCTGTAGAAGATGTAAGTATTATATTTTGAGGTTATCACATGACAGTTCTCAGTTCTGTATTTCCTATGTACTTATTTCTGAATATTATTACATTTTAGAGGGTTTGTACTACTTTGGATATGTCACATGTGACGGTAAATAAGTAAGATTGGATAAAAAATTTCAGAGAATCTAAAAGCACTTTTAATTATATGTTTTAAGCGACCATTCTAAAATTGTAAGTTTTGAGAAAAAGATTGCATTTCACTATATTGTCTTGCTAGCTGTTGAGAATATAGATTATTCTAAGCTTTTTTTGGTGCATAAGACAGAATTTTCATTCATTAAGGAAAGAAACTACATTACTTCCTAATTCTGCCAAATGTTTCTTTTTGACATAATTCAAATCTAATCACATACGATTTGACTGTTAAAATGCAGCTGACAGATAACTTCTAACGATAGTGAAGCATACATGTACTTCGATCGGGTTGAGCGTTTATCCCGTAAATCCGGTCGAATAAGCTCAACCCATTTGAATTTTAGAGTCGAGTTGAAAATTTCTATCCGGTTGAAAATGAGTTTATTCTGATCATTTCAACCCGCTAACTTCAGTCGGGTCGATTCAACCCATTTTCAAGCGGGTTGAAACTATCGGGATAAACTAGGTAATTAACAATTTTAGTCAGTCATCAGATTGAAATGCCATTTTTAGAGAAATTTGACTGTATAGCTTCTTTTTTTGTATGATTATTGTGACTTTTTTCTATAATGAAAAACGCCAATCTTCTGTGTTTACCTATACACATCGGGTACATCACTACCTCTAGTATAAGAAACCGTGTATTGCAAACACATTAACGGAACTTGTTGTGCACTAAAGTGCAATCCAAACTTCTATACGGCACTTACATGGATCTTGCATGTGTACCTTGCACTAAAATCCTTTATTCGCTGCTATGCTAATGTACTACTTACTTCAGCTCCGACAACAAGATTCCGCTTTCTTGTCAACAACTAGTTGAGTTTATTTAGAGTAATTGTTATTGATACAAGAAATTCCAGTAATTTTGGAAATTTACGGCCAGCCGCATAATAAAAAATAGTCATGCATTTCTGGCACCGTTGACACTGTTTCATACATACATAAGTGCATAAATATGGACGCTCTGAACTAAACCCATCCTTTAAAGATTCGGCCAATACTAAACCAACGTTTTACGGTAGCTAATTAAAATTACTCACCTCCAAATACCTTCAACTTATCAAAATATTCTTGGCGGCTTAACCGACGCTCTTGAAGTTGTAGAAAATTGAAGCTCGAAAATGCTTCTTGTTAAATTCCATGATTTTTCATAGAGATGTTGACTTCAAATAAAAGTTGCGTATAATCAATTTTTCTACAACTGTTACTTGTCTTATTTCTCTAAAATAAACCATAAACGATTGACTGAGTTAAAACACTGCCAGCCATCTCCTCCCTAGTCATCTCCTAATCACCATTGATGCTATAGCTGTCGCGCGCTAAGTTGAGACTGACCTTGAATGCGCAGAACGTAAAATTAATACTGAGACAAATCGAAATGTAATGTAATTATATTATGCTATTGTTATATAACAAGGAACAGAGAAAAGACATCGTCAACATCTAAAATTGGTAAAGGGAAGGGGATTTTGGGTTTTGTATATAAGTAGGCTAATAGGCCAATTTTGAACACATCGGTAAGTCTTATAGATCTGTAAAAACCTGACAAAAAAGCTGCATTTTTGTTGATTAATATAAAATTATACACAAGAGTGGTAGCTTTCATTGCGATTTTGTTCATTGTTTACAGTTCTGTAACTCACAGATTTGCTCAGAATAGAGCCATAAGTCGAAACTCCAAGCAACGGTAGCTTATCTATAAATAATAAAAATATTATTTGACAGGTTGAAATTGAATTTTTCAGGTTTTGTTTACATTCTTATTCGCTATAATTGATGAAAAATACATTCCGTGAAATAATTTTGATGAAGCTGCTGAGGTGAAGAACAATTTAATATGGTCATATACCATTTTTTTCACTTTTTTTCTGTAAGAACAGGATGAAATAAGAATTTTAGTGCAAACGTAATAAGCGAGATATGAATTTCAAAGTTAATAATTTCTTGCGTGACGTAGCTGGTGCTTCCAGTGGTCAACAAACTGTTAGTTCTAGAGAGAACAGATTTTTTCATGTTTGCATAGCTGAAATATTTTTATATAAAAACTAATACGTTATATTCACGAAGAAATTATTATTAAGCATAAATAACTCAAATAATAAGCATTTTTTTCTTAATAAATTATAGAACATTGAAACAGTTTGACAATATTATGACACAAAGTATGACGGCAGATGGCGCTAGTGTTTGTTTTGATTAGTTAATATTATTATTAATTTAATTAATACAAATTACAAATTGATTTAATTATAAATACATTATTATTGTTAATATTACTAGATATTATATTTAAACAAATTCATGAAACAAAATTATATTTTTTTTTGTTAGGTTATACAACGTGACAGTTCATAATCCATCAAAAGTGACCGCAACAGACGCACAAATCTCGTTTTTAAAATCAAGCGACCAATCAAATTCTTAGGACCTAACGCGTCATACCTACTTATTAATCAACTTTAATCGCTTGTAGTTTGCGACCTAATCAATATTGAAACAATTTTTTTCACTAATACTCATTAATTTATGTATACTTTCGTCTTCTTCTTAAGATAGTTAAAATTTGACTATGGTATAGTACCCTATTCCGCATAAATAAAGATTCAGTTTGAAGGAATGATGGTACTATAATCCGTTCGCCGATACGAGACCTCGTAAGAGACAATATGAAACTAATACTTGAAACAAGTCATTCTATTGGTTGAGCTCCAAAATTACCCTCTTTTAACCAATGGAATGACTTGTGTCTGCTCAAGAATTAGTTCCACATTCTCTCGTTTCGGCAAGTGGAGTATAGAATCGGCGCATCATGCCGCCTGACGTTTACATACCTACGTCAAATGAACTACGGATTTATAAAACCACCTAAGCTTGTTTATCCTCGTTTTACTTCTTTTTATTTTAACTCTTCAAAAAATTTGATTACGGTTTTTATAAAAATAACAAAAAAATTACAGAATTCGAGACTCGAATTGTAATACAATAATAAGCATGACAAAACGCGACTGAACTATTTCTCGTATTGCGGCATCAAAGCAACACTAAATACTGGTATTTATCAGACGGTACTTCTCGTTTAACTTTTTCTGTCAATCTAGTTAAGGCCGGTTAAGCAAAACAGCAAAAACTAAACTAGTACAAAGAGAAAACTATTATACGGTTAGTTCAAATTACGCGGGAAGTTGAAGATGCTATTTCCTCCCACTTCTATCACCGGAGGTATCCAATATCTAAATTTGTCAAAGGTTTCACTTCCTTTGCAACCATAAAAGTGGTTATCAATTCTCGTGAAACTAAAACCGATTTCAATATTTGCAAAGACAAAAGCGATTCTTCCCTTCCAGAAAGACAGGTTCTTAGTTCATTGAATGTTTTTCCCACCCGGTTGCTAGGGAAATAAACAAATCTTTATTCATGTTTTTATTGTAGTACTTAAACTTCAGAAAGCTTGTTAGAAACTTTTGCATTATTTTCTAATTACTGGTCTTGTACTTGTACCAATAAAATAAATAATCAGTACGTTTTATTGCTGCCAATTACCGCAAGTAGTCTAGCTCAAAACCAGACATTCTAAATTTGATCATACTTTGAGAGAGATGTATTCATACGTAATATAACAAGTGATGTTATTATCATCGATGATATTCTCGAGTGAAACCGAGCTGCAAATGTGCTGCTTCGGTTTCACAAGCAATATCTTCGATTATTAATCACATCACGAGCTTATATTTAATGAGAGAATATAATGAATTTTTGTGACACATTGTGTGTGCTGCTAACCAAACTTTTCATATATCTATTGTATTACAACATGGTTAATTTTACAATTGTCTTATTATTTTCATCGTTGTTAATATGAAAAACGATTACCGCACATTTTTATACCCAAAATTAACTGTCAATATTGTAAATAAAGAAAACATTTCTCCTAGTAGCGAATATAAATAAGGTGATAATTTCTTTGTTTTTTATCATCGCTGTGATAGACACGTAACTAGGAAGATTCTGAATGGTGATTGGCGGAAAACATGTCACGCGACTAATGAAATATATTCTCATATGTATTTTGTTTACGTATATCTTAGATTTCCAATCTCATACAAAAGCTTCGCTAAGTAAAAGATTTATAAAAATGGATATTCTAAATTTTTAAATTGTTTTTTGTAAATAAAATATAAAAATATAAAATTATTAAGTATATTCAAGAAAAACGTATAACTTTTAATAAATGCGAAAATTCCATCGAAAATCATGGATTTTACAAATTTCTAAGAGAAGCAGTTGGTGTCTCATTATCTTTTAGTCTTATTTATAAACTGTCACGTGGGCTGTCGTTAGGTAATTTGTTAAGCAAAAATCTGGTGTGGTTAACACAACCTCCCGCCATTTACCGCCAGAGTCAAAAAAATATTAAGCTAATTCTTATTTTTGGATTAGCGAATTTTACACTAATTTTGGCAGTTTCTTAAAATATAGTCTAATCTAATACAAGTAACTACCTTTTTTGATAATAAAATGAAGATTAAATTGTAAATACCGGGATAAAGTAGAATTCACTAATCCAAAAATGAGAATTAGCTTAAACTTTTTTGCGAATCGTTAATTTTTATTAATCTAAATACATACCTACATATTTACATATGCTGGAAACTGAATTGATTTCCTTTCCTATTGTTCTACTTACATTTTTCTTTTTAAAACGGTACTATTATTAATTTGAAATGATTAGTTCTTTGACAGTGATATTTATCTGTCAGTTACATACATTTGAATAACTGCGCAACTAAGGAGTTTTGTTTGTTTAAAGCGAAAGAGAGAAGTATTTTTCGAAGAAAAACTATTTTGAGCTTCCAGTAAAGTACCATTTCCGGTTATCCGATTTACACCAAAATGTAATGGGCTCTTTCCATTACAGAAAAACTTCGAAATACAAGGTTCCAAAATTTTCTGAATGATAGTATTTGAGTTAGAGTGGAGGATCCACACACACAGACATCATCGTGAAAATGTTAAAATTGGATTCTAGGGACCTTAAAACGTGCTCATTTATCAAAATCTCGATATGCGATTTTTCGCACGATCCCTATACCTCCCTTACCAAGGGTAGCGGGAGGTAAAAATAATTGAGAAAAACACTTCTCCGTGAATACCATTTTTATAATGCCAGTGCAGTTTTACTCTATTTTATCTTTAAATATTTGAGCTTACTCAAACCTTTTTAGATTTATACATACCTACTTGTGTAAAAACTCTTGAATTAAATTTTATTTGAATCTTTCGTAAATGCTGCCGTGATAGTAACTACCACCTTAAATATGGGTAAAAGTTTTTTCGATCTTACGAGGGATATTTCTTGATTTTGCATACAAAATTGTGTTAGTGTATCAATAGGGTACTATACCATAGTCAAAATTTAACTCAATTACATATGAAAATATAAACAAATTAATAAGTATAAGTGAAAAAATATGGTTTAAATATTAATTTGTTTGCAAATTAAAAGCGATTGAAATTTTGTGTGACGTTTCATGTCCTATGCAATTTTATTGGTAGCCTGTTAAAAACGAAGCGCGCGTTTGGTTAATGGAGGGTTATACAGAGGTATATTTTCTGGCTGCCATCTTTTGGTTTTTTACTTGTACTTCCCTTGTGATTCATTTCACTCCGTTGCTAAATTACAAACAAATCGCTGTCATGGTGACAGTTGCAAGATGGTGCCAAATATCAAGCGAGTCTATAGTCTTTGCATGAGTGACTCCCGCTATAATTATAAAGAATACATGACAAATGTGAAATTCTTTAAGTTTCCACAGCCATCCGAAGACATTGAATCACATGTAAAACTCAAATGTCAAAACACAAATGACAGAAGACAGAACTTTAAAAATGGCGTGCTTTGTTTGTAATCCGATCTTCCATCTCAGCTTCTACATCGCCGCATTCTTTCTTGCGTGTGTTGTCAAAATCATAACCCTCTATTGTGAAGACATGATATGTCACACTTAGTTCAGAATTTTGACAATAAAGAAAAAATTGACAATATTCTTTTCTAATTCTATTCTATTCAGTTGAGATATTTTTATTGTCGATTGTAGATAACTATGTCATTAATATGTTCGTTTACAATGCTGAATATTTTTAGTTGGCCATGGTTTGGGGAAGTATTCGTTGGTCAAAACAATATTTTTTTTGTTTTTGAATGGTGGTGGCTGGTAGCCAATAGTTGTAGCTTAATTATATTAGAGCAACTTATTTTAGTTGCGAAATTTATTTCCCTTCAAGCATTCGAAACATGCAATGTAATGAAGGGAACAATTATTTGTTACAAGACGTTGGTATTTCCTCTTTTCGAGGTTGTATTCTACAGTTCGTATAACGGAGTGAGTGTGGAATTTATTTACTTATTATTTTCCTTTACATGGCATTATTCTGAGAAAGGACAAAACGAATATTGTAGATAAAAATTGAATAATACCATAGTAACAGTTGTTAGTTCGGCGTCAACTTTATTTTGTAAGTTTCTAAAGTTGGCAAAGAACAAAGTGAATTTTTGGCAGCCACAGATGCTTTTAAATATAATTTGAAAAGCTTTTTTACTTCATTGATGTTATGAGTTTATTGTCCGTAATATCTTCATCATATATCCAGCCGGTTTATATTTCTATACTTTGTAAAATTTACATTTAAAATGTTATAATAAAATCGTTTAGAAGACCTTCATCTTCTGTATTTTCATGATTAGGCCTGTTTCCGCTTCACCATCTTGTCCTCGGCCTTCCTATGTTTCATTTTCCTTTTGGGTTGTAGATCTTTTTACCTCTCGCTAAGAGAGGTATTGAATTCATGCTAAAAATCGCATATCCTGATTTTAGTAAATAAGCACGTTATAAGGTCCCTAGAATCCTATTATAACATTTTTACGATGATGTCCGTATGTGTGTGAGGATGTTGGATCCACGATCTCTCAAATACTATAAGACTTACGACATTTTTAACTACGGATTCCTCAATCTAACAATAATGGGAAGAGTTGATTAAGTTTTGGTAACAATTGGACAACCGGAAGTAGTAGTTACAAGAAAAAAATCATCTAAATATTATTTATCGAAAATTTATGTAAATATTTATATTAAAGAACGTTAAATTCTTTATACGATAATTATAAATTCATAATTATATCTTCTATAGATTTAGAGATAAAGAAATGCATATAAAATAATTTGAAGTAAAAAATCTCAGATCAAACTACTTCAAGGCAAGAAATTAAAATGTTTCTAATTGACACATAAATGTCACTGTCAAAAATATTTGTATGCCACTGTCAAAAATATTTGTACATCATTATGAAGATTATGAAAATAAAAAAAGTCAACAACGCAAAACAATATACGTAAAAAAGAATATAAAAGGAATTTGCGAAAAAATGACGAATATAAAGAAAAAGAAAAGGAAAGTAGAAAAAGAAAATTTCAGGGTATTGAATATAAAGAAAATGTATGTATTGTACATAATTTATATTAAAATATCCCATAGATTTTGCAAATATATGTGAGAATTATTTTGTAGTGAGACTTGAATATATGTATTTGTATTTAAAAATATTTTTTGTTTTTTGCGTACAACCAGGTAAAATATCTGGCGAGAGGTTATGTGCTAGTAACATCAGAATTTTTTTTTTTTTGGAATTCTATTTGGTGACATATGTGTGACATGTTTCCAGTTTTCTTTGTAGTCTTTAGCTCTTTCCGTTATCGGTTTTACATTTAGCTCTTCACCTATGCTTTCATTACTGATCTTATGTAATCTTGAGCTTCCTTTAACTTAAAAATTTCATTTCTGATGATTCTATTTTCCTGAGATCATTCTTTATAGGTGCCCAGCATTCTGTTCCGTAAAGTAGGTATGGCCATTACTTTGTAAAATTTTATTTGCGTTTCTTTAGTTGTTTTTCCTTTTAGTGTTCTTTTTATTGTGCCACATATTCGTTCGTAGGTGTTACTTTATTGCTTATGCCCTTGTCTTTGTCATATGAGATGTCATATCCCAAATATTGGAAGTGTGATACTTGTTTTAGTGTGTGGTCGTCGATCACTATTTTTGTTCTTAATGGTTGGTTTCATGAATGGCATCGTTTTAATTTTTGATTGTAGAAGGCTCAGATATAATAATAGGGTACTATACCAAAGTCAAATTTTAACTATCTTAAATAAGAAGACGAAAATGTACATAAATTAATGAGTATTAGTGAACAAATTTTGTTTCAATATAGATTAGGTCGCAAACTACAAGTTGATTACTAATTAGGTATGACGCGTTAGATCCTAAGAAATTGATTGGACGCCTGATTTTAAAAACGAGATTCGCGCGTCTTTGCGGTCACCTTTGAAAGATTATGAACTAGAGGTGGGCGCGTGAGTAACTTTTTGTTCACGATCACGCACGCTCACGGAACTAAAAATGTAATCACGACCAATCACGCACGACTTTTTATGTTTGATTCACGATCACTCACGCTCACGATTTTATTTTGGCACTCACGCCCGGCGGGTCACGTTCGTGTCACGTAATTGTTTCTATGTACATTTAAGCCTGTTTAACACAGTCATAAGTTGTTATCAAATTTGTTAACAAATTTGGTAATAAGATTGATTTCATTGGAAACGAATGTTTATGGAAAAATAGGTTGTTCTATTCCATCACAAATATCATTATAAATTTGGTAACAAATTCGTTATCAAAATTATGATCGTGTCAAACGGGCTTAAAGATTTGTATATTTTTAGTGAAATCGGAGCAACTGTGTATAGAATTTTGGGTACAACAATAACACTATTTTTATGCAAAAAAAATTACTGTTGATGACATATTTGAACATAATAATAATAACAAGAATGAAAAGTAAAAGTTGGAAATTGACAATTTTTTTAATAAAAAATAGAAGAAAACTTGTTCTCACGCCCGATTAAATTTCAATCACGCCTGATTACGCACGATAATTTTTTAGTGCCTCACGCTCACGTTCAATCACGACGCAAAATTTAAATTATATTCACGATCACGCGGGTCACGTCGTGACCCATCGTGACCCGACAAAATCACGGCCCGCGCCCACCTCTATTATGAACTGTCACGTTGTTGTATAACCTAAAAAAAAAATACAATGTTATGTTTCATGAATTTGTTTAATTCTAATATCTGGTAATATTAACAATAATAATGTATTTATAATTAAATCAATTTGTAATATGTGTTAATTAAATTAATAATATTAACTACTCAGAACAAACAAACACTGGCGCCATTCGCCGTCCATACTTTGTGTCATAATATTGTCAAACTGTTTCAATGTTCTATAATTTATTAAGAAAAAAATGCTTATTATTTGTGTTATTTAAGCTTAATAATAATTTCTTCGTGAATATAACGTATAAGTTCTTATATAAAAATATTTCAGCTATACAAACATGAAAAAAAATATGTTCTCTCTAGAACTAACAGTATGTCGACCACTGGAAGTACCTGCTACGTAACACAAGAAATTCTTAACTTTAAAAATTCATATCTCGCTTATTACTTAAAATTTTTAAGTCGCATTTGCACTATAATTCTTATTTCATTCGGCTCTTACAGAATTTAAAAAAAAATTGATATAGGACCGTATTAATTAATTTTTTCCACCGAAATATTGTTGTGTCTTCGGAACTGCTCATATATTGTATTACCATCACTTTTCGAATCTTAATTGTAATTTCTAATTAATCCTCTTGTCAACAACCAAACCTTTTCAACCTGGCTTGTTGGACATTCTTGTGGGGCTCTGCGGACAAGTGCATTGGCCGCTGCTCGGCCCACTTTCCTCCAGGAAGTGTGTCATGGCGGCGGAGGAGAACAACAAGCCCTACCTGCCGCCGGCTCTGTGTCTTTGCGTTGCTGTTGCCTGTTGCTTGTTGCTATCACCGAGGATATGCAAAAGTACGGCCCGGCCACGAGAATCGGCATTCCACACGTGCCAGAGTGGTTAGTAACTATGAGAACGAAGATGGGAGAGTTGAAAGGTGAATTTGTTAGAATTTTGTACTTAAAATTGGAGGGAAATAGTTAAAGAATTCAAGATAAAATGGCAATGTAGACTTTTTCTTCAAACAATCTTCTTATACATGTTCTGTGTTTCAAAAGTGTCGCCTGAGTTTTGTGATTTGATTCAGGGGGCTAAAACAAATCGATAATTCTTTTTCTTCTTCTTCTTCTTCTTCTTCATATCCCTGACAGGATTTTTACCTCCCGCTACCCTTGGTAAGGGAGGTATAGGGATTGTACGAAAAATCGCATATCGAGATTTTGGTAAATGAACACGTTTTAAGGCCCTTAGAATGTAATTTTAACATTTTCATGATGTCTGCCTGTATGTGTGGATCCTCCACATTAACTCAAATACTATCATTCAGAAAAAATTTCTGTAATGGAAAGAGCCCATTAGATTTTGGTGAAAATCGGATAACCGGAAATGGCACTTTACTAGAAGCTCAAAATAGTTTTTCTTCGAAAAATACCTTTAAATATTATTTTTTCGACATTAATGTTATTATAAAAATTAAAGATTATTAAGTTTTCTACAGATTTGCATTAATACTTTTTCTATATATTTTATGGACAAATTTATAAAATTATCTATAATTTAAATCCCAGAGCCTACGGTTTAAACAAAAAAAAATTTTTTTTTCCAATTTTAACATTTTTACGATGATGTCTGTGTGTATGTGTGGATCCTCCACTCTAACTCAAATACTATATATCATTCAGAAAATTATGAAACCTTGTATTTCGAACTGTTTCTGTAATGGAAAGAGCCCATTAGATTTTGGTGAAAATCGGATAACCGGAAATAGCGCTTTACTAGAAGCTCAAAATTGTTTTTCTTTGAAAAATACCTTTAAATGCTATTTTTTTCGAGATTAATGTTATTATAAAAATTAAAGATTATTAAATTTTCTATTGATTTGCATTAATACATTTTCTATATATTTTATGGATAAATTTATAAAATTATCTATAATTTAAATCCCAGAGTCTACGCTTTAAACACATAAAACGCAGTTATTCAAATATATGTAACTGACAGATAAATGTCACTATCAAAGAACTAATCATTTCAAAATAATATTAGTATAACGTTTTAAAAAGAAAAAAGTAAATAGAACAATAGAAAAGGAATTCAATACAGTTTTCAGCATAAGTAAATATGTAGGTATGTATTTAGATTCATAAAAATTAACGATTCACAAAAATGTTTAAGCTAATTCTCATTTTTGGATTAGTGAATTCCACGGTTGAATTCTAGCCCGGTATTTAAAATACAATCTTCATTTTATTACAGCTCCGGTGGCTCAATGGTTAGAGCAACGCCTCATGTCATGAGTGCCCTCGGGGCTCTGTGTTCGAATCCCACTAAGGCATGGATATGTGTGAATGTGAACCCACTGTGTAATTGGGATTTAATCCTGTTGAGGAGTTTAAAAAAGGTAGTTACTTGGATTAGATTAGACTATATTTTAATAAATAAATTGTCAAAATTAGAGTAAAATTCGCTAATCCAAAAATAAGGATTAACTTAATTTTTTTTGTGACTCGGACTGTAAATGGCGGGAGGTATTGTTGTTGGCCACACCAGATTTTTTATTTAGATAATAGTAGTAGATATGTAAATTACTTTGTTATCTGTGGAAAGAATGCAATTTTTCGTGCAATTTTTATAGAAAATTGAAAATTTTATATTTTAGTGTTCTTATCGTTAAACGAATTAACTTTTCTGAATGATATTGTTATCGAAATTGTAGTAGCGTACGACACAAATTTACAATTTATGCACTACACGTATTTTGCATTTACTTTCCTATTCCAAATTTCTATTACATTTACTTTCTTTCATGTAAATCAGTTGACTCGATCACTAACATGTAAGAGAAATTATTTGTTACAAATCAGAATTGAAATTTAAATTTTTAACTCATTTATTCCCGATTTGAAGTTTGTCATAGACGTATATTCGCGTAGAATGTTGTGGGATTATTTTCAAACAAGAATTCTAGGAGTTCAAGAAAACTTGGCTTCGAAGTCTAGGAAGTAGGTAATATTTTATTGAAGAAGTTTATCTGGAAAGTTATAGTACACATTATAAATCGTCACATCACAATCGCATATGCCATCTGTACACAGTAAAAATGAGATATTTATATAGATTTTTTTACGATCATTATAATTTAATATGGAATAACTTCCGTATTTAATGCATACGAGCCCAAACTCATAATAGTTTGGTTTCCATTTTCAAGAAACAAATTATAAAACCTACGCAAATGGTGAGAAATTCCTACAAATTTCTTTCGGATAGTTTAAAAAAAAATTAAACTTTTAAAAACTGAATATGTTATTCAAATATTCCACTATTTAGAATTGGAGTAGGGGAGACCGGTGTCAATTCTAACAGGTGTCAAATGTAACAAGGGTAGGTAACAGGGCCATCTTTCCGAAGTAGATTAAAACGCATTTGCAGAGTGAAGTAAAAAGAGTCCTAGCTCTTTGGTATTTAGTGCAAGTAAATACGCGCCCATATGGCGTCTATTTTTGACGAATGTCTGTAAATCGACAAAAAAGTAAATACAGGTAGTGACACAATAGGTCTGTTCGTTTCGCTACTCGTCGTCTACGGTTTACTGCGGTTCCCATATACTTTCTATGGACGCGGCAGTAAACCGTAGACGCAAAGTAGCGAAACGAACAGACCTACTTTGTTTCTAAAACCCTACAAGTGGTCTGCTCGGAAATGTTTCAAGTTAAGGATCAGTGTGTGTTATATCTGCTTTTATTTTTCATTAAAAACATTTCGAATCATTACCTAATAAATACAAAAAAAGCAAATAATAGCTTTTATAAGTTAAACGGTGTCATTTGTAACACATGCCACGCGCCATGGTGTCGATAGTAACGTGTTAAACAGTACCTACAGGCTTGATCATGATAAAAATTACAAAAAAACCACTGTTATCGAAAACATAAAAGAAGAACAAAGAAAAGAAAAACAGTCCCGAAAGTAACAGTCGCAGATTACTCTTCAGATGACTCCAATGAGGAAACTCTCTGATGTGTATTTGCCCATATTCTTTGAGCACAGGAGATTGGTTGCAGTGTCGAAAATGTAAAAACTGGACACCGGGCACTTTTAAATTGTACGAAGAAAGACCTATTTTATGTTTATCTAAACTGCAATTCCGTTGACGACTAAAGACATTTGTCCAAATGGTCCATATATCACTATAGCAGAATATATATTTTATTTGCTTTTAGTTGATTAAAAATCCTTATACTTTCATATTTGTCACATTTTTAAAAGTTTAAAATTCAAAATATTCACTAAGATGGGTTAAGTTTTAAGTCTATTTTTAAAGTATTTGAAGAAATTTCTCACTATTGGCGTAGGTTCTATTTGTTCAAAAAGTCGGCCGAACTGTTATGAAATTGAGCTCGTAATTTGTTATTATCCGATGGGTTAAAAAATTGTTTACCATTTGTTCACGTAAAGCAAAAGTATTATTAGAAAAAAGTGTAAATTAGTTAATTTGTTTAAGGTATTAACATATATTTCCGTATGTTTTCAAAACTTAAACATATTGCAAAAAAAAAAGAAAAATAGTATCGAATTAGGTTAAACGAATAAAACACATTTACGGCTTGTATGAAGTCAACCATCTTCAGTAATACACATAAGTGTTGTGCAAATATAGAAAGTTAATTTCAATAATTCATTTTTATAGATTTTTTCTGTAGAATTATCATTAGAAAAGAAAATTAACATTTCATTTTTATTAACCATCAATTATTGTTATTATTGAGATTGAAAAAAATACTGTAACTTTACAATCCTTGAGAACAATCTTTCTCAACAGCGGGTCAACGGACCCCTAGGAGTCCGCAAGCTAAGTCTAAGGGGTCCGCAAGTACCTAATTAAATAACTGTTTCCAATATATATATATATATATATATATATATATATATATATATATATATATATATATATATATATATATATATATATATATATATATATATATGTATATATACAGAGTGTCCCATTTAAGGTACGAATGCATTGGGATCTCGAGAACCGTAAGAGCTACGAGGTTGGTTAAATTAGACAAAAGTTGCCCCCTTAGGAGACCATTTTAATGGTATTTTGTTATTTGCGAAAAAATTCATATGTCACTAGATCTAGGCGAAAATGTAAATTTTGCAGTTTTTTATTTTTGCAAATAACTTCGAAGTGTGAAATTATACTGGATTTTGGTTTGCACATCTTTAGGGCACTTTTTTATGTTCTTTCGACTGGCGATGCTCAATTTTTTTTATCAATGTTGGTTTTCGAGGATTGATGTCAAAGTTTTAATTTTTATATGGACGCCATATTGGAAAGTTACGCCATTGAAAAGAGAATTTTTTTAGCTTTACAATGATATAAAATAGTAATAATTTATTTTTATAATTAACAGAGAAATTAACAAAAAATGTTATTAATACTAAAATTTAATTGAAAAAAGTAAATCGAAGGCTGCTATTTAAGAAAATAACTACTTAATAAACAAATAATGTTAAAAATACAAACATAATTTACAAAAACTTTACAACAAATTTTCTTTTAACCCGCCATTTCGTTCTACGCACTTCTGCGCCTTCGTTCTGTTCCTTTTATAACTTTTCTCAGCATTCTTGGCCTAATTTGATTTAGGATTCTTACTGCGGCATTTCTTAATTCATTTTCATTCTGATATTCCCGAATAAAAAGTTTATTTTTTAAGTATCCGTATTTAAGTAGCCTTCGAATTACTTTTTTCAATTAAATTTTAGTATTAATAACATTTTTTGTTAATTTCTCTGTTAATTATAAAAATAAATTATTACTATTTTATATCATTGTAAAGCTAAAAAAATTCTCTTTTCAATGGCGTAACTTTCCAATATGGCGTCCATATAAAAATTAAAACTTTGACACCAATCCTCGAAAACCAACATTGATAAAAAAAATTGAGCATCGCCAGTCGAAAGAACATAAAAAAGTGCCCTAAAGATGTGCAAACCAAAATCCAGTATGATTTCACACTTCTAAGTTATTTGCAAAAATAAAAAACTACAAAATTTACATTTTCGCCTGTATCTAGTGACCTATGCATTTTTTCGCAAATAACAAAATATCATTAAAATGGTCTCCTAATGGGGCAACTTTTGTCTAATTTAACCAACCTCGTAGCTCTTACGGTTCTCGAGATCCCAGTGCATTCGTACCTTAAATGGGACACTCTGTATATATATATATATATATATATATATATATATATATATATATATATATATATATATATATATATATATATATATATATTGAAAAAAAATATCAGATACTAAACAAACTTAAATTAGTTTGTGAAAATATATAAAAAATATTATTCGAATCCAAGAGCAGCTGTATAAATAAGAAACAAATTATAAGTATAAAATATTTTCTGAACATTCCTTGTATATTTGCAGGAATGGGAAATAATCTCACAACCAGTCATCAATTATTTATTTCCTGACCGGAGTTTCGACTGTACAACTGTTTCTTTCAGGGCTAGAAGTGCTCAATAATAAAATTTAAAACTGAAAAAAAACTGTTGTACAGTCGAAATGTCGGCCAGGAAATAAATAATTTATGTAAGACTGCGTGTTCGATTATTTTCCATTCTTCCAATTCTGTAAACAATCAATCATCGTTTGTATTTAATAATAAGCATAACCTAAGCATAAGCAAGTATAATTATGACAACCTTTTTACTTTCCAGGAATTATAATTTTCCTTGGTGGTCCGCCAAGTTCAACATACTTTTCAAGGAGTCCCTGTTAATAAAAAGTTTGAGAAACACTGCTTTAAAAGACATTAAAGTAGTGAGCTACTGTTTGTTCATACTATGTTCAGTACAAAATTAAACTGATTATTTTTTGACATTTCTTACAACCAATGAAATGTTCTATTTTCTGTCACGTGTCTGCGTTTTAACCAATCCTGTCTTTATTCCCGGGAATAATCTCTGTTGCTTTTGTTTTTGTTGACATATGTCAATTTTGTGCCATTTCTGACCAGTAAACCAAAAAATTGTAGAAACCACTTGTAGAAATACCATAATTAGTAATTATATCATTTGATTACCTATATATTTTGTATTGTCAAAGTGTGTTCTAGTTGTCAAAACAGACCAATTGAGCCATGTAAATGAATGCATCTAGTTAATTACAATAGATAGCGTTACAATAGCATGACAGCTGGATTCCGTTTTGTGAAACTTGTGTTTAAAAAAATAATCTAATTAAATATAATTCGAGAATTCGATAAATTAGAAAATAATTTTCCAGATTTTTTCAATTTATTCTCACTCTCTTGTTATATTATTACTGAACATTTTTGTCACTGACTGTTTTCAGTTATTTCTCAAAATTCAGTAGATATTTATTTTCAAAATTGAAACGATTATAACACTTTATATGTTTCTCAAATGATATAATCAGTACTTCTTTACCATAATATTCATGAATGCCACCGTTTATGAATGAAATAACTTAGCTACAATAAACCGCATTCAGCTTAGGTATTCTATTCACACAGTATTAATTAGTTCATTATTCAAGAGTTCTCACGCTTCTTCTTTACTTTTCATTTCATTATGCTAATTATCCGAGGCATTGTAGAGTAGATACTTGCATATAGTTGTAATATGTCGTCTTTGATTATATAACAGCAAGATGCTTCGTAAACAAACGGTCATACAATAAAAATGTTTATCCACAACTGTCAAATAATATACCCATAATTCTACCGATTTTTATCAATTAATGACCTTCGTTACTGTTACTAATTGAATAATATTGACAGTTCAATGGAATAATATTATTCAATCGTTATGCCAAATTCAAATCCTACCTTTCAAAGAGTACACACAAAATTACCTTTAATAAGTAATTCTTTCCACATAAAAAGCCAAAATTACACTAGTTTTGTCATTTTTCATACTTTTATTTTCTTCTTAAGCTTGAATTGTAGCTGAATAGTCAGTTTTAAGATTTTATATTAAATGTCAAATCACTTCATAATTTTGTTACAACTACACCGATGACTAGATTTGTCTATGTAAACAAAAACATTTTTGCATTTGTCAGTGAGAAAATTCTACTTATTTTTCAAAACCAATATGTCACTGATATGTTATTATTTGACAATTGTGGATAAAGTATAGTATTCTATTCGCATGTAATGGTTATTACTCATTCGAATGATTTACATCACTCGCGTTCGCTCGTGATGCAAACTTCATTCTCATGAGTAATACCATACATTACATGCTCATTGAATAATATACTATTATCTAAAGCCATCATGGTTATTCGACAAGTTTTAATATAAAACTATCATTTAAGTATTATGTGCATTATGTTCTTGAATGTTTTGCATAATTAATTTCTTGTAAACACTTTTAATGGAAACATTAATGTAGATTAAAAATAATAATAAGTTAATAAGTTTCATCAATGCCAATATCTGCGAACAAAGCAGATTGGCATACCCAGCAATATATTGATGTTATTATAGTAAAATGCATATTACAAGAACACTTTGTCGTAAAACGATTTAGCAATTGCATCTATAAACCAACAATGGGGACCTTTATTTTGCGGTTACATACCCCTAATACATCATACAAACAGGCAAGAACAGGGTCGGTCCCTTTACATTAAGAATTATTTGACAGAAAATATTTCACGATATTTTTATATAAGATTTAAATGTTATTTCAAAAACAAGTACAACAAACGATAGAATTGCCAAACTAAATAGTTTAAAGATCAAAATATTTTGTAATTCAACAATTCTAAACAAATTTTCAACTTAGTAAGTTTACATTTCCCTGGAGAATGCATATTTTGTGCCGAAACGTCGGCTATGTAATAAAACATTTTTCAAACGTTTTCATCAGACTGTTTTTCTCCAAGTTTTTCCAATATTACTTTGATCCAGTCGAGGAATACATAAATTTAAATTATTATTTTAGTTGAAGGCTTTAAGTGCTAACCACTTTCGTCACTGCGACTTGTAAGATCTTTTATGTCTCACTAAAGTATTATGAACTGTTTATTGCTAGGATACGGTGTATATAAACATATATATAACAACCGGGGCATAATGGGAGGGCATAATATTTCATTATGCTCTCATTATAATCCGATCATCCTTTATGGACTTTAAATTAAAAATAATATGAACGGTATATAATGAATTTATTTTATTTTTAATTATAATTCATTACAATAATAATAAGAATTGATTACAACAATTAATACATTAATTGATTACAACAATTAAAATAAGAAAACAGCTTTGAAAGCACAACACAAAAATCAATTTTAATTTAATTATAATACTTAAAATTGATTATCAAAAAAACCTGAAAAAGGCATTTACTTTCACCACACATGAAAATAGTAAGTCCGACGAATTGCAGACTGTAATGTTTCGCATACATTTTTGACAGATGACGAATCACTAATTTTTTTGGGGACGATATTTATCCACGTTTGAATTCATTTTTGATATTATTTACCGTCACATGTGACACATCCAAAGCCGTACAAGCTCTCTAAAATGTAATAATATTCACAAATAAGTGCATAAGAAATAAAGAACTGAGATCTGTCATATGATAACGAACCTCAAAATATAATACTGATCTTCTACAGACGAAAATGGAATAATTAGATCATTTATACGTTTGTTTTCTTCAAAGTATACAGAAACATTCAAAATAAATTCTTTACACCGTTTCGACAAAATACCTTCCGAAACATCAAATTCACACATTCCACCATCTCCAATGATTTAAAACGTTGGTGTTTTAAAAATAAATAAATGTTGATAATAAACAAAACAATTCAACAACATCCTTAGCTACATCAAAGCTTAAGCATTATTGTAATCAAAATAAAAACTTATTTCACATAATCTAGTGAGACATAAAATCTTGTATGTACCACGAGCGGCACTAGATGATAATGCCCATCGGGCGACATCTATCCCTCGGGCCAGAGGCCCTCGGTCTAGATCCTCGTCGCCCTCCTGGCATTATCATCATAGTAACGCCCTTGGTACATAAAATACTATTGTAACTTGGCCTTATCTTAGTTTTTGTGCCCCAGAAGTCAGTTTCCCGATCTCATTTGCCGCGAGGTACCTTTTACCTAGATGGTTAAGTTTACTTACGTACAACCTGACATTCGCATACAATGATACAATATGTTCCAAACTTTCTTCTTCCTCTTCGCAGAGTCGACAGATACTGTTTTCAACTATACCAATCTTACATAAATGGGACAAATTTATCCTCATGTATTTATGTGAAAGAAACCGAATGAACTAAATCTTGCAGTTCGGCGAAAGAAAGTAACAAATTACTGATTCTCTCTCGTCCATCGTTTGACCTAATAACCCTTCTCACTCCATGGCCTGCGTGATTGCTACAAGACAAACAACCTACACACTACATAATATTTGCGCTTCCTACATCGTAAAGAATTTTTTTATGCTAAGAAGAATGTAAAACCACTTAACGATTTGAAATATGAGAAGAAATATAATATTTACGCTTTGCACTTTTATTGGAGTAATGTTTTCAAATCGTTATTGATGAAAGCTATAAACGCAATACTGAAAATAAGTTGACAGGTAATAGCTTTGAAAGTATTGTGAGAAACGGAACATTAAAAGGGTAATAAATAACAGCTATATGCTTTTCAAAGATTTCAACAAATTTGCGATTTATTTTACAAATCTTTTTGGTGTTTTCTTTCGTTCTTGCTTCTATAGGCCTGTCGCCCTTTGGATATTTAATCGATTCTGTATTTAGTCAAAATCTTTACGAGTATAATAAATGGGTATTGGATCCAGTTCTGGCAGCCGGGATTTATCAATACACCTGTAAGTCCCCGCAGTCTGACAGATGACGGGAAATATACAAATCAAGATCATAAACGAAACAATCAACCACCCATTAAATGAAGCAAGAACTATTTTTCACTTCTGAAATTTTTAATTGACTTATCACTTGTAGCAGATAGAGATGAGTCAATTCCCGAAAATTAAAGATACGGGAAATTTCCCAGAAATTTACCTGAAATTTTTTAATGGAAATTTTCCGAGCAATTTCCCGGAACATATCCATCGGGAAATTTCCCAAGGAATTTCTTATATAAAGTGCAATATTCACAAAATCTTAAATGGGTATTTCAAAAGCATCGTACTAAATTTCACAAGTACTTATATTTACTTTAAAAAAATTAGCCAAAATAATTTTTTATAAAGAAACATTAAGGCCAAATATCTTTTAATATTCACGGGATATTTCCATAAAAATTCCGGGAAAAAAAAGTAACAAAATTTCTTCCCGTAAATCGCGGATGAAGGAATTTCCAGGAATTTTCCCGGGGAAAAAACAAATTCCCTTCGGGAATTTTTCGGCGGCACATCACTACTTGTAGGAAGAATTTTTCATAAGATTAAGGGCCAATTTTACAACTGCCGGTTACACCATGGATAACTTATTCCTTAGAAAAATAGAAAAAATATCGCATCATATTTTTACCTCCCGCTACCCTTGGTAAGGGAGGTATAGGGATTGTGCTAAAAATTGCATATCGAGATTTTGATAAATGATCACGTTTTAAGGTCCCTAGAATCCGATTTTAACATTTTCTCGATGATGTCTGTGTGTATGTGTGTGTGAATCCTTTACTCTAACTCAAATACTATCATTCAGAAAATTTTGAAAACTTGTATTTCTCCTTATTCTAATATGGGAAGAGACCATTCGATTTTGGTGTATATCAGATAACTAGAAATGGCACTTTATTTGAAGCTCAAAATAGATTTTCTTCGAAAAATACCTTCAAATGTTACTTTTTGAAGATTTATGTTATTATAAAAATTAAAGATTATTAAATTTTCTACAGATTTGTATAAATACTTTTTCTATATATTTTATGGATAAATTTATAAAATATCTATAGTTATAATCCCGGAGCTTACGCTTTAAACAAGCAAAACTCTTTGGTTACACAGTTCATATCTCAAATGTCACTGTCAAAGAACTAATCATTTCAAATTAATAATAGTAACGTTTTAAAAAGATCGTGATAATGGTAACTATGTTTAAATTATTGAAATAAAAATTGCTAATATTTTTTTCTTTTTCTTTTCACAAAAGAAATACCAAGGTGAATACAATTGTGCACACTATGATGGAATTATAAATGATTATATAGAGTTGGGAATCATGAATGCTTATCTGACGGAATTTGAATATCAAGCTGTTCCGAAAATACTCATCGCTGTCAGTAACCAACTACTCACCGAAATCGCCGATTACGATTAGTCTGATTTATTTAAGGAACTTACTAGTAATTGTTATTAATACTTGTTTAGTCTTATAAGTTGTACAGTGCATATTTTAAGGCTTTATTTTAAATTTGTTTCACCAAGCTGATGTGTTTTCAAGCTAAGTTCAATCATTATAGCGAACGTAGAACTAGACGTAAATCTGAAGTATATTTGAATAAACTTAATCAAGTTAGTATTTATTTATAACTTTATAATGTGTTTCTGAGCCAATTCAATACCAAACAAACTTATAGGTTATAAGCGCCAAACGTCAAAACCTGGTTTAGTATAGCAACCGCCTTAGCAACGAAGACACCATTTTCTTGTTTGGAAACCTTCGTGACGTCACACTAAACGGATCTATTGGTAATAAAATATAGAGATATTGGCTGGTAGCACGAGCGTAACACCGGTTTTAACTAAAACCATACCAATGACTCGGCACATACTTCAGGTTTATTAACAAAATCAGTGTTGCCAATGTACTGAATAAGCCAAAAATGTACTGACAGCCATATTCAATAAATTTGACGGCATTAATTAAAACTGTTTAATATGATTTTTGTCTTGCCTTCTTTGTAGTATAAACAATTTAAAATAATGAAGCCAAATTTATTGAATATGGTTGTCAATACATTTTCGAATTAATCAGTATATTGGCATCACTGATTTTGGTAATACCCCTGAAGTATGTGCCAAGTCGTTGGCATGGTTTTAGTTAAAACGGGTGTTAGAACTACGCTCGTGCTACCAGCCATTCTGATTCTGTTATTTTATCAGAAAATTCCTCTATGGAATTTACAATCCACAAATCTAGCTATCCAGAAGGAAGATTTAGTCGACTCCGTGTTGTTCTCACTTGGCACTGCTTCCTAGTGATTTGTAGGATTGTCAGTCAGAGAACTGGACGATCGTGTGTGCGTCTGTCCGTGTGTTTGTTCGTGGGATGTTGCCAAACACTCAAACGCAAAGAGCGTCGGTCAAATGTGGGTGGAATGTGGAGAAACATATGAATAGATAGCAGGAAAGACGGAGGATACGTATACAGGTGGAGTTGAATCAATATATTGAACTAATATTTATGTTATATTGAAGCAATAACATTTATTGTTATTGCAAGATGTCCAATATATGAGTATTTTTTTTACGAGGGTAACGCTTGTACTTCTTTTTACCTTCCGTCACCTTTAGGTAAGGAAGGTATTGTCTTTGGTCAAAAAATTCGGTGGTGAGTTTTTAATGAATAAGCACGTTTTAAGGTCCCTAGAATACGATTTTACTATTTTTACGATGATGTCTGTATGTGTGTGTGCGTGTGTGTGTGTGTGTGTGTGTGTGTGTGTGTGTGTGTGTGTGTGTGTGTGTGTGTGTGTGTGTGTGTGTGTGTGTGTGTGTGTGGATGTGTGTGTGTAACAAAATTTTCGTCTGCGATAACTCTAATACTACAACTCCAAAAATTATAATTCTTTCGTATTCCTCTTCGTTGCATCCATATGAAGAGCTAATTAGATTTTGGTTATAATTGGTCAACCGGAAGTACCCTAATTTGAAGATTTTAACAGTTTTTCTTGAAAAAACGATGTTAAATATCATTTTTTCATATTTAATGTTATTATAAATATTAAAGAATTTTTTATTTTCTATACGATTTGATTGCATTTTATACCTAATATTAAATGGATATAGAGTTAAAAAATTATAAAGAAATTAAATTTCATAAAGTAGCCATAGCTGTGGAAACAGCTACTATAAAATTTTGATTGAAAGATGTCAGTGTCAAGTGAAATTGACATAGTGTGTTTGTCTTATAATTTTACTGGAAATAGGTATAGGGTCTTTTGCTTTCTGCATGGAATTTGTATAAAATACATACAACTGCTTTAAGGTAATGTACAAGAAATAATAATAATAATAAATCTTTTTTTCTGCAGATACATTACACTGTGTATAGAAAACGTCACAAAATAATAATTTTCTGTATGAAATTTGCATAAAATACATGCAACTGCCGGAAGGTAATGTACAAGAAATAGAATATTAAATTTAGTAAGGAACTTTCCGTATGAAATTTGTAGAAAATACATAGAACTGACGGAAGGTAATGTGCTGGCCACATCAGATTTTTTTTTAAGGCGAATAAGATAAAAGTATTGCAGGTAGACAAAATTTATGTTTAGACAATGAAAGAACATAATTGGAAGTTTTAATTCATGAAGTTTTAAAACAAAACATCTTGAAAGTGGTGGCCACCGTTCTCTATGAACTGATGCAACCTATTTCTGAAGCTCCTCTCTGCATGTTCCAACATTCGGGCTTTTTTCTTCCAAATGTGTTTGTAAACCTCTGCGGGAGATTTGAGGGCAATGTTCCCATGAGGGCTCATCTCGATTCGAGGCGCGCTCGCCCGATCTAACGCCATATGATTTTTTTACGGTGATATATCTAGAAAGAGATTTACAAACACTGCTCTACGACCCTGCTTCAGATGAAGAATCTTATTCGGCAGAAAATAGCCCGAATGTTGGAACATGTAGAGAGGAGCTTCATAAATCGGTTGAATCAAAGTGCATAGAGAACGGTGGTCACCACCTTCAAGATGTTTTGTTTAAAACTGCATGATTTAAAACTTGAAATTATGTTCTTTCATTACCCAAAAATAATTTTTGTCTATTAGTAATATATTTTATTTTATTCGCCTAATAGTTTTCCTTTCAACATTGATACACACAATCGAATGCTTTCAAGTTAATTCTACGAGACTTAAAAACTGCCAAAGCTGTCAAATTAATTTCCTTTGACTTAAAAACTTTAAAAATCTGGTGTGGCCAACACAATACCTCCTGCCAATTACAGCCCGAGTCACAAAAAAGATTAAGTTGATCCTTATTTTTGGATTACTCTAAATTTGACAGTTCATTTCTTAAAATATAGTCTAATCTAATCCAAGTAAGTACCTTTTTTAAACCCCTCGACAGGATTAAATCCCAATTACAGAGTGGGTTCACATTCACACACATCCATGCCTTCGTGGGATTCGAACCCAGAGCCCTGAGAGCACTCATGACATGAGGCGTTGCTCTAAGGCCGGCCGCAAGTTGAAGAGCAGCTTGGTGAGGTGACGCAGGGTGACTCACGGTGAGTTTCTGTGAAACACAGAAATGATAGGTACCCCGCAAGTTTCATCGCAGGGTGACGTGAGGCAGTATTCACTGTACGTGACCCTGCGTAACGCAGTTCTCATGCTGCAGTTTTCTTCAGTTGTCACCGCGTGTTTTGTGAAAAAAATGGAAGAGAAATTAATTGAGGCTTGATTCCTTATTATTTCATGTACTTCTTTAAAATGGTCACGGGATAACCGAAAATAGTTTGTAAATTTGTCGTTATTTAATTCTTTAGTTAGAGCAAATTCTCGATGGCCTCTTCTTTTCTCCAAATACAAATTTTTCGTTGATTTTTTCTTCATCAGAAAAGCTGAAACTATCGTATCGTCCTTACACTCATTTTCCGATTCCGATTCTGAACTGAAATCTATCAGCAGAAATTCATTAACACTAGCCATTTTTAAACTGCTTGATAAAACTGCGTTTTAATTTGCGGTGATCTCTCACCAGCAGTTTTTTCCCGCAGTCACCCTGCGTCACCTCACTAAGCTGTGCCTCAACTTGCGGCCGTCCTAACCATTGAGACACCAGAGCTATAATAAAATGAAGATTAAATTTTAAATATCGGGATAGAATAGAATTCACTAATCCAAAATTGAGGAATACCTTAAACATTTTTGTGAATCGTTAATTTTTATTAATCTAAATACAAACCTACATATTTAATTGTGCTGAAAAATGTATTGAATTCCTTCACCATTGGTCTTTGTACATTTTCCTTTTTAAAACGTTACTAATATTATTTTGAAATGATTAGTTCTTTGATAGTGACATTTATTTGTCATTTGAACAACTACGTTTTGTTTGTTTAAAGCGGAGGCTCTGGGATTTAAATTATGGATAATTTTATAAATTTATCCATAAAATATATAGAAAAATTATTAATGCAAATCTATATTTCGAAGAAAAACTTATTTGAGCTTCTAGTAAAGTGCCATTTGGGTTATCCAATTTTCACCAAAATCTAATGGGCTCTTTCCATTACAGAAAAAGTTCGAAATACAAGGTTTCAAAATTTTCTGAATGATACTATTTGTGTTAAGAGTGGAGGATCCACACACACACATACATACACACAGACATTATCGTGAAAATGTTAAAATTGGATTCTAGGGACCTTAAAACGTGGACATTTACCAAAATCTCGATATGCGATTTTTAGCACGATCCCTATATCTCCCTTACCAAGGGTAGCGGGAGGTAAAAAAATGCTTAACACGTTCACGACGTAGTGTTATTTACAGGTCGTTGCTGACAGCCATAACTGATTTTATCAAAAAAAAAAAACATAATTCTTTAAAAAACGTAGTTTTGGAAAACCGACTTTGAAGTTAATATTACATAATCTTAAATTTAAATATAAAATATCAGAAATTATACAAAATTAAAATTACGGCTTATAATAAATTCTACCAAAAAATAATGACTACCGGTAGTAGGTACACATCAGCGCGAACGTGGTAACTAACGCCCGTATTTTCATCCCTGGTTAAACTGTCTGAGACCAGGCCCGGATTACCCATAAGACCAACCTTGGCCATGGCCTAGGGCGCAGGCACGGAGGGGGCGCACATCGAGTAGTTGGATAAATGAGAAAACGGAAAGAGAGAAGAGCCTACAGTTATAACCGTGCCAAATCTCAAGAGCTGTTGCGCAGAGAGCAATACTTTATCTTTCTCTCTCCCCTGTTGCCTGACCTTTCTCTAGCTGTCTCTCTTCTTGATCTGCGCATTTCATAGCTCATGACATTTGGCACTACCTCTACTAGACGACGTAAACAGTCACATTTGCTTTAATTATACAAAATCAGTATAGTAGAGTGATTGGTAAATCCTATCGAGCTATGACAGTCGAAGATTTTAAATAATTCTAATATTTATATACTGGGTGTCTACTTATGAATCTTAGCAAATACAATGGTAAAATTTTCATGACTGTAATACTGTAAAACTGTTCAGAATTAAAAACTGCATCTAAGTCCAAAATTATTGTTTACTTGCGTTTCATTTGAGAGATAGAGAAGAAAAATAAAAGTGGTAATCTTTAGCTAGTTATAAAAAGATGGTAAATGTATCTTTGATGACTGATAACAGTAGGTATATTGAAAAACAAATTTCATAAGGTAATCTGTTAACCCACGAGTCTAACTTTGGAAAACAAGCCGCTTCGCGGTGAGTTTTGTAAAGGACGAGTGAGATTACAGTTCTTGTGAAAGATGCTTTTATATAATTTTTTCTATTGGGGTAATTTTATAATTCTATTAGATTTTTAATAAATGCGATTTGTAAAATCGGTTGTGTTGGTAGCACTTCCCTCTAACAAATTGAACTTCAGGGATGAAAATTCTTTGTTGACTGTCAGCAATTTGATGTTGATATGTCCTTTATGTATCAGTTTTAAAAGCAGTAAGTCATACCACCTCTAGAAAACGAAAAGCTCCAAAAACAGTACGTTTATAGATCTTCTTAACATGTTTTCAGTGCGTTTATAGACTCATAAAGGCACCGATATAGAACAAGAATTTAATGAAATCAAGCATTATTAAAACTCGGTATATATTGAGAGGGAGAGGGGGGTGCAGTCATGAATTTTGGCCTAGGGCGTAAAGAAATGCTAATCTGGGCCTGTCTGAGACCAAGTATTTTCATCTCCAACGAACTGTGAGTTAAAACGAAAAATATGTAATGATAAGTTGTAAAAATTGTGTCAATTTTTCGATTCGACATTTTTTGTTTTAACTGAGAGTCAATACAACAGTCAGTTTAACCAGAGATGAATATAACGGGTCTAAGTTCTAACTAATTTAACTTTTTCAATTTGATTTCAAATGACAAATCAATAAGTTTATAAACATTTAATCGAGAAAAAGTATTCCATTGCAATAGCTGACAAGGTTTTTAAACAACATAATGTGTTAATTTGTGGTTTTTATTGTACAAAACCAAACAGTGTAAAAACAATATGAAATTTTACTGGAAAGTTCTCATACTTCGAACCTATTAGCCAATTATCCTTGTAAAAAATTAATCAAAAAACAAGCACGCAAAGATAAATTATTCGATAGGTCATGTAGGACAATCATATTCAATAAATTCTCTTTAATCGACAATTATAACTTTCAACAAAAGAAAAAACACTTATGTCCGGTAACAACTGACGATCTGTTGTTTATTCATGCAGACATAGCGTTGCATATCCGCCATAACCTAACCTAACTTTAAACATCCGACGATCGACACGTGGCTCGATTGTTGGAAGGAAGTGAACGGTTAAGAGAATTGCCATTTGCCAGTGCTTTGGTTATCAGCTATAATTCACAATAATCAGTCACAAATTGATTTTATGTCTGTAGTTACAACTCGAGAGAATTATTGATGGTCTTATCGACTAACTTCATATAAAATTTAACTATTTGATTTAGATCCGTAATAGTGTTACGGTTCAATGAGTATTTTAGCTCGATGACAGCAATCAGAATAATTGTTAACAATTTTCCAACAGCATTATAATAACAAGAATATAATATATAATTTTTGTACATATAACTGTACTGATAGAAAGTAATACTATTATTAATTTTTATACCGTGCGTTTTATTTAACGTGAAACATGGGATTTGTCAAATCCATGGTAACCAAATGACAGCAATGTATAAGAACATTCCATTTAAAATAAAACATAGCAAATAAAATATATTTTGCTTGAAACATTTTAGAAATGAAAAAGATTGCAAGAAATATAAACATTTAATAGATGGTTATACACAATACAATTAATAAATTTTCAAAAAACGTCCCTTAACCTTATGTGGTCGCTGTGTTCAGGTACTATTCTCTATACTCCAGTATTTACAGTTCTGCGAATTCATTTCTCCCTGTAAATAAAATGTTGTTTCATCAGTAAAAAGTATCTTTTGGAGTAAGTTTCCATTGTTATTTATTTTTTCAAACATAATTTCTCAAAATGCGATTCTATGTTCACTGTCATCCTCAACCAAATTCTTGATGGTTTTGAAAGTGGTATGATTTAAAATGATCTTTCCTTAGTAAACGATATACACTGGTTTTGCTTACACCCTTGCGCTATCGTTGAAGGACTTGGTGTTGGTCGATCAGCAAATGAAGTACTAAATAAAACATACCTTAGAAGTAACAATACAATCCTAATTGACAGATAATGATAATATTCACTTGACAATGACAGCCTATGTTCTATTTTTAAATGGAATGCTCTTATATATTGTTGTCATTTAGTTACTGTGGAAATTGCAAATCCTACGTTTCACGATAAAAAATACTCACGGTAAACCAGGTGTTTACTAGGAAAACGAATCAATAAAATTAAAATATTTTTTTTATTGAATCGATAATTTTGAAAAGAAGTAAACTCTTGTTTACAGTAATTGCATATTATGGAGTCTAGAGCTTACTGTCTATTATAGAATTTCAATTTCCAATTTGGATTTCTACTTTAAATTTGATGCATTCACAATAGCATGTAATTTCAATTTGATGCATGTACGAATTATGGGGTCTCGTGGCCGCGTGCCTGAGTTTCAGGTCGCGTGCCTGAGTTTCAGGTCGCGAATCAGGGGAACCTGGATCGATCCCGACCGACCAAATATTTCGAATTTTAAATGGTACAAAATTGACCCCTGTGGTTCACTCTCCACACCAGCAATGAGTGCTTGTGAGGTGACGCCTGGTAATTGCCCGCACGGTGCAAATATTTCATCATTACCGATATCTGTGTACAAAGCAGATTGGCATACCCACAGCAATGGGTAATAAGCCGTGATGATATATTTATTTATTCATTTACAAACTATCGGAATTCAAGTCAAGCCGCTTCGTAAGTCCAAGCCTGTTACTATAGAGGCTTGACTTGACATTTTTAAGCGGCTTCAAATACTAATCTCGATCGTTTATTTTGAAGTTTGAAAAGGGATTTACTAAATTCTAGTGGCTTCAAACGTCGAGATAAACGTAGTCGTTCTTGGAAGACTGCACTAAAAATTCTGAATTTTTAATTCGATTTGCTGGAACGGTAAAATGGCTTTGCGCAGAACAAAACTTAAGTTGTTATTAAAGACAAAAGAGGTTTTTCCGAATAATAAAGATTTTAATTTACTGAGTGATTTTTTGGTCTAATTGTTTATAAAACTATGATTTATTTTGTTGAATTCTCTTGTTCAACTTTTACGTATGTCGTATAATTCATTTTTCAATATAAAGAAGTGTATCCACTATGCAACAATAACAATTATCCTTTTGGCAGTAGCAAAGATCAGAAAGTATATTGTTTGCATCTAAGTAAATATGGAATATTGTATTAAACAATTTACACTACTTATACGGTACACATTACGTAAGATAAAACACCGTTATTTCTACAGATTCCTACGCAGTTCTACGTTTTCTCGACATCTCGACTGGTTTAAATCTAGCCTTTACCTTTAATCAACAACTGGTTTACGTATCTGCAATCTATCAAGACAAAAACCGTGAAAAGAAAGACTTATGTTCGCATTTCATCACTTTCAACCATGAATAATTACATAATAAAAGAATCGACCTTAGATTTGCAGATGTCATAGAGAAAATTTTCATAATTAGCAAATAATTATTTTGTTATTACCGTACCACAAATATACTTATAATTAAATAATAATACCTGTGGTAAATTTTCAGAACAATAAAAGCTTAGTCATAATGCCATTTTAGTGAATTTTTCTGATGTAAAAATCAGTTTAAATACATAATTTATAAACATATTATCAACGTTATAATTGTATTGAATTTCTCTCTTTGCGTGAAACTATGAAGGTTATTTACTAAGATGAAAACAATTAAGTCTGAATGTAATGCCAAACTGACATTTAGACGAATCACGCAAGATTTTCTCCACGATATCAAGATTAGTACCAATAAGGTGCAGAAGATCAACGGAAAGTGAAATTTAGAACATAATAAAAGAACAGATGCTCTCCAGATAACAATAATTCAGTTAATGAAACTGATTTTTACCTCCCGCTACCCTTGGTAAGGGAGGTATAGGGATCGTGCTAAAAATCGCATATCGAGATTTTGGTAAATGACCACGTTTTAAGGTCCCTAGAATCTAATTTTAACATTTTCACGATGATGTCTGTGTGTGTGGATCCTCCACTCTAACTCAAATACTATTATTCAGAAAATTTTGAAACCTTGTATTTCGAACTTTTTCTGTAATGGAAAAAGCCCATTAGATTTTGGTGAAAATCGGATAACCGGAAATGGCACTTTAATAGAAGCTCAAAATAGTTTTTCTTCGAAAAATACCTTTAAATGTTAATTTTTCGAGATTAATGTTATTATAAAAATTAAAGATTATTAAATATTCTATAGATTTGCATTAATACTTTTTGTATATATTTTATGGATAAATTTATAAGATTATCTATAATTTAAATTCCAGAGCCTATGCTTTAAACAAACAAAACGCAGTTATTCAAATGTATGTAACTGATGACAGATAAATGTCACTATCAAAGAACTAATCATTTCAAAATAATATTAGTAACGTTTTAAAAAGAAAAAAGTATGTATTTAGATTAATAAAAATTAATGATTCACAAAAATATTTAAGTTAATCCTTATTTTTGAATTAGTGAATTCTATTCTATCCCGGTATTTAAAATTTAATTTTCATTTTATTATGGCTCCGGTGGCTCAATGTTTAGAGCAACGCAAGTGCGCTCGGGGCTCTGGGTTCGAATCCCACTAGGCATGGATGTGTATGAATGTGAACCTATTGTGTAATTGGGATTTAATCCTGTTGAGGGATTTAGAAAAAGGTAGTTACTTGGATTAGATTAGACTATATTTTAAGAAATAAACTGTCAAAATTAGAGTAAAATTTGCTAATCTAAAAATAAGGATTAACTTTATCTTTTTTGTTACTCGGGTTGTAGGTACTGGCCACACCAGATTTTTATCTTTCAAGACCAAAATATATAGTATGAGATTGAAAGATACGTATAATACTCGTACATTATAATTTTTATGCCCTGTATTTGAAAAAAACTTTCACTACTCATTATTACCAAAATTATTCAATAACTGCAAGTGGTATAAGTTTTTTGATTAGTTAATTTCTTTTTTTTTTCGTAATGCCTATATCAATGACATTTTAATTGCTTTTAATTAAATTAAAGAGCTTTAACACTTAATCAAATTATGTTAAGTATCATATACTCAAAACATCTGGATATCTTAAGACATCTTGTATAATTATCTTGTAGAACGTATATGAAGATGTTGAAACATCAATAGATGGTATTCATTGAATATAATAAAAAAGAGAAAGTTTATACATAACACAAATAACTATTAATAAAATTTTTAGATTTGTAAAGATAGTCTTTGAAAATATCATGAAAATTTCATAATTATTCATAAAACATAACTGTGTTTATATAAATATTATAATTGCAGATATTTAGCTCACATTGATGGTTGATATTTCAAAGAACTATTTTCGAGAGTACAGTACTTCCTCAATAAAAAATGCCAGAAAATTCGTCTCTTTTGTTCTAAAGGCAATATGTTTTAATAATTTAAGCAATTTTAGAAACGTCAAACTATCTTAATCACCAGATTAATGACATGAATATTCAAATAATTTAAATCATTGAATAAAACTATCGTTACCGCGGTTACACTAATATCTCTATAGGTCTGTTCGTTTTGCTAGTCCGCGTTTACGGTTTACTGCCATTCCCATATACTTTATATAGACGTGGCGGTAAACCGTAGACGCAAACTAGCGCAACAAACAGACCTATTAAAATTTTTCGCCGTTGATCAGACGGAGATAGCATTATCCCTGCGAATAAAAATGTCATACAGGGAATTTATTTTAACACGCAACATATGGTCAATCACTTCCATGGTTAGACGCTATTGTCAAAAAATGACAGCAATGTAATATTTGTTCATATTAAATTTTAAAATGCAACATACAAATATTTGTAGGTATGCACACTATCAATACTAATTTCTAATAAATTAGCCTACATACAATGAAGAAAAAATCAAAACTATAATGTAGCACATCTTAACAAACTTTGGCTTACAAAAATTCATAATTTTAAAATAATAAATGTTTAAAAATACCTCCATTCACACTGAGGCAATATCCTAGTCGGTCATAGAAATAATTGACACCATTTGTTCTGGATCTCCTGTGCTGCAATACTATTTATAATGTTGTATTTTAAAATGGACAAATATTAACATTGCTATCATTTTTTGGCAGTAGTGTGTAATCATGGAAATGATGAACCATATGTTGCATTTTAAAATAATTCTTTGTATATGTCATGTGTGTACGACAAAAATGCTAGCTAAAAATTTAGTAATTCTTGCAACAGAAATTGATGACGTGAGGATCAATTCGAGCAAACAGAGTGTAGATAGTATTTTTCATGACAGTCTAAAGTCTGAACGGTGAACTTTTTACTTTTGCAGAAATCTCGCAAGGTATTAATTAACAGATATGGAAATTATCAGGTTAATATGTAGCATAAATTAATTTTAAATGGATAATACTAAGTATGCTGTGAAAGTAGAAATATTATTAATAACCAAGAAAACAATTACATAAGTAAAATATTTTCCAATAGTTGCTATTCAAATATGTTTCTTCGACACTTGCTTTTACAGACACACTTTATATATTGAAATTACGTTACTTAAGCAACACAATAATGGATAAATTAGTTACTAACTACTCGAGAGCAAAGAGATTGCCACTTCATTTATGAATAAAATGCGCTTTTATTCACGTGTTTCGTAAATAACTATTATCTACTAATGCCCGCTCCTACCACTTCTACTTAAAGTGACAGTGCTGACCAACGGTTATGTTGCAAAATTGTTCTTAACACCTTTGGTTAGAGCTAACTGGAAATTAAAACTGTTGTTCGCATCGCTTCTAACCTTGAGTTTAATGCCTAATTAATGGTTAATAAACTGTCCCTTTAACTATACTTTTTGCATGATCGGGTTATTTTTTATATTTACCGATAGTGTTTCCAAGACAGTAAGTCTTATTTACAAATTACTAAACGGTAAGTGATGTGCTACAGGATTGTTATGACTATCATAACTGCCGCAGATGCCGGTTTGAAATCCGAGCTCGTAGAGCGAGGATCTTAAGACATCTAAGGCTTGTTATGATTCATAACATCCGTGGTTTGTTCAATAGTTTATCGGTTTCAGAAAATTAAGACATTATTAATAAGGATTATTTTTTCAATTCTCTCATTAATGCTAAACAGTACAATTATTTTGACATTTATGTCAATATGACAAATATTCAAATTATATGATTTATTCCTCGTGTTTATTATTTTAGAATAAAGTAAACTGTCTTAAGAACGATACACTAACGTTATCTGTATGTATTAATGAAGAGCATAATTTCATTTGATTTTATTTTTGTTTTTTAGACTGTAGTTGACAAGTCAGTATGGTAATAATATTACCATATAGATACAGTTATTACTTAGTTACCAGCCTACTTTTGTAAAGAAGGGTTTAATATCCTGAAACCGGTAAATAAATAAAAACAAAAATGAAAGCTTACTTCAAAAATGACAAATAAATTTTTTTAATATGTCAAAATAATTTACAAATCTTATTTTTCTTTTAAATTTTGTGCGTCGATCGTACAAAAAATAGTATAAGCATCACGAACGTTAAGGAATTACCGATCTCAGACAAAATTGGGACCTTCGTTTCGCTCAGTCCTCAAACATTGTCTTCGATCGGTAAACTTCCCTTACTGTTCTTAATATTTAATATACTATTTTCAACTTTAGTTTCAGAAAAAGGAACTTCAATTTCAGAAAAACTAACTTCAATTTCAGAAAAAGTTAGTTCAATTTCGGAAAAAGAAATTACAATTTCAGAAAAATTATATCAAAATATCAAATTACCTTTTCCGAAGTTACTTTTTCTAAAATTGAAGTTGCTTTTACGAAATCGAATTTACTTTTTCTGAAATTGAAGATACTTTTTCTGAAATTGACAATGAAAAGGTATAGAGGTGGTAGGAACGGGACTAAATGTAATTGATTATGATAAACTACAAGGATATAGGAAGCAAAAATAAAAACTTTCGCGAGTGCTTAGTCAGTCGCACAGTTCAAATGTTTAGAACAACGTTTCAGCATCCGAAAATACATCCAGACTTCTCTAAAAATAAACCAATGAACAAACATTTTACTTCGTCTTTTCTCCATTCAATTAATCAAGAACATTGGCTATTGTGCTCCTTTCAAGCAGCAAAAAATGCAACAACACAATGCATATTATCTGTCGTTATACTGTTAAGCAAACGACGAAGTTTGAATCGAATGAGATTGGCAAATTGTCGGCGTTAAGTGAGAAATGGCCCTTGAAAGCAACCGGCTTTAAAAATAGTAATAACGCTAGTTTCATTGTATGACTCAAATATAGAACAGCGATATGCTGACCTAGAAATGCTGCGGTTCATTATATGTATTAGTTGCGCTTGCCGTATCTCTAAAGCTGATCATGTTTAATTCACAATCTAACATACAGGTGTCTTAAACTTATCTTTCTAAACGCATATTCTCACATGGGGTCTCGTGGCCGCGTGCCTGAGTGTCAGGTCGCGAATCTGGGGAACCGGGTTCGATCCCGACTGACGCCAAATATTTCCAATTTTAAATGGCACAAAATTGACCCCCTGTGGCGCACTCTCCACGCCAGCAATGAGTGCCCGTGAGGTGACGCCTGGTAAGCGCCCGCACGGTGCAAATATTTCATCATTACCGATATCTGTGTACAAGCAGATTGGCACACCCAGCAATGGGTAATAAGCCGTGATGATATATTTATATTTATTTATATTCTCACAATCAGTGGGCCTCATACCCAAAATTAGGTTCTTTGTACTTACAACCTCGGAAGTGATATATTACTCTAGCAACTGACAACCGGAAATGTCAATAGGTAATCTGAAAAAATTGCAAAAAAACCTTGGCTTTCCCGGGTGTTCTATAAAAAAATGTGGACACCACACGACTTCCTTGTACGCGAGACCAACATATGAAATATAGACCCAATTATAAAATTGCACGTATTTGACGTAATTTGACATTAACATTAATTTTTTTATTTTTTGTACTTTTTTGTCCTAATCCAAAGCAAGTTTTATTACAAAAACCAAAAATCTGGTGTGGCCAACATGATACCTCCCGCCATATCCCGCCCGAGTTACAAAAAAGATTAAGCTAATCCTTATTTTTGGATTAGCGAATTTTACTCTAATTTTGGCAGTTTATTTCTTAAAATATAGTCTAATCTAATCCAAGTAACTACCTTTTTTTGATAATAAAATGAAGATAAAATTTTAAATACCGACATAAAATATAATTCACTAATCCAAAAATGAGAATTAGCTTAAACTTTTTTGCGAATCGTTAATTTTTATTAATCTAAATATATACCTACATTATGCTGGAAACTGTATTGATTTCCTTTCCAATTGTTCTATTTACTTTTTACCTTCCGTCACCTTTAGGTAAGGAAGGTATTGTCTTTGGTCAAAAAATTCGATGATGAGTTTTTAATCAATAAGCACGTTTTAGGGTCCCTAGAATACGAATTTACTATTTTTACGATGATGTCTGTATGTGTGTGTGTGTGTATGTGTGGATGTGTGTGTGTGTGTGTGTGTGTGTGTGTGTGTGTGTGTGTGTGTGTGTGTGTGTGTGTGTGTAACAAAATTTTCGACTGCGATAACTCTAATACTACAGTTATAAAAATTATAATTTTTCGTGTACTTCTTCGTTACATGCATATGAAGAGCTGATTAGATTTTGGTTACAATTGGTCAACCGGAAGTACCATCATTTGAAGATTTTAACAGTTTTTATTGAAAAAACTATGTTAAATACAATTTTTTCACATTTGATGTTATTATAAATATTAAAGAATATTTTATTCTCTATACGATTTGACTGCATTTTATACTTAATATTAAATGGATATAGAGTTAAAAAATTATAAAGAAATTAAATTTCATAAAGTAGCTATAGCTATGAAAACAGCTATTATATTAAGAAAATTCTGATTGAAAGATGTCAGTGTCAAGTGAAATTGACATAGTGTGTTTGTCATAATTTTTACTGGAAATATAGGATCTTTTGCTTTCTGTATGGAATTTGTATAAAATACATACAACTGCTTTAAGGTAATGTACAAGTAATAGAATATTTAATTTAATAATAATAATAAATCTTTTATTTCTGCAGAAATATTATACTGCATATAGAAAACGTCACAAAATAATAATTTTCTGTATGAAATTTGCATAAAATACATGCAACTGCCGGAAGGTAATGTACAAGAAATAGAATATTTAATTTAGCAAGGAACTTTCCGTATGAAATTTGTACAAAATACATAGAACTGACGGAAGGTAATGTGCTGGCCACATCAGATTTTTTCTTTTTAAAACGTAACTATTATTAATTTGAAATGATTAGTTCTTTGATAATGACATTTATCTGTCAGTTACATACATTTGTATAACTGCGTAACCAAGAAGTTTTGTTTGTTTAAAGCGTGTGCTCCGGGATTTAAATTATAGATAATTTTATAACTTTATCCATAATATATGTAGAAAAAGTATTAATGTAAATCTGTAAAAAATTTAATAATCTTTAATTTTTATAATAACATTAATCTCAAAAAAATAACATTTAAAGGTATTTTTCGAAGAAAAACTATTTTGAACTTCAAGTAAAGTGCCATTTCCTGTTATCCGATTTACACCAAAATCTAATGGGATCTTTCCATAATAGAAAAAGTTCAAAATACAAGGTCTCAAAATTTTATGAATGATAGTATTTGAGTTAGAGTGGAGGATCCACACAGACATCATCGTGAAAATTGGATTCTAGGGACCTTAAAACGTGCTCATTTATCAAAATCTCGATATGCGATTTTTGGCACGATCCCTATACTGTGTTATTTCGATTGACATAAAAGTCTTACATACCTAATTTGAAACGTTTTGAGTTATATTTTAAAATAGTTTTTCATTAAAATCTATTATAGGCTTGAAGTAAAGTACCACTTCTGGAAGTTATGTACTAACCAAAAAGGAAGGTCCTAAATACAAAATTTAAACTTTCTACAGCTTAACGTTTTTGAGTTATGCGAGATAGATACGTACAGACGTCACGACGAAATTAGTCAAAATTTCCGTTGAAATTTGAAAGCCGAAAATTTTCGCGATTACAATACTTCCTTTACTATGTACAAGGAAGTAAAAATAGAAAATACAATGGGAAAATTTTCATGTGGCTGTAATTTGTGCCCTATTAATTTTAGAACAAAAGTGTAAATATAAAAATTGTCAAAAAAAATTGTGTACTTGCGTTGTAAAGTAGAATAAAGTTTTTTTTTATCTTTCTATTGATACCACAACCATTGTTGTCAATCGAAACGGGGAGCAACAGTCTATAAAAAACCCATTTTCCCTTGTTAACGGTCTATGTTCGGCTTTCAACTGTTTTGTATTTACCTTACACAAATAAATATCCAACTGTGTGTGTATTCCTCCTCAATAAAGTGGTCGCCAATAATCCACTAGCACTTAGGTAAAAGTCATCGGCGGTAAAGCAGTAAGTGCGCCAGCAGAAAAACAACTATTTAATTTAATAATCATTAAGTTTTATTTTGTATATAATATCTTAGCTAGAAGTTAGTCATCCTTCGCTACCATCCTGAGAATTTCATGATGAATGGATGAATCAATCATATGTTATTGAATTCAATTTAGTTAATAATCTTTTACAGTTATGTTTTTGTAATTTTTTGTACACGCTCACGGAGATAATTGGAATTGTGAGAAAAACGCACATGAAGGAATATAAGTGAATACAAAAAAAAGAAATATGAAAAGAATCATAGTATAATATGCAAATTGTTGAAAAACTACTGTAAAAACTTTGAAACTATATAGGAAACTAGCAATCATCGTTGACCTATTTAAGGAAACTCTGCATGTTATAGACTATTTCGTGCAAAACGCCCCAGATAAAATTTAAATGACCCTAAACTTGGAATACCATATCGTGCGATTGGTTCATTCATTAGGGCAATTCACACTTTATCTTCAATCCAGATGCATGCAAGGACTAATGCAAATGGAAGAATTATTTTGCAAATTGCGAAATCGTGCTTTTGAACATTTTGAATATTTTTGACACTAAAATGTGTGTGCATTTTATTATTTATTTAAATTATGAATGTCATTGACGGCAGAATTTTATACATCTTTTATTGTAAAAAATAATTATTTCTTCCTAAGGATGATCCTGGTAGGATCGAAACGTCGAAGCAAATATAATAATAAAAATTACATGACTGCATCCCAGAATTTATTCTTCTCAATCCAGTCAAGAAATTACTTTTCCGCACTAAAATTTCAAGTAACTAAATTTGTAAGCGTGAAAGTAATTTTACTAACTACTAAAATAGGGCCGTTGCAAAAAAATGATAGGCCTTCTAAGAAGTGAAAATTAAAAAAAAAAATTTAAATAGCCTCAAATTTGAAAATATCACGAAATATTCAGTAGATATTTTACAATTAATTTTTGACATTTTGGATATTACGCTTGAAGAAAAAGTCATCTGATCTGAAACAGAATGTGACGTCAAAGTACATACATCGCCTACTTATATTTATTTAAAACCATAGGTGATGGACAAACTGTTTTTCTAGTGGCTGTGAATGACGTACTGTAAGTGCTATGACGTCACAGGAGTGGGGGGTTGTTTCTTATGACTATTTTTGATGCCTATCTTTTTTATTTAATTATTTACGAACAAAGCAGATTGGCACATCCAGCAATGGGTAATATGCCGTGATGATATATTTATTTACGAAAATAACAACAAATTATTTCTAAGGAAAATGTTGCATAAACTTTAATTTTAAATCCTTTTTGAATAATGTGAAACAGGCTTAGGTATTTAGAATATCTATACATAGGCTGTTTGGCGTAAGTCCGGCACGAAGAATATTTAATTTATTTTCAGAGATACAAAAAATGTTAATAAACAAACTTAAATTAGACAAAGGGGCTTATAAGATGATTATAGTAAGAATTTTGTATCCCTTCCAGTTTTAGCGGAAATGAGTACAAGTTTGAATCTGTCATAGGGAATTTATTTTCAAAATATGTATTAATAAAATTCCAAACAAAATTAAACATAGCTTGCTATGAAACAATTTTAATACCTTAAATTAAATCACAAAATTGTTAGAGCACTTCAACTTTGTGTGAATAAATACTTTTCTTTTGTTTTAAGGTAATAAAATTGTATCATAGCTTGCTATGTTTAATTTTGTATGGAATTTTATTAATACATATTTTGAAAATAAATGTTCGCTTTTTTGAAATGGTTAAAGTAAAACTATAATATTTTGATATCATTGTGAAGCTAATTTTATGTACATTCAGAAAAAATATATAAAAATACAGATTCCTTATTCTAGATTTAAAGTTGTACCCATTTCCTCTAAAACCGGAAGTGATGCAAAGTTCCTACTATGGTCATCTTATGAGCCTCTTTGTCTAGTTTAAATTTTCTTATTAACATTTTCTTGTAACTCTCAAGATAAACGAAATATACTTGGTGCCGGACTTACGCCAAACACCCTGTATGTCGTATCCAGATTGTAAAATCCGTCTTTTCTAAAACGCCTGTGAACGATTGTTAAATCTTCGTTAACACTTATACTATATGTAGGAGTTTTATAAAACATCGTCAAAACAAGTCAACGAAGGTTTTACAATCTGGTAACATTTTATAAAATATGTGGGCATAAGATTTTATATTCTGGCTATGATAAGGCTTTCTCAGTTTCGGGTTAATTAAAAAAAATATTTTTTCTTCAAGCGTATTATAATACTCATTATGCTACTGTATACACACTATAGAAGATATTTATTGTTTTCCTTGTACAAAAATGTTGTTATTATTGTACTAGTAAAAAAATGTTACCGTCTTAGTTCACCGCTGGCGCCGGCAGTCGCCACAGCAACACAATTGAAAATTGTTGTATCGTTTTTGTTTTGTAGTGTACACAGTCAGCATTGGCTGAAATTGCAAATTCTGCAATTAAAAAAAAAACCAAAAAATGTCAAAAGTTCTTTGAAACACCTGAAGAAAAAATAATATATATCATTCAGAGTAGAATGCCCTTTTTGTGTTTTACCCTGCTTGCCTGTGTTTTACTCCTGATAACATAATATACAATTTCCGTTAACCGTTTATTAATAGGATATGTTAATGTATAGAAAATCATTCCTTGATAACCCTTATTACTGTATGTTTTTTTTTATTACTAAACGATTTTAATGCGTGTGTCTAATTTTTTGTCATGGAATAAAATTAGATTTTCCAATAGACACACAAAAGCAATTTGTACAAAGCGCACCTAGCGGCACTGCTTGGAAGTAATGGTTGCTAAGGTTACGGCAATACAAACAAAAAATAATATAATAACGCGTGAGCGTAGCGAAAATGTTTCAATCATTAATCGCCTTCAATAACACACTTGTTAGTAAAATAACTATTAATTATTATTAATACATATGCATTATATTTTTAACTCTGTATGACTGTCTGAAGATTTGAATTGTCAGAAAATTTTATCAATTCTAAAGAAATTTCTAATAAAAATGTATTTATTCATAGGAGGCAGACAGGTAGGGAATGTACAATGTCACGTATTGAATTATTTGCGACCTTCGTGAGATATTTTATTGCATGAATTTTATTCCGCGTCAGATTCGCGTGCAGTTGATGGAGGTTATTATATATAATAACCGCGTGCAGTGATTACTCGCGAGTTGCGATGCTTTGCTTCTTTACTTTTCTTTTTAATACTTTAATTAGATAAAGCACGGTTTATCTCCTTTTCATCTCATAAACATCACGAACTATCAACGCAATTTACAACAATAATACAGTTACCATTATCAAATTTATGCTTTCTCAGCCATTGTTCGGAATTATTGTGATGTAAATATTAAGAAGGATAACTTTTTCTTAAATTGGCCGGAACACACCGACACTGTTCTTGATATAATGCTAAATTTATTTCTTACAGAAAACGTACTTATAGGATTAAACTTAGCTTGCAACAAATAGCAAAAAAGTTGGTGTTTCATTAAATGATGTCAGAACAGTTAACTTAGTTTTGGAAAGTACTGTATATATTGAGTAAATAAACCATGTTCATCTTATATCTAACAGAAGTTTTAAGAAAAATTTTACGCTTCAAATTTTATTAATCTAGTTGTTTCATATTATATCATGTTAAAATTACCAGAAAAAGTTTTGAAAGATATTATAAAAACTTCTTGAAATTTGTAATATGAAAAACTAGGTTAGTTGAACAGATAGCCAAAATGTGAAATTATTTACGTTTTTTGGAGATCAAAATATTGGACATACGTCTATTTTCCGAACTATACGGGAATGTAAAAAAAGTGTAGTATTTATTAATTTACCAAAAAGTGGGCGACCTGAACTTTTGCCCCCAAATGGAATCAGCAAGCACTTATTCAAAGTGCTCAAGATAAAGTTAGAACGTCATCAATGAGTTAGCAGTTAATTTACTCGTATTTGAAATAAATTGTGATAAATTGTCAGCTATCGGGATTCGAACCCGAGATCTTGCCGGGATAGTGCTCTACCAACTAAGCTATTGGCTGCTGTTAGTGTTCTTCTCTTGATGGCTGAACAATCTTTCACTTTTAAGGTCGTATAACTGCTGAGGTTTTATTAATCGTCACATGAGTAGATGTGGGGTTGCCAAGCTACCATACTGCCTTTAAACATCTAGTGAACGAGTCATAATTTACTCAAGGCCCTACGAGACCAAATTCTAATATTAACAATGAATTAATAGTTTGTATATTTGAGCATTGTTAATATTAGAATTTGGTCTGGTAGGGCCTTGAGTAAATTATGACTCGTTCACTAGATATTTAAAGGCAGTGGTAGCTTGGTAACTCCACATCAGCAGTTAAACGACCTTAAAAGTGAAAGATTGTTCAGCCATCAAGAGAAGAGCAGCGAATAGCTTAGTTGGTAGAGCACTATCCCGGCAAGATAGGTGTCTCGGGTTCGAATCCCGATGGCTGACAATTTTTCACAAAATATTAGGTCGAGATGATTGCTAGCAGAACTTTGGTCAGAAATGATTTAAAATTTTGAAAAAAAAAATAATGGTACCAAATAGACTGCGGCCCATCTAGATCGAATCTCCAAATTCTGGAGAGCATTAAACAGCTAACATTTTATAGAAAACAGAAAGAGAGAGAGAGAGATTATTAATACCCCAAATGACAGATTGAAGACTTCTGGGCATTTCTTAGCAGAAAAATATAACTACAATAATGGTTGGGAATAGCAAACGAACAACATTTACAGACAAGAATATTTCTGACGGTCCGGGCCCGGGAAGTAGATCTACCATCGTCCAGAGACAAATGAGACAAGGTTTTATCGCATAAGATCCCCTATCAGTGTTGTAAAATTAGATTTCTTATCTGCTAAGTTTGTACGAACAACCCCTTTCCCCTTATGTCAACGTTTCAATAAAAAAATTATTTCTATTTGATGAAAGCGGTCTAACTTTTTCTTAAACTTTTATTATATAGGTACATTAGTTTTTGAAAGCAATGTTTACGGATATTGAGTGAATAAACCATCATAATTAACTAATAAACAGCAACATAAACATCCGCATTCGCTCTCCTTTCGAATTTTTTTGTAAATATAATTGTTTCTTGACAGTAAATTACGGCGGTATTAAAAAGCAATTAATAAAGAGATCGAAAGTTTTTTCTCAGTGTCATTCTAAATTAGGAAGCTATAAAAAGGCGCAGGTGAACTATCTATATCCAGCTTCTCTCTCGGTACATCGTCTAGAAAATCCGAACACTTTGCCAGTCATTAAGTCTCACGTGTGTCAGCACGTGTAACATAACACACATGTTTTTTGACATAATAAGGAACTTCATTTTTATGTTACATTTACGTAAGAAGTGCTTACACAAATGTCGCACTTTAAATGTTTGTGTTTTTCTGACAATCAAGTTGTTTTTCTGTCTGGGTTCATTTTAGTAATTCAACTAGAAAAAGAAGACAAAAAAGGTGCTTTAGAAATTATTTTTGCTACGTTTTGAATCATTTTCGTTTACTCTTTACTTTCTTTCTTTATTCCGTATTTTGTTTATGAAACTTCATTGAAAGAGATGTATGTGTATTTAGTTCTAGATAATCTTAATCCATTTGTTCTCATACAGTGGAGTTCGCTAATTTGTATATGTATTAAAGTTTTGGCGCGAAAGTTGTGACGGCAACGTCACTCCGCCATAAGTAGAGAGTACTGACATACGTTACCAATAATATGGCAATATAAGATAATTGTTAAAAGAATAAAAATACTTTTTCTGTCTACCTATATGAAAAGTGAAATTTTACGAACTTATTTTCTGAACTTTTCTGAAGGTTCTCACTTTTCGACCGCAAACCTTTTTCGTCCCCAAAGCCTACTATGATTTAATAATTATTGTAATTGTGTGTACCTACTACCCTTCTAGATCTATTATTAGTGAGGTAGACTTCGGCAAAAAATGCATATTATAGCCTCGCTTCTGCTATAATATGCAATTTTTTGTCCTAGGTACATAAATAACTATTGCGTTACAAACAGTGATGAAAAATCTTTAAAAAATTGTGATAAAGTAATCCAGACAATTATTCTGTCATTTCAAAATGTATATTTGTGTGCTGTACTTACATGATTAGACATATGAGATGTGTTAAATGATGATTTATTCAAACTTACAATATTATATATAAATAAAAATCAGGTATATAAAATTAATAATTTTCGCTCGTTTTCATAATCTGATTCATTATTGGTTCTAATTAATATGATTTAAGACTTTTTACATTCCGTCACCTTTAGGTAAGATATTGTCTTTGGTCAAAAAATTCGGTGGCGAGTTTTTGATGAATAAGCACGTTGTAGGGTCCCTAGAATACGATTTTACTATTTTTACGTTGTATATATACCGTGTGTCTGTCGTAAAGGTGTACATAGGAGATTAACATGGGAAATCAGTTTTTTGCAATTTCCTGCTCGCCTAATTATTTTAAGCAAAAATGCGTCAAATAAAAGTTTTAGAGCATAAAATTCTGCATCTAAATCAATAAACAGAATTAGCTTTCCATGCATTGTAACGACAGAAATTAAATATGAAAATATCTAAAATTACGTTGAAAATATCGACAGCCATGTAATTGAACAAAAAATAAATAAATGCTTGACGTTTTATCTGTCACAACGAAAGTTAACCTATTTGACATTTCTGACAATTTGATTTTATCTCTAGTTTTATTGCCTGAAATGATTAAAAAATGTACATTTATATGAATGAAGAGCTAAATTCGTGATAAAATTTGAAAAGACTGCTAATGTGTCTTCAAAAAATACACGTGAGCCGCGTAAGCAGAATATAGGACGAGCAGAACATGAGTTACTCTAAGAAAGAGTGTTAGGAATGATAAGTGTAGACCCCTTTTGTAATACTAAGGTAGATGTATTGGAAATGAGTTGAAAGTACATAACAGCATCATACATAATTTTTTTACGCAATGTTGAATTTTTGACAGATTCATATTATTTAAACTGTATTGTCTTAACTTTATATATTTTATATTTCTATTATTGACATAATTAATGCTATTTGTTCAAATCAAATTGTCAGAAACGTCAAATAAGTTAACTTACGTTGTGACACAAAACGTCAAGCATTTATTTATTTTTTGTTCAATTCCATGGCTGTCGATATTTTTAACGTAATTTTCGACATTTTCATATTTAATTTCTGTCGTTATAAAGCATGTAAAGGTAATTCTGTTAATTGTTTTAGATGTAGAATTTTATACCCTAAAACTTTTATTTGACGAATTTTTGCTTAAAATAATGAGGCGAGCAGGAAATTGCAAAAAACTGATTTCCCATGTTAATCTCCTATGTACACCTTTAAAATAGACACACGGTATATATAACTACAATTCCAAAAATTATAATTCTTTCGTATTCCTCTTCGTTACATCCATATGAAGAGCTGATTAGATTTTGGTTATAATTGGTCAACCGGAAGTACCCTCATTTCAAGATTTTATCAGTTTTTCTTGAAAAAACGATGTTAAATATCATTTTTTCAGATTTAATGTTATTATAAATATTGAAGGATATTTTATTCTCTATACGATTTGAATGCATGCAAAATTATAAAGAAATTAGCCAGATATGCTATAACAGCTGCTATATATAGAAAATTCTGATTGATAGGTGTCAGTGTCAAGTGCAGTTGACAGAATGTTTGTGTCATAATTTTACTGGGAACATAGGATCTTTTGCTAGAAACTTTCTGTATGGAATTTGTATAAAATACATACAAATGTACAAGAAATAAAATCTTTTGCAAGAAACTTTCTGTATGACATATATCATCACAATGACAGTACCTATTGATTACAATAATCAAAACATAGTTGATAATAAAAAATAATTCAACATTTACATTCGTATTTACTAACTGATTACAACAATGACAAGTATTGAGGATACAACAATTCAAACATAAATGATAATAAAAATGGATTAAATGAGTACATATAGTCTCCTTTGATCTTAATGATAAATTAGTCCGATATATTTAATATCTGTATGTTAGACAATTTTTATATAGTCAATCGCGTATTTATGAGGAAAATATGCATGGTCCAATGACATTTCTACAGGGTAACTGGACGACTGTAGTGACGCTGACGTCACAACATGGAGACCATTTTTCACAAAAAATTTAATTAAGTACATTATTACTGGTATAAAAATTCAAAATATATAATAATTTTTCGTCCGTTTTCATTTATTTATATTCAATATTCATATGCAGTATGTAATTTCTAAAAAGCAATAGACTTGGACGGGCCCGTTCCAGTGTGTTGCAAGTGGGCCATCCCCCCCCCCTGTCTGGTGTTAAATTCAGGTAGTGTGTGTTGGTGTTGATTACGCTCATCATTTGATTTACAGCAGGGATCACGTGGCAAGCCACTTTGCCTCCAAACAGGGGACTAATTGCATTAATGGCGGACAATCAGCTGCTGCATACTGCGTTACGTATCACGCTGGGGTCAAGGTTCACAGGAAATCATAAGTGACACTGATACTTACAATGCATAACAATGCAAGAGTTTTGTTTACTACTTTATTTATAAGATTTGATTTATTTATTTGCTCTGGAATAATGGGGTCCTTCACCATACGAACAAATTAGAAAATGAGTTATTTATATTAAATTAAAACTGGACCTTAATACTGTATGATGCTGGGTGTACCAATCTGCTATATATGTGCATATATCGGTAATGATTATATATTCGTACCATGTGGGCGTTTACAAGGCGTCACCTCACTGGTACTCTTGCTGGCGTGGAGAGTGAACCACAGGGGTCATTTTATGCTATTTAAAAGTCGAAATAAATTTTGTAGTCAGTCGGGATAGAACTCGGGTCAAAACTTATCTGTTTAAAATTGTATGTTTTTTTACCTTCCGTTATCTTTAGACCAGGAGGTATTGTCTTTGATCAAAAAATCGATGATGAGTTTTTAATGAATAAGCACGTTTTAGGTTCCCTAAAATGCGATTTTACTATTTTTACGATGATGTCTGTATGTACGTATGTACGAGGTGTGTTCAAAAAATATCGCGAATTTTGTGTTTTTTCAAAAATTATTTATTTATTCATGAATATCTATTTTGTCCCCTTCAAAGTAATCCCCATGAGATATTATACACTTGTGCCAACGGTTTTTCCAATCTTCAAAGCACTTCAAAAAATCATTTTTTTTTTATCTTGTTCAGCTCCTCCTTCGATGCCGTCTTTATCTCGTCAAGCGTAGCGTAACGTCGTCCTTTCATGGGCCTCTTCAGTTTAGGGAACAAGAAAAAGTCACAGGGGGCCAGATCTGGGGAATACGGTGGCTGCGGCATCATTAGTGTGTTGTTTTTGGCTAAAAAGTCGCGCACAAGCAACGATGTGTGAGCAGGGGCGTTATCGTGGTGCAAAAGCCAATTTTTGTTCTTCCACAAATCCGGGCGTTTCTGGCGGATTGCTTCGCGCAAATTGCGCATAACTTGCAGGTAATATTCCTTATTGACCGTTCTACCCTGTGGCAAGAACTCATGATGCACCACGCCCCTGCAATCGAAGAAAATTGTCAGCAAAACTTTCACATTCGACCGAACTTGGCGCGCTTTTTTCGGTCTTGGTTCGTGCGGCAGCTTCCATTGAGATGATTGAACTTTGGTTTCCACGTCATAACCATAAACCCACGATTCGTCACCAGTTATGACCCTCTGGAGAAAATTTGGGTCGTCGCGGACAGAGTCCAACATCTCATTAGCAATGTTCATGCGATGCTGTTTTTGGTCGCAATTGAGCAATTTTGGTACAAATTTCGCGGCGACCCGTCTCATGCCCAAATCATTGATAAAAATCGAATGGCACGAGCCAATCGATATGTTTAGGTCCTCAGCAACTTCTCTAACGGTGATTCGACGATTGGCCAATATCATTTTCTCCACTTCATTAATTTTTTCGTCTGTTGTTGAAGTGCTCGGGCGTCCGGCACGCTTTTCGTCGTTCACATCTTCTCGGCCTTCTGAGAACATTTTGTACCACCGATAAACGTTGCTTTGGTCCAAGGTAGCTTCTCCGTATGCCACAGTCAACATTCGGAATGCATCCGCGCACTTAATTTCGTTTTTCACACAAAATTTGATACAGGTTCTTTGTTCCATTTTTTTGAATAGGTAAAAATCGAAGACGATCCAAAACACGTGCAAGCAAAGCAGCTGTCAACAATTAAGTGAACATTCAAAATGGCCGAGCTTGTCGACATAAGTGAGAGACATGAGTACCAACATAAAGCCACAAAAAGATCGAAATTCGAATATACGTAACCCGCGAAAATTCAAAATTCGCGATAGTTTTTGAACACACCTCGTATGTATGTATGTATGTGTGTGTGTGTTACGATTTTTTCGGATCGCATAACTTCAATACCACCTTTCCAAAAATTATAATTTTTGCGTATTCCTTTTTTTTATATCTATCTGATGAGCTGATTAGTTTTTGGTTAGAATTGGTCGACCGGAAGTACCCTAATTTGAAGATTTTAACAGTTTTTCTTGAAAAAACGGTGTCAAAAATCATTTTTTCACATTTAATGTTATTATAAATATTAAAGAATATTTTATTCTCCATAAGATTTGATTACATTTTATACTTCATATTCAATGAATATAGAGTAATAAATTTATAAAGAAATTAATTTTCATAAAGCAGCAAGCTGTGCTATAACCACATAACCATGGAAACATCTACTATATTAATAAATTTATGTTTAACAAATGTCAGTGTCAAGTGCATTTGACAGTATGCTTGTTTTATACATATTTTATTTTTGAAATATATAATCTCTTACAAAAAACTTTCTGTATGGAATTTTTACAAAATACGTAGAACTGAAGGTAATGTATTGGAAATCTTTTACAAGAATATCTCTGTGTAGAATTTTTACAATATACATAGAGCTGACGGAAGGTAATGTGCTGGCCACATCAGATTTTTATGTTTTTAATTTCATACCCTATACTACGGAAACAACTTTTTAATAGTAATAAACAACGTTTTTTTGGCCGCTAATAATTCCTATAATGGGGATGAAAAAAATATGACCACTGATTTTGTCCGGTAACCTTCAGAATTTCATTCGTTAGGTGTTTCTGATCGTATATCATCAATCAGAATGAATCAAACGAGTTTTTCAAACGGAATGTTTCTTGGCGCCTTTTCTAATATTAATAATAACAATTCAAAAAAATTTGTTTATAATTTATTTACATTTCAAAATATTAATTCGTACTTTGGAAAACGTATTGTTTTTTTACATAAATTAGAATCAAACAGCTAATTATTCTGTGATTGCACTTGATAACCGGAAATAATATAACTTGAAGGACACAAAATTGTTCATTTTTGAATAACAAACAAAAATATGGTCATAAAACAATAAACCATAACTTGTTCGCAGTCAATATCAGTTACAAAAAACATAAAATTTAATTGTAAAATGGATTCATTTTCAAAATATTTGAAAAATGCATGAATATATTGTGTTTGACTCATATAGATAAGTAAACAAAAGACCTATAAATTTTCTGGTACATAAAAAATAATGTAAAACTTTTAGAAAAATTGAAGCATTTCTATAGACCGGTTGCAAGAATTTTTATATGCCTACTAAGAAGTTAAATTTTTTAAAAAATATTATTTTTTAAATAGCCTCAAATTTGAAAATGTCGCGAAATATCCATTAGATATTTTACAAGTAGGTAATTATTGAAATTTGTATAAAAATTTGAAATAGCCGCGTGATCTGAAACATAATGTGACGTCAAAGTTCATACAGCTAAACATGTGACAAACTATCCCCTACATTTATTTATATAAATAATGTAAGTGGACAAACTGTTTTCCTATTGACGTTCTGTATGTAATTTGATGTCACCGGGGTTGGGGGGAGGTTGTTTTTCATGATTGTCGCCAATCTTTTAATTTAATGGGGTCATATCAAAAAGAAGAAATATTGTTTTTTCTTTCATAAATTTGCCTAATATTATGCATATATACATCAAAAATATTTAATATTATTATACTTTTCATTCATGGTTTTCTTTATTCTGAGTCTGATTTTGTGACGTCATAATTTTGTACACAAATACACGATAGTGAGGCATACCCGTACTTGTGCCTGTACTGTACATGAATCAGATCTGTCACTTTTCTAATATAACTTTATATAACCAACATTTTGAATGAAACGTCAATATCCTTACAAATTGTTTTTAAAAAAAGTAAGTACATATAACGAAATATGCTAAATAATAATTATAAGTAAATACAATTTATGTTTGATTTAGACAATATTGTTCTGTGCCGTCCTGCGAGAACAATTCGTTAAAAAGTAAAAATAAATGTTTTGTCCGTATTTTTCGTATTGAACACTACTCATGACATAAAATCAAATGTAGTTCCATTTTTACTCGATAGACGACACTACGGTCGCAAAATTATACGGGGTTTGAAATTTTATATAAACTTTAAAAAATTATTTCTGTACAACTAGAAACTTATGTGACAAAATATATATTTTTTCGTAAGTTGTTTTAATTGTACTTTCAGAATATTTTTTTGGAAAATGTGGTATGATCCTATTATTTAAAAATCTAACAAATTATTATTATTTCATTTATTACTAAAAAATATTGCATAAATTGCCATTTAAAATAATTTTTGAAACATGTGAAACCGCCTCATTCAAAAAGATTTAAGTGCCTTTACTCAGATTACTATAAATAAATTTAGTGTAAAATATGACTACTCTGGGAATTACTAAGGGGTCTCCGGAAATAAAAATAGTAATAGTACCCCTAGCTAATTTATTTACCGTAGATATAATACTACTAGTACTCGTTAAATGTCATTTTCACCCCTACATCCTGGCACTATAATTTACAAACTTAGAGAGGGTTAACCTTTAATTTACATATTATCCTTCAACGTCCCTTTCCAAAGTAGGATCCACAACTTATCAAGTACGGATCTGGAGCAAGTTTATACATACTTATTAAATCAAAAATCGATGGCTGTTCATTATCTGGTTACAGAGTTCGTTGCTCATTTAGCTGGTAAATTATAATTTGCATAAAGTCAGAAACAGCCTGATAGGGAATTAGATTTCGTCAGATGACCGTGATAATTTGTGGATTTTAATTAGTTTTATGGTTTTAATTAATTTCTAATCTGCAAATGGGATGTTAATGGGTTATAATAGTAATAAAATCTAGATATAGGAACATTTATTAAATGTTTCATCACATTTTAATTTCCTTAAAGGAAAAAGCATTGCTAGTTTTAAAAAATGTTAAGTGGCAGAAGGAAAAAGTTGTTGAAATACCTAAACATTTACCTAACATAAAAACAAGACAGACTTTTTATTGCATTGTTTGTTTACTGCCTTCTATTTTTATAAACAAATGACTTTGTTATTTAAACGACTGCTTATTCAATGTCATCAATTGCAGCGTTGAAATTGAATGGGAACTAAGTGCCAAAAATTTAATAACTGTATTCTTTTTGGTCAAAATATCAGTTTGTCTCAGCTGACTTCAGATAGATAAACTCAGTAAATTGTTATTTTTGTCCTAACTGAGCTGAGTGGTATTGAATGTACTCACATGTAATACCGATGGTGCATAACGCGAAACAAATTCAAAATGATTCATTCTGTTTCAGTAGAAGGGAAGGGGTAATGTTGAGATGTTAGAAGAAATGACAATTTGTAGGTTATAAATGTATAATGAAAGTTGCACTTTCATGGTTGATAACAAAAATGGAATATATACAATAATGAATTTTTTATAATGTAAAACATGTTTTTTATATTTTGCGTTCGTAATGACCTTCATTTCGATACGCAAATTTTGACGCGTGCGAAAAAAACATGTCTTATAAAACACGTTCTTTAATATACTATTTATATGCATTTCTTTATCTCTAAATCTTCAGAAGATATAATAATGAATTTATATTTGTCGAATAAAGAATTTAACGTTCTTTAATATAAGTATTTACATAAAGTTTCGATAAATAATATTTAGATGATTTTATTCTTGTAGCTACTACTTCCGGTTGTCCAATTGTTACCAAAGCTCAATCAACTCTTCCCATTATTGTTAGATTGAGGAATCCGTAGTTAAAAATGTCTTAAGGCTTATAGTATTTGAGAAATCATGGATCCAACATCCACACACACATACGGACATCATCGTAAAAATGTTATAATCGGATTCTAGGGACCTTAAAACGTGCTTATTCACTAAAATCTGGATATGCGATTTTTAGCATGAATTCAATATCTCTCTTAGCGAGAGGTAAAAATGGAAAATGACAGGTGAGGTTATAGTTTTTATCAGGGCATAGTTGTTATATGCTGTTACATTTCTTCTTATTCTTGTTTGCTTTAATAGTGTTCTTCTTCATTTACAATATTACAATAGACCAGAAAAGTTAGGTTAGAATTTGCCTTTGGCACGAGTTCATAGTTTGAATTCCCTAGTATAGGTTTTATATAGGAGTTTAATTTTACAGACAAAAAAAGATATTTTAAAAAAAGAAATTAAGCAGCTTTTGCTAAGAATTCGATAGTTTATTTATTCAGTAATAGATTGCAACAGTTTAAACTTGTAGAAAAGGTAAAGTAAGAAAATTATTAGAAATTAAAATGCTTGGTGCAAGCAACGATACCGTATGTCGTTGACCCACCAGTAAATAGGACAGCACAATAGAAGATGAAGCATGCACGATCAAACTAAGACATACGTTCAATGCATTTTGTAGTGTTATATTATTATTTAAATAAGTATAAACTGTGAAGAATTCATGTGAATATTATTGTACGAATCTGGAGATAAAGGATCGGTCTAGATGCTACACATAATGCTTTGCATAAGAAATTTACTTTTATGAGATTTTTCGGCCTTTAAAGTTGAGCAAAAATTTCCTTGGTAAGAAATACACGGGGATTGAAATTATGTTCTTAGCGTTATGAACAGAGTTTGAATTTCGCGCCTAAGTTTGACCGTTACACTTTTCTGGTCTATATGCATATATTGAATAATATGTCATGCAATGATATTTAACTTCACATATTAATAAATCCTCATATGCACGTGACCTCCTCATCACTTCCATCTTATATTTCGCAACAAATCAAAATTTCCCTGTAGCATTACCTACATTTTCTCATGCGCAATCATGCATTTAATTAGCACCAGTTGCATCATTTGCAAACATCTGTGAGTGTAAGTGTATGCAATGCAAAACATCAACGTCTGGAGCCGTGACGCAATCGCGAGATGTTGATACTGCTAGGTGCGATCGGGTGGGCCAGCTGCCCACGAACCCCACTTGGGACGCTTGTGGGTCGTTGACTGACAATGAATTTGGATTGAGGAGGCAGGGATTCCAAAACTGTTGGGAATGATATAGAAAATTTAAATTAATAAGTTTTCCGGTCAAATTTGATATACATATTGAAAATTAATACTTATTAATTATTCATATTAATCAATTATTAGTGTAAATTTAACAGGAACCTATATCGTGGGAAAATGTTAAAACTGATATTAAGAAAGTTTTTGTAAGAATATGTAAATTGGGAAAAACATATGCAATTTTTTTATTACTTTGCGTAAAACACAACATATAGTTTCTAATATTTTTTTTATAAATTTCATGTTATGAGGCACGTAATGTATGACCTTCATTTTCTATCTTAAATCTAAACTTGTCTTGTACAAGAAGTTGCATATAATAAATCATATAAAACAGGAAATAATCTTACGAGCCCAGGCTAATAATAGGTCGGCGTTCGGCAGGGTAATATTTTTAACGAATTATAAAACTTTCTAAAATGGTGACAAATTTGTACAAAATTCTTTTTACTACTGTAAATATAGACTTAAGACTTACAAACAATGAGGGTCAAATTATAGGTGATAATAGTTCGACCGGCATTTAAAGGGTCATCTTCTAGTATAGTTTGTTTCAAGATATTTGCAAACGTACTTGCCTCGACTTACGCAGCGGCTGGCTTCTTAAATTGGCTTGATGGGTAACATGGCAGGTCTAAAACTATTATAATTACTCCTTAACCTTAAAATTAATTTTAATAAAAAGTAAATAAGTATTTCGAGGACTAAGTTCTCGTCATCAGTAGTACAACAAGGGAAAGTTAAACAGAGTAGTCAAGATTACTCAGCTTGTCAACCATGCCAGAGGTCCTAACAACTTTGAAAAACAAGGGAGAGAACTGGGATTATATAGGGACGGGAGTCACAGGTGGATGATTACCTATAAACTAAGATAAATTTGGTTCAATAATAATGAGTCATTACATTTTACTTGCCCTCTCCTGGAAGTTAAGTTCAACCACTATTTTTTTTAGAAACAAATTCAGATTTATTGTATAACGGCCCTCGACTCTCTTACAATATACGAATTTTAATTTCTTTTATATTTTGTATGTCATTAAATGCTGTATATAAATATTTAATTTAATATTTATTAGTACGCAAAATGTAAATGCAAAAACAAAATAAACATTTTCTAGTTCGGACATTATTCACAAGCATACCTAATTCGGCGCCTGTCCATGTAAAGTTTGTGTGAAAATAAATGCACATTGCTTTTCCGCCCATCTCAGCATGTATTTGCTTAAGTCTTAAGAGATTTGCAAGGGTAAATGAATGTAGAGGTATTCACAATTTTTTTCAATTACCAAATTTAAATCAGTAAGTAAGAAATATACGAATACGTGCCTATGTATTTTGATTTTTTTTTTAAATATTCCCGCCAATTCCATGTTTAAAATAGCAATGAACAAGTAAAATATCACTTCTGATTGATCGTTTGTAAACTGTATCTAATTTGTTGGTCCAATAAATAGAAATGTCTGAAATACGAAATTTTGGATTATATTTTAATTTTTTCTTCGAAAATCTGTTAAGAGCTCCAAAATAAGTACCACTTCCGGTTTTATCAACATAGTCAAAATCTAATATGTTGTTTCAAATTATATATAAGGTTTAAATATCAAATTTGAGAAGTTTTGGATTATATTTTAATATATTTTTTCAATTTATTTATAGCTTTCAGTAAAGTACAATTTCCGGTTTGTCAATTTTAGCAAAATCTAATATGTCGTTCTCATTAATATAAAAGTCTTAAATACCAAATTAAAGTAAAGTATTTTCCGGTTGTCCAGAATAAATGCAGAAAGGTTAAATACGGAAAATATAAATTTTTGGAAGTTTGATATGAGTTGGTATCGTGGAAGAAAAAATTGACACATAGGCATACAGCATTGTAAAAATAGTAAAAACGTGTTGTGGGGATCCTAATTCGTGCCCATTCACTTAAAACTCACTATCGAATTTTTGGACCGACATTACCACCCTTGCCTACGGTATGACAGGAGGTAATATATATAAAAATTTCCCTCGTACGATTTATGCTTTTCACTGGCTAGTGCTCCGCCTTGTTTAGACCGAAACATAAATAAATTTTTCATTTTCTTAAAACCTCCTTTAACAAATTATTGACATCAAGTTTCTTCTTGCGATATTTTCAGCGTTTTCTTATTGTACGATATCGACCGAAAATTCAATAAATTAAACTTAAATAAAAAAAAATTATTTGTATTTTTGCCAAACCAAACAGAAATTCCAATAATCCGTATATCTGCGTGTAAGTGATAGTATAAATATTTTGGTGGATCTAAAAATATCTCCTTTTATCTTGAGGAAATGCAGTTTTAGCAGCACTGTCGCATCTCTACCGTAATATAGCATAAAATAAGGCCTCTGGTTAGGGTTTTATTTTGGAGAAGTGTCTCTTACAACAGTCATACATACATATGAACACATGTGAGTCACTCGGCGTGGGCTAAGTCGTAATGTTGGGTTTCCATATGTGCGCAGTTGTTGCAACCCATTCTACGACTTGTGGATGGATATATGCCCAAGACACATTAATTATTTATATTTAGATAGTTTAGGTTTAGGTATTCAATAATTTTAAGTGCCTGTACTTTCTCAATAATTAATATTCGATTACAATATTTATTGTAATGGTATAGTATGTTTCAAGATAAAGTAGATTGACTTTAGTTGACTTTTTCAAAAGGTGATTTGTGAAACGGGTTAGGAAACAGAACCGTAATCGAATTATCCTATAATAATGAATTTAGTATTTGCTCTATTATTTCCAAATTAATAAAATTATTCTACTAAGGGCCGTTTCCATATACTAAAAATGAACAAGCAGAAGACACACGTCATCAATAAATATTACTAGATAATGACGTCACTTATTACTACGTTTACATGGGGAACTAATTTATTCTATAAAATGCAATGCGTGTTGCATAACTTACTGTATACAATACATGCAGATGAATTATCGTGTAATACTTATTAAATAAACCAATAATACCCAGAGCCTGGTTTAGGTCCTTTTAGCTCTAACCAAATCAAAGCGCCCCAAAAACTATAATAAAATGAGAAAATTGTGCGCCCCCAAAATCTGTGCGCCTCAGGCTGCAGCCTAGACAGCGTATCCGATAATAGGGCACTGCAGTAATTCTGTAGCACAAGACACAACTCACAAATACTTAACTCAGAAGAAACTTTTGTAATTAGTACAATAGGTAGATAAACTATACTCTATCCGTTTTAACTATAGACTAGATGGCGTTTCGAGCGCGGCCGTTTTTACATGTATTAAATAAAAAATTCAAATTTTGGCGCCATTCCTGGATTTAAAAAATCTTTCTAATTGACATTTTTTCATTAATTTTGTCTTGTATGTATCTATTTTTATCCATAATATTAACGAAGAGAACAATAACAAAACTAACGAAGTAGTAACTAAAAATTAAGAAAACGCGCTCAACGAAAACTATGTAATATGAAATATAACACCAAAACACTATGAAAATTAACAAACAGAACTGAACAGAAATTAATAATATGTAATAAATCGTGTACTATTGATTTTTGACAGACGTCAAAATAATTGATGCAGTTGTCAAGCAAATTTAAATTTCGCGTCAATTATTTTACTGTGTAAACTCGGTTCACGTTTAAACCAATCAGAGAGCTAGAATCGTAGGCCCTATCTCACTCAACGCTCTATAGTTAAAACGGATAGAGTATAGAACGATATATTATATTGATATATTTTTTACAAAACAATAATACATAACTACTTTGATATTTACAATAATTTATATTAATTCAAGTCACTCGTGCCTGGATGAGATGAGTTGACAATCAAGTGACAGGGACAGGATCAATATTTTATCGAATCAACTACAATTATTTTAAATAATTTTATATTTCCTAAAATGAATAACGATTGACTGAAATAAAGCTAAATTTCATTGATATATACGTATCTTAATACTAGTATTTTTTATTTCTTCTTTTTTAAAAAATAACACCCAATAATTTCTACAAGTTATATTTCATTTTATAAGGTTTTTTTTTCAGGTTGATGACGTGCGTCTTCTGCTTATTAATTTTTAGTATAATAAACTTTACCTATTTGCTATAAATTAAAATAATGGGTCGATTCTGTTCAGATCTGTAAGTCATACAGATCTGTAAATCTGTAAGAACTTGACAAAAACGCATCTATTTTTGTTGATTAATATAAAATTATATATAAGAGTGGCAGGTTTCGTTGCGATTTTGTTTATTATTTACAAATTTACAGATCTGTAAGGTTCACAGATGTGAACAGAATCGACCCATAAAGTTGTAAATAATAGGTTTGTTCCTACACGGCTTTTTGGATGCGTTCATGTGCGCATCCATGAACTCTTTTGTGCGCATGTCTTGTTCATGTACTCATTCATACATATGTAAGACTAATTCTGTGCATGCATATTCTGGTTTTGAATATTCGGGCGTTGAGTATGCACCCACTAAAACTAAAGTTATATAACAAAGACGAAAACAATTTTAATTTAAAGATAAACAAATAAATAAATAAAATTGATAATATGCCATGATGATATATTTATTTATTAATTTTTTTCCCACTACTTTTTATATGTATATTGCCGGATGTATTGGGCATAAATAATATTTTCCATATTTCATCCATCTTTTAATAATTGTAATATCTGTGGGTGAGGCATACATTTCATAGATTGAAGGTACTCGTATATTTGTATATTTATATGTACAAATATGACAAATGTGCGTATAAATGTTAATCCTGCATTTTTGCATAATGATGATGTAGTTAATTTATGAACATTTCTCGACATTTGTGTCATCTAGAAAATATCAGTATTTATGTAAATTTGTACATACCTACTAGTATAATTTTTGCAACATGTTTCACATTTAAGTTTATTAATTTGTTGTGCTAACAAATTAAATATATATACATAAAACTTTCTACACTATGTAGGAGTGGTAAATAAATATGTCGTAGCCATATTGTAAGATGCCTCCAGATTGTCAAATCTTCGTCGAAGAGTGACTAGTGTGCGTTAGGTAAGCTTATTGTTGTTATATTTAGAAAAATTGCAAGCAAAAATAATAGCCACATTACAATGTGGTTGTAAGCTATATTCAGCTAATTTTTACAAATTTGCCAAGCAACAGCTATTCAAACGTCAAAATCGTGGTTTATAGACAAATGTCAGACAACATAATAAATTCTATAAATCACTTTTTTTGAACACCGCTACTCGCAAAATTCCTCTTTTTCTTTCTTGTATAGGTACGTCGTTTGACTTCTGTAGAACCAACTTGCCCTATGAAGCCTCGAATTCATCCGATATTTCTTTTGAATAATCGAAATCTTCCATTTTCATTTGACACTAAATTAAAATTGGTTATAAACAAACAATATAGCCAAAAACCACAGCATACTTAAAACTTTAAAACTCACGTCAGCACAGCGATACCGAATATACGAGTATTACTATAGCCGTGTTCCTTCGGGCTGTGATTATGATTATATTATATCAAGAAAACATCACAATCTAGTGTCAAATGTGAATGTCATATGCAGACTAATGCAAACTATCCTATTTTATTCTATAAGTAATCAACTGTCAAGTATTATAGTTAGAATTAAAAATGGATTATATTGAAGTAAAAAATAATGTTCTTGGTAAGGAATATGAAGTATGTTTATTTCAAACAAATCTTTATGTGGTTCATTACACGCTTTTGTAGAAAAATCTTATTTCCCTTAATGCCACAAACCCCACATTCGTAAATTTCTACGCTCGAAATAGTATATTTTCAATTTGTTCTGAACTGAATGCATGTGAATCACTCAAAAAGGTTGATTCTGAAGGAAGGGGGAAGGTTGCTTAGTGATCACAAAAAGAGTAAGTGGGGATAACGAATAGGAAACGTGAAAACATTATTCTTCTTAATCATGATCACTTTTATCATTTAGATTGCGAATCACAGCCCGAAGGAACACGGCTTATATACTATTATTCACGAAACAAGACTATTGTATAGTCGAAACGTCGGCGTGAATAAATTGTAATATTGACTGCCAGTCCGAAACTTTATTTATTCCATCCCCAACACAGTCGAACATAATTTTTTGAATGACTATTCAAGGTCATTTGTTTGAAGAAAGAATATACATCACTTTATAGCAGTAGCTTAGCAACATTTTGTATTAGAAAGAGAAAGATTATTTGATCTATGTCTATTTAATTTATGTGGTGTGACAGATATACGTAAATAGTGGCATTACTTTCTAACACACTATAAATAATAATAACATATGTCGTAGAATTGCAGATACCTAATTATCTACTACACTGCCCTCTGTGCTAATATTTACCCAGTGGCGTTGCCGGTAAGATCTAATTATTATTCCTTGGTTTATAAGTTAAGTCTATGTTTTTGTATCTTGCAAAAACATAAGTGAAGAACATAAATTTTTCAGAAAGGTATTATTTAGAAAGAAACATAATTTTCAAATGAATTACTCTTATTTTTTCAGTTAAGATGCGTCCATAAATATTCCATGTTGCACACCTATGCATACGAAATGCAATGAAGTTATCTGCAAGTAATATTATATCAGACGGCTGACAAATGACCTTGAATAGTCATCTTTCGTGAATAATAGTTTACCTATTGAATCCATGAATTTCGAGAACCAAAATAAAATAAAACGTGTATGTACCACGGGCATAATCAAGATTATAGTACTCGGGAAAAATAAAGCTCTCCGCTACGCGCCGAGCTTTAAACATTCCTCCGTACTACAATATTTTGATTATGCCCTCAATACATATATAACTATTGTAATAATAACCAATATAGATATGTCAGTAAAATCTAGAAGAACTTTAGTGTTTAGTCATCACAGAATTAGTGACATTTGTAATGAACATTGTGACAAGGCGAGGGTAAGAGCAGTAATAGATAAATAACTTTTTATAAACTTTTCTAAATTATAGTTTCAGTATTCATATTTTAACTCTGTTTATCTATTTAAGTCAAAATTCAATTCCGAAATTCTTATTGTATTATGATAGTCACGACATTTATTTGTTTATCATTAGGTTTAGAAATTATTATGTATACGTGCGTGACTTTGAATGCCCTAGCCTATGCACCCTGTACCCCTAAGATCATCCTGTCCTGAAGATAGCACTATGTTTTAGGATAGTCGAATTTAGTAACAAGTAAACATGGAAGAGTCGAAATTAGGTCGTCGCGTCGGGCAGACGTGTCTTGTTTTTGGACATGTAGTGACTTTTAGTTTTTGGGGCGCGTGCTATACGCCGCCCGCTGGGTTACGGAATGTAACCATGTAAATAAAAACTTTAGTTAATTAGTTAAAACGTTTATTTAAACAAGTTCCAATATTCCTTATTTAATTATATTAAGGACGTTTCGAGCTAAATCCGCTCATCATCAGCAACTAACAAATTTTCATGTTGAAAATTATAAATAAATACATAAATGTTTATAGTATTGCAGCAGAATTACGTTGTTGTACATCATCGAAAGTTGTGAAATTACATGTGAATTATATTCAACGTAGTCAGATGGAGCATGGGCCCCCAACTCAACAATGCAACAAGCCGCTGACACGGCCCATTAACAACGTCCTCAATATAATTAAATAAGGAATATTGGAACTTGAAACCTTTTATTTATTGCACATTATCAACATGGTTCCCTCATACAACATTTAAAGTTTATTTAATCAGTAAATATATATCAGTAGTGTTCATGTCGTAATGTAAGTGTTCATCAAGTGTAAAAGTTATGTGGTATGTGTGTTTGTCCTTTTCACGAAGTCCTTTATCAGCAGTCAGTCAGTTAGTATCTCATCGCTGAAGTAAACAGTAAGAAAAAAGAGTAATCATCAGTATCACTAATAAACAATAAGAAGCAGTAGTAACAGTCATCTTTTTCGAAGGAGACCCCCCTCGTGTTACAACATTAATAGTATAGATATAGAATGTCAAATTTCACACAAAGATTCTCTGGGTATTATTAACATTGGAAGTTTCTTATTAATTTTAAAACACTCCTTTTCAAAATTACGAAGATAAGTATGGAATATTATTGGAAAGAGACTAAATTAAAGTACTCGTAATAAAACAAAAAATTGGCTGTAATTATCTTTACATTAATTTGATCTATTACTTTATCAGCCTTAATTACTTAACTTATGGTTTTTATTTATCTGTAATCTATAAGTTGTACAAGTTAACAGCCTGGTTTTCTCTGAGAAAACTACAAGTATAAATTTATACCAGCAATATGTATTTGCATTTATATTCATGTAATATATTGGCATATCGCCGATATTTCAATATTTAAAGATATTGACAAGGTAACTAGCCTTACCAAAAAGAAAAACAAGTGCATATGAATACGCAGTTTTTGAAACAAGTTCAATACTCTAAGGTGAACTTGAAATTTTGATCAATACCTATACAATTTAGCCAAATACCACGCGGTATGTTATATATGTTATACTTATGAATAAAAGTGCTTCATTATTTTTAGAAATTATTTTAAAAATAGAAAAATAATTCGTAACTGATATACAAAATTTAATCATTCTTCTCATTAATAATATTTTCTTATTATTATTATAGTCTGTTTTTAAACTATAGAAGGAGTAAATTCAGAATATCTCCTACATGTTAAAAACTGTCATCTGCTATTTTCTTAATTGAATTTCTGTATAAAGAAAAAACAGACTTCTTGTGTTATAGCTATTATATAGGTCGTTTTTGATAAAAACATTTTGTTACGGTTCTATTTAAAGTACCTAGTAAGAATTATTTTTATCAGAGTCCTCAAAAACAGCGGAAGTGTAACAGACAACTAGATAGAGCTACGGTACCGCGCAATGAAACGCGAGTAACTTGAAATGTGGGTGTGTAGTTGATAATAACCATTATCCATTAAACTGTTCTTTAGTGAAGTTAACTGTTAACATAATGTTTTGGTCGTAGCTCATTTGTATTCCGATGAAATAATTTTAATGCGTACTGTTAATAAAAACGCGTATGTCATTCCCCTTATCATAACAATATTCTAGACTGCAGAAGTATGACTAAACTAAAACAATTGCGACGCATACTTATTACTAATTCGACATGGTTTGTTATAAAGTTTTAAAGCAGTGAGATAATTTTAATGTTCAGTTTGTAAAGAGTGAGAAAAATTTGTTGTAATGTATTATACAGAGTGTTCCGCGACTCGACCAACAAACTTTATACCTTACATTCCGCAGGTCATCGCGATCAAAAAATGTTATGTGACCTATAGGTGAATTCCTCTTTGTTTCGGAGATATCGAAGGAATTAAAAAAAAAATATAATTGAGTTAGCCTTGACGAATTAACGTAGGATTGACAAATGAATGATTTTTGTGCTGTCTTATTAATTTAAGCCATTATGCCGCAGGTAGTCCTGCCAGCTCGGTCACCTGACTTGTCGCCTTTAGATTTTTACCTCCCGCTACCCTTGGTAAGGGAGGTATATGGATCGTGCTAAAAATCGCATATCGAGATTTTGGTAAATGACCACGTTTTAAGGTCCGTAGAATCCAATTTTAACATTTTCACGATGATGTCTATGTGTGTATGTATGTGTGTGTGTGTGGATCCTCCACTTTAACTCAAATACTATCATTCAGAAAATTTTGAAACCTTTTATTTCGAACTTTTTCCGTATTGGAAAGAGCCCATTAGATTTTGGTGAAAATTGGATAACCGGAAATGGCACTTTACTAGAAGCTCAAAATAATTTTTTTTCGAAAAATACCTTTAAGGATCGGTATTTCCATCTCCGGATAAAGTTCAGGATAACTATCCGTCAGATAAATGATAAAATATCGCATCGAAATTAAAGTATAAATGAAGTAAATTATATTGAATGCCATTTTTTGATGCGATATTGTTCATTTATCCGACAGATAAGTTATCCAGCACTTTATCCCAAGATGGAAATACCGGCCCTAAATGTTATTTTTTCGAGATTAATGTTATTATAAAAATTAAAGTTTATTAAATTTTCTATAGATTTGCATTAATAGTTTTTCTATATATTTTACGGTTAAATTTATAAAATTATCTATAATTTAAATTCCAGAGCTACGCTTTAAACAAAAAAACGAAGTTATTCAAATGTACGTAACTGACAGATAAATGTCACTATCAAAGAACTAATCATTTCAAAATAATATTAGTAACGTTTTAAAAAGGAAAAAGTAAATAGAACAATAGAAAAGGAATTCAATACAGTTTCCAGCATAAGTAAATATGTATGTACATATGTATTTAGATTAATAAAATTTAACGATTCGCAAAAATATTTGAGCTAATCCTCATTTTTGGATTAGTGAATTCTATTCTATACCGGTATTTAAAATGTAATCTTCATTTTATTATAGTTCCGCCTCATGTCATGAGTGCCCTGTTGTATAGTTCAAATAGTGATATTTATTTATCACTCATTTAGTTATTTAATTATTATACTGGTTGGTATTGTCAATCTGTAGGGTGTGGCCAGTCAAAGGTCAATGTATGAACTGTCGACGTTTTTTAGGTTATAATAAAATACAGTCATATGGTTTTCTGCACAAAGTCAATATATAATTTATTACTGAACCTGTGTTCCCATCAATATAAAAAGGCTCTGGGTTCGAATTCCACTAAGGCATGGATGTGTGTTAATGTGAACCCACTCTGTAATTGGGATTTAATCCTGTTGAGGATTTTAAAAAAAGACTCGGGCTATAAATGGCGGGAGGTATTGTTGGCCACACCAGATTTTTTTCTACGGGGTTGCCTCAAATCTCGTGTTTATAGTAATTGGTAAACCAACACTCAGTACAGACGATGAGAATCTTGCCCAAATAGAGTGATTTTCAACTCGAGTAGAGTGTTGAAAATGCATCGCTCTTATTGAGTTCTTTATTACTCTTTTACGATTAAACTAAATTCACTCTTAGAAGAGTATTTTTATAATTAATCTATTAATAATTACATTTTAATCTTAAACGATGAAAATTTTTATTCTTTAAAAGTGTAAATAGTTCTCCACAAAAGTGTGAAATATAAACTTTTATTGTCAAAAATTACTCTTTATTTTAGTGATATTTGTTCATTAGAGGTGTATATAGTTCTACACAAAAGTGTGAATTATAACCTTTTTTGCCAAAAAAAAAAAAAAAACTTTATTTTAGTGATATTTATTCTTTAAAGGTGTATATAGTTCTCCACAAAAGTGAATTTTTCATGTTGATCTCTTAGAAGAAAACATTTCTTTTAATTTTTGATTCATATTTAGAATAGATTTCGATTTTTGGAAAAATGATAATGCCAATTACAAGTTCACAACAGCCGGTTTGGAACACACAAACGAATATATTTTTCACAAAATTACAAGTTCTTGATGAATATGAACAGGTAAAGTTCATTTTATATTGTACATGTAAAGCAAGTGTAAACTTCGTATAATAAATATAAATAATACAACTTATTTTCAATTCTGCTAGCTGTTGCCTCGTCCACACTATTTTCCATTATAAAGTCTTTTAATTCTTCGACATTCATTTTACTTCGTTTCTAACTTCCACCATTTCACAAACCCGTTAAAACAGGAAGATCGCGTACATTACCCAGTGCAGTACAAGAACAGAATAACAGAAAGCAAATATACGGCGCATGCGCACAGCGTACGGCGCATGCGTGAAACGCGAATAGTACACTTCATTGAGTGAATATAGCTATTATATAATCTTAAACGCTAATTTCACTCTTTATAAAGTAAATTTTAACAAATATTAGAGTAAAATATTTAAATTAATTTAATAAGAGTACAATTTGCTTTTTTAAAGTGCACATTTTACTTTAATGAAGAGAAAATTATACCAATCAAACAAGTACATTTTAATCGACATTTGATAACAGGCAAATATACTCATATAGTGTAAAAAATTTACACTTAAAGATGAAAATATTTTCATCTTCAATTGAGTACCCATATTTTACTCATTTCGATTAGATTTTAATCAAGTAGATGAAAGTATACTCAAATTTAACTAAAAAAGTTTTGACTCCGTAGAAGATAAAATTTTTCGCTCTTCTGTTTTGAGAGTGAAATGCACGCGAAGAGTTGATTGTCCGTATAGGGCGCGAGCAGACACGTGACTCAAGCGACCTTCAAGTGCTTGAAATCAGCTGATTTGTGTGCGATGTCACTTTGACAAGAACTGTCACTTTGACAAGACCAATGTTTTGATTTATTTTAATTGTGAAGTGTGAAGAAGTTATAATTTTATGTGTTTTACAGCATGAAAATTGTTAAATAATAACTTTTAACAGTTCAAAATTAAAATAAGTCAAACATTGAACTTGTCACAGTGACATTCTTTTTGTCAAAATGACATGCGCACACAAATCAGCTGATTTCAAACACTTCAAGGTCGCTCGAGTCACGTGTCTGCTCGCGCCCTATAGTTGAAGCTACTAATTCTCTAAAGAATGAATTGACAATAATTAACTGGCAACATTCTATGACTCGAAGGATAGAGCTGTATGTTTAGAAAATGGCGGTTCTCATTTTGAACAGTTACTGTAATTTTGTGTTCATTTTAATTAGCTATCTATTAATGAATAAATATTATTTTATCATTTTTTTTAAATACCTTCGATATCTCCGAAACAAAGTGGAATTCACCGATAGGTCATATAACATTTTTTGATCGTAAAGACCCCCGGAATATATGGAACACTCTGTCTCTGTATATTGATTGTGTATTTTTAATTATTTATGTATATTGTGTATGGTTTGGAAACGAATAATAATAATCTTACATATTATAAGACATATTGCACACAAATAAAAAAAAAACAAATAAAAAAAACATATAACTACCCCATTGTATGAATACTTGAATTCGCTTCTCACAAAATGAAGTGACACTTTTCATACTTATAAATAACTATTATAAGATCGCAGCATATCTAAAGAAAAAACTTATGCTAATATAGTTTAACATGCATCAAGCGTGCCATTGAAATTCATTGAATACCTTTTCCATCAAAAGTGAACGTAATTTCAATAGTCTTCGTCTTCTTCAGCAATAATCTTCTTGTCGATCTGCGATCCTTACTAATTCCGGATTCGGATTCTTGCCTCATTTATTATAATACTCTTGTCGTCTTGTCCCATGATTCAATGTCGCTAGGAAGACAGTGTTTTGTTAAGGAGTGGAGCTGCGACATGCATTTGTTTATGTTAATAAGTATTTTGACATTCACATTTTCTCTAACCGGTTTTTGTACTGAATGAGGTTATTTCTATTGCTTACTATTACAAGCGATTATTGATGCATTGTTTTTATTTAACAAACTGTATCGTAATAATTATTCTAGAAGTATTCAAATGAAAGTTAGGATAAACAATATATATGGAATGGACTCTGTAGGTAGTTTGTATTGCAAAATGTAAACATGGTCAAATGTCAAATTATACAAAAAAAAATAAAATAGTAAACATGTTATTGTCTTGAGATTATCTCCAAATGTTTGTTTACAATATTCACTCAGATTGGTGAACATTTTGAAATAATTTTTAGTGTATTTTTCTAGATCTGAGAAGCTGGCACAACATTTGTGGCACAATCACATGAAATCAGTCAGAAAATTTAGTACTCATTAATTACGAATTAATTACCTACCGAAATATCTAACTTATTACGGTTATTTTTACTCCTCTCTCCTTAATCCCAGTTAAAACCACGGTTAATGTAGTTCTTGCCGTTCCTGAAAAGTAAGGGATGATATATTAAGCATCGATGGGAACCAACACGGAGCGAAGCTGAGTGATTGCCTTCCGGCGGATCGCCAGTGGATAATTAATTAGTAATTAATGAGTACTAAATATCCTAATTGATTTCGCCTGATTGTGCCGAAATGGTTGTTCCAGCTTCACGTACCTCTATTTGTTTATATGTATAATATGTACTTCATATTAATTACACAAATTTTAAAATCTCCGTATCTTGTTTTTGATTCTCTAGATCTTGACTCTAGAAGAGCATCTTATGGTGTGTTTCAAGATATTTTCAAATCTACCTGCCTTCGTAATGACGGTACACGACAAAACAACATGGTGTATTTATGTTATCATGCGTCAGGTAAGAATCAGCAAAATTTCGGAAAACGATGTGGCGGTACTTTCTTAAAATCCTTCAAATTAATATACCTGCTTTATTTAATATTTGTGAAAATATTGTGTAATGTCATATTCTTTGTTCTGTATTTCTTAAAATCCAAGTGAAACATTAAATTCCACGCAAATATTTCGTGTGCTGAATTTCAAATATTTTGTTACTACCCTGTCATATTACCCATCAAGCCACTAGCTGCGTAAGTCGAGGCAGGTACGTTTGTAAATATCTTGAAACAAACTATACTAGATATAGGAAGGCCCTGGGTTCAAATCCCAGTTAGGTCCATGAATTTTTCACAAATCCTTTTTTGTTATTTATACTTGGATCACTAAGGCCCGGTATTTTCAACTCTGGTTAAACTCTTTGTTAACTGCCAGTAAAACAAATGTAGGGTGTTTCTCGGATACGGACCTTTATTATTTTCTTTATTATTGGGAATAGAAGAAAATCATTCAAATAAAAGTTATACATAGTAGATCGAGAGGACATTCACTTGATGAAAAATATTTTTTAATCAGTGGTTCTCAAACTAAAACATAATGTTATTTTTTTAATGGGATGCTATTGAAAAATAAATATAAACAAAATTAATTTAAATATCAATTGAATTTTTCTCAATATTTTGGTTATGTAAGGATATAAAATGAGTAGGTACATTTTTCAATACTCTATCGAATAGGCCTAAATAGTATATTATGTGGCAAGTGTGTGAAGCTGAAGTTTTTACATGAGGGTGGAGATTGCGACACGAGCCGAAGGCGAGTGTTGCAAACCACCCGAATGTAAAATAGGCTTCACACACGTGTTACATACTATACTTTTTCTACGACCTTGCAATAAAATATAATTTTTTCTTCACATTGTCATTCTTTTAACGTAAAGCCTCTGCATTATCGACTTGTGTAACCATGTTTCCCAATGGTACGGGGGTTTAACAGCTTTGTTTTATTAAAACACAAGTCATTTTGTAATATTTAAAATAATGGGAAATACAATAATTTTATATTTCGTAATTGCTATAACCTGTAATATCATAAAATTTGTATTAGATTGCTTAGAAATTTTTTATTTATTGCTTTTGAATGCTTATTGGACTTAGATTTATATTTAACACAAAGTTGTAAATTTAGAATTACAAAATTTATTTTATTTATATAAATTAATTACACATTTCTCATGAAGTTGTTATTTCTTCGGACCATTTACCATCACATAATTTATGTATATATACTGATATTCATTGTGTGTGTTTAAACTGAATTATTTGTTTCACGCACAGTGTGCGTGAAGTGTTACTTCACGCACGGTGTTCAAAAAGTCAAACTTCACACATGAAAATTAATTAATACGTGAAGTACCCACTTCACGCATGGGAGTAGAAAAAATATATATTATCCCATTAAAAAAAATATAACTTTATGTTATAGTATGAGAAGCACTGGTTAAATTTTTTTTCTTTTACAATAAATGAATGTCCCCCTTCCTCTACTATAACTTTTATTTGCAATAATAAAGAAAATAATGGTGTCCCGTATTCGAGAAACACCCAGTACAGCTTCGATGTTTTAGCATAAGTTGTAAAAATTATATGTCTCAATTATTCTATGCAAATTTTTTTTGTTTTAACTGACTGTCAGTTAAAGGACGTTTGCCACGATCTATAATTTTGAGCAAAATTATTGAAAGAATTCTGAACTAAATTTTTAGAACAAATTTGTGGACCGAATTTTGTGTTTACAAATATTCTGTGCAGTGAACGTAATTTGCTTCACAATTCTGGCTATAACTTTGTGGACAGGAAAAATCCTTGACAAAAATTTCTGTATGCGGCCGTCTATAGAATTCTGTTTTAATTATTTCCATAATTCTGTCTAGAATTATGAATCGTGACCTACGGACTTAACAGTTAACCAGGGTTGGAAACATAAAACATTTAGAACATGCATGCATACATACATATATCCGGAAATTAATTTCTGGGTGATTTTTTTGTGTGTGTAGGAGAAATGATATTTACGTCTTTAATTTATAATAATAAATGTAATAATTTATGAATATTAGATTATTATTCATGCTAATTCAAATGTGAAATTTACACGTCATTTCCTTCTTGGAAATGTCATCTAATAACACTAAACCTCTTTATTTATTTTATTTAAACAAATTTCATAACATTTCCAAAATCGAATGTGCGGCATTCAACACCTTGTGTATAGTTAAATCTACCATGTACGAACATAAGGCGATAGGCGATACGCTATAAGATAAAAACTAAGATACATGTTGAAAAAGATATTTAAAAAATGAATTCGGGATCAATATTTAGTGCGAAGTGAGTCGGATTTCCACGTGGGTTCACCGGCCCATGTATGGGTTCCAACTATAGCAAGGTTGTACCACACATCTTACGTCAAGTGGTGTCAGTGACGGAGTCAGAGAAATGAAAATTAGGGCAGTGAAATTTAAAATATTTTCAAAATTTCAAAGGATGAACATAAATAAATAAATATATCATCACCATTGCTGGGTGTGCCAATCTGCTTTGTACACAGATATCGGTAATGATGAAATATTTGCACCGTGCGGGCGCTTACCAGGCGTCACCTCACGGGCACTCATTGCTGGCGTTGAGTGTGCATCACAGGGGTCAATTTTGTGCCATTTAAAATTTGAAATATTTGACGTCGGCCGGGATCGAACCCGGTTCCCCAGATTCGCGACCTGACGCTCAGGCACGCGGCCACGAGGCCCCATAAGACATAAGACTGAGAGAAAAAAAAAATATTGAAAGTGTATGTAGGTACATTGAAAATAATTGACGTATTTAAATTCAAAGGGATCTAAGTACTATAATTACAATGGACCGGCTCTAATTATTGCCCTCAAAAGCCAGTTACACGATATTTAGTTACATTTAATACTTTACCCGTTTTGGGTATAACTAAAAAATGGGTGCAGATACGAGCTTATCGACACCCCTTAACTATTCTACATCTACAAATAAAATTACATAAGTTTCCAGTATTCACAAAATTTATCCCTTTAAGGGCTCTATTATGTTACTCCGTGGTTAATTTTTAACCACTGGTAAAATTTTTATCCAATAGATATTGATTTGGCAACTAAAAATCCTTCTTTTTGTTATATGTCAACATACTTGATTGATTAAAAAATTTAACCAATAGTTAAAAATTAACCACTGAGTTACAGAATAGGCCTCTAAGGACTCTATTCTGTAACTCGGTGGTTAATTTTTAACCACTGGTTAAAAATTTTATCCAATAGATATTGATTTGACAACTAAAATTCCCTTTTTTTGTTATATATCTACATTCTTGATTGGTTAAAAAATTAACCACTGAGTTATAGAATAGGCCCCTAATTCAGTTTGCATAGCCAAAAAATTGAAATACCTGAAAATGGCCAAAATCGGAAGAGGTAAACCTTAGACTTTTAGCGATTTTTGGCCATTATCTGGTATTTTGTTTTAGAAATTACAACCAATGACGAAGTCGCCGGAAGCATCTATTTCCATTTTCTCTCAAAGTCATTGCTCAAAAATGGATTTTTTGGGGTCCAAATTTGAACGTAAATATCTCAGGAAATAAGAAAGATTTTGTGTTATAGGAATTTTTTTTCAAATTTCAAGTTTGGCGTCGGATGTAATTGAACCCTGTCCGTCCAAAATACAACCAATATCTTAATCAAATTTGTGACTTTTAGATTATTTTATTTGTCATGTTAGTTCTAGTATGTTATGTGGTAGAGCACATTGTATAGAGGCGCTAAATGTAAGGTTAGAATCTCGCCTACTGATCCCCGACATGAATCTGTCAACAAAAATTGATATGTCAAAAACACATCATATTATATGTCAAATACACGTCATATTAAATGTCAAAATTAAACATTGAAATTAGACAAAAAATAATTTGAGTATAAAATAAAGAAAGAAATACTGTAGAAAAGTCCTCGTAGCTACTCCAAGTTTTGATTACTTAATACTCAAACGGAAAACCAATGAAAAGATATCGTCATAGAGTGAGCACATAATTTTATACTTTTTATAATATTAACATTACAACTTAAATAAACACACATATTTTAAGCAAAATATTAACCTATATAGCTAGCTACTCACAAAAACCGCAGACTGAAAAATGTTGATTCTTTGAAATAGACTAATGGAACTTTTTCTATAGATGGCAAATGATTAATGATGTAATTTAATTCAGCTCATATTTTTTCAAAGAATGAAAACAATTCAATCAAGTAAATCAATGTTTCTTTAAAGCAATTCAACACTTAAACAAATTGATGGGTGAATAATCCGTTAAATAGTTTTTCAAAACATATATGACTCATTCAGTCAATTTATCGTATCTAATATCAGATACATAATATTATATTATTAAATAAACTGTTGAATCTTACAAAGCTCAATTAGTTTGATTGGATTTATTGTGTTGATCTAAGCAGGCTGTTGTTGATACGCCACTGTCTCTTTGTTGTCGTACTCTGCGCTACGGAGACACTTTCCAGTGGCCTTATTTGGTTTCTGTTTGTCTTCAAATTGCTCGATGGGGACAGTTGCAAGCTATTCCGCAGTCTGAGTGGTATTTCTTTACTGACGTACGTTAATGTTATAATTCAATTTACCTTTTACGTGGTTACATTAACATGATTCTGCTACATACTACGTCATTTGATAATAAGTGTTTTCTATAAAAAATAATAAGATTTTGGTTCAAAGATTGAAATGCAGTACATAATAGGGCTGTTGCAAGAATTTTTATATGCCCTCTAAGTATTAAATTTAAAAAGATATCATTTAAATAACTATAATATAAAAATATCACCAAATATCCATTAGATATTTTACAATTAATTTTTGAAATTTGGATATTATTTTGAAAAAGTCACGTGATTGGTCCCTTTAAAGTGTCAATTCTTTGTGTTTTGTTACAAGTGATGATAAATATATTGTCAAAGTTGTCAAACGTGTCAAATTTCGTGTTAGATAATAAAAAATTCAATATAAAATGAGTACGTTACAGGATCGTATTGTGCCTTCTTGCAAAAATGCTGCTAGGAGCAAACCTACTATTGAATTTATAAATATGCCAAAAGATGCGAAGGAAAGAAAATTGTGGCTGGACCATACAATCGTTTTCTGATATAAATTTAGCCACCATCGAGCTATCGACTTTCGGTAAACTGTCCGACTTAACTTGAGTGTAGTCTATTAGCCATTATTACTCATTTATAATAGAAAATGTCAGCGTCAAATGTCAAATTAAAAGTTTGTTATTAATATGTGACAAACTATCGCCTACGTTTATTTATCTAAATAACAAAAATAAACAAAGGTGATGGAAAAACTGTTTTCTATTGCCTATGAATGATGTAATGTATGTGCTTCTACGACCCTGGAGTGGGGAGTTGTTTTTCATGACTATTTTTGCCCCAATCTTTTAATTTAATTATTACTCTGCACGCCAGCAATGAGTGCCCGTGAGGTGACGCCTGGTAAGCGCCCGCACGGTGCAAATATATCATCTTTACCGATATCTGTGTACAAAGCAGATTGGCACACCCAGCAATGGGTAATAAGCCGTGATGATATATTTATTTATTTATTTACGAAAATAACAAATTATTAAAAAAAATTATTAATAAGAAAAATATTGCATAAACTTTCATTTAAAATACTTTTTGAAAAATGTGAAACAGGCTCATTATATAGGGCTGAATAACCTATTATTTATTTTTTCTGAACAAGGCTTAAATTTTAAGCTATACTTCATTCGCTGAAACGAGAGAATGTGGAACTAATTCTTGTCCAGAAACGGGTCATTGCTCGTGGTCAGCCGGGTTAGCGCTAGCTAGCGCTAGAAGAAATAGCTAGCGAGAAATATTTCGCTAAGACATGTTAGTGAAATGGCAGGGAGCTGCACGCGTCATCTTTGGTATTATTTTGTTGTCTTTAGGCACGTTTTAATTTCCAAGTTAATTTCTCTTTGTACAGAACACAGTAACAAAGTGTCAAAATACACGAAAGTACATCCTCTAACAGTTCAAGTAATAATATTAGAATTATTTAAAAATGAATTCCAGATTTCAAAATCAAATGATGGAAAAAAAAATTCCATATCTGCCAATTTAAAATACATTTAAAAAATGTGAAACCGGCTCATTACAAAGAAAACACCTTGTATAGTCTACTATATTTTTTAAGTAAAACTATGAATAGTACTAATACAAAACTGGTCCTGGACAAATATCTATTAAATTTGAGGTCCACAAAGGATACCATGCCACAAGTTAATAATATATACATATGGGTGTAATCATATTTCGGGAAAAAAATTAAAGGGTATATAGTACTGACCAAAATGAGTAAAAAGGCTTAATCAACATGGGTTCGATCTTCAACTGTTTCCGAGACAGAGACCATTTACTATATCGAAGAAAATTGACAAAGATAGTGATTGAACAAAATTTTGTTAATATCAGTAAATAGACTATAAAAAAAAACAATAAAATTTTATATGAAACATTTTTCTCAATTTCTAATAGTAACGAAGTTATTTGAAAATCAAATATTGGCCAAGGTTGCCACAACATTTAACTTTGTACAATTATTTGATTGAAAAAAAAAACAAAAAGCAAAAGCACATCTAAGTTGACCTTTGAAAGGTAAACAAAAGTATTATTTAATCGAACTCGTAACTCTTATAGTTTTCGAGGTAGCACAGGTAAATCTCGTAAAAACTCATTTTTCGCTGCCTTATATCTCGGAAACTATTGAAGATTGGACCCATATTTATTAAGCCTTTTTACTCATTTTGGTCAGTACTATATGCCCTTCCATTTTTTTCCTGAAGTATGAGTACACCCTATACCTATATAGCAAATAAATAATTTCTAATATGTAATAATTAATAATTTTCCTTGTCAACGATCGCATGGTATATGAATTATGAGTTAGGAAATACAGTTAGAATTATAATAATTTAATTAATGTATGTTCAAGGTCTCGTCCTCTTTACTTCCTTAAGTGCAAGTTAATTATTTATATCTAGTTTATCTGTACATCATTAAAAATACATTTTTTATTGTTACAAATTTTACACCTTGTAAAAATTCAGTTTGAACGAATTGAATTACATTATAAAATGAATCATGAAGAAGTAGTAACACTATAGAATTATAAATATTTTATTAAAAATCAGTCATTTCCTTCCTGGAATTTGAGATGACCTACTTTTCAATTCTAATCGTTGCAGATTAATTTTAATGAGAGATAGCTAATAACAAACTGCATCACGATATATTTCTTTCATACTATTTTATTTCTTTGCGTTTTATTTGTATTATCAAGACGTTCTAAACAAATATGTATGTACATCTACAAGGTTTCATAACTGAATGTAAACATAAATATATAAGAACAAATTGTTGTTTCCCTCTAGCGAATTGTTATACCTGTACTGTAACAAGTCGTTAGAATTAGATTTGTAAGAATGTGATTATCCTTGAGAATAAACTATTTTACGTCTTATTGTAGCGGTAATAAATTAACTCTGTCGATATGATATTAAAACAAAGCAATTTTCTAATGCAGGTGAAATATCTCTGATCATAAATTTATTGTTTGACTAGTTTGTTTTTAACAAAAAATACGACTATATATTATACACTATCAAATTTGCAAACATATATATTTTATTACCTACTATTTATTATGTTTTTGTTTATTGTAACACTTAAAACTAATTGTTTGTTTTGTTTCAGATTTTACAAAACCTAGGAAAAGTAGACCGCACAGCAGATGATATATTTGATGAACATTTACAAAATTTTACAAAACAACAAAATGCTGCCAACAGACTTCAAAAGGAATTTAATAATTACATCAGATGTATCAGAAGTAAGTTCATCATTTATTTATATTGTTTCAATCATTAGAATATGGGTAATTTTTATTACAACTTAACCTTAATTAATAGGAACTAACAAAATAAAATATTTCATTTTTTAATGCCCTTAACATTTACGTGACACATTTACTCTATTCAAAATTTTGCTTGCTATAGCCTTTTTGAAATCTGGAATCATTTATATATATATATATATATATATATATATATATATATATATATATATATATATATATATATATATATATATATATATATATATATATATACAGGTTGTTCCATTTAAGTGCTACACTATTGCTATCTCGAGAAGTATAAGAGATACGAAGTTGGTTAAATTAGCAACCAATTTCTATTTTATAAAACTACTTTAATGAGCGAAACAAGAATTTTTTTAGACCAGTGGTTCTCAAAATACGAGGTGCTCCTTATTTTAAATGGCATCCTATTTTTTATTTGTTTACTCGATTCGGTATTTTTTCTGAATTCAACGATATCCATATGTAATGTTCTATTATAACAAAATATTTGAGAAAAATGCAAAATTAATAATGTATCATTTTTATTTAAATATGACTATACAAAGAGCGCTATGGAAAAAACAAATAAATCAATAAAACAATTGTTAATATTATTTATGTATTTTATCTTGTTTAAATAATAATTATTCACAATTTAAAGAAAATTATAAAAGTTTTTGTAATGGACCTTTCCAATTTAAAGAGATAGAAGATATGCGCAATGGGGATCTGCGCATAGTAAGAACAACTGAGATCTATGACGTTTGATTCTAAAACATTTAGACGTAAAATGTGAGAATATCTCGGATAACTTTAAAAAATCTTATCGAAATAAGTTACAAAAGCTTTTATTGAAGGTAAAATGTCTAACGATGCAAATTTTCACTGAGAATACAAGTATTTTAATGACTGCAATATTTTTGACGTTTCGTTTGACAGCCCAACTGGCAGTTGTTCGCGCCATTTTCTTACTATTTGCAGCGATAGAAAGAGATAGCCGTTAAATTGAAAAGGTCCATTATTTCTTCATTTGATTTATTTGTTTTTTCCATATAAACCGTGATAACAAATTTTAGTGACATCTGTGAAAAGGTCAGAGAACTAAATTTGACACCTGAGAGGTTGCGGGATATATGAATTCATTTTGAATTATTCTAAAAATTAAATTTCATTTCTTAATAATGTAATTAAAGTTTGAGAATCATTGTAAAATCTGTACTACTAACGACATCTATGAACGGGTCAGGAACTATTTTTAACGCTACTAGATTGAAAACTTGTTATCACGTTTCTCAATGCAGATTCACCCCCTGGCTCGTTATCCCAATGAGGCGCGGGCAGACACGTGACTTTGACAAGTGCTTGTAGGGCCCCACAAGGGTGCCAAGTATACAGCTTGTGTAACTTGCCTTTGTTGCCAAATCAATTTAAGTGTAAAATTAATAAATAAATTTGTAAAACTAGTTATTATTAATGAATATTATGTTGTTTTATTTCCTGACACATAAAACTTAATTTTTATAAAAATAGAGCATTCAACATGAAATGATGGTTTCTTCAAATTTAGCGCGCCAAGAAATCTTTGTATCGTAGATGGCAGCACTAATCGCTCTATTTTTATATAAAATATTTTAAAAATGAAGTTTATGTGTTAGAAAATAAAACAACATGATATTCATTAATTAATAATTAGCTTTACAATTTTATTTATTAATTTTACGCTTAAATTGACTTGGCAACACAGACAAGTTACACAAGTTGTATACTTGGCAACCTTGTGGGGCCCTACAAGCACTTGTCAAAGTCACGTGTCTGCCCGCGCCTCATTGGCTCGTACCACGAGCACGGTTTTAACTAAAACGCTGTTTTAAGAAATGTCAAATTTCATTATTTAATAATAATAATAAATAATATCACATTAATTAAAATATGATTTTAAAGCAGATCATAGTATGTATTCAAACAAATATTTTTTTAAAAATCGTTCTTTAAACATAAGGGCGAAATTAAATATTGAAATCTGAATTTGACATTTCTTAAAACAGCGTTTTAGTTAAAACCGTGCTCGTGGTACGAGCCATTGTGACTGCACATCAAGGCTATATAACGGCGGGAAAAGAAAATTTGAATGACTAATAAAAATTAATCTGTTTATTTCTATATTACTTCACATCTAGGTACAGATCTGTTTAACAATAATGAATCTAGAAAGTTTTTATTATTATTTTCTCAAATTCAAAAAATGGACTAAGGTTGTTTTTACAGTATCTTAAAATTAATATCTAAAAAACAACATTAAAATTTAAAAAAAAATTATATTGTTACAATAAATAAAAATTAAAAATAATGGATGATCCCATTTTGTATTTCTCAAAGTATTTTTACAGATCATTTTTAATTAGATTAAGTTTCGTAAAAAAATATTATCCGGATTATGTTATTCTTGTAGATGTACAGACAGCGTCGAAAACGCTTCTGGACGCCGTGACGGACATCTACGAGAGCCAGTGGAGCGGGCACGATCTTCTCTACATGCAGACACAGAACATCGAGATGCTTTGGCAGGACTTCAGTCACAAGCTCGCCGATCAAGTCCTCATTCCGCTCAACACTTACCAGGGACAGTTCCCTGAAATGAGGGTAAGATATCATCAAATTATTTATTGAGGGTAAGACATTTATGTGGAAATATAAATACAGTAGGGAAAAACAGTTACCTACACAATATGAACTGTTTGTATGTCACATGAAAATGTTACATAGCGTAGGTATGTTTAATTAATTAAAATTTACAACGACAAATAACTGGCATAATTATTTCGTAAAAGGTAACATGTATTCACAGTAGTTGTTTACAAAGTTGACAAAATATGAGTATATCTATTAATATTCAGTACAAGTAATAATATGTGTCATATTACTGAAAATAACATGTGCAGACCAGTACAACTTTTTTTTTAAATACAGGATGTTTCATATAACTGTACAAGAGGCTTCAGAGTACGAATTTTAGACACCAACACGGCATTTTGAAAGTAGTTGTCAGTAGTGTCTGTAGTTGTAGACCGCTTAGGCATCAACATCTTGTCATTATTTTGTGCTTGTGCTTGCATCAGTGTCAGTGTAGTTTACAATAAATTACGTCACTTTTTAAACTAATTATAAAATGCATGAAACAAATTGTTATTAGTATTAAGAAAGGGTAAAAAGAATTTCTGTTACTATTATTACGTATTTCGATTTGTTAAGCAGGATTTTAACTTAGCTTATACTCGTACAAGATTAAAATGACGTCAAACAGATGATCTGTCATGTTTAAATTACTTGCACATGCCATTGCTATTGGACGTACCAAAGTTATTGTTTTACGGCCATTCATTGGTTCGGCGTAATTCTACGTCATACATGGCGGTAATTTAAATATTAAAATTTCATTAATTTTTTTCTGTTCAATTAATAAAAATTTTGCCAAAAGAAAAAATATGGATAGTAAGTTTTTATCGTCTCTTCAAAAATATTAAATAAAAAAATGGCACGCAAGTTGCCCATTAATTGTTTTTTAATTAATAAGAGTTTTTAGAATTATGTACATTTTATTTCAAAACTTGAAAAAGGCAGATTTGTAGAGAACAATGAAACCAGAAAACTTTAACCAAGCGACCCTCGATTTTTTAATTTTAAAGCTGTTTTTTGGCGACGGACCGTATTTAACAAGGTTTTCAAACCGTTTTCGTATCTGACGTCATCGTTTTTTGACTCGCGAAAATGCATAGTTTTAAAATAATGACGTAATGTCGTTGTATTTGAATTTGACAAATAGAGTTATCAAATAAAAGTTTATTTGTAACTAGGGCAAGAAGTGCAAATTTTGTTGAAATTAATTGTATGACTATGAAAATACCATAGAGCAAATTAATTTCATGCATTTTTTAAAGGATAGTAGTGATATAAAGAGCAATTCAATAATAAACTGGATAGATATATATTTAGAAGAAGATTTCTATTTATTATTATTAATTAAATTAAACCTCCTCGCCCTCTCTCCCCACTTCGAAAATGTTTCATACCGCTACTGCCAGCTGGTTCAAAACTATTTCAAAACGGTCGTAGTGTGACATCATTGTTTGCACCGTTTTCATTCGAGAAAATAATAAGTTTCAAAATACTACGAACCAGCATCAAACCAGTGTGTCGCCAAAAAACAACTTAAGTTAAATTCTGTCTGATTTCAAATTCTGTTGGAATTGGGTTTTCGCCACAGCGAATTCTAGTGTAGAATTTGAAATGACAGAATTGAGAAATCTCCAATTTTTTCTCCGGATAGATATCAAATTCTACTGGTCTGGAGCAGTAGAATTTGTAGTGGGGTAAACCCAATTCTGACAGAATTTAAAATCAGACAGAATTTAAAGTTACAAAATCGAGGCCCGAACGACTTCACAACTTCCAAACAAAGGAGTAAAATGTCACAAATACATTATATGGCCCGTAGAGACATCTCTCGACAAACTTTAGAGTAGACTTTATATTTCTCTATCTCTAGTTCTCTTTTCGTCCAGCCGAGAACATAACAAACAATACTGACGTATAGGGCATGTTTTTTCTAGTATATTTGTGGTCGTTGGTTTAAGCTGAAAACGATTTTATTTAGCCGCCATATTTGCACTGACGCTATTGCACTTGCCTAGGGAGTCGCACTCAGCCAGTGCACGGTGCAACTTTTGCTTAAGCTGTTTTTTGGCGACACACTGGTTTGATGCTGGTTCATAGTGTTTTGAAATTTATTATTTTCTCGAATGAAAACGGTGCAAACAATGACGTCACACTACGACCGTTTTGAAATAGTTTTGAACCAGTCGGCAGTAGCGGTTAGCGGTTTGAAACGTTTTCGAAGTGGCGGGAGAGGGCGAGGAGGTATAACCTCAACAATTTGCTCAGTGTTTTTTTGTAAACAAATTTGACAGATTCGATTCATTCGAAATAATGAATAGAAATCTTCTTCTAAATATCTATCTATCCAGTTTATTATTGAATTGCTCTCTATATCACTACTATCCCTTAAAAAATGCATGAAATTAATTTGCTCTATTGTATTTTCATAGTCATAGAATTAATTTCAAAAAAAATTGCACTTCTTCATCTTCAACCCTAGTTACAAATAAGTTTTTATTTGATAACTCTGTGAAATTCAAATACAACGATATTACGTCATTGTTTTAAAACTATACATTTTGGTGAGTCAAAAAACGACGACGTCAGGTACGAAAACAGTTTGAAAACCTTGTTGAATACGGTTCGTCGCCAAAAAACAGCTTTGAGCTGAAAACGCATCAGCTGACTAAATTTTGCACTCAATGACAAGCTGAAAACGCTCAGTGCAAAAAAGTGCACACTCGACTTGTAAGCTGAAAACGCTATAAGGGTCACGTGTGTGCCCGTGATATATGTTTATTATTTGCCCATAAGTGATAAATCCTGTTTTTTATTTGCAAAACGTGTCTTTAAAGTATAATTTCCTTGTAGAAAAAGATCGACAAACGTGGCAGAAAACTAGTCGACTACGACAGCCAACGACACAGCTTCCAAGCACTTCAGGCCAACATGTCAAAGAAACGCGATGACGTAAAAGTGATGCGTGGCCGTGAGCAACTGGAAGAAGCCAAACGCACCTACGAAGTCCTCAACTCTGAACTACATGACGAATTGCCCGCCCTATACGACTCCCGAGTTCTGTTCCTGGTCACGAATTTGCAGACGCTTTTCTCTTCTGAACAAGTCTTCCACTCCGAAACGTCTAAGGTAGACAATTTTTTATTCTAAAATCTATTAATACTGTTAAGACACAAGTACTTTGCGTACAAGTTGACATTTAAAAACATTTATTTGCAAATAAAAATTAGACTTCTGTGGCATAATATTCTAACCACGAATAGAAAGTTACGTTTGTTGAAAATTATTTATAATTTTATTTATAGTTAATTATGTAACATTTCATGTTTAATTAGTTTAATTTTGTACTACATTAATAATTTGTAATTATTAATTTATGTGAATAAATAATGATCTATATATGGTTTACTAGATCATCTATTTATCTGAAGGGGGATTCCAAGGTGACTGCTATTCAAAAAATGTATAATTTTTCTCGGATATTATTAATTGCTAAGAAAAAAATCTGATGTGGCCAGCACATTACCTTCCGTCAGTTCTATGTATTTTGTACAAATTTCATACGGAAAGTTCCTTGCTAAAGTAAATATTCGATTTCTTGTACAGTACCTTCCGGCAGTTGCATGCATTTTATGCAAATTTCATACAGAAAATTATTATTTTGTGACGTTTTCTATATACAGTGTAATGTATCTGCAGAAATAAAAGATTTATTATTATTATTTCTTGTACATTACCTTAAAGCAGTTGTATGTCTGTATTTTATACAAATTCCATACAGAAAGCAAAAAATCCTATATTTCCATTAAAATTATAAGACAAACACACTATGTCAATTTCTCTTGACACTGACATCTTTCAATCAGAATTTTCTTAATATAGTACCTAGCTGTTTTCATAGCTATGGCTACTTTATGAAATTTAATTTCTTTATAATTTTTTAACTCTATATCCATTTAATATTAAGTATAAAATGCAGTCAAATCGTATAGAGAATAAAATATTCTTTAATATTTATAATAACATTAAATGTGAAAAAATTATATTTAACATAGTTTTTTCAAGAAAAACTGTTAAAATCTTCAAATGATGGTACTTCCGGTTGACCAATTGTAACCAAAATCTAATCAGCTCTTCATATGGATGTAACGAAGAAGTATACGAAAAAATTATAATTTTTGAAACTGTAGTATTAGAGTTATCGCAGACGAAAATTTTGTTACACACACACACACACACACATCCACACACACACACACACACACACACACACATACAGACATCATCGTAAAAATAGTAAATTCGTATTCTAAGGACCCTAAAACGTGCTTATTGATTAAAAACTCATCATCGAATTTTTTGACCAAAGACAATACCTTCCTTATCTAAAGGTGACGGAAGGTAAAAATCTGGTGTGGCCAACACAATACCTCCCGCCCTTTTCAGCCCGAGACACAAAAAAGATTAAGTTAATCCTTATTTTTGGATTAGCGAATTTTACTGTAATTTTGACAGTTTACTGCTTAAATATAGTCTAATCTAATCCAAGTAACTACCTTTTTAAACCTCTCAACAGGATTAAATCCCAATTACAGAGTGGGTTCACATTCACACACATCCATATCTTTAGTGGGATTCGAACCCAGAGCCCCGAGGGTATTCATGACATGACGCGTTGCTCTAACCATTAAGTCACCGGAGCTATAATAAAATGAAGATTAGCTTTTAAATACCGGGATAGAATAGAATTCACTAATCCAAAAATGAGGATTAGCTTAAACATTTTTGTGAATCGTTAATTTTTATTAATCTAAATACATACCTACATATTTACTTATGCTGGAAACTGTATTGAATCCCTTTTCTTTTGTTCTATTTACTTTTTTCTTTTTAAAACGTTACTAATATTATTTTGAAATGATTAGTTCTTTTATAGTGACAGTGACATTTACCTGTCAGTTACATACATTTGAATAACTGCGTTTTGTTTGTTTAAAGCGTAGGCTCTGGGATTTAAATTATAGATAATTTTATAAATTTATCCATAAAATATATAGAAAAAGCATTAATGCAAATCTATAGAAAATTTAATAATCTTTAATTTTTATAATAACATTAATCTCGAAAAAATAACATTTAAAGGTATTTTTCGAAGAAAAACTATTTTGAGCTTCTAGTAAAGTGCCATTTCCGGATATCCGATTTTCACCAAAATCTAATGGGCTCTTTCCAATACAGAAAAAGTTCAAAATACAAAATTTCAAAATTTTCTGAATGATAGACATACATACATACACACAGACATCATCGTGAAAATGTGAATATTGGATTCTAGGGACCTTAAAATGTGGTCACTTACCAAAATATCGATATGCGATTTTTAGCCCGATCCCTATACCTCCCTTACCAAGGGTAGCGGGAGGTAAAAATGTATATTTTTTCTCGGATATTATTAATTTGTAAGAAAAAAATAATAAATTCAGAATTTACCTGTCCAATTCTCTAATCCCTAAATTCATTCGTCCAAATTGCAAAAATATATAAATAAATTATTTTGTAGGTATTTGCTGAACTGGAAGCGATAGTAGACAAATTAGCGACAGAAAGCCAGCGAGGTTCATACACAATCAAGAAAAATAATGGAACGACATTACCGCCTAAATCTGCCACAAACTCAAGTCTCGTCATAAACAACGGCCCTGCTTCTCCCACACACTCAGTTGCACGTAAGTATCTGCTCAAATTCAAAGTCTTCCTCTCACTTTATGCATGAATATTATGTGCAGGCAGATAATAATATATTATTTCGTTATTCGTTATATTTTTGTTTTGTACTCGTATTGCAATTTTCTCATTTGTAAAAGAAAGGATATAGGGGGAATATTATCTGAAAATAACATGGGAATTCAATTTTTGTTAACTCGGCGATTTATTTATGTAATTAAGATAAATTTGATTGTTTTCATCTGAAAACATTTATTTTCTTGTTGAATTAATGAAGCTGTGTTATCAAAAATTGAAATGTATTTATATAAAGGGAAATAAAACTTATACATCGTTTCAATTAAGAATGGCATACATTTTAAATATATTAAATAAAGATTGTAATGCAATGGGGTAGTTACCATATGTTTAATTGTAATAAAAGTCGCTATTTTTATCTAAATTTGTAACAGAAAAAGGGTTAAAAATAACCTTGTAACAAATAACAATAGGCTACTTGCGTGGTTCTGAAAATCAGGTATCTATCACTAAATACCTAAAGTAAAGTTGAAAACGAATGTAAAAATATAAATTTTGTTTTAAAAAAATTATCTGTTTTTTAATAAATCGAGAAAGAAGATTTTCTTTGACGTCATGTTTTTGAACTGGCGAAAGGGATGCATATTTAAGAATGTAACCTGTAGATGGCGAGCGAGTGCAAGTTTTAATTTGATTTTGACGTTATTTCATTTTTCTGTGACTGTTTCTCTTCTTTATTATTTACAATTTGCGTGGTTTCTGTTACTTTTATTACGTATTTCGATTTGTTAAGCAGGATTTTGAATGATTTTAACTTAGCTTATACTCATACAAAATTAAAATGACAAACGAAAATATTAACCTCCAAACTATTATTCAAACGTTAAACAGATGATCTGTCATGTTTAAATTACTCGCACATGCCGTTGCTATTGGACGTACCGATGTTATTGCTTTACGGCTATTCATTGGTTCGGCGTAATTCTACGTCATACATGGCGGTAATTTAAATATTAAAATTTCATTAATTTTTTTCTGGGTAATTAATGAAAATTTTGCCAAAAGAAAAAATATGGGTAGCAAGTATTTATCGTCTCTTCAAAAATATTAAATAAAAAATCTGATGTGGACACCACACGACTTCCTTGTTCACAAGACCAATATAATGATATAAAGTATAGACCCAAGTATAAAATTGCACGTATTTGACGTAATTTGACATTAGCATCTATTTTTTATTTTTTGTTATTTTTTGTCCTAATCATTGTCCTAATCCATAGCAAGCTTCATTACAAAAACCAAAAAGTATATAAGTTTTAAATATACATATCTCGCTTATACAAAGGGCTAATTTAATAATACTTGATGTGCTAGACACAGAATTTAATTCTCTAAAAATTTTATTTGAAGCATTTATTTCTAAAATCAAAATGAAACCATTTTATTCAAGAAAAACTGTTAACAACTTCAGGTAATATATCACTTCCGGTTAGCCTGTTTTAACCAAAATCTGCTATGTTATTCCAATTGATATAAAAGTCTTATATACCAAATTTGAAAAGTTTTGGATTATATTTTAATATAGTTTTTCATTAAAATCTATTATAGGCTTCAAATAAAGTGCCATTTCTGGATATTATGTAATGACCAAAAAGGGAGGTGCACAACTAGATGTTATAGATGACCTAAATACAAAATTTCAACTTTCTACGGCTTACCGTTTTTTCAGTTATGCAAGATACGTATGTACGTACAGACGTCACGACGAAATTAGTCAGAATGGATTCAGGGATGGTCAAAATGGATATTTCCGTTGAAATCTGGAAACCGAAATTTTTCGCGAATACAATACTTCCTTTACTTTGTACAAGGAAGTAAAAAATGGCACGTAAGTAGCCCATTGTAATAACTAATAAGTTAGGAAATATTTAAATTTAAAAATATTTTCATGTATTACAAAATCAAAATAAGCGATAACTACCCCATTCGACAAAAAAATCAGCGAACTGTTTGCGTTTTGTGATCCATTCTTATCTGAAACGAAATATGTTTTTGAATCACGTATAAATTAGAAGTAAAATAAATGGGAAAATGTCAGTAGCGTAGCTAACTAGTTGTACATCTAACACTGTTTTAGTAATTAACATGTGTGTTGTTTGACTTAGTTGTTGCAGCCCCATCTGAAGAAATTCCTGTAACTCCTACTAAACCAGATAAAGCGCTAGATAAGGCCACTCCTCCACCATCTCCCATGAACACATCCCCCAGCACCCCTCCAGTATCGGAGTCGTGTCCGGCCATTCTCCAAACATCCGACCCTATCCCAGTTTCCACCCCCACTCCCACCCCCGTGGTGAACGGGAACAGTAGCCCCGTGCAACCGGCCTCGCCCAAAACTCCTAACGCCAACGCAAATAATAATAACATTTCCACTACCACTGCTACAGCTACCGCTACGACGACCGAAACCAATCAGACTACCACGGTCGCCAAAAACCTTGAAGAACTTTATGATATCCCTGTTGGTAAGTTCACACTGGAGAGGGTAGATAGATATACGAACACGGAACAGTCACTTTTATATGATATTGTTTACAAAAATTAAATTACAGAAAATAATACACAAGATTCATTTTATTTAGAAAACAACAAATATGTATAATGTATACAATGAGGGTTGTCACCATAATCAAAATAGTGGAAAATAACAATTTTACATTCAAATAAATTATAAAACATTTATACAAACTAAATGGTTAAATATTTTACCATTTTTTTAAATGCTTGTAAACATTACACTGTGTTCGAAACGCGCCAATTGCAGGCCGTACTATGCCAAATCGAGTTTACATTTTTTTTTGTTTTGCGTCTCATCATAGAAATAGTTTACAAAGCTCTGTTTTACATAAATATATATCAAATAATTTCAATATTTTTAATGTAGGCGAGTCGATTTTAAGCACTCCTACTCCATTTCTTAAAATTACAGAACAGAATTTAATGTCCCAAGTGCACTTTCAATATTTTTATTTTTATTCTATATTATTGTCGACAATAAGGAATATTCTATTTCAATTTTTTTTGTGTTGGAGCCAAAACAGGTGAAACATTATTTATTTCAAAAACCTTCAAAAAAATATCTTATGAATAAATGCTTAGATTTTGAAATGAATTTCTATAATTTGAAGTAAAAATTTGATTTACCTGAAGAAAGAAATATTGAAGAATGGGCTCCATTCGGCTTTAGAATTATTTATGCAGTAACTCTTTACCTTATTGCGACTTAATTTTTTGACATTGACATGTGGGGTTATAATTTTGCTTTATTTTTATTTAATTTTTATACAGAATGTACTGTTGATGTGCCAGTGCGTTAAAGAGGGAAAACTCTCGTGCTGCTATCGCTCTCTGCCTGTTTTGTTACTATAAAAATCTCGCATCATGGCGCATTCCAGTAATATTCGCGACTGAAATTAATCTGCAGCCACCAAGCGGCAAACTTGGAAACCCTCCGAATTGGTAATGGCAGCCAATCACACCGCAGGAAAATTACCAACTAAGTCGGCCATCTTAAATGAACGCAGCGCCTCTATAGGACATTTCAGTCGCCAATAACAGACATATTTTGTATTTCAAATTATTTTAAACTGACAAAACGGTTATATAAAATTCCATTCTACACCTAATAAATCCTACCCCGATGCTACTTAACGGGAAATCCGTCAGATGGCGCGGCCAGCGACACGGAACAGCTGTTTGGATAGCCTATACTCTGTTCCATTTCAGCCATTCAGCAGATGGCGCTCGCCTCAGCGTTTTATAAAGTTTAAGGGTAAATTTGTCTCGTCTCCAATTTCAGCCAATTAGAGATGTTAAAACTACCCCCTACTACTGCAATGGTGTATTCTGGTAGCAAGGGCGCACACAGGGGGGCGGTCTAGTAAGTGCGGACCGCCCCTAGAATTGACAACTATTATATAAAAACAACAAATACATACGGAAAACTGCTAAGCAGATTATAAATAAATAATAAAAAACTACGAAATCCTACTTTACTTTTCACCAAAAAATTTACCAGTCACGAATTTAAAAAATAGCACTAAAGCGGATTTTTATTCTTTGGAGGTCAGTTGGGCCCCCAAAAAAATATCCTATGTGCGCCCCTGTCTGGTATTATGGAATTTATACAAAATAGTAATTTTTGTCTATAGTTAACATCTTCATACAGTAAAAAAAAATACAATAAAACATGTTTAGGGAAAAGTATTCATTCATGATGTTAGAAAATTTAAATTCTTTTCCTATCTAGAAACGTCCTTGAAAACTGTGAAGTCATTTCGATATGCTTCTGCTTGGTTTTTGCTCATTTCAGATTGAATATATGCCGTTAGAAACACAAATGGCGCTAGTAGTTACTACGAGCGTGTATTTTGTGTTTAATATTTTATTCACTTTGTTTGTGTTAATTATTACGTGTCCCTCTGATATTTGTTTGTTTATCTACGTTTTCCTCTTCAAAAGTTGTAAATGGGCAAATAGCTGTCTATGAACACGTGTGTATAGGCACTGAAGTTCGCTGCAGATGTCAAAATCGGATACTTGTCATAAGGCGCGCCATGATAGAAAATTTGAATTTCGATGATTTTTAAAAAAATTCATACGTCACTTGATACATGTATTTTCGTACTCAAAATTATACCGGGTGTTCACTTTTTTTATAGGACATAGGAAATACAATGTTAAAATTTTCATTATGCGATAGTTCGTTCCCTATAAATTTTAGAACAAAAGTGTAAATACAAAAAATGTTCAGAATTAAAAACTGCATCGAACAAGCTTCAATTTATTGATATAATTCGTTCCTGTCATGAGATAAACAAAATAAAATTTATAATTTTTAGCTATTTACAGTGTGCCATGGAAAACAAAACATTTGTCATTGTCATTAAGTTATTACAAAGAGGAATAACACTTCCTGTATCATTAAAAAGGTTTATAATTCTGCTAATAATCCTACGTGCAGGAATAGGCCGGGCCTGATATAATGCACTAAATAAATCTCTCTCTTGATTTAACGAATTTCCAGCCAAATACCATTTTATCCATTGAATTTTTTCAGAGATAGTAAATGTATCCATAATTACTGGTAAATAATTTAAATGAAGGCAATAATTATTAAATCTTTACGACAATAACAAATGTCATCTGTCAAACTCAAACAGTACGACTGTTTGAATTGTATGTTTTTTTTCCATGGCACACTGTAAATAGCTAAAAATTATAAATTTTATTATACTTTTATTTCATGACAGGTACGAATTATATCAATAAATTGAAGCTTGTTCGATGCAGTTTTTATTTCTGAACATTTTTTGTACTTACACTTTTGTTCTAAAATTCATAGGGAACGAACTATCGCATAATGAAAATTTTAACATTGTATTTCCTATGTCCTATAAAAAAAGTGAACACCCGGTATATTTATAATCCTACAGCGCAGAACTAAAGAAAAATTAAAAAAAAAACAGCCGGAATATCCCATTTATTTTGTAGAAGGGGGGCTCCACTTTCTCATTATAGTAACAAAATAAATTTCAAATAACATGATTTAATTTAAAAATATAAATGTGATTATTTCGTTTTCGTTGGATCCATAGGGGTTGCATCCATTGCATAGTCGTTTTGTAGTAGTAAATGTATATTTTATGTAACTGTTACAAGAATGTTTAATATAGAAACTTATATATTACATTTCCAGCACAAATCCACGATTGTTCCCCGAAAAAACAATTTGAAAATTGTGATTGCATGTGCTTGTTTATATTTTTGGTTGAATATTTTAATATCCATTACTTTTTCATAACAAATACAGTGTGTTTTTAAAGATAAATTATTTTTTTGTAGGTGCTACTACAGATAATCTGCCCCCCGGTGTTTTGTACAGAGTGAAAGCGACATATAAGTATACTCGCGAAGATGTTGATGAACTGTCATTTGAAGTCGGCGATGTTATCAGAGTTGTTGAATATGATGACCCCGAGGAACAGGTAAAGTTGATTAACATAATTTATTCCTCAATTATTATTTGTATTAATAAATAAAATTATTGTCTGTGTGTCTGTTCCACTATCATTGCAATTTCTAAACTTTTCAAATGAATTTAATAAAATTCTGCACAAATATTCGATAATGGTATGTTTAAAATGTAAATTATATTTGATATGAAAATATTAGCTTGACATTAATATAGAAAATGGGAAAAATTTCCAATAGAAACATTTTTATGATCTCAAACAATTATCCAAAAACTTTATTTATAAAACGCGGAATAAATATTTTATGATTATGAACGAATTTTTTGAAATAATATTGAATTTAAATAATATGTAGTGAAGAAACTGCCTTTTTTAATGCGAAAAAAAAAATATTGATAGATAAAATTTATGTTTGTATAATGAAAGAACATTATTTCAAGTTTTAAATAATGCAGTTTTAAATAAAACATCTTGAAAGTGGTGGTCATCGTTCTCATTGCATTGAAGCAACTGATTTCTGAAGCTCCTCTCACACGTTCCAACATTCGGGCTATCTCAAGGCATATGTGTTTACAAACATCGCCCTACAACCCTGCTTCTGCTGAAGAATTGGAAGGAAATAGCCCGAATGTTGGAACGCATAGAAAAGAGCTGCAGAAACCGGTTACATCTGTGCATATAGAACAATGGCCACCATCTTGATGTTTTGTTTAAAACTGCATGATTTAAAACTTGAAATTATGATCGTTCATTATCCAAAAATAAATTTTGTCCATCAGCAATACTTTTTATTTTATTCACCTTATAAAAAGGAAGTTTCTTGGCAGCATCCTGTATATCAGGACAAGAAAGCGGTTTTTAAACCGGTTTTAAAAATAGATTAACCAGTATTAACCGAATCTAAATCGATATCTTTATTTACCAAAAAACCGATAACTGTTAACGGAAACAAATTAAAATTAATGCCTATTTTCTAAACCAAAAAGGGAAATTGCACTTGTTTCACTCTGTAATAAAGTAACTACTTTTCACAGTAAAATGAATAAAATAGTTATTTATGATATGTGTTAAAAGTGACATTTTATTTTGTGAGAAGGAAGTTTGGCACACGACGCGAAGCGGAGTGAACTAAACTTTCGATATATCGTGGATATACTGTTAAAAGTGACCAAGTCAAAAATTATGAAAAATGAGATAGTATTTGAAAAATCTCTATACAAGGAAAAATTGGCCCAGTCAATATCTGTGCTAAAAATAACTTTTTAACCAAGTTGAATAATATTCAAAATACACCCTTCATTCCAAATTCCTTTGTTCTACAAAAAAATTGTTATAAAACAAAAAATAATAGCTACTAAAAAGGAAAAATATTAACCATGATTTTTTTATTTTTTTATGTGTTAATGTAGAGATAAAAATATTAGACCGTATTTTTTTATTTTGCATAAAAAATTATAGAACGGGAGAAAAATGCAAAAGAATTTTGCAATTTGTTATGACGTCATCCCGTGACGTCTCAACCCCAGCAAGACTGGCCAGCCCCAGCAAGAGAGAAAGCTTGATGAACTATGAGATAGAAAAATATAGCGCGGGAAAATTAAACGTAACTCACACATAACCTGCATTGACTTGATCCGCGTATGATCCACGTCAATTGAGCGGTTACTGATTCAGCAGGTGTGTGCTTTTTATTTGTATGTATTTTTGATTAAACGCGTAAGTTTAATCATAGTTTTCTTGTTACACAAGTGTATTTAATCTCTGAATGTCAACAAAAATAAAATATACTTTTTATATTTTGCGTTCATAATGAAGTCATTACGATACGCAATTGCGTATCATAATGACCTACATTTTGATACGCAATTTTTTGTTTTAGACGGTTGGTACTAGATGACATTTCTTTAACCCATTTTTACCTAATTTATTTTTAGTTAATTGACAATTCATTTTAATAATATAATGTCAAAATTATTATTTTTTTTTATTTAGGGATAATTTTAAGGAATGTTTAATAATTAATGTATCCGTTAGAATATTTTGTTTTTGGGTACGAGGAATTTACTGGTGAGGTCGTTGAAGGTGTACCACACACCCATTTTTGGGTATGAGGATGGTGTGGTTTAAAAAAGGGTGGAAATTTTTTAAAAATGGGTCATATCCCAAAAATGGTCAATTATACACCGCTGACGATATCACCATTAGATTCTACGAGCAAAATTACATAAGCATACCAATTTTCATAATTTTTGAACAACTATTACAATCTCCAGAAGGAAAAGTCTGAAAATGACCAAAAATCGCAAAAAATCTAAGGTGTACCCCTTGCGATTTTTTCAGTTTTTGCCAATTTTAAGGAATGTTTAATAATTAATGTATCCGTTGGAATATTCTGATGAAAATATGTATACTTATGTTTTTTGGTACGAGAAATTTATTGGTGAAGTCGTTGAATGTGTACCGCACACCCATTTTTGGGTATGAGGATGGTGTGGTTTAAAAAAGGGTGGAAATTTAAAAAAAAAATCTGAAAATTTGTATTTAAGTAGTTTGAAGAGTGTAGATTTAAGATTTTAAAACCGCAGGTCGATATCTCTTTTCGTGTCTGAGATATTATTATTATTATTTTTTTTTTTTTTTTGGGAAGGTTATTTACATGAAAATGTACAAATGGTTGCAAATATAGACACAAATTGAGTAAGTAAATGTTAATTGTAGAAGGCGCAAAATATAAAAAATAGTATAAAGAACTCATTTTATAAGACTTTCTTTCGCACTTGCCAATTAGAAACTCGCTAACGCTCGTTTTCTAAATTTTGACGCGTGCGAAAAAACATGTCTTATAAAACACGTTCTTTAATATACTATTATACTAAAATTTATATGCAAAAATTATCTTTTTAAAACCCTTTTATCGGTCACTTTTAGCAGCATACCCACGATATAAAATTAATCCAGCGAAGCCTGAAAGCAATTCCTTCATGAAATCTACTAAAGAAATGATTGTAGAAATACAATAAAGTGTAAGAATACATATTGTATGACTGAGGTTTCCAGTAATTATTAACACCTAATCCTACACCACAGTCGAGAAATTTCCCTCAAATAAATAAAATAAATGTTGTGTTTACAGAATGTAAGTTGTATTAAACTTGTTGTTATTCTCAGGAGGAAGGATGGCTAATGGGCATCAAGGAAGGATCCGGCGAGAAAGGCATGTTTCCGGCCAATTTCACACGGCCTCTGTGAACCAATTTTAACTAACGTTTAACCATTGCCAACATGAGTTGTTATTGTTGGGGTTTAACCTACAGAGTATTTGAACATGAGGTACCAACTAGAAACTGTTATATTTTTATGCGAAAGATTTTTATCAATGATATCATAAGGTATTTAATTATATAACAATCTCATTTATGCTCATACCAAGATAAGAAAAAATATTTTAGACAATGATAACAAATATTAGATTTTTAGTGTATACTTGAAGTGCCTTTAAACTGAGAATGTGTGAGTCCAATAAAAACTTTATTTTGTCTTCCAAATTTTATTCTACTGTGAAACTTTTGGTACAAGTAAACAAAGTTGTTCGTTTCGAAATGAAGAGATCTTACACATTTTATTTAGTAAGCAGTTGTGTTGAAGGACTGCAGGAATGTCATGCTGCAGCTGGGAATTCTAGGTATTATGCGACTTGTATTATATTATGTATCTGTGTAATCCCGTCCTAAGTTGCCAAATAATTGCGTACTAGTATCCATTATCGAGATAGTCATTTTATGTTGGTGTTTGTATAGGTAGACTGCGTGGATTTGTTAATTATCATTTGTTTGTGACTTGTTCTGTGTGGTTTATACTTTGTTTCAGGACTAAAGAATAATTGATTTCTATGCAAGTCACTTTTATATTTTCTCATCTATAAAATTATATAAGGCGCGAGCAGACACGTGACTTGAGCGACCTTGAAGTACTTTTAAACAGCTGGTTTGTGCGCGCGCGTCACTTTGACAAAAACAGTGTCACTTTGACAAGACCAATGTTTTAATTTATTTTTATTATAAACATATAAAATGTTATTACGTCACAAATATCACGCAGTAAAACCCAACGACCAAATATAACTAGACAAAACTTCATTTGGTTTATTTTGATTTCGGCTGGCCAGACAGAGAAACTAGAGATAGAGATATATCTTATCTACTCCGAGTATTTCTCACTAGATGTCACCACTGAGACCACGTAAAGTATCAGTGTCTAGTTTGAACGTTGCTCACTAGAGGCGCAAGTGTTCTTAGTTTAAATATCGTGGTTAACATTTAAGGTTAACATTAAATAATTTATAAGGTTTAATATTAAAGAAAAACCAACGTGTCACTCACAAAACCACTACAACTACAAAACAAAGACAAAATATACATGTTTCTATGTGGCCTCTAGTGAGCAACGCTCAAACTAAACACTAGACTATACACTGACACTCTACGTGGCCTCTATTGAGAAATACTCGAACTAGACAAGACATATCTCTATCTCTAGTTTCTCTGTCTGGCCAGCCGAAATCAAAACATTCAGTTAGGAGGGATTGGGAATGTTTTGTCTAGTTATATTTGGTCGTTGGTAAAACCCATGAAATTAAAAATAATAATTTTTTAACACTTCAAAATTAAAATAAGTCAAAACATCGGACTTGTCGAAGTGACATTGTTCTTGTCAAAGTGACATGCGCACACATATCAGCTGATTCCAAGCACACTTGTACGAGTCACGTGTCTGCTCGCGGCCTGTTTGTGTCTACCTTTTTTCCTGAGCATAAAAAATACATTTTAAATTGACAATATTTCTCTATCAATTAATGGATAAAGTAATATTGCAGAGTGAAAATTTTAGCTATATACTTGTCCAGGACAAAAAGTAGATAACCGGTCTCGATATATTAATCCTTCGGAGGTCCAAACACAATTATATTAAATTTTAAAGCTTAAAGATACAGTAAAAGATATACTGGGTGTCTACTTTTTTATGGACCATTATGAAATACTATGGTAAAATTTTCATATAGCTGTAATTTCTGCCCTATTACTTTTAGAATAAAAGTGTACACACAAAAAATGTTCAGAATTAAAAACTGCATCAAATTTATTGGTATAATAGGTTCTTATCATGAGATAAACGTAAAATAAAATTTTCGTCTTTAAGCTTTTTACACTATTATGTCAGACAAAACATACAATTCAAATAGTCGTATTGTTTGACTTTGACAGATAAAAGTTTATTAATTGATATTTAATTGTTAATATTTTTCCACTAGACTGTTTCTGCGATAGTAAATGTATCTATGATTACCAGGCCTGTAGCCAGGATTTTTTTCCAGGGGGGCTTTGAAATTTAAGAATTTATTATAATTTGCCTTTATCAGGCGGGTATCCAGAACTTTTTTGGAGGAGGGGCTTTTAAAATATGATACACGGATTATTTTGAAAGTTCAGAACAAACTAAATTTATAATTTAGTATTTTATGTACCAATTTAAATTAAATTCATTAGAATTTCGTTTGGGGCGTCAGCCATTCGAGCCATTTCCCTAGCTAAGTGCCTGATGATTACTGATAAATAAATTAATGAATTCAGTAATTATTAAAAGTTTATGATAGATGTTATAGTACTATTCACGAAAGATGACTATTCAAGGTCATTTATGAACCATCTGATATAATGTTACTTGCAAATAACTTCACTGCATTTCGTACCCAGAGGCGTGCAACGCGAAATATTTATAATTAATAAAAAAATGTACTTTATTTGAAAATATTGTTCCTTTCTAAATAATGCTTTTCTCAGAGTTTTATCTTCTTCACCTACGTTTTTGCATATAATAAAAATATAGACTTGACGTAAACCATAAAATAATAATTTGATTTAAATGTCAGCGTCATTGGATAAAAATTAGTCCAGATGACAGTGCAGTATATATTCGGGAGTTTTCGAATTTTTGTTTTTTATATATGTTAAAATATTTTTAAATCTAAAGCGTTTTTACTTTTATATTTTCTAAATTTTAAAAAATACCGGAGAAAAAAATGTTAAACTATTGCAATATTTTCTTCCCGCCATTGTGGCATACATAACAACAACTATGTGCGAATTAGGTCTCGATATACGTACCCAAAACGTGCTTCATAGAAAGAGATAGAAGCAAAACACGGCCACTTGTTTATGTTTACATTTGACACGACAATTTAATTTCTGTGTTTACCGCATTTTCTAGGTTTTACGTTTACATATTTAAAATCAAATAATTTGCTTTTTGCGATTTGACATTCAATTTGACGTTTCAATATCAAATATAGAAGACATACGTTCATGTTTTCATTCTAATCTAGCGCTCGTAGCGGACAACTACGGCGAACCAAAGATGCCGCATACGTCATCGTTTGGCGGACGATTTAACTAACGATAAATTTCATATCTTTGTACAAAAAAATACTGTATATTTTATTACTTTTATTACATTAATAATATTATTGCATGTATAGTATTGCAGTTATGTGGAAAAATCATTACATTTCAACATGACTAAACTCCCCCATTATATGTCTGTTACTCTACGACATACGTCAGTGCTATTTTTAGTGTGAAAGGCTGTGTCCGATGTCGCATTTTGACATTTAGCATTTAGGTCAACTTCACATTAATACAGTGTTTTCAAAAAAATTCCTAACTCGGAGTAGGCTATGAACAGTGAACGTATGTCTGATCATTATTTAATTCAAAAGTCAAGTTGTTAAAATTGATCTTAAAATTTTAAGGGGAAAATACAATAAAGAAGGATACAGTATATTGACATTCGCCGTTTTCTAATTTGTTTCCATTTCTAAAATAAGATTCAAGAAGAAAAGCTTTGATTTTTTTAGATAACATTTTTGACAATGGACCTTTCCAATTTAAGGGCTATCTCTTTCTAGCGCTGCAAATAGTAAGAAAATGGCGTGAACAACTGCCAGTTGGGCTGTCAAACGAAACGTCAAAAATATTGCAGTCATTAAAATACCTGTATTCTCAGTGAAAATTTGCATCGTTAGACATTTTACCTTCAATAAAAGCTTTTGTAACTTATTTCGATAAGATTTTTTACAGTTATCCGAGATATTCTCACATTTTACGTCTAAATGTTTTAGAATCAAACGCCATAGATCTCAGTTGTTCTTACTATGCGCAGATCCCCATTGCGCATATCTTCTATCTCTTTAAATTGGAAAGGTCCATTATGTCAAATTGAAATTTAATTAAATATTTTTAAATTGACGTACGTTTCTTTGTTCAAAGCCTACTCCGAGGTAGAATTTTTTTGAACACACTACAACTCCGAATTATATCCATTGGTTTGTACGGGAACACTGACAACAACAAAACGGAATTATACAATCCGATTTAATTTGATGCTTCAAATTAAATGTTAATATTATATTTCATAAAATAGAAGCTATTCTTTGACAGTAAATTTGACATTTTGCAAAAATTATAGCAACGAACATCATTTGTTTAATTATTGCGTGTCTACTTCAAGGCATAGTGTGCTCCTACAAAACCTAAAAACTTTAATAATGACGTCATTTAGGGCATATAAATTTAGAATTTAGATATTAGGGTCATAAAAATACCACATCGGACACAGCCTTAGAAACTAATGACGCCATTTACGTATATCTATCACACCACAAATTAAATAGACATACGTCAAATAATCTTTCTCTTTCTAATACAAAATGTTGCTAGGCTATTGCTATAAAAATGCTGTGTATTCTTTCTTCGAAGAAATGACCTTGAATAGTCATCTTTCGTGAATAATAGTATATCTGCCAAACTCAAGCAATACAACTGTTTAAAATTACGTGGCACTTGTAAATAGCTAAAAATTATTACTTTTATTTTGCATCTCTTCCGCGAATGGAACACATGTAAACAATAATTTGGGGCTTACTAGATGCAGTTTTTTATTCTGTACATTTTTTGTATTTACACTTTTGTTCTAAAATATACAGAGCAGAAATTACAACCAAATGAAAATTGTACCCCTGTATTTCGTATGGTCCTTAAAAATATACACCCGGTATAAAATTTTGGTTCTATATCAAAAACGAATAAAAAATATATGAAAAACCGTAAAAAAAATTGGTGGTGCTTCTCACAGACCTCCAGCGGATTATGAAATGATTTTTAGTTCTGAAACGCATTGTACAATACAAAGAATAGTAAATTAGATTAGTAGATGAAGAAAGTAATGATTTGTTATTATATTACAGAGTTTTAAATTACTGTTATTTAAGGAAACAAATATTATTTTTATTCTATTCGCGGACCATACGAAACAAGTCAATTTTGCATTTTATGCCGTTTTATTTATGTTGATAGAAAATATATATCTTTTTAATTTTAATTATATGTATAAAGGTGCAACTGTTATTATTAACACATGATTTCAATTTTATCAATTATTTAAATTAATAATTACAATTAATTTGTATAAAGGAGAATATAGCGACAGTATAATGGAAACGTTTTATTATTTCAACGAACAAACGTAAATTTTTTATTTATTAGGAAGTACTGTGTGAATTTGAATTAAAATATTAACTTTGCTTTTTTACTTTTATTGTTTGATCATGTACCACATTATTTTTTATCTTTTATGTACAAGGAATGTTTTAATAATGTCTTATCTTAATCATTTTCTTTGTATAACAGCAATACTCTTTTAGGATGTCACAAGACTCCATAAATTACTCACATTTTTACTTATACATTAGATTATATAACACAGTGTGTATGTACAGTTTTTATTGTAATTCAAATAAACGAAATATGTTACATAACAAACATTAATAATTTACCTACAAATTCCATGCATTTATGCCGAAAAATTAATATTTTAATTCAATATACTTTCATACAATAATGGTATTAATGCATATGCACACGCCAATGCAGGTAAACCTCATCCAAGGTCTGGAAGCCTTATTGTTTCATATTTAGTAGAATTCAATCCTAGTTTATTAGGGAATTGTAAGATTTCATTTTGTATTACTTCTAGCGTTTTCCATGTAGATATTTAGTTTTGCGCTTAATTTTACAACATAGACCTATACCTTGTTCCATTTAAGCCATTCAGTATTGGAGAGCATAGGGAATAGTTTTGACCTCTCTGATTGGCTGAAATTGGAGTCAAGAGACAAGTTTACCCAATGGAATTTCGGCTACTTCAAGTTTGCGCTGTTGCCAGCTCCATCTACTGAATGGCTTAAATGGAACAGAGTATATATGTATAGTGTATTTTAAATGAGACATGATAGAAAAGTCCAGTGCAAGTTTGTTAGCGGTCACTGTCAAATAGAGAAGTTACGGAGGAATAGATATTACTACAGAAGATTCGGGCTGTTAAGACTTAATTTTTTTACATACATTGTGCTTACAAGATTCATTTTACAATAATTAAAAATATATTATGCATTAATAAATATAAGGCCTTCAAGTTCCACTATTATTTGGTTAAATTTATTTAGGACGTTTCGAGCAAAATCCACTCATCTTCAGCCGTGTCAGCGGCGTGTTGTATCGTTGAATTGGGGGCCCATGCTCCATCTGACTACGAAGAGTATAATTTTCATGTAATTTTTACAATTTTCGCTGATGTACAACATTGTAATTCTGCTTCAACATTATATGTATTTACTTTTAATTCTCAACTTGAATTTTATAGTTGCTGAAGATGAGCGGATTTTGCTCGAAACGTTCTAAATAAATTTAACCAAATAATAGTGGAACTTGAAGGCCTTATATTTATTAATGCGTATTATCAACATTGCTCCCTCACACAACATTTAAAAATATATTAATATGACTGCGCTTTCAAGAAGTGACGATCGTAGATAGTAAGTGAAAAAAAGTTCGCATTCAGTATGGTTCAGTTCAAGCGAAAAGTATAAATGAAACACGTAAGACTCAGCTAGTGCGCAGTAATAAATGAAAAATTTTGCACCTAATGAAAAACGATATTAGTTTAAATATAATTGTCGCAAGTTAAGCATCAAAAAGTATAAAATTCTATTTTATTTACAATATTTGAGTTTAAATTTGCCGCTTATTCGATCGCTCAGTATCTTCCTGCTCTGTGTGCCTACAGCGCCGTTCAGCAAAACGACAGCAGATCAGTACACCGCCATATTGTGAATAGGCGGTTGCCGTATAATCAAAAGTGATTATTATTGTGATAGTGCAATTTAGGAAAGGTGTTAAATACCATTTCACTCTATGGATATTAGCCTAGGTACGCTATTTGTTCCTCATTTGTTGAATATTTGTGTGTGTGCAGCGGTGAAGCTTGTAAAAGCTCGGTAACCTAAACATAGGCCGATCCAATACGTGCTATCCCCCCGTTGTCCATTTGTTCCGATTTTAATCTTATTAATAAACACGTGCAAGTATTGGCGTTAGGCTTCACGAATCTCGTTATTGTAAATGGATTATGTGTATGTGAAATTGTGTCCACAGTAGCTATGTTTTAATTTTTGTAGTCAGTTGTGGGATCCTATTCGACCGTCTCGTAGGTAGCCTAGAGTAGTTACCACACCCAGTGGGGGAGGAACGGGGTTCATTCGCTGTGTATGTATGAGTGTGTTCGTATGTGTAAATGTGTTTTTAATGTTCTTTTACAACGAAATTTACAATTTCACTATAATATGTCAAGCAAAAATGCGGACATATTTGCAAAAAATTATGTAGATACAAACAGATACATGTTCAAGAGGTTAGATGTTTCAGAGCCATAGTTCCGATGATTTTAAATAATTTGTAACGTTCTGAAATTATATTTTAATGGTAATTAGATACTGTAAATGTGCTCATAAAATTAGTATATTCTAGTATTTACCGGGAACTGCGTTTGAATAAATATTGTTTATGTTCGAATAATTTTTCTATATTTATCGTCCAGTAATATTTCGGTGCTATTTATTTGCACATGTGCTACAAATTTTAATCGAAAATTAGTACGCTTAAAACTTTCTGACAGTTCACTTGTTCAATAAAAAAATTGAAGGTGTAAAATATACGATCATGACAATGGAAAGTTACAACATTAGTACAACAAACAATAGAATAACTGGAAATATTTGAGTAGTGTTGTGTGATAGGTAATAATGAGTTTGTGAATTGAAGGGGTGTGTTGTTATTGTATAGGGTTCCCGGCGCGTGCATGCTGCTAGCGCTTGCCGTGAGCGCGTTGCTTCGCTGTGTGTCAGCGCCAGCAGTCACGGACGCGGCCCGCCGAAGGTAATACAGTGCCGTCGTCGCCGGGCCAACCATGACGTGCTGCATGTCAGAGGAGGCCAAGGAGCAGAAACGAATCAACCAAGAAATCGAGCGGCAACTCAGAAGAGATAAGCGGGATGCTCGGAGAGAACTTAAACTGCTCCTGCTCGGTATGTACTCACTACTTTTATTGTTTCCGGTCTTTTAAGCGCATACCTAACCTAGTTAACTCGTATTTACCAATTTAATATCATATGTATTATTTCGTTAGTAATTTATTTACATCATAATCTTTTACTTTCATTTTGTACCATAACAATACAAATATTTACTTTATGTAATGTATTTTAAAAAGAAAGTTTGGTTGTACACGTCAAATGAGAGGTTATTCGCGATCCAATATTTGATATATTACCATTTCCTGCCCCCAAATAAAAATAATAATAATAATAAAATAAAAGGGGGTAACGTGAATGGTGAGTAGGAGATGACTAGCAGTGTTTTTAACTGTCAATCCATTAAAAGTTGCATGCAATTAATTTTTCTATAACTGTTTTTGAAGTTTTTTGTCCACCGTAAACCATAAACGATTGACAGAGTTAAAACACTGCTAGTCATCTAATCACGATTCATGCTCCCACCCGATTGGAAACTCAATGCTTTTGTATCGTCATAAAGTTCGCCATCTATCAACATATGCAACTAACTAAACCACGGTAACTAGATCTTTAAAATGTTGACCGTGTGTTTTTAATTTTTTTTAAATATTTGTTAGGAAAAGAAAAACTCATATTGATATGTATTATGAATATTTATTTAAAATATACAGGGTGTAAATGAAATAAGTGCATTAAATTTAACCAGTAATATACACATAATAATACACATCTCGACAGACGAAAATGCTGTAATAATTTTCATTAAAAAAAGTTTGGGGAACATTAAATGGACGACTAATTGTTGGTGCTCATGTACCTCTTTTAAATGGACAAAAGTTTGTACTTACATTTTTTAAAAAACGTATTTAAACTATTATAATTTGTCGACGATAAATAAGCATCTCATAACCTAATAACTATGCTTTTGCTCTTCCTCTCGTTACCTCGTCTCTCCTTGTCTCCCTCTATTTACACTATTCACAGGTGATTAAATCCTGTTTTAATAAACAACTTTATAATTTTGTTATCCAAAATTTAAATTTATTTATTTTAAAAATTGTATTATTACGTATTAATTAATAATAATGTTATTTCCCTTGATTCGTTTATTAATTACTGTGACTGTAAGTTTAACCGATAACCGACAATTTTTGAGCTGTTTGTATCCCACTTGAATACGGCAGCAGCCATTTGTTCTCCATAGGCGGGTAACGAAATATACAGCAAATCTTTAAAGAATTTTAACTCAAAATCTAAAAGACTTAGAAAAAAAAGTTATTAAGAAATATTGTTGCTCTCGTCGAGTTACATTACTGGTTAAATTTAATGCACTTATTTCATTTACACAGGGTGTACATATAGTGTAAAAATTTTCAATTGCATAAGAACAGTTAGTAGGTACATAAATAATATTAATAACACAGTTTAATAGTATTTATCCAGATAATTATTTTGAGGAATAGTGAAAAATATAAATGTATATGTTATACAAGCTTGTATATTTTTTTGCAATATCCTCACCTCTTCACGAGATTCAATTTCTAATTTATGTACTGTAATATCTGAGCCATATTTTTACATCAATGTATGTGATGTAAACTAAAAAAAATGTTCAACAGGATATTTATCTCCTAATTTGTAAGTTTCGGGAAGGTCTGTATCACCTGAGTCATTGATATTCGATATATAACCATTAAGAATTTGTTCTCCATGAAATTCTACAGAAACACATAAGAGAAATTTATAAATATTATATAAAAAGTAATTAATGTTCATAAGATACCTTACGAGTTCTCTGTATGTTTTAAACATATAAAAATTCAAATAATGTGGGATCAAAAATTATGTATGTCATGTCAGCTTTTAAATTTTTCAGTTTGACGTTTAAATTGTCCATCATATTTTATTGCATTGCCTTCTATGTTGTCTTCGTCATTTTTGTGATTTTGCTGCCCTCTGAAGAAATATGCAAGGAACTATTTTTCCTGTGCTCCGTTTACCCCCCCAAACACTTACAAGGCCATCCATAAGTCTGTCCAATCTCTCTTTAGATAGTTGTCTCTGCTCCCACCCAAAATATTTAGGGGAAGTAATCAAGTTTCAATTTATTCATTTGGCCATACGCATTCGCATTATTCGAATATGAAATTTTTCCTTTCTATAACATTAAAATTAAATACAAGCTTGTAAAATTTAAATATCACCATTTGAATTTTTAATTACATTATTTATTACTTCATTAAAATTATTTTTTTCTTCATTAAATTTTTGTCAAACTGCAAAATTTGTAATTTTTCCATTGCAAATATTGCTTATTATTAATTTGTTTACAACTGATAACACAAAAATATTGCACTGCACTGTCGTATTTTTGTTGTATCCTGAGTCACTTTTTCGTTTACCTATGTTTATAAATGTTTACATGAAACATTAAATTGTTTACAATATTTTTATTTTTAGAAAGCATCCATATGATTGTTTATTATAATTCCGCTAGATTAAAATCGAGAAAAATATGATACAATTCTAATAAGATTCTTATAAGTATTTCATATTATTGGACAATAGTCTTCAATGAGTCATCCTGCATTTGCAAAAACAAATATCATCGCGACAATGATCTACTTACACGTCAGAGAAAAAGAGAGCAAATAATTTTACTGAAATAATTAATTTGAAAACTTTATGACTCATCTTTCATGAAATTCACCATTTATTTCATTATTTGTCACATGAGAGTTAAAATTGTGGAAATAGTCCATAAAACAAGAAAAATTTTAATATCTGAAACGTAAAATTGTATGTAAACAAAACTGACCTCTAGAATTTGTTTTTTGTAATTCCACGTGGATTCATATTGCACAATTTTATTTTAAAGGAAAGTAAAAATAGTAAATAATTAAACACAAAATGGTGTAAGCATTAATATTTATTTTAATAGATTTTTATTATTATATAGTTTTCATTGTTATTCCAATAATATTTGTTGCTATTTAAATGTTACAAATATTTTCATGAGCTCAGCTTTTTTTTATATTTGCACAAAAACGTTTATAAGTTCATAATAATTTTTTACCTTCCGTCACCTTAGGTAAGGAAGGTATTGTCTTTGGTCAAAAAATTCGATGTTGAGTTTTTAATGAATAAGCACGTTTTAGGGTCCCTAGAATACGATTTTACTATTTTTACGATGATGTCTATATGCATGTACATATGTATGTATATATGTATGTATGTATGTGTGTGTGACGATTTTTTCGAATCGCATAACTCCAATACCACCTTTCCAAAAATTATAATTTTTGCGTATTCCATTTCTTTAGATCCATATGAAGAGCTGATTAGATTTTGGTTATAATTGGTCGACCGGAAGTACCCTAATTTGAAGATTTTAACAGTTTTTCTTGAAAAAATGCTGTTAAATTTCACTTTTTCACATTTAATGTTATTATAAATATTTAAGAATAGTTTACTCTCTATACGATTTGATTACATTTTATACCTCATATTCAATGGATATAGAGTTAAAAAATTATAGGGCGCGAGCAGACACGTGACTCGAGCGACCTTGAAGTGCTTGGAATCAGCTGATTTGTGTGCGCGTGTCACTTTGACAAGAACAATGTCAATTTGGCAAGACCAGTGTTTTGACTTATTTTGATTTTGAACTACTAAGTTGTTAATATTTTACAAATTTCAGGCAGTAAAACACATGAACTTAAAAATAGTAACATTTTAACAGTTCAAAATTAAAATAAGTCAAAACATTGGTCTTGTCAAAGTGACATTGTTCAAGTCAAAATGACACGCGCACACATAAGCACTTCAAGGCTGCTCGAGTCATGTGTCTGCTCGCGCCCTATTAAGAAATTAATTTGAACAAAGCAGCCAGCTGTGCTATAAACATGGAAACATCTACTACATTAAAAAAATTCTGATTGACAAATGTCAGTGTCAAAGTGCAATTTACATAATATGTTTGAGTTATAATTTTATTGGAAATATATAGAATCTTACAAGAAACCTTCTGTATGGAATTTGTACAAAATACATAGAACTGACTGAAGGAAATGTACTGGAAATATGGAATCATTTGCAAAAAAAAATTCTTTGTGGAATTTGTACAAAATACATAGAACTGGCGGGAGGTAATGTGCTGGCCACATCAGATTTTTTCATATTGCATTTGAAATTTAATACATCATGTTCTCCAAATTTACACTGCCACAAATTAATATTGTAATCAACTTAACAAATGAAAACAGCAAAATTTCCTTTTAAATATTATTTCTGATGAAATGATTACTAATTTTCTTGCAATGCTATATATTTACAAACTGTCGTTAAGTATAAAATATCATGAGTACCATTTCCGGTTGAGCTGTGTTTACATAAAAGTTGATCAATTTACGATATTTATAGACTTAGTTTAAATATAAAATTTCATGTATTTCCGTTAATTAGAAATTGTGAAACGCGTGACCACAGATAGACGTACAGACAAATGTATATTTTCTTTTGTATAGAATTATAATAAACATACAGCCTTATACAGGGTGTTTCACAACTTCAGGTACAAACTTTAAGGGCAAAAGTTAAGAAATTATTTGAAAATTAAATATTGGTGAAGGTCGCCACAACATTTTACTTATACTCTGTTTGAAATAGGGAAAGAATTTTTACGGATAGATTCTTGTGATTTTATTGGTTGCTATGCGCTGTAGTCAAGCACGGTTTACATTTACACAAACACAATTCAAATATTATGTCATTTCTGATTTCATTCTTCGTCAGTGCTGAGCGTTATTTGTTGGTGTATTGTCGTTTTTTAAGTTTTATTTGTCTATTTCCCTGTATTTATTCTATTAAGGTTTTGGGCAATTGGTACTTATTTTAAACATTGAAAATGTTTTGGTGTAAAACAGACTCCTAAACCACGCCCCAATAGGCCATTTCAGAAATTCAAGCGCATGCGCCAAGTGTTAGACTGCAACAATAAGTTAGTGTCGTTTGCCGTTTATCCATCCTTGTTTATATGACAGTTCTGCCTGTTTTACAGTTTTCTTTTGTTTTGTTGGGTTCGTTTTTTAAGTAATTATGAAAAGTACCAAATTTCTGGACCATTTGGAATGTTTTATCTGATTAGGAAAATAAAAATCTGATGTGGCCAGCACATAACCTCTCGCCAGATATTTTACCTGGTTGTACGCATAAAACGAAAAATATTTTTAAATACAAATACATATGTTCATGTCTCACTACAAAATAATTCTCACATATATTTGCAAAATCTATGGGATATTTTAATATAAATTATGTACAATACATACATTTTCTTTATAAGTATTTAATATCCTGATTTTTTTTTTCTACTTAACTTTTCTTTTTCTTTATATTCGTAATTTTTTCGCAAATTCCTCTTATATTCTTTTTTACGAATATTCTTTTACGTTGTTGACTTTTTTTTATTTTCATAATCTTCATAATAATGTACAAATATTTTTGACAGCGGTATACAAATATTTTTGACAGTGAATTTGAATTTCTTGCCTTGAAGTAGTTTGATTTGAGAATTTTTACATCAAATTATTTTATATGCATTTCTTTATCTCTAAATCTATAGAAGATATAATAATGAATTTATATTTATCGAATAAAGAATTTAACATACTTCAATATAAGTATTTACATAAACTTTCGATAAATAATATTTAGATGATTTTTTTCTTGTAACTACTACTTCCGGTTGTCCAATTGTTACCAAAACTTAATCAACTCTTCCAATTATTGTTAGATTGAGGAATCCGTAGTTAAAAATGTCTTAAGTCTTATAGTATTTGAGTTATCGTGAATCCAACATCCACACACACACACACATCCACACACGCACGCACACATCCACACACGCACGCACACATCCACACACGCACGCACACATCCACACACGCACGCACACATCCACACACGCACACACACACGCACACACACGCACACACACACGCACACACACGCACACACACACGCACACACACGCACACACACACACGCACACATCCACACACGCACACATCCACACACGCACACATCCACACACGCACACATCCACACACGCACACATCCACACACGCACACATCCACACATGCACACATCCACACACGCACACATCCACACACGCACACATCCACACACGCACACATCCACACACGCACACATCCACACACGCACACATCCACACACGCACACATCCACACACGCACACATCCACACACGCACACATCCACACACGCACACATCCACACACGCACACATCCACACACGCACACATCCACACACGCACACATCCACACACGCACACATCCACACATCCACACACATCCACACATCCACACACACACACACACACACACACACACACACACACACACACACACATCCACACGCACACACACACACACACACACACACACACACACACACACACACACACACACACACACACACACACACACTCACTCACACATACGGACATCATCGTAAAAATGTTATAATCGGATTTTTGGGACCTTAAAACGTGCTTATTCACTAAAATCTGGATATGCGATTTTTAGCATGAATACAATACCTCTCTTAGCGAGAGGTAAAAAGTGAGGTTAAGTGTAGTCATACATTATTTAATAATTTATTTATAAATATACTTCACTTTTTCGCATACGAAAATAAGTTTTTATTTGTAAAATAAGAATTTAAATCATACCTTATACTCAAATTCATTTTAACAACTCCTGTGTGTTCTAAAATCTAAAACTATTTGCCGGGGTTACGTATAAATTTGAAGTACCCCCATTTAGCGGCACTAACTTTTTAGTTTAAAAAGTAAATGTAGTAGTCGATCAAATTTCTGAAATAGTCTATTAACTGTCAAAATTCTTTCGTTATTTCAAACAGAGTATAGTACATATACGAGAAGAAGGCACAACCATTCCGGCACAATCACACGAAATCAATCACAATAGAACAGTATTAGATAATACTGTTTAATTACTAATTAATTATCCATTCGCTCCGTATTGGCTCCCATCGATGCGTAATATAACATTCCTAACTTTTCAGGGACGGCAAGAACTACGTTAACGTTGGTTTTAAGTGGGATGAAGAAGGGGCTGGAATTTAATGTTGTACAAGTTCTGTAACCCTAGTAAATATTTTATTACTATTTGCACAACCTTAGGTATTTTTTTTAAATAAATTTGGATTTTGATTAATTAATGAGTCCTAAATTTACTGATTGATTTTGTGTTATTGTGCCGGAATCGTTGTACCAGCTTCAGGGACCTTTACAGTAAAATTATTTTACAGGCCGTTTCAAGAATACTGTAAAAAAAATTAAGGGCATATAGTACTGACCAAAATGAATAAAAAAACTTAATCAACTGGGTCCGATCTTCCATAGTTTCCGAGATTTGAGGCAGTGAAAAATGAGTTTTTACGGGGTTTACATCTGCTATCTCGAAAACTATATGAGTTACAACTTTGATTAAATGGGATTTTTTGTTTACCTTTCAGAGGTCATCTAAGATGTGCTTTTTTTTTTTTTTTTTATCAAATGTACTATGTTAAATGTTGTGGCGACCTTGGCCAATATTTAATTTTCAAATAACTTCGTAACTATTAGAAATTGAGAAAAACGTTTCATATAAAATTTTATTGTTTTTTTTAGTCTATTTACTGACAGACAAAATTTTGTTCGATCACTATCTAATTTTTTTCGATTTTTTTCTTTTTTCGGAAGCAGTTGAAGATCAGTCCTATGTTCATTAAGCTTTTTTACTTATTTTGATCAGTACTATATGCTCTTAATTTTTTTACAGTATTTTTGAAACATCTTGTATATTTTTTTAAAAAAGCACTTCTAAGATTACCTCTAAAAGGTAAACTAAAAGTCTCATTTAATCGAAATTGTAGCTCTTATGGTTTTCGAGTAGAGATGGGTCAATTCCCGAAATTTAATGATACGGGAAAATTCCCATAAATTTTCCAGGAATTTTTTTGAAAAATTTTCCGAGGAATTTCCAGAGAAATAACCTTCGGGAAATTTCCCAGGGAATTTCAAATATGAACAAAAATTGTAACTGTAGGTTTATTTAGTTTTATTTATTAATTAATTATAGTAAAAAAAAATACAAACATAGTGCATTTATGCACTATCGGTCATACATACGAGTAGAGCGAGTCTGTAAGAAATAATAAAGAATACTCACCCATATTTTAAATGTTCAATATATTTTCATACTTCTTATATAAAGTAAAGGTGCAATATTCATAAAACCTTAAATGTGTAATTCAAAAGCATCGTACTAAATTTCAAAAGTACTTATATTTACTTAAAAAATGTTAACCAGAATAACAATGTATTATGAAGGAAACAAATTATTCAAAAAATGAACTATGTTACATATTTAATAATTATTTATAACAACTTGCACCAAACATCAAGGCCAAATATTTTAAAATTTACGGGAAATTTGCAAAAATTATATTCACGGGTTATTTCCAAAAAAAAATCCGGGGAAAAAGATAAAATTTCTTCCCGAAAATCGCGGATGAAGGAATTTCCAGGAATTTTTCCGGGGAAAAAACAAATGTCCGGCGGGAATTTTTTGGCGGCACATCACTATTTTCGAGGTAAACTCCGTAATAACTCATTTTTCACTGCCTTCTATCACGGAAACTATTGAAGATCGAACACATGTTGTTTTTTTTAGTCAGTACTATATGCCCTTATAGTTTGTACCCGAAGTTGTGAAATAACTATCTGGTTTTTGAGAAAAGCTTGTTGTTCACAATAGTCGCGTTCTTTTTATCATTTGCCTTATCTCATCTCATCTCAAAATGAGATGAGTTTGACATGAACTGAATTGATATCAAGAAAGATTTTTATGAAGTAAAAGAACGACAAAAGACAAATTTTGTTGCGAACTTGAACAATTTGAATTTGACATTAGCTTTTCAACGGTCAACCACGATATTTTCAGGCGTTATTTTGGATCACCCAAAACTATGAGTGGGCATTATTTGGGCTTCCATAATTCTGTCGATTATATAATAACATGTAGTGCGACACGTTCTAAAATGTTGTTTAAATTGTACGGTACTATAACTTTCACAAATTTTCAATTGTATGAAGTTTACGTCTTTTGTATATTTATTTATTCTTCTAATTATAATATTTATTAAAGGAATAAACAAATAATCTTTACAATAACCAAACTATATGTATGTGACAGCCCGTGACAGCAAAACATTCATCCCCACCATTCATCTGAGATTAAAAACTCAACAAGCACAACAGGTGACTAAGAATCGGGAAGGGGGGAGGAACACTTCTCACTTCGGTCTCACTTTATCTCATCTCCGTTACGATAAAAAGAACGGTCAAAATTAGTGAGGCCACTGAGGCGAACTGAGATCTTATGTAAAAAGTGGTAAAAAGAACGCGACTAATGTCACGCGACTGGAATCGAATGATACCGCGCAATAAACCAGAAATTTCATTAAATGAATGCTAAATGTTTGTATACTATTTACCGTAAACAATGATTTATGTGTTAGAAAAAATAATAATTGTCTTTTCTTCAAAAATATGATTCTATGACAGGTGTTAAAGATAAATATTAATATATTTATATAATTAATCTGTAAAAGTAATGTGAATTCGTACGTGTAGTTTAAACACATAATTTTCCATGACTTTTATCATTATCAACATATATAATTTTCCTTGTCTGAATACTATCATATTCATGTTATCGTAGTTTATATTTTCCTTACCGTTTTTTATTTATAGTTGCCGTATGTTTTACCACAATTAATAACTGTTAAAAATATACATATATTTTTACTGACAGAATTTATTTTATAGTTTGGTATTCGTTAAGGCTGTTTAAGTGTTTATTGGAATTCTTAGAAAGAAAATATTGTAGATTTCCATAAGAGTGATCCAGAATGATTGAATGTCACGTGACTTGAAAAAGTTCTGATTATGATCAAAAGTATCTTTAATAAATAAAAATAAATAAATATATCATCACGGCATATTACCCATTGCTGGGTGTGCCAATCTGCTTTGTTGGCAGATATCGGTAATGATGATGACATATTTGTACCTTGCGGGCGTTTACCAGGCTGGCGTGGAGAGCGCACCACAATTTTGTGCCATTTAAAATTCGAAATATTTGGCGTCGGTCGGGATCGAACCCGGTTCCCCAGATTCGCGACCAGACACTCAGGCACGCGGCCACGAGACCCCATATATGGTAAATTTAGAAAAAAGAAAAATTGGTCAGTATTTGTTGAAACAATGATATTCAAGGATAATTATCATAACACTTATAGAATGTGCATGTGGCGTGACTTTATGTATATGTATAATAACTTTTTTATCAAGGTTTTCATATAGTTTTGAAATATAACGAAATATCCACAGTGCATTTATTTGTGCAATTCGTATTTTTTAAATTATATTACATGTACAAAGTTCAAACAGTGACAATTTCTAACTAATAAGTTTTTTATCTTCTTGCAACTAATAATTAATCATTTTCTCGTTTATTATCTTTTTCCTAATACATATATAATTATATGCCCATCAAATTTTATCCTTATATATTTAGTGTTAGTGTCTGTTGCTTGACAATAACTAAAAAGAAGAATTAGAGGACAGTAACTTTTGGAGAAATAGCGAATTTGGACATAGATCAAGAATTAAAACAGTGATTCTAATTATGTAGGTGGCCGGTAAGATTGTAACCGACCACTTACTAAGAATCTCGGTAAAAATAAAATTTATTGCCCACCCAGCAATTACTAAGGAGTTGTGTTTAAAACATATCATTGTATTAATGTACTTTCGAATGTATGGCAGCACAAGATATTCAAACAAATCCTGGCATTTTTGGACGAATGTTACAATATATTTTTTGAGCAATTACCTATGTACATATTATAATATGTATTACAAAAATTTATAAATTTATTTAAAAAATTTAAACTATATCTTGTTCCATTTTAGCCATTCAGTATTGTACAGCATAGAACATAATTTTGAATTCTCAAATTGGCTGATATTGGAGACAAGAGATAATTTTACCCAATGTAATTTCGGCTACTTAAAATTGGGGCTGATGTCAGCGCCATCTGCTGAATGGCGTAAATGGAAGAGTATAAACAAAAATAAAAACTAAATAACACTTCAATCCTCGTTTTGAATTAAATACTTTCTATTGATGATTACATAAAACAGCTATTCTTACAATCTTGCGAAAAATAAGTGTTGTCAGATTCAAAATTAGTGCGGGAAATACCTAATAGAAACATAAGATCATTGTGTAATAAAATTATAAAAAATATCGTAATGGGGTATTCTAATAAATAATTTTTATTTTATTTTCTAAAATTTACAGGTATTTGTATTATTATAAATCCAAATTTTTCAGTTCTTTTTCATTTAATTTGAGTGAGATATGAATTTCAAATATTACTTAAAAATTAGAATTTTACCGGGTGTGACATAGGAGGAGCTGATGACATTTAAGAAATATATAGAATTAGAAAACTTTTACGAGTACGATGCACCTTTACTGCTAGTGGTGCTATGCGGGGTCGGGTGAAGAGGGGTTGAGGCTCTTGGGTAAAAAAACGAGCGTGTACTAGTTCGACATTTGTCGGAATTTTTCGTTAAAACACTAAAACTGAATCGCATCCACTGGTTGTAGAAATAGTTTTCTGTAATTATGTACTCGGATAACTTATTTTTTCATTTGTTTATACATATAGATAAGTTGTTTTTTAATTAGATATTTATATATTTTGTTTAATTGTAAAAATAATTTATAAATATCTAAATAATTTTGTTTTATTAAATATCTAAAATATAAATGGTATTTAGAGAATAAAAAAATTGTCAATGAATACAAGTATAACATAAGAAAATATTTTAATCAACAGAAAATACAAAAACTAGTGTTTTGAAGTATTCAAGGTGATATAAAACAGGACAGTTAAATGTGCAAAATTTGTTTGAAATGTCATCAGTCCCTCGTACGTCACAAACCACATGATACCTTTTTAGCGCCAAAATAAATTTCAAGAAATCTCATATTAGAAAAAATAAATAATGATTTTTTTTTACATTATTCGGTTATTGTTTTGTATAATCCTCAATATTATAACATTTTTCCTCTTAAATTTTACTACATTAGAATACCCCATTATGACAAGACGGCACATAATTTTCACTCCTTGGCTTTACATTGAATGTCAATGTGCTATTATTTGTACCACTTTATTGAAATGAAGACAAACATTGAATGGATTCCGTACCTACTCTGTACAGTAAAATAATCTTACTGTTCCTTTAACATAAATACTATTTTTGTTTGAAATAATTTTTGGAACTGCAGTTTCATTCCCATAGAAATTAGTTTCCGAAACGAGCGCAACAAAACAAATATCTTACGTTTTAATTATTTCCCCCACTCATTCTGACTTTTGCAAACACTTATTTCCCGCACGACTGTAGAAAAATAACTACATACAGGGTGTAAATGAAATAAGTGCATTAAATTTAACCAATAATGTAACTCGTCGAGAGCAACAATATTTCTTAATAACTTTTTCTCGAAATCGCATATTTGTTTAGTATTTTTACCACCCCGTAAATTGACGAGTCGTTCCACGTATTTTTCTAATAATTGAATGCAGTAGCAATAGCTATGAAAAATTTTGTTTTAGCAATTGACAGTTTTACCAGTTGTTGCAATTATATTTTGGCATTAGTAATAAACTTGTTTATCAGGTAAAATTCTGTCAAAATGCTTACATTTACAAATAGCGAGTACACAGATATTGTAATTACTTACCTATGGTTTATTTATTTATTTATTCGTATCTTTACTATATTTTAATTTGTGGTTGATATAAAGACAGTATTATAAAGTTGCCAACGCATTTAGACGGAGCGTTTCCAAATCATACTGTTCCTAATATTCGCACATTTGTTAATCTTGTACATCTTTATCACAGTACGAAGTGTCACATATGACAATTTTAAATAAAGCAACAGTTGTATCCATATCATGTGCAAAAAGATCAATGGTTTCAGCAGACTTCGATTTTGGGAATGGCTCATAATGTTCATTAATGAGACTGAATTTACTTGGGAACGTGTATTTATTATGCACAAAACACATTTCAACAGACGAAAATACTGTAAAAATTTTCATTAAAAAATGTTTGGGGAACAATAAATGGACGACTAATTATTGGTACTCATGTACCTCGTTTAAATGGACAAAAGTTTGTACTTACATTTTTTGAATAACGTATTTAAACTATTATGATTTGTCCTTGTCTTCCTCTATTCACAGATGATTAAAGCCTGGTTTAATACACAACTTTATAATTTTGTTATCCAAAATTTAAATTTCTTTATTTTAAAAATTGTACTATTACGAATTAATTAATAACAAATGTTATTTTCGTTGATTCGTTTATTAATTACTGTGACTGCAAGTGTAACCGATAATCGAAATTTTTTGAGCTGTTTGTATCCCACTTGAATACGACCGCTGCCATTTGTTCTCCATGGGTGCGCGCCGAAATATGCAGCAAATCTTTAAAGAATTTTAACTCAAAATCTAAAAGACTTAGAAAAAAAAGTTATTAAGAAATATTGTTACTCTCGTCGAGTTACATTACTTGTTAAATTTAATGCACTTATTTCATTTACACCCTGTATTGTAGATGACATTTTTGTACAATAAAGATTTGAATGGCTATATCAGAACAAAAAATAATGTCATCAGTATTGAAAGTAAAATATTAGAATCATACCTCCACTAGAAAAAACAGAAAAGATTGTTTACCATGTCCACATCTTGAGATCACGTTGAGCGTTGAGGTGTGCTCATGTGCGGTACTCCAACTCTTCGTTCAGCTCTTGTTCCCGCTCCCGGAAGCATTGTGCTCGCTGGCGGTGTAGGTCATGGCGCGCCGCGACGCACACGCGGACGCGAGGCGTTTGTGCTATCGACCGGGACGCCGCCGTGGACTGCGAGAAGAGGTTAGAGTTAGAAACGCAAACGACCGGAGTAGTCATCATTGTTTATAAATAAGGGATTTTTTAATGTAGTCACAGTCGTTTGTGGAAGAATTCGGAGGAAATCCGTCAGTTTAACAAGAAATCTGTTTTTTCTATAATCACTTTGAGTCATTTCCTTATATAGTGAAGCACCCTGAATATTTATAGTCATGTTTGATTTACAGGCGATACGGTAATTGACGATATAATAACTATACGATAACGATACAATAGTCTTTTATTAAACATTTTTTTTTATTTTTTACCTTCCGCTACCATGTAACTCAAATACAATCATTCTGAAAATTTTGAAACCTTGTATTTCTATCTTATTCTAATATGGAAAGAAGTCATTAGATTTTGGTGTAAATCAGACAACCGAAAATGGAACTTTACTTGAAGATCAAAATAGTTATTTAAAAAAAAAATACCTTTATATGCTATTTTTTCGAGATTTCTGTTAATATAAAAATTAAAGATCATTCAATTTTCGACGGCAACCCCCATTTGTACGAAAGCACGTTTTAAGGTCCCTAGAATCCGATTATAACATTTTTACGTGTGTGTGTGTGTGTGTGTGTGTGTGTGTGTGTGTGTGTGTGTGTGTGTGTGTGTGTGTGTGTGTGTGTGTGCGCGTGCGTGCGCATGCGTGTGTGTGTGTGTGCGTGTGTGTGCGTGCGTGCGTGTGTGTATGTATGTTGATATTGGATCCACTATTTCTCAAATACTATAAGACTTAAGACATTTTTAACTACGGATTCCTCAATCTAACAATAATGGGTAGAGTTGATTAAGTTTTGGTAACAATTGGACAACCGGAAGTAGTAGTTACAAGAAAAAAATCATCTAAATATTATTTATCGAAAATTTATGTAGATACTTATATTAAAGAACGTTAAATTCTTTATTCGATAAATATAAATTCATTATTATATCTTCTAAAGATTTATACATAAAGAGATGCATATAAAATAATTTGATGCAAAAAATTACATATCATACTACTTCAAGGCAAGAAATTCAAATGTTTGTTATTGACACATGTCACTGTCAAAAATATTTGCATGCCATTGTCAAAAAAATATTTGTACATCATTATGAAAATAAAAAAGTCAGCAACGCAAAAGAATATACATAAAAAAGAATGTAAAAGGAATTTGCGAAAAAATGATGAATATGAAGAAAAAGAAAAAAGATATCTGGCGAGAGGTTATGTGCTGACCACATCAGATTTTTATTAATTATTTTATTAAATTGCTTATTATCCACGCATATTTCCAATTATGGATCTCAAGAGTTATTTTAACATATTTATATAAGTGCTGAAAAAGATCAATTAGCGAAGTCCACTGTCTGAGAACAAACTCATATCTACATCTACGTCAAAGAATATTAATGAAAATATATTGCAGCTTAACGAATAAGAATAAACAATAAAATTTTAAAAAATAGTGGAGGGACCCCATTGCTTTTAAAATAAAGTATCCCAGGAAAGTACAGTAGGGCTGTTGCAAGAATTTTTATATGCCTTCTAAATATTAAATTTAAAAAGATAGCCTTAAATATGAAAATATCACGAAATATTCATTAGATATCTTATAAAAAATTTGTATAAGATTTTGAAAAAGTTACCTCATCTGAAACAGAATAGTACATACATCGCCTACTTTTAGTTATTTAAAAACATAGGTGATGGACAAACTGTTTTCCTATTGGCTGTGAATGACGTAATGTAAGTGCTATGACGTCAAAGGAGTGGGGAGGTTGTTTTTTATGAGTATTTTTGGCGCCAATCTTTTTATTAAATTATTTACGAAAATAACAACAAATTATTAAAATAAAATTATTACTAAGAAAAATGTGAAACAGGCTCATTCAAAATTCATTATTGTTTCATACCTGAAAGTTATTTAAAATATTAAATTCAGCAAATTTTCGCATTTTATTGAGACACTTCTTTCGCCTCGTCTATATTCATATTTATATTCGTATAAACACTCCTATTACACTTGAAAACTTTCTATTTTTCATTTACACATTAGACGGGCACACAAATTGTAATTTATTTCTTTAATTTGCTAGCACAATCCGCAGCATTAAGTTAAAACCTTTGTAGAAATGTATGCAATTTTGTAATAGTTATTTTTCGTGGAGAGCTCTTTATTTACAGAATTTATTTATATTCTTGCAACAATTATACAATAGACAAATCGTAGATAGTTAAGTCACATCAAGGTTTTTTGTTTAATACAAACGTGCAATTTTTTTTAAAAAATAGCTGCATTTAATTTCAAAAATAGCCCGTTTTGTCAGTATTTATTATTGACGAATTAAGAAATGATACCATGACACATTTGACAAATATGTGATATGTAATATAAAATTTGCAATTATGGAAAATGATGTAATTTTAAATATCTATCTTAGTTTTATTGATGATAGTGGGAGTATGTTCCGTATAATTTGTTTAATATTTTGATAAATATATTAATTTATATATCCTGTTCAAATCAAAATTCTACAAAAACCGTTTGGTAGATAATGAAAATGTGTATTACTTTAGGCTATATGAACATTAAGAAATGGAAATTCAATTATTTTTCATATATTTACATTTTTGAACTAGTATTACACAATAACTTGTAAAGCATATCAAAACATACTATTATAGAGAAATATTCCTCATTACTCATGTAATGAAATAAATAAAATAAATAAATAAATATATCATCACGGCATATTACCCATTGCTGGGTGTGCCAATCTGCTTTTACACAGAATTCGGTAATAATGATGACATATTTGTACCGTGTGGGCGTTTACCAGGCGTCACCTCACGGGCACTCATTGCTGGCGTGGAGAGTGCACCACAGGGGTCAATTTTGTGTCATTCACAATTTTTAAATACTTGGCGCCGGTCGGGATCGAACCCGGTTCCCCAGATTCGCGACCAGATATGCAGGCACGCGGCCACGAGACCCCAAAAATAATTTTACTTAGCTGCTACACAGTTATGTATTTTGATAATGGAGTAACTACATACATATTATATACAGGGTGTAAATGAAATAAGTACATTAAATTTAACCAGTAATCTAATTCATCGAGAGCAACAATATTTCTTCATAATTTTTTTTTTGAGTAAAAATTCTTTAAAGATTTGGTTCAAATTTTGTTACCTGCCCATGGAAGCATCGCTGCTGCCCTCTGCTGTCTGAATAAAAGTTCGATAAACAGCAAAAAATTGTCGCATGGTAGTTACAGACACAGTAATTAATAAACGATCAACGGAAAACATTTTTTAATGAAAATTTTTGCAGCATTTTCGTCTGTCGAGTTGTGTATTGTACACAATAAATACACCTTTCTAAGTAAATTCAGTCTCATTAATGAACAATATAAGCTTTACATTAAACATTAAACTTTTTGCACATGGTATGGATACACTCGTAGTCGTAACTGTTGCTTTTTTAAAAATTGTCATATGTGACACAGTGACACTCCGTACTGGATAATATCGAATATGTACAATATTTACAAAAATGCGAACAATAGCGACAGAAAGATTGGAAAACGCTCCGTCTAAATGCGTTGGCAACTCCATGCAGTGTCTTTGTCAATCACAAAGTAATAAATAAACCATAGGTACGTAATTACAATGTTTATGTACTCGCTATTCGTAAACGTAAGCATTTTGACAGAATTTTACCTTATAAACAATTTTATTACTAATGTCGAAATTTAATTGCAACAACTGACAGAACTGTCAATTGCTAAAACAAAATTTTTCATAAGAATTGCTACTGCATTAAGTAATTAGGAAAGTACTTGGAACGACTCGTCAATTTACGGGGTTGAAAAAGTGAAAAAAAAAATATGCGATTTCGAGAAATATTGTTGCTCTCGACGAGCTATATTACTGGTTAAATTTAATGTCCTTATTTCATTTACACCCTGTATGTCTGGTATTAATATACAAAAAATTCAAATTTTTAAGTAAAATTTAAACTGTTATCATTTAAAGTTTAAAATGATTATTTTTACATATACTCGTAGTATCACTAAACCTTGAAATGCATGTCAAAATATTTATGTAGGTATTTTACAGGGACTTTTTATTATCACAAATAAGTAAAAATACTAATTACTTTCACTGATACACTCGTAATTAATTTAAAACAACTAATAATACATACTTGTACATACCGGATATAGAATTGAAATATGTTATACAGGGATACTTTAAAAATGGGGACAAATGGCTTTTTCTTTATTATTAATTTTAGACCTGAAGTAAGAAGCCACTTTTTGGTGTGAAATGCTTCTAAAGTCTACTTTCGGTGAAGTAGGAAGCGATATGTATAAATTACTATTTAATAAACATTGTCTATTTAAGTTGAATAATTTATTTTTTCGCGATCGTCCAAAAAATGAGTTGTTTCTGATCATTTTTCTACAGGAGTTATAATAAAATGAAGATTAAATTTTAAATACCGGGATAGAATAGAATTCACTAATCCAAAAATGAGGATTAGCTTAAACATTTTTGTGAATCGTTAATTTTTATTAATCCAAATACATCCTACATATTTACTTATGCTGGAAACTGTATTAAATTCCTTTTCTATTGTTCTATTTACTTTTTTCTTTTTAAAACGTTACTAATATTATTTTGAAATGATTAGTTCTTTGAAAGTGACATTTATCTGTCAGTTACATACATTTGAAGCTCCTTGCATTTGAATAACTGCGTTTTGTTTGTTTACAGCGTAGGTCTGGGATTTAAATTAAAATTAATTTTATAAATTTATCCATAAAATATATAGAAAAACTATTAATGCAAATCTATAGAAAATTTAATAATCTTTAATTTTTATAATAACATTAATCTCGAAATAATAACATTTAAAGGTATTTTTCGAAGAAAAACTATTTTGAGCTTCTAGTAAAGTGCCATTTCTGGTTATCCGATTTTCACCAAAATCTAATGGGTTCTTTCCATTATAGAAAAAGTTCGAAATACAAGGTTTCAAAATATTTTGAATGATAGTATTTGAATTAGAGTGGAGGATCCACACGCACATACACACAGACATTATCGAGAAAATGTTAAAATTGGATTCTAGGGACCTTAAAACGTGGTCATTTACCAAAATCTCGATATGCGATTTTTAGCACGATCCTTATACCTCCCTTACCAAGGGTAGCGGGAGGTATAAAAATAATTTACCTAATAGTGATAGCCATGGAATTAAAACAAAAAGACAAATAAATGCGGTTTTTACTTCCTTGTACAAAGTAAAGGAAGTATTGTATTCGCGAAAAATTTCGGTTTCCAGATTTCAACGGAAATATCCATTTTGACCATCCCTGAATACATTCTGACTAATTTCGTCGTGACGTCTGTACGTACGTATGTACGTACGTACGTATCTCGCATAACTCAAAAACGGTAAGCCGTAGAAAGTTGAAATTTTGTATTTAGGACATCTATAACATCTAGTTGTGCACCTCCCTTTTTGGTCATTACATAATATCCAGAAATGGCACTTTATATGAAGCCTATAATAGATTTTAATGAAAAACTATATTAAAATATAATCCAAAACTTTTCAAATTTGGTATATAAGACTTTTATATCAATTGGAATAACATAGCAGGTTTTGGTTAAAACAGGCTAACCGGAAGTGATATATTACCTGAAGTTGTTAACAGTTTTTCTTGAATAAAATGGTTTTATTTTGATTTTAGAAATAAATGCTTCAAATAAAATTTTTAGAGAATTAAATTCTGCGTCTAGCACATCAAGTATTATTAAATTAGCCCTTTGTATAAGCGAGATATGTAAATTTAAAACTTATATACTTTTTGGTTTTTGTAATGAAGCTTGCTACGGATTAGGACAAAAAATAACAAAAAAATAAAAAATAGATGTCAATGTCAAATTACGTCAAATACGTGCAATTTTATAATTGAGTCTATACTTCATATTGGTCTTGCGTACAAGGAAGTCGTGTGGTGTCCACATCAGATTTTTTTAAAAGTTTTTTATTATGTATTTTACTATTAACAACAATAATTAAGTCAAATACTTATTTTTATTGACAAAAAGTCACAGTATTTGACAACGCATGTAAAAACGGTCGGCTTTCAAACGCCATCTGCTATGTCCTTACCTAAAACTCTGTATAAGGTTATGAATGACGAAAATTGTAACTGCAAATTATTTAGAAATGTGTCATGCATTGAAGCGCCCTAAATAGTAAAATCTTGAGTATATCGCTTCGCATCGCATTCGCGAGTAACGTAGCTTTAGCTGGTGATATTGGCGACGTTTGCGGCCACTTGTCCGGTGTGGAACGCGGGAAGTCGTAGGCGTGACGCCGGATGTCTGACCGCTCGCCACACAAGCCGCCAAAATGCCTCACACTACGATTACACTCAAACTAAACGCATACTAGTACGCATTCTTCTAACCCTGCCCTGCCTGCATGAAGGATTTTTCCGCTTCTATAAACCTTACTGTGAAAGATTTAATACCAGAAACATATTTATTATTTTAATATTTCGTGCTGTTGTTATTTATACGAATACGAGGTCTGGTTCGAAAAAATGAGGTTAGTGGAAGTATTTTTTGTGAAGCGAATTGCTTATTAATTTTGCGGATATCTTCAATAATTATTAAAATATACATTATACCGGGTGTCTACTTGAAATCCGGAATATAAGGAATACAATGTTAATTTTTAGTTAGTTACCTAATTTTAGGCCCGGTATTTTCACTTCCGAATAAAGTTTCGAATACGTATTCCTTAAATAAATTTATTCTATATATTTATTTAACGAATAATTCCATTGCGTCTTTTCACACATTTTACAGAAACAAATAATTATCTGTCGAATAACTTTATCGTTCGTGAATTGGTAGCCTTGCAAAGTGAATTTATGTCAGTAGAAAAAGAGGTTGGCGTAGCCACGTTAAGCAGACATCTTTAATGTCATCTATATTCTTCTGCATTTTTATCCCCGGCAGACTGTAAATTAGTGCTGTTGACAAAATTCGAATCCTGAAATATTCGAAATTCGAAAAATAAGCTTTATACTTTTTCGAATTACGAATTTCGAAATCAAAATTTTTCGAATTTTGTAATTCGATAGTTGAAGCCGCCATCTATTTATTCGTGTTTTACAATGACATGACTTGTTTAAACTTGCTCTCTGAGTCCAAACACCGAGATTTGTTGCTTATTTGTTGAAAGTAAAATATTCTTAATTAACATAACATGTCGCCGCAAAGGACAAATTGGAAATATTTTTCCTGAAATTAATAATAACAAAACAAAGTGTAATAAATGCCAATTAACTTACACTTGAAAATATGTAATTCTAACTTTGTAAATACTCGAAATTGGAATTTTGAATGTGTACGAAATTCGAATTTTGTTAAAAATTCGAAATTTTGAATTTAGATTAAAATTCGAAATCCGAATTTTCAAAAACATTAATTGTTTTTTCGGCTATTATATATTAATTTGTTGAAAAAAATACCCTCATTTGTTGCTAATTTTTTTTTCTTTTAATACAAATTGTATTTTTACCTACCGCTACCCTTGGTAAGGGAGTTATATGGATCGTGCTAAAAATCGCATATCGAGATTTTGGTAAATGACCACGTTTTAAGGTCTCTAGAATCCAATTTTAACATTTTCACGATGATGTCTATGTGTATATGTGTGTATGTATGTGTAGATCCTCCACTCTAACTCAAATACTATCATTCAGAAAATTTTGAAACCATGTATTTCGAACTTTTTCTTTAATGGAAAGAGCCCATTAGATTTTGGTGTAAATCGGATAACCAGAAATGGCACTTTACTAGAAGCTCAAAATAGTTTTTCTTGGAAAAATACCTTTAAATGATATTTTTTCGAGATTAATGTTATTATTATATTCTATCCCGGTATTTAAAATTTAATCTTCATTTTATTATAGCTCCGGTGGCTCAATAGTTAGAGCAACGCCTCAAGTTATGAGTGCCCGCGGGGCTCTGGGTTCGAATCCCACTAAGGCATGGATGTGTGTGAATGTGAACCCACTCTGTAATTGGGATTTAATCCTGTTGAGGGGTTTAAAAAAATGTAGTTACTTGGATTAAATTAGACTATATTTTAAGAAATTATCTTAATCTTTTTTGTGACTCGGGCTGTAAATGGCGGGAGGTAATTGTGTTGGCCACACCAGATTTTTTTCAGAGATCTCCATTTTTATTTTGTATAGGAACGATACAAACTTTAATCATTTTTATTATGCATTAATTTTATGTACCTTTAAGTAATGTTCATTTTATATAACCCCATTCACAAATTATTCTTATGCACGCAATAGACCATTTCACAAATTTGAGCGACCACTACATTTACTTTGTAAATTAAAAAGTTAGTGCCTTACCTACGGTTAGAACATAATTTTAATACACGTGTACCAAAGAAATTTTTGCTCAATTTTAAAGGCCGAGAAATCTCATAAAAGCGAATCTCTTATGCAAAGCATTATATGTAGCACCTAGCCCGATCCTTTATCTCCAGATTCGTACAATAATATTCACATGAACTGTGCGTAGTTTATAATTATTTAAATAATAATATAACACTACAGCTTGATTGGTGAGTCGTGAGCTGTGGGGATAAGTAGGGCGCAGAGAGAGAACGCACTAGAAAGAGACAGGGCTGCTGGCAAGGGATTGAAGTCCCTCCCACAATTTGAATAAAAAACTACTGCGCACCTAAGCAAGTCGGTCACGACAATATACCTATAAATAAATATTCTGCTGATGCTCTATCTCTCAGTTAAGACGAGTCTGCTACAAACATTATTGTCTATCCTTGTCGGTTAGTTTCCCGTTTCTCGTACTACACCAATAAAATCAAAGCAATCTGGCGCTTGCGCGGAGCTATTCTTACAGACAAGTGCAGCTATATATGCAGATATATATGTCTGTCTGCACTCGTCCAATGTTAGTCTCACAAATCTCACTCCCACCAGCAGTATATTAGTTTTATAGGTATATTGTCACGACTCACCGATCAAGCTATACAAATTCAACTAGCGTATGTCTCAGTTTTTCTGTGCATGCTTTATGTTCTGTTGCGCTAACCTATTTACTGGCGGATGAGAGACTATCAACGACATACGGTATCCCGGGTTGCACCAAGCATTGTAATAATTTCTAATAATTTTCTTACTTTACCTTTTCTACAGGTTTAAACTGTTGCAATCTATTACTGAATAAACAAACTATCGAATTCTTAGCAAGAGCTGCTTAAACTATTATTCACGAAAGATGACTATTCAAGGTTATTTGAGAGCCATCTGATATAATATTACTTGCAGATAACTTCACTACATTTCGTATGTATAGGCGTGCAACATGAAATATTTATGGACACATTTTAACTGAAAAAATAAGAGTAATTTATCTGAAAATTATGTTTCTTTCTAAATAATGCCTTTTTGAAAGATTTATGTTCTTCACTTATGTTTTTGCAAAATACAAAAACATAGACTTAACTTATAAACCAAGGAATTTAAACGTCAACGCCACTGGGTAAATATTAGCACAGAGGGCAGTGTAGTTGATAATTAGGTATCTGTTATTATACGACATATGTCATTATTATTTATAGTGTGTTAGAAAGTAATGCCACTATTTACGTATATCTGTCACACCACATAAATTAAATAGATATAGGTCAAATAATCTTTCTCTTTCTAATATAAAATGTTGCTAAGCTATTGCTGTAAAGTGATGTGTATTCTTTCTTCGAAAGAATGACCTTGAATAGTCATCTTTCGTGAATAATAGTGTAATTTCTTTTACAAAATATTTTTTTTTGTTTGTAAAATTAAACTTTTACATGAAACCTATACTAGGGAATTAAAACTATGAACTCGCACCAAAGGCAAATTCTAACCACACTTTCTTGGTCTGTTGGGGAGTTATCTTTAATGATTCAAAAATTCCCGAATAGCATTCTACATCTTGAAAATACAGGTGATTCATCGGTTTGTCCTCTCTTTATAACTCTTTTATTTTAAGTCAGATAGAAAAGCTCTTCAAATATAATTTATATGATTATTATTGTCTATCTACGTACCATATGCATTTGCATACAGGTGCTCCGTTTAAGCGCAACAATATGTAACTTTATATTTCTTAATGGAACACTCTATACATATACAGGATGTCCCATAACTTCAGGTACATATTAGAAGAGCATGTGGTTCTTAATGTCCTGATTACGGAACAAAAAGAATTTTTTCAAAATTCCTATAATTAAGGGTAGTTCACTTAAGAAGAACATTTTTTGTACCCCTGGATACTATAATATTTGGAATAGTGAAATTAGTTATAACTATTACATAAAATAATTTAACAATGAAATTAATGTATGCAATTACGTAAAGCTTTGTCACACCAATTAAGTTTGGGAGATGTGTATGTAATGAAAAAAACACACAACCTATTCAACCAGTGTCCCAAAACTGTTTCCTTCAAAAACCCCAAAAACTAATTTTTGAATTTTGAAAAAAAAAATTTGTTCCGTAATCAGGACATGAAGAACTATATGCCCTTCTAATATGTACCTGAAGTTATGGGACACCCTGTATATTTATTTTGGTAGTAAATTACATTCCCTTTAAAAAAGTATTAAGTAATAAGGGGCCTATAATTATAAATTAAGAAGTTATTTACATTCATAAAAAATAGTAGTTCATGGTGGAAAAAAACTATAATTTAGTACACAATTTTGTTACTTTTTTATTAATATATTTTAAACATTACACTAATTACAAAGAGGCTATTAAAATTTAGTGACAGACTAAATAATGCAAAATTATAGTAAATGCTCGAAAACTTGTCCTTCAACTTCAATACATTTTTCTATTAGTCTTATAAAATGAGTTTGTACAGATCGCACCATATCAGGCTAAATGCTTAAAATGCTTCGCGGATTCATTTTCACATCAAGATCAGCAATGATAAACTAAGAGTATTTTGAAACTTGTTTGTTTAAATTCGAAACAATTTATCAAATTATCCATAGCTTACTTTGTTAATAATAACATGATACAAACATATCATTCAACGAATAAGGGTAAATAACTTCTTAATTTATAATTTTAGACCCCTTATTACCTATTACTTTTTTAAAGGGAATCTAATTTACTATCAAAATAAATAAATATGTGTAGGGTGTTCCATTAAGAAATATAAAGTTACGTATTGTTGCGCTTAAACGGAGCACCCTGTATACAAATGCATATGGTACGTAGATAGACAATAATATATCATATAAATTATATTTAAAGAGTTTTTCCATCTGACTTAAGATAAAAGAGTTATAAAGAGAGGACAGACCGATGAATCACCCTGTATACACCATTTGGAAATTAAAAATTACAAGGACAGAATCAAAAACATGGTATATATCATTTAAATTTTATATCATATTTGTTGTCAACAAATTTTGCTTTTTATTTACACTTCCAAAGTCACGTTATAGTCAGTTCCTTATACATTGAAGCACTGTGATGTATAAAATTCAGCAAGATGCATTTGTATTATTTTTAAAATGGCGCAAATAAATTACTTGAATGTTGTCACCTCGCTTAACCTAATTGTATGTAATATGAAGAAGACCTCGACAAATATAAATGTAATCAAAGAATAGTTACAACCTACACTTATTGATACTTAACCTGGATAGTTTGATGCATCGCAATTTATTATATAAAATGTATAGTTTTGAAAGAAAAACATTTACATTTAATTTACTTCCTGTAAAAACATCATTTTAAATATGTTAAATAACAAAATAAATTAATAATCGTTATTGAAAAGAAAAAAATAAATTAAATTTTAATTTGATATGATACGTTCTAGATATATTAAATTATTTCTTCGTCGTTCATATCCACAAGATATAATTCTAAGTAATTTATGCATAATATATCTCATTTAATAACTATTAACTGACATTATGGAATTATATTTTTCTTATCTATGAACAATTTCTGTGGAATTTGCATAAAGTTGTTTTATTAGAACTTAGAACATTACAGCGAATATATTTTTTTATTAAAATTTAAGATTATAGGTTCTCAGAACTTAATGAAAGTACTTGCCTTAAATTTATAGTACATATTTGTTTGTTATTATACAGGTGATCCTGAAAACCGTTCCACTCAACATAGCTTTTTTAATTATTATTTTTAAATTTTCTTGATATATTTGTAAACTAGGCTTAGGGGCTCAAAAATCATGGTATTTGGCATGATGGTAGCGCTTCCGGTTTAACCGGAAGTGGCGTCAACTTTCGTATTTCAAATGGGTCATCCTATATATTTTTATATATTTGGAATCTACACAAAATTACGAAACCAACAATATGCTTGAAATGCATTTTTTTGAAGAAATAAATTTAAAAAATCTGATGTGGCCAACATAATACCTCTCGCCATTTAATTTCTATTAATTCAAATATACCTTCTTACATATTTACTTATGCTGAAAACTATATTAAGTCCCATTTCATATAACTATGGTTCTATTTACATTTTTTTTAAAATAGCTTGTAATATTAATTTGAAATGATTGGTTCTTTGACAGTGACATTTATCTGGCAGTTACATACATTTCAGATATGAACTGTGTAATCAAGGGGTTGTGTTTGTTTTACGCGTAGGATCCGAGATTTAAATTATAGATAATTTTATAAATTTATAATATATAGAATAGTCTTTTAATTTTATAACAAAAATCTCGAAAAATAACATTTAAAAGTATTTTTCGGAGAAAAACTATTTCAAGCTTCAAATAAAGTGCCATTTCCGGTTATCTAATTTACACCAAAATCTAATGGCTGCTTTCCATATTAGAATAAGGTAGAAATACAAGGTTTCAAAATTTTCTGAATGATAGTATTTAAGTTAGAGCGTAAACGGGATCCACACATACACACAGACATCATCGTGAAAATGTTAAAATTGGATTCTAGGTACCTTAAAACGTTGTAATTTACCTCGATATGCGATTTTTAGCACGATCCCTATACCTCCCTTACCAAGGGTAGCGGGAGGTAAAAACAAAAAAGAATTATAAATAATGAGCCTGTTTCACATTTTTCAAAAAGTATTTTAAATGAAAGTTTATGGAATATTTTTCTTATTAATAATTAGTTTTATAATAATTTGTTGTTATTTTCGTCAATAATTAAATTAAAAGTTTGGCGCCAAAAATAGTCATGAAAAACAACCCCCCACTCCTGTGTCGTAGAAGCACATACATTCACAGCCAATAGAAAAACAAGTTTTCCATCATCTTCGTTTATTTTTGTTATTTAGATAAATAAACGTAGACGTTAGTTTGTCACATGTTAATAACAAACTTCTAATTTGACATTTTTTGACGTTGACATTTTCCATTATAAATGAGTAATAAAGTAATAATAGCAAATACAGACTACACTCAACCTAAGTCGGACATCTTCTCATCTTTTGGCATATTTATAAATGCAATAGTAGGTTTGCTCCTAGAAGCAATTTTGCAAGAAAGCACAATACGATACTGTAAATTACGTATTTTATATTGGATTTTTATTATCTAACACGAACCAAACTAAAAAATTTGACACTAGCTTGACAACTTTGACAATATACTAATAACACTTGTAACAAAATACAATAAATTGACACCATAAAGGGACCAATTGGAGCCGATGAAGATGTATGTGTTTCATATCATGTGACTTTTTCAAAATATCCAAATTTCACAAATTAATGGACCTTTTCAATTTAAAGAGATAGAAGATATGCGCAATGGGGATCTGCGCATAATAAGAACAACTGAGATCTATGGCGTTTGTTTATAAAAAAATTAGATGTAAAATGTGAGAATATCTCAAATAATTTAAAAAAATCTTATCGAAATAAGTTACAAAAGCTTTTATTGAAGGTAAGATGTCTAACGATGCAAATTTTCACTGAGAATACAGGTATTTTAATGACTGCAATATTTTTGACGTTTTGTTTGACAGCCCAACTGGCATTTGTTCGCGCCGTTTTCTTACTATTTGCAGCGATAGAAAGAGATAGCCATTAAATTCAAAAGGTCTATTATAAAATATCTAATGGATATTTGCTGATATTTTCAAATTTGAGGCTATTTAAATAATGATATCTTTGTAAATTTAATACTTAAAAGGCATATAAAAATTCTTGCAACAGCCCTATTATGAATCCGATAGTAGCCGTCTAGTTCTTAATCTACTCGATCTAAGTATTTTCCGATATCTAAGATTCCAGACAAATTAAAAATGTGATATTAATATTATTTGTTGGTTCCAGGTACAGGAGAGTCGGGCAAATCAACCTTCATCAAACAGATGCGTATCATACATGGGTCCGGTTATTCGGACGAAGACAAACGTGGCTTCATCAAGCTCGTTTATCAGAACATATTCATGGCCATGCAGAGCATGATACGCGCCATGGATCTCCTCAAGATCCAGTACGCAGAGTCTTCCAACATGGTAAGTTCATCTACAATCATTTCTTCATATTCTTATATCACAGAAAAAAATCCGAGCAGGAACTCGAGAAGGAAGTATGACATTGATAAGGAAGTGTTACATTGGGTATTACTGAATGAAAATATGTACCAAAATATTCTTAAAATATAAAACTTCATTCATAATTTTAATAAAAACGACTAGCACTATAACGATATGACGTCACTACTGTATTTTTGTATCAGTGTACCGTGCGAAAAGAATATAATTTTATATTATTCATAACTTGTGAAAATAAAATCCAAACATGTATATGTAGTTCTATTTTACATTTTTATTAAAATAAAACATATTTATTTAAAAACTTTAACAACAGATTTTTCCTTTGACAAGGTACAACTATAGTTTTCTGAAAATGACAGCTGTCAGTAGTTAACCCCCCTTGACATCAGTTTTTGGCAGAATTAATGACATTGACAGATATAAACAACTTTAGTTAGTAGGCGAAGTAAAATTGCAGATATGACGTCAAACAAAATTAATTAAATTTTAAAAAATTATATTTCAAAAACTATACACATTTGGAAAGTATAACAAGCACTAAAATTCATCATTTAATTAAATCTTTTAGAAAAAAATAAATTGAAAAATGAATACCGGACCCCATTGTTATAAAGAAAATATATATATAAATCGAAAAAAAATTAACTTTGAAAATATTCACGAAGTCTATAGTCTATAGTTACAACAATTTAAAATTTTTCGATTCATACATATTGATATTAGACATCAATGAAGTTGAGCATTTCTTCAAACGCGCTAAAAATGGGTGTCTTTTTTATATTCTGTTCTTGCAAAAAATTCATATAAATAAATTATTATTACCTAATAGCACTAATATTAATAATAAACAATTTTATTTATTGGCTAATGCAAAATATTATGCATTATTTCAATTGTTTCTTATTAAAAACACAATTTCCATAGTATACTAGATTTAATTTAAATAAATATAAAAAGGGTGAAAAACTCCTAAATTATTGGTTTTAAACATAGGATATCCTTAATAACAAAGAAAGATAACACAAAAAGAAACACAACTAAATAATAATATATAGGGTGTTCCATTTGAAAATGACAAGTTATAGTAATTTGAAATTAAGTAAATTTAATTCACTTTATTGAACAATTATATTCTTAAAAAATTATTTGAGAACATAGAGTATAGTTATAGCTGTACAGAAAAAAAAAATCTTAATTTTTACTATTAAAATAACTTCAGTACGCCTTTATAAAGCAATGCGTGTATTAGGTCTTTTTTAGAAAAAAAAAAAAAACGGAAAAGGAAAATGTATATGTGCGTATAGGGCGCGAGCAGACACGTGACTCGAGCAACCTTGACGTGTTTAGAATCAGCTGATGTGTGTGCGCTTGTCATTTTGATAAGAACAATGTCAATTTGACGAAACTAATGTTTTGACTTATTTTGATTTTGAACTGTTAAATTGTTAATATTTTACAAATTTCGAGCAGTAAAACACATAAACTTAAAAATAGTAATATTTTAGCAGTTCAAAATTAAAATAAGTCAAAATATTGGTCCTGTCAAAAGACGCACACACATCAGCTGATTCTAAATACGTCAAGGTTGCTCGAGTCACGTGTCTGCTCGCGCCCTATAGATGAATTAAATACATTTCAAAATATATGAAAATATATAGGCTGTTCCATTTGAAAAAAGAGAAACAATTCTCGCCCAGCCGTAATGCAACAACCTCTATATGTGAAAATAATTTTAGGTTATGCTCAAATAAATTCGGTTCATAAATTTATGCTGTATTTCTAACTACAAGGGAGATATCGAAGACGGTCATTTCAAAGATTCATCCTGTATATTGTCATTATTTTATTAATTAATTTTAAAAAATTAAAAATTAGTATAATTACGTAGAAATGTATAATCCGTAATTAAAAAAGTGTTTCTTAATTTTCGAATTTTTTAAGCAATTTATTGAGTTTCAAATTCAACTGACTTAATCTGAAATGGATAGTAGTACTCAAAAATGAAACAAATACTTGAATTTTTTTGTAAAGAAAATTGCTCTGTTGGTCGTATGGAAATGAAATAAAATCATATTTGTCATATCTATTTTTTTTATTTAGTATGTATTCTTACTCTTTTAAAAAAATCTGAATCAGGCATTTTTTTTAATATGGAAGGTTCTATTTTAATCCCTCCAAAATCACGCTGTCTACTTTTGCTGATAAGATTAGGAATGTATGCGGTTTTTTTTCAATACAATATATTATTTTGATTTCCTTATATAACAGTTTACTCATTAAATGTTTCTGAAAATAGTTTTATCTTTTGTCCACATTCCTTTTTGATATTGTTCAATCTAAATTAGAACTTAATGTTTCTAGATTAAAATTTCTTATATTATATTAATGAGGCAAACGTTGTCGAAACATTAATATTGCCAGTGTAGTATGATTTATTGATGAATCTATTACATCATAATTTTTGCATCATCCGGGAACCGGGAAGTGCATTACATAAATGGTATTAAAGATTAGGGTATACTGTCCATTTAATAAAATTAAATACATATACTTGTATGTTGAAAGCATGTTGTTACTCAATACCAAAGCAATCAAATTCAAATTATGTAATTTAAAAGAAAATTTTGTAGTTTGCTCATTCCATATTTAGCTGACTCATTACTTCAACATTTTTTTGTACATACAATATGCATTTCTAAAATTTAAAATATTTCATAAACTACTAAGGATATCAAGTTTTAGCAAGAGTACCCTTTTTGTATATTTTTCAACTGTGTTTTATATTTTATAAGTAAAAATCTGGTGTGGCCAACACAATACCTCCCGCCATTTACAGCCCGAGTCACAAAAAAAGATTTAAGTTAATCCTTATTTTTGGGTAAAGAATTTTTCTCTAATTTTGACAGTTTATTTCTTTAAATATAGTTTAATCTAATCCAAGTAACTACCTTTTTTTAAACCCCTCAACAGGATTAAATCCCAATTACAGAGTGGGTTCACATTCACACACATCCATGCCTTAGTGGGATTCGAACCCAGAGCCCCGAGGGCACTCATGACATGAGACGCTGCTCTAACCATTGGACCACCGGAGCTATAATAAAATGAAGATTAAATTTTAAATACCGGGATAGAATAGAATTCACTAATCCAAAATTGAGGATTAGCTTAAATATTTTTGTGAATCGTTAATTTTTATTAATCTAAATACATATTTATGCTGGAAACTGTATTGAATTCCTTTTCTATTGTTCAATTTCATTTTTTCAGTTTAAAACGTTACCAATATTATCTTGAAATGATTAGTTCTTTGATAGTGACATTTATCTGACAGTTACATACATTTGAATAAGTGCGTTTTGTTTGTTTAAAGCGTAGATTTAAATTATAGATATTTTGAATAAATTTATCCATAAAATATACAGGTGTGTCTCACAACTCGCGCCCCAGAGCGAATGAGGAAACACGATACTACACTCGGATGTGTAATTTCGAAGAAAAAAAATCTAGCTTAAAAGATATTCGAGAAAAGATGTCTTAAAATTGACCAATCAGAGACCAACACCTTTAACGTGTGTTTGCCGTAATTTTACGTTACTAGGGTTTTATACAAATCAAATCTTCTTTAAAATGTGTGGGCGACTGTATTTTTCGAAAAATGTTTCTTGTTTTAATCTCAAAGAATTCAAATGACAATAATATTTTCGTTTAACACATTTTACACAGCTGCTACAACACGTTGCACTGTACGATATAAATGATGATCTCGGATGACACCTTCGCTAACCTAAATTTGTTGACAGTGAAAAGTCAACTCTAAAGTGTAAAAATTACAATCAAACAAATTTTGTAACTCACTAGTAGTATTTTTAAAACGTAGCAACCAGTTTAATTTTGTAATAATATCATCACACCTCAAGATATCCTTCCGGGATTGGTGGATTAAAAAGTCTTGTAACTCCGTTATGCAAGCAGCCGCAAATTATTTTCTTCTATTTGTTGGCAACCTATTGTCGTCGGCAAGTGTCAGTTTCGTCTGGGGCGCGAGTTGTGAGACACCCTGTATAGAAAAAGTATTAATGCAAATCTGTAGAAAATTAAATAATCTTTAATTTTTATAATAACATTAATTTCGAAAAAATAACATTTAAAGGTATTTTTCGAAGAAAAACTATTTTGAGCTTCTAGTAAAGTGCCATTTCCGGTTATCCGATTTTCACCAAAATCTAATGGGCTCTTTCCATTACAGAAAAAGTTCAAAATACCAGGTTTCAAAATTTTCTAAATGATAGTATTTGATTTAGAGTGGAGGATCCACACATACATACACACTGAAAATGTTAAAATTGGATTCTAGGGACTTTAAAACGTGGTCATTTACTAAAATCTCGATATGCGATTTTTAGCACGATCCCTATCTCCCTTACCAAGGGTAGCGGGAGGTAAAAAACCATATAAAAATTATCTAATAGTATATTAAAGAACGTGTTTTATAAGACATGTTTTTTTCGCATGCGTCAAAATTTCTAATTGACAAGTGCGAAAGAACGTCTTATAAAATGAGTTCATTATACTATTTTTTTATATTTTGCGCCTTCTACAATAACATTTACTTACTCAATTTGTAATTATGTATATTTGTAACCATTTGTACATTTTCATGTAAATAATCTTCCCTAAATAAAAAAATAATAATAATTATAATAATATATTATTAAAATGAATTGTCAATTAACTAAAAATAAATTAGGTAAAAATGGGTTAAAGAAACGTCATCTAGTACCAACCGTCTAAAACAAAAAATTGTGTATCGAAATGACTTCATTATGAACGCAAAATATAAAAACATTTTTTTCTTATCTCATTATAAGCGAGAAACGAGGTATTTTCAAAATAAACGCAAATCAAGTTTTAGCCTGTAGCTCAAAAACAAGCGACGAACGAAAATTCCTGTGGTGTCTATTAAAATTGTCTCAAAAAGTTGGCCCATAAAGATCTACATTAATTTATTCCTCGTTTATTATTTTAAATTATTATAAATCGAGTTCAAAACGATACACTTACATTATCTGTATGTATTAATCAAGAGCATTATACTTATATTTCATTTTATTTTCATTTTGTAGACTGATGTTGACTTGTCAATATATTACCGAACAGATTCAGTTATTACCTTGTTACCAGCCTACTTTTGTACATGTAAACATAATGATATTCAAGTCTAATATATTTTTATTTTTGTAGTCAAAGGCGGAATTGATACGGGCCGTAGACTACGAAACAGTAACAACGTTTGAGAATCCATATGTAGACGCAATCAAAGACCTATGGAACGAAGCGGGTATCCAAGAATGCTACGACCGCCGTCGAGAGTACCAGCTTACAGACTCCGCCAAATAGTAAGTTATACCTACTCTTATTTATCATTAATTACATTTACCATATTTTAAATATTCTGTGTTTCTATCTATACAACGAAATTTTCATATTTACATATACAGGGTGTTGACCGCGACAGCGGATCATAGGACTTTAACATGTAAAATCATGTTTTCGTAATTTTCTGCTTCTATAATTATTTTACGTAAAAATGCTTCAAATAATAGTTGTAGAGCTAAAAAATTAATTTTACTTGCTTTGTAACGGTAGAAATTTGGTATGTAAATGTCGAAAATCACCCCAAAAAAAGCGATAGCCATGGAATAGTTCAGTAATTACGTCATATATGGCGCCCTTCATTTAAACTACTGTCCTATCGGTAAACACGTCTTTCAGAGAGAACCTTATTGCCACAGTAAATAAGAACTTGAATTTTAAGCAGTTCATTTCGTCGCCAATATCTTACTTAATAAAGAAAAGTTAGCTATTTAAACTGTCATTCAGTTAAGTTTGAATATTACCCTTCCAATTCAACAAAACATATTATCCTAATTTGTAATAACAATTATTCTATTTAAGTTTTAAAAAACTTTGCATGAAACCACATGTTCGTGAAACATCGCGTGAAGCGGCCGGAAGAGCCCGTTTGAAAGACATGCGAACCATTTTTAAGTTACAGTACCCTAAGAACCATAATAACATGACATATTATTAATATATTAATGTGGAGAGACAGTTATTTACGTACCTTAAACTTAAAAAGAGGAAATCAAAGTTCTGAAAAGAACTGATTTGACAACGCTCAAAAACACCAACAAACAAAATCTTAGTCGGTATGTCGGTAAACTCTCGGATATGATTGAAGCTGCGCAAACTTGATACTTTGTAGTTCAGAATGTGCAGAGTTGATTTCAATTTGAAATAAAATCTTTGTTATTTATTAATGTGAATATATTGTATTACGAAGTAATAGAAAAATGTTTTTAATAATTTCCTCATAATAACAATAATATCAGCATCTAATTACAAACCTTTAAATTCTGACCCTTATGTGTTCTGTCAATAGCGTCTACTTTGAAAGTATCGTTTTTGCTTAGGACAGTGCTTCATATTTCGCGCTGTGCTCTGACGTCACACTATTCTACTCCATTGAAACAGATATGCAGATAAATTAACAAATTTTTGACGTTTTACCGTTAACTTTGGTTAATATATGTTTCTATTTTGCGCCTGTAAGAAAGCTGTTACAGCACCCAAAAGAGTTTGTAGCTTATTCGAATACTGTAATAGACTATACTGTATTTCAGATAAGAATAGACTTCGTGGCGCTGCGGTTCCAACCTGTTTTACACACAAATCGTATGAATTAATTCTATTTCGTGTATGACATACTTGACAGCTCGAAACGTCAAAATTTGATTATTTTTAATTATTTAGTAAATAAACAGTTACTTAAATTTGTTAAATAGATTATAAAGTCAAAATTGAATAAATAATAGACTTTCTTTACATATTGCTATTGTATACTTGGTTTGCGTTTAGACCAATCAGAGAGCTGGAATCGTAAGCCCTATCTTACTCGTATGACTGTTCTTAACTGAAATGCAGTATAGTTCATTTTTTTAAGGTTGGTGGCTATCAATGTCAAAAATATCAAATCTCGCTAAATAAACGAATACAAACGATTGTTAAGAATACTATTTTTATATAATTATGATTTAAAAGTAGTAATAAGAAGAGAAGAAATACACTATTAAAGTAAGAAATAAATAGAATATATCGTAGATAATTGATATGACAAAAATAAGGTTATGTTACTGAACGTCAAACCTCACATTAATATCACCAACTGACACAAAATTCCTTAAATTTTGACATCTATGTCCATATTCATAAACGCTCGTAAAATTTTAAACGGTTCGTTATAATTTTTATCCAATAAAAACAGTCGACACTGACAGAAAAATCGAAATGTAACTTGCCATGTTCAATTCTATTTGTCAAAAATTGTAACGAACCGTTTTGAAACTTTACGAGTGTTTATGAAAATGGACATAAGATTTTTTTATTAAAAAAACCTATAAAAGGCAAAGAACTCATTTCATAATTGTCGATTATTTAAATAAAATGGCAATAATTATGACATTCGTTCTTTAATATACTATTTTATTAGATATTATGTGTAATATTTGTTTAAGTGAACAATTAGCTATTAATTTAAATAAATCATTTTTCACTTTAACAGAAATTACAAATAATGAAAATATAAAGCATGCAAAATTAATTTTGTTTATTGATTCTAATGTAGAATTTTATAATAACAATAATATTTTGTAGGCTTTTGAACACCAAAGTGTTATAGCCCTATTCCAATACTTTTATTTATTATTTTACCATATTACATTTTATAAGAATATAATGTATTTTGAAAACACTCACAAACACCCAAGTCCCTGGTGGGAATCGAACACACGACCTCAGGGTCGAGCGGTGACGCTCGCTTCGAGCATTATGCGCTACCTCAATCCACACGACCACCAAGGCGGCTTATTGATTCTAATGTAGAATTTATGCTCTACAACATTTATCTGAAGCTCTTTTACAATTAGGGAAGCAGGAAATTACGAAAGTATTATTTACATGTTAAAGTCCTATGTTCCCGTGTCGCGGTCAACACTTTATATATTTTAAAACATATGATTCAATATTATTTATTATTAATCATAGTATTTATATATTTATTAATCCTGATTGTTATCGTTATAATAAAGTAAAATATATTGTGATTTCATTAGTACATATAATATGACAATTTTAATGAATTTAGTTCTCATTAATACAATTTTATTTTGATTTATTGAATATTTTAATCTTGAAAATTAAATATTTATGGTTTTGGTATTCATAGTACAAAATTAAATCAGATGCATACGTTTAATATTTTAAATATTTCATGAGGAAAAAGCAAGAAAAATTTTAAATTATATTTATATATTAATGTTACAAATATTTTTGTTTACTACATAGTTTATCATGTAAATATTTAAATTAACATGTGTATTATAATTGATATTTTCTTAAAATTTTGTTTTACATATTTACTATAATATAAAGGAAGTTTTACACTGTCATATATTTATTAACAAACGTTATGAAACCTTTAAAGAATAACAACAAAACTTTAGTTTTATGATTAAATTTGTTAACTTCGTTTGTTGCTAAATTTGTGACCTTCTATAACGGGACATAGTCGTTTAAGACGTTATACATAGAATTTTAAAGAATTTCTTTAATAATGTCTTTAGTAATTTAAACATTTTCGCATCAAAAAATTCTAAATTCTGTATTGTAATGTATAAAAATTTAAGGTAAAATATGTTGTAAAATTGCGGATCTTATTTTGGCGCTAAAAAAGTAACACAGGTAACAAATTGTCGCTTTGACTAGAGATGGTATAAGCGGGCCTGAGCTCCTTCTTTCCCAACGACCATATATAACTAGACAAAACATTCCCTATCTCTCCTCACAGAATGTTTTGATTTCAGCTGGACAGACAGAGAATTGTGTTTATTTTGAACCACGGTGTAGTATCTATTAGCGTTGTCAGCTTACATGTCGAGTGCGCACTGGTGCGCACTTTTTTGCACTGAGCGTTTTCAGCTTGTCATTGAGTGCAAAATTTAGTCAGCTGATGCGTTTTCAGCTTAAGAAAAAGTTGCACCGTGCACTGTCTCAGTGCGACTTTTGTGCACTGACTCCCTAGGCAAGTGCAATAGTGTCAGTGCAAATATGGCGAATGAGGGCAGCACTCAGTGTGCACTTGCACTGAGTAAGCTGAAAACGCTATATATGTGAGTGCACGACGTATGCATTACGAAGAATGGCTAACTAACTGGGCTAGTTCATACAGTGTGCCGCTAGATGTCAGGTGTTGTTGCGCCCCGGCTTTACACAAAATATTTAAAATATTAAATTATTCATATATCACATAATATTCTATATTTTCAATCATTACCTTTTATGTAAAATGGAATAAACGACTGATGATGTTGATGGGAGGAAAAATAGCAGGAATGCAGTCTAAATTTGTTTATTGTTTAGTCTGAGGCCAACGTTTCGCTGCCACTTACAGCTTCATCAGGGCAAAAGACTAAGGCGTTACAAAATAATAAATATAAATAAATATATATGTTCAAACATAGTGTTATCGTCGGAAAATAAAAATTGTATGAAAAATTTTTTAACAATCGTCATCCAGAAGACTAGTACAGCTTTTTTTCAAAGAAAAAAGCTGTACTAGTCTTCTGGATGACGATTGTTAAAAATTTTTTCATACAATTTTTATTTTCCGACGATAACACTATGTTTGAACATATATATTTATTTATATTTATTATTTTGTAACGCCTTAGTCTTTTGCCCTGATGAAGCTGTAAGTGGCAGCGAAACGTTGGCCTCAGACTAAACAATAAACAAATTTAGACTGCATTCCTGCTATTTTTCCTCCCATTACCTTTTATCTTTTATCAGTTCTATGTATGTATTTTGTACAAATTCTATACAGAAACGTTGCTATATTCCCAGTAAAATTATAAAACAACATATGTCAAATGCACTTGACATTGACACCTTTCAATCAGAAATTTATCTTAGCACCTGTTTCTGTGATTATAGTGTAACTGGCTGCCGCTAAATTGCACATTTTGGCACCGTAAAAAGACTATGTTTCTCTTTATTTGACCCATATCCTGTTGTGCATCTTGTAGCAAAACATTGTCTGTCAAATGGTAACGGGTCGCGTTAGCACCATTTTGTTTCCCAGTTACTTACATGTCAACGCAACTCGTGCTCTCACCTATAGATACTACATCATGGTTTGAACGGTGCTCACCAGAGGCCACGTACAAGCATGTGTATTTAAAGGTACCCACCTTTATAGCCAGGGTATGGCCATGGTCAAAGATCACCGCTATTGTCGGTAATTCATTTCCCTATTTATTTGTAATAAATGTGATATTATATTATAAAAGAATATTAAATTATCACACTGTGAATTTATAAAGGTAATAAAAATTAATTAATTTAAGAGATACACAATTATTATTAAGACATACATTTAGAGGTTATGTAGAATATATGACATGGGTTGTTATTAACACATCTAATTTAATATCTGTAATTCTTATTTACATAATAATTGTATATTCTAAACTTACCTTTTAAAATTTTAAATGATTGTGCTTAATATTGGTAATTTATAGTTGTTTTCAATATGTCAGTAATCGTAGTGGGTGTCTTAACAAATTACACTTATAAATAAAAAAATATATTACTTACACTTTAAATACATATTAAAATAATGATTAAAGGTGTTTTTCATTAAAATAAAACAAATAGCCACGAAAATACATAATAATTTGCGCAAGAACAACACATATAACAGATGTCCCGGTAATGGCGGACGAAACGTGAGCCACGCCATGGCCATACCCTGGTTATAAAGGTACCCTAGGTGTATTTTGTATTGAATGAAGGTAGACCCAAGTGTGAAGGTAAATCAAGGATGTAAGGTATAGAAAGAAAAAACCCGAAGTCTTGTTCACACTGTTCTTTAATAAAACATGGATCGATTTCGGTTACTTAGTAACCATCCTCAGCACCGGTTTTTGACTACAATAGAAAATCATGCTATATATACACCACAATTTTCAAAAGATTTTTTACAAACATGAGTAGGATTGTTACAAATATCAAATATTATAAAAGTGAAACGATAAGTGTTAATCTAATGAAATTTAAAATGTATTGGCGAAAAAATTCAAAGTGGGTGACGTCTGGTGGCAGATTTGTGAACTAGAGGAATAAGGAAACGTTGATAGCATACATTGAAACGTATGTAATTTTAAACAGGTTTATTTTATATTTGCTGTAAAATAAAGTGAGATATATATAGTGTATATTACATTTTCAGGTTTAAATAATGATCAGTAAATGCCATAGATACTGCTCAGTACAAATAATTACAAGTCAAAAAGTGTAATTTTATATATAATATATACCATATATATAGCAAACTATATTGTTTATCATCCTTTTTAATAAGTTGTCCCCCTACTTGTACCAAACCTGTACAACTTAATTTTTCTATTTCTGATTCTCTGTAATACACAAACCCATAAACAAATAAATTAATAGCATAGTAATAATGATAACTTTTGTTGTAAACCAATAAATGGAGTTTTGATTTTCACTATCCTGTTTATATGCAACAAAACTGCAAAAATATGTTTGCATTTGCATCCCAATTCTGCTCTACAACTAAATTTGCTTTCCAGTAATTTATATTCTCATTTAATAAAATTTCATTCACACGAGGATCTCCATTCAAATGACTGGTTTTTAAATAAGTTCCCAGTATTGTACCTGGTCTGCTTCGTCTTCCTTTATAGGACGTGCAGAAGCAATGTATTCAAAAATATAACAACTTTATATTAATTTTCTCCATATTAAATACTTTGCACTTTAAAATGCATATTGCCAGCAATAAGGAATGAGAGAACTCTCCTTATTCCTCCGCCATCTTGCTACCGTCCGGTCTGCCATCTATAGTTCAGTTTTTTCGCCAATATCAAAAGAGTCAAAAATCACAAACACATTAATAAAATATGTGTATTTTGTCATTGTTTTGTAGTTGTAGTGGTTTTATGAGTGACACGTTGATATTTCTTTAATATTAAACCTTATAAATTATTTAATGTTGACCACAAAATTTTAATTAAGAACACTTGCGCCTCTAGTGGGCAACATTCAAACTAAACACTGATACTCAACGTGGCCTCAGTGGTGACCTCTAGTGAGTAATACTCGGACTAGACAAGACATATCTCTATCTCTAGTTTCTCTGTCTGGCCAGCCGAAATCAAAACAAACAAAATGAAGTTTTGTCTAGTTATATTTGGTCGTTGTTCTTTCCTGTACACTTTCACATGTTTTATCTTTTGTTTCACAGCTAGTAGTCGTCCGATTTTGTTTTTATTATAAAATTCGTAGAGTAGAATACATAACCCGAATTAAAATTACAGCTACTTAATGGAGATAGATCGCGTAGCAGCCCCAGATTACCTTCCAACAGAGCAGGACATCTTGCGAGTGCGAGTTCCCACCACTGGTATCATTGAATACCCGTTCGATCTCGAAGAGATCAGGTTTAGGTATGTCCCAGGCATCAGGGAATAGCCTGACAGGTTGCTGCCTGCGCCTGCCTGCACACTCAAGCACGATGCAACTGCAACTGACCAGTGTTCTGCAACTGTTGTTTAACCATTTATGTTTTATTTATTTTTTCTTATTCATAGGTTCATTTCTACCATATAATTTTATGCTGAAATTGTATCTAATAGTTTTCTCGTTCGGCAACTAGCACTTGTTTTTCAAAATGGTTACAAGAACTAAAATATTTTTTGTTCTATGTAAAAAATGAGTCATTATGGGAATATTTTCGTGGAAACGGACATCCTGTATCTGGTTTTATAATTCCCACAAAAATGTTACATCTGTTAATTTCCTTATTTATCATACTGTCCTCAAAATAAATGGGGTATTCTACTACCTACAGAAAAAACTGAAACTAGTTTAGATTTAGATTATATTATACTCTTTTCCATTTAAACCATTCAGCAGATGGCGCTCGCACTTGTCACATATCTCTAATTTCAGCCAGTCAGAGCGGTCAAAACTATTCTCTATTCTCTGCAATGCTGAATGGCTTAAATGGAACAAGGTATAGATTACTCTATAAAAAAATATTTACATGATGTTTCCTTTAAAACAACCAGCGCAGTTTTGGGCGAACTAATGACTTTAGAAAAAAATGTTGTATACAAGAAATGATCAAGAATAAGGGATTAATAATAACAAACCAAAATTCAACCAGTAGTTCTCAAACGGCAGAACAAAATTATATTTTTGTAAACGGTATCCTATATAATTTTTTAGCCCATTAGATAGATATTTTTTTTTTCTGATTTCAACGATGTAAATATGGTATAGGATTGTACAACAATTATTTCGAGAAAAATGGTATTAAAAATAATGTTATAATTTTACAATAGGCTATGCAATAGGGCGCGAGCAGACACGTGACTCGAGCGACCTTGACGTGCTTGGAATCAGCTGATTTGTGTGCGCATGTCATTTTGACAAGAACAATGTCACGTTGACAATACCAATGTTTTGATTTATTTTAATTTTGAACTGCTTTAATGTTATTATTTTACAATTTTTAAGCAGTAAAAACATATGAAATTAAAAATAATAACATTTTAGCAATTAAAAATCAAAATAAATCAAAACATTGGTCTTGTCAACGTAACATTGTCCTTGTCAAAATGACATGCGCACACAAATCAGCTGATTCCAAGCACGTCAATGTCGCTCGAGTCACGTGTCTGCTCGCGCCCTATACACAGGTATATACGTCTGTACCCTAGTTACGCTAGTAGTAAACCCATTTTTAATTACATTATTCCTAGTTTTTAATACCATTTTTCTCGAAATAATTGTTATACAACTCTATGCTATATTTATATCGTTGAAATCAGAAAATAATATTCTATTTAATGGGCTTAAAAATTATATAGGGTGCCATTTAAAAAAATATAATTTTGTTCTACCGTTTGAGAACCACTGGTTAAATATTCGGTTTGTTACTATTGATACATTATCCCATTATTCTTAATCATTTTTGGTATTAAACATTTTTCTCTAAAGTTCAACAAAGTTTCCCCAAAAAAGCGCTGGTTGTTTTAAAGGAAACATCCTGTATATTAGTCTATAAAAAAGGATTAAAAAAATTATTTAATGTTTTTTTGCCAAATATTGTTTAGCGCGTAAAGCATGTGACGTAGATTTTCCTGATGACAGCTCTCAAAACTTGTTAACCCGACTATACTGTAAACCGGAACTTGCATGAACGCCATTGACGAACAGTCAGCTGATTGTTGTGTGTGATTTTGCTTGTTTTGTCATATTACCTTAAAATAAAACAATATCAATATATTTGTACTGTCACAAGCAATGATGTTTCTACGTTTCAGCAGTAGACGGCGCTGTCCTCACTCTGTACTGTCATCAGGAAAATCCACGTCATTCCGGTAAAATATTTTAATAAATTTCAAAAAATCATATCGCTCAAATTAAATAAAATACCTTCAAATTTGACTTATTTCAAAACAGCAGTACTTTCAGAAAAAAATGCAGTAGAATATCCCATTCCCTACAAGTGTGTATTTTTGTCTAATTTTGAGTTACACGCCCCAAAACTCATACAACTCATTAAAAAAAATTACTTTTTATATTTTTATCTAAATTTTCAAACCGCAAATTAATATCTCTTTTAGTTCAAAGTTCTACCCCAAAAATGGTCAAAAATACTAATTTTTGGGCTATAACCCAAAAAATCTAAGGGTGTGCATTTTTTTTCAGAATTTGACTATTTTCACTTGTTTTGGTCTAGAAATTGCATACGTTGTTCAAAAAATTTAATATAGAAGTGTGTCCATTAAAACAACTAGCGCTTTTATGGACGAAATAATAACTTGTAACAGATGTATCAATACCTGTATATTGCATAGCGTATTGCATTATTGAAACATTATTTTTAATACCATTTTTCTCGAAATAATTGTTATACATCCCTATAGAATATTTTTTATCTTAAACTATATCAAATCAGAAAAATATAAATGTCTTTATTTTTAATAAAATGAAAGCAAAATTGTGTAATTCTTTTATACGTAGTACGATCCACCCATTTTGGATAGTAAGTGCTGCCGTTTGGAGAAAATTTTGAAATTAGTTGTATATAACTCTTTGTTCTGTGGATGGTGCATGTTCTGTCAGTGTGTGCTCTTCTTGCAGTTATCTTAGCGATTTAGAACGCATTAAACAACCAGACTACTTGCCTACAGAGCAGGATATTCTCAGAGCGCGAGCTCCCACTACTGGCATTATTGAATATCCATTTGATTTGGATTCCATTATATTTAGGTATTAATATAATTGATCATTTATATCTAGCGCTTGTGAGGTAATCAAAATTTGGAAAATTACCACGAAATTTTTATTGAATAGGCTATTCTCCAATAATGAAACATAGTAAAAGTTTATCGAAAATATGAAAGATGCGGAAAATTATATTTTTTTATTATAAATTACTCCCTCTAATAAATACGGAGTATTTTGCTTTCGATGACGTAGATCATGTACGCGTGTGTTGGAGCAAATAGGATCTAAGTATGAACCCCTACTTTATAAAGAATATACTTATTCAGGTATGTCGGATCTGATCGGATGCTGCTCGGGCAACATTCTTTTTTCTTTGCATTTGTAAAATTAGAAAAAGTAAAATTAAGTTCCATAATTTATTTTATTTCTCTAATCATGAAATGTAATATTACAATAGACATTTGAAATAGAAAATCTTGCTTCCAAACAAACCCCCTCTCGTTGTCTTACGTCCCTCTCCATAGTCCTATAGGGCGCGAGCAGACACGTGACTCGAGCGACTTTGACGTGCTTGGAATCAGCTGATTTGTATGCGCATGTCATTTTGACAAGAACAATGTCTCGTTGACAAGACCAATGTTTTGATTTATTTTGATTTTTAACTGCTACAGTTATTATTTTTAATTTCATATGATTTAATGCTTCAAAACTGTAAAATAATAACATTAAAGCAGTTCAAAATCAAAATAAGTCAAAACATTGGTACTGTCAACGTGACATTGCACTTGTCAAAATGACATGCGCACACAAATCAGCTGATTCCAAACACGTCAAGGTTGCTCGAGTTACGTGTCTGCTCGCGCCCTATACTTGCCATTCTGTTTGCATCTGTCATTCGTGTTATAACCTAATTTTCTATTCTGATTTGTTTTGTTCGCTGTTTTCGTAAAATGAGAACTTTTTTGTTTAAGAATATTGAAGATCATTCGATAATAATACAACTAAAACAATCGCTGGAGTGTAGAGGCGACAGTTCTTTGTTTGGAAGTCTTAGCCATAGCAACCATTAATTCTTTGTTTTGCCGCTAGATCCGCTTGTGCAAATTGCAAAAGTGTCTATGGGGCGCGAGTAGACACGTGACTCGAGCGTTTTTGACGTGCTAGAAATCAGCTGATTTGTGTGCGCTTGTCATTTTGACAAGTACAATGTCATGTTGACAAGACCAATGTTTTGACTTATTTTGATTTTTAACTGCTAAAGTGTTATTATTTTTAAAGTCAAGGTCGCTCGAGTCACGTGTCTGCTCGCGCCCGACCTTTTCAATTTAATGGCGCGAACAACTGCCAGTTAGGCTGTCAAAAGAAACATCAAAATTCTTGCAATCATTAAAATACCTGTATTCTCGGTGAAAATTTGCATCGTTAGACATTTTTGCTTCAATAAAAAGCTTTTGTAACATCTTACTCCCGCCAATTGTTTTTACTATGCGCAGATCTCCATTGCGCATATCTTCTATCTCTTTAAATTGAAATGGTCTTTTAATTCGTATTTACTCAATATTTTTTCGTAAGCCTATGAACCACTGTTTGTTTACTTCTGGTATACCCACAGTACCTACGTCACAAAGCAAATTTAAAATTTAGACCTTAAAATCTCACTTATTTGGACGATATTTCAACTCTGACTTCACATGTGGTCTAATATTTTTATGTACCTCAAGAAAAAAATTTAAAAAATATCGTGGAATAGCCTATTCCCTATTCCATCATAAAGAAAGAATATATTGATACTTATATAATATTTATTCAAATAGTAGTTTTTTTTATTATTTATGCATGGTAGTTTCTAATGCTTGGTGCTATCACAGCTTAAAAAATATTAAATTGCACTTTTACACTTGATTGATTTACTATAAACTTAAAACATGAATCACTAAAGTATGCACTTGTTTGCACTGGGTCTAAAAGTAGAACTAGTATGTTTAAAAGGTAAACATTTCATAGTGTCTAACTTTTAAAATCTGTGCTTCTGATTAACAAATATCTATAAAATTTGTAGGAATTTAAAGAAGCTGATTTTAATAAGGGATCTTTTTTAGAATGGTGGACGTCGGAGGACAGCGATCTGAAAGAAGAAAGTGGATTCATTGCTTTGAAAACGTCACATCAATTATATTTTTAGTAGCATTGAGTGAATATGATCAAATTCTGTTTGAATCTGAAAATGAGGTAATTTTTATTATTCATATTGTAGAAGTAAAATTTATAAATTAGCACATTCTAAGTTTTTAATTTGTCTATACAGGGTGTTAATAAATACGTCTTACAAATTTATAGGGTATGCAGGGGATGCAAAATAGACTAACTTTTTATAATAAACTCATATCCGGGGAAACGACTGCTTTCGAGATGCAGGCTCATAAAAGTAATTATCTACCTTAATTTTAGTTAGCTATGGCTGTTTATCTTAACTTCTAGTATTAGGGTGACCAGACGTCCCGGTTTTCCGGGATTCGTCCCTGTGTTGAGTTGTATGTCCCAGTGTCCCGATGAACATCCTCGGGACACGTAATTGTCCCGGTTTTCATACCCAACTCCAAAATTTATTAATTATATCATCTATCGACGTTTGTAATATTTATAAGTCAACAATCCGTTAAATATATTCTCTTTTCTTAAATGTTCTGTGACCTGGCAATTTATTTTTATACATGAAAGGAGAAAAACATGCAGCTTCACATCCCTTGAAAAAATGTAACATTCAATATTAAGGCATTTGACCTGCGGCGCTTTTTTCTGATTACATTTCCTCACCAACCAAAGTATTGGTACACGAGCTACCACTGATTTTATAATTCTCTGAAAAATGTCCCGGTTTTGCAATTTATAAATCTGGTCACCCTATCTAGTATTGAATTTTTTAAAATGACGACCACCAACTTTAATGCAAGCATTGCATCTTCGGAGCATATTTTGATACATTCGTCCAAAAACGCCGGGATTTGTTTGAATTTCTTGTGCTGAAAGTTAAAATAACCAACAAAATAATAACTGAAGTCATAGGGCACAGCCAACTAAAATTAAGGTACATAATTAATTACTCTTTTAAGAGCCTGTAGCTCCGGATATGAGTTTATTAGTAAAAGTTTGTCTATTATGCGTCCCGTACATAAATTTGTAATACGTAGTCATTAACACCCTCTATATTAAACTGTTTTTATACAGTTATTATTGTAACATTCAGAACAGTGAACGATTTAATGGGGACTTATGAAATTGACGTCACACAACACACATTTTCCCCTCCAGTACTACATGTCTTTAGAAAAAGATGCAGGCTCGAAGAAAGAGAAAGTTTTGTATTACCATGGCCTGTCTTCTTAAAGAGGCTCGAGCGAAACTAATGAATCTTTGAATATCTAAAATAATTGCTAAAACTTATATTTTTAATTAATAAAAGTATATTTAGCTTATAAATATATAATTATTATTTGTATTTAATAAAAAAGATACTGAAATTACTTCAGTATTTAGAATATATGTGGTCGAAGAAAGTTATATGGCAACAGCGCGTCGTGTTCCTTGAGCTCGTTTTCGTTTATTTATATCTATTAATTAACTTATTGTAAAATTATTATATTAAATTTATCTACCAATTTCAGAAATCAAATTTTTTTATATAACATGAAATAAAGAATTTTAAAATAACAAAAATAATTAGTGCAACGTTCTCAAGTTCTTCATCTGTTGCGCTACCATCGAACAAAAATGAACAAAAAATGTTTAACATTAATTTTCAAGTTAATTTGAACGGTAAGAAGGCATTATAAACCTCTTATAATATCCTACGTGTCTTCAGTTGCATTATACTAGTTTTTTGTTCATCAGAGTTCGAAATATCAATGTAAAACAAACAAAAAAGTAATTACGGAAATGTTTCCAGCATAGGAGTTTATGTATTAGAACGTTGAAAACATCAACTTTATATGCGATTTTCTAAGGGACTAGACGGTGGATTGTTCTTTAATTTTTAAAATAGTTGAATAAGACATTCTTCATTGTAATTATAAAATTTTGAATCATAAAGTTGGAAATTAATTTTTCAAGAGGAGATTCGTTTATAATACGATTCGATATTTGCTGTTTTATTTTCCGGTGGTATTTGACATACGTATGAGTAATTTTGTAATAATAATGATTTATTAGTTGATGATAAATTCTAAAAGAAAATAATAATACCGAAACACAAAATTATCCAACACATGTACTGTTTTAGATTCTCTATCTAAGAGGTCATGGTAGTGCTTTGCTGTCTCTTTCTTCGAGCTTGTCGTCTTGGTCTAAAAGTTTATTTCAAAATTCAGTAGATGGCAACAGTTAAATTCTAAAACCCCCATTGATTAAATGCGAAGAAAATTTTTGAATGTTACAATAAAAACTGTGTTCCTAAACCACCTAGTGTATATCGCTGTTTAATAAGTACTCAATACCCCGGAAAGATGATATATTTGTGTCTGACTAATAATAAGACAGGTGAACATTTAATTGACTTCAGAGAGGGATTTGACAGCTCAGTTGGTAGAGCGTTTACTAGCAATAAGAAAGTTCTGAGTTCAAATAACAGTGAAGTCCATGAATTTTTCACAAAATCTTTCTTTGTATTTCCATTTATCAATGAAATACGAGAGCCCAAGCTCATAATAATTCGGTCGGCTTACATTTTCAGCAAATTATATACACAAATGACGAGAAATCTCTGCAATTTTTTTTTAAATATAAATACACACTTAAAAATTACAAAAACTGTGGGCCAAATAACGGGTGATAATAGTTCGACCGGCATTTAAAAGGTCATCTTCTACCTTCTTACAAGGCATATGGGATAATAGTCTTAACAGAAGTGTGCGGGGCTTGTTGATATTGTAACATTTATTTATTTATTTATTTATTTATTTGGGTGAAGTGTTAATATGAGACAAGTATTATTAATTAAAATAGATGTTTATTAAAACAATAAATAAATATCTAAGAGATAACAATGAAGATTACTAATATTAATAAATATTAAAAACTAATTTAAGACTACGAATATAATTAATTAAACACTAACACTATTTATTTAAACAATTAACACGACTATTTATTCACACGGAATTACTCATTGTTTATTTCCATTATTTATGTCACTTCACATTCAACTGTCCGACCACCGACCTTCACATCGACTATATACTCAACTGACAACAGGGTCTGTATATTCAACTGCTCGGACAAAATTCACACCTTTCACCTCACTGTCTGTCTATTTATGTAAATGACCTGCTGACGGACTAACACTCTATGCAAATGAATTCGCACACACGTACATCGCTTATACAGTTGCTCTTAACACCTTCTGGAATATTCTCTCTCCCCTTGTTTACCTAACTGCCCGCCTCACGTCACCTGGCTATCGCGCGCTGTTCTCTTATTGATCGCCTTACTAATAAAGGCTTTGGAACCAATATTAAATGGCGGAATACTTGAATAACATATTTAGTTTTTATAAGTTTAAAATCTATATTTTAAACTAGTCGACAGAGATTTGTAGAAATTTCTCACCGTTTGCGTAGGTTTTATAATTTGTTGAAAATTTAAACCTGCCAAATTAATGAGCCTTGGCTCGTAAGACTTGTCTTACTTGTACCTGTCATTTTAAAATTGTTTTCTTAACATTCTTGCTTTTCAGAATCGAATGGAGGAATCGAAAGCATTATTCAAAACCATCATCACATACCCCTGGTTCCAGCATTCGTCGGTCATTCTCTTTTTGAATAAAAAAGATTTGCTTGAAGAAAAAATCATGTATTCACATCTTGTAGATTATTTCCCAGAATACGATGGTAAGTTCCAGCATATTTTGTAAGTTTTATGGATAAATAAAACGAAATATCTATAAAGGTGCGAAACAGGATCATATTGGCGCTCGGGAATTCATCTTAAAAGTTTATCTTAAAGAAAATCCTGATCCTGAACGCATGTGTTATTCGCATTTCACATGTGCCACAGGTGTGTCATGTAGGCTTGAATTGTAATTTTGATCCCCTTATGATCCTACAAACGCGTAGTAACTTTAAAAAAATATGGCTACTTTTCACGTAATTTTGATATCAGTGACGAGTATAAAATGCGCTAATCTATAGTATAATTTTAAAGGAATCTAAGTGCCAGTGGTTTCACAATAAATAAAATATAAAGTGTCAATTTCCAATTTCAGTCAATCAAAGCGTTCAAAACTATACCCTATTCTCTTCTGTACTGAATGGCTGAAATGAAACAAAATATATATTATAAAAACTTAAATATGAAATATGAACTGAATAAGTTTTAAAATAAAAAAAACTGGTGTGACCAACACAATACCTCCCGCCATTTGTAGCCCGAGACAAGATTAAGTTAATTCTTATTTTTGAATTAACGAATTTTGCTCTAATTTTGACAGCTTATTTCTTAAAATTTAAAATATAGTCTAATCTAATCCAAGTAACTACCTTTTCTTTAAACCCCTCAACAGGATTAAATCGCAATTACGGTTCACATTCACACATCCTTGGGATTCGAACCCAGAGTCCCGAGGACACTTATGACATGAGGCGTTGCTCTAACCAATGAGCCACCGGAGCTATAATAAAATGAAAATCAAATTTTAAAAACCGGGATAGAATAGAATTCACTAATCCAAAAATGAGGATTAGCTTAAACATTTTTCTGAATCGTTAATTTTTATTACTTTAAATACATACCTACATATTTACTTATGCTGGAAACTATATATATTGAACTCCTTTTCTATTGTTCTATTTAGTTCTTTTTAAAACGTTACTATACTCTATCCGTTTTAACTATAGAGCATTGGGTGAGATAGGGCCTAAGATTCTAGCTCTCGGATTGGTTCAAACGTGAACCGAGTTTACACAGTAAAATAATTGACGCGAACTTTAAATTTGCTTGACAACTGTATCAATTATTTAAAAATAAATAAAAGTTAATAAAGTCAATAGTACACGATTTATTACATAATAAGCATTGACGAAAATTCTACCGGTAGATACCCCATCTACCGATTGCGTTCGAAAACACGAGTGGTTAATAGTTACCGTGTTCGAAAGGTTAATAGTTACCGTGTTCGAAAATTGTACCATATCTACCCGATCCATCTACCGGATCCATGATTTCTGGATCGAGTAATTCAGCCGGTAGATGCGGTAAATAAAGAATCTAACCTCAAAAAGTTAGTGATGCCAAGCGAAGCGCGCGCCTTAAAAGTGAAAATGTGTTCAATGTGGAAATCGGATGTAGGACTGTACTCAGTTTGTTAACTACGTCAGATTTCAAATCTGTTTTAATCTTTCAAACGTTTTTCGTAGGTTACAAATCTACCCGGTTTACCACTTGCGTTCTTAAAATATTGATTCCGGTAACTGTAACCTGGTAAACAGCTGTTTACCGATATATACCGGTAACAGTTCACTGGTGGAATTTTCAAAAATGCCTATTATTAATTTCAGTTCAGTTCTGTTTGTTAAGTATATTATTGTTGTTCATTTCGTTTATATAATTTTTGGCGTTATATTTCATATTACATAGTTTTCGTTTTGCGCGTTTTCTTAGTTTTTAGTTAGTAGTTCGTTAATTTTGTTATTGTTCTCTTCGTTAATAGTATGGATAAAAATAGATACATATGTACGTACAAGACAAAATTATTGAAAAAATATCAATCCAGGAATGGCGCCAAAATTTGAATTTTTTATTTAATGCATGTAAAAACGGCCGCGCTCGAAACGCCATCTAGTCTATAGTTAAAACGGATAGAGTATAATTATTTTGAAATGATTAGTTCTTTGATAGTGACATTTATCTGTCAGTTACATACATTTGAATCTCGAAAAAATAACATTTAAAGGTATTTTTCGAAGAAAAACTACTTTGAGCTTCTAGTAAAATGCCATTTCCGGTTATCCGATTTTCACCAAAATCTATTGGCTCATTCCATTACAGAAAAAGTTCGAAATACAAGGTTTCAAAATTTTCTGAATGATAGTATTTGAGTTAGAGTGGAGGATCCACACACACACACACAGACATCATCGTGAAAATGTTAAAATTGGATTCTAGGGACCTTAAAACATGGTCATTTACCAAAATCACGATATGCGATTTTTAACACGATCCCTATACCTCCCTTACCAAGGGTAGCGGGAGGTAAAAATGGCACTTAGATAAAAATGCTTGAAATGTAAACTAGTTGTAGAGCGCCTAGTAGAAGTTGGCTTTGATTTGTAGGTCCTCAACGGGACGCCATAGCAGCTAGAGAATTCATCCTGAGGATGTTCGTCGATTTGAACCCGGATAGCGAGAAGATCATCTATTCGCACTTCACATGTGCCACAGGTACTCTTGCTTTCTTCGTTCTTGCTCTTATCTCGATGTGGCGCTTACTAGTTACAATCCTAATACGATTTGTTCTAACTTTTAGATACTACAAGGTATTATTTTATTCTGTTATTCATCTATTCATTGTTTTTATTAACTGATTTCTCTCTATGTTGCATGCTGGCGACTTGGAAACTCTTTTTCTTTTCTCTTAATTTCTAAAGATACTGAGAATATAAAGCTTGTGTTCTGTGCTGTGAAAGATACGATTATGCAGACAGCATTAAAGGAATTTAATTTAGCATGATGTATTTAGTTAACTAATTGCTCTTTGTTTCTGTTCTTTGCATGTTAACTTGCTTACTGACTGTTTATCGTTATTTATTGTGAATTATATTTAATAATAGAATAAATTTATCGTTACCTTACTTTCTTCTCTATATTTTCTACTGTTTTATTAATTTCCTTTATTAACACAAGAGATGCCCAGGTAATGCTTACACTTTAATACTAGTTTATAATTGTGACGAATAATATTTTAGTAAACTTAATTACTGATATTCTGAACTTCTGACTAAGCAAGCGATTAGTTAGTATCTTGATTGAAACAATATATTACTTCTTTACGCCTTTTTTTAAATCTTTTATTAATAGGTGGCCGAAAGTAAAACACATTAATTCGTATGAATATGAATCAATATTTTATTTGGTATTAGGAAGACGCAAGAATGAGAGCCTTAGCACAATATTTCTACCGATAGGTTCGCTACTGGGCTAGTTACTTTAACCTTCAAAAGACTTTGAAACATCAAACGAACGTTAAACATAACTATTAATTAAAATAAAAATAATAAATTTAGACCAAGTATTTGTTTAAAACGTTTGTTTTATTACACCTATAGCATATTATTGTATATTATTCTATTTTTTGTGTTTATATAATGTGCCGCAACCATGTAAAGTCACGGTTACACACAATAATATCTATGCATTCTTACAAAAGTCTGTACATTGTAATACGTACTTACGAGAATGTCCATATGCTGCCATCTACGCTAAGCTTTGCGCTAAGGGTCTCATTCAGAAAATTTAACTACGGAATGTAATAAATTGCAAATTAAATACTTTTCGTTTCGAACAAAGAACATCTAATGGATATATACTTACATTCTGCTCTATTCTTTATATTTTGAATCTCGCGGTAAGTTATATGAATGAATATTTAGCTCACGTTCTAAAGACAAAATAATAAATAGCTATGCCACGGAACGAAATTTGATAATAATAATGTAATGTGAAATGATCAAAGATGCGAAAAGTTTGGACACCGGATTCGATATTAAAATATAAATAAAGAAACTCGATACGGTTAGTTATACATTAAAATAATCGGGTACCGAATAATTCTGGAACTCAAAACGAACCAAATTGAAATCGGTTCCCACCACACCACTAGTATTGAGTATACAGAGGTTAGAAACTATTTCCCTATGGACATTCTGCTCTAATTTTAACATTTTTAATTTCCCGGATATGTTATATGATATATTTACTTCAGAAGCACATGTTATTAAGAAAAAGTGGAAGCACATGTTAAGAAAAAGTGTGAAATGATCGAAGATTGAAAAAGTAAGAATTCCAGATTCGATATTCGAATACAATCAGTTTCACAAACGTGATTCGGTCCAAGAATAATAAATAATCGGGTGCCGGATAATTAAAAATCTCGAAATGAACCTATTGGATTCGGATCCCATCACTGACTACGTTTATCTCGACAATTCAAGCGACTTCAAGTATATTATGATTTGAAAAATCCTATTGGTTTATCTCAGTGGATTGAAAATAGGATTGAGTTATTTTCAATCTTCTTAAAATTCGTATCGACAAAAAAAAGTTAAATAGTAGTTAGTTAAAAACATTAAAAAATATTTGTTTCTTCATCATTCCCAATATTTCGCTTTTGGACAATTTTATTAATTTTTATTTCAAGACTTTTATAAAACATGCTAAAGTGCAAATAATAACAAATGATATGAATTTAGTAACACTGCAACATATTGGGGATATGTGCATCCGTAGTTACATTATTTGAAGCTTCGCTGTTTATTTCGACAAAAGACAAGCCGCTTCAGTGGTGGAACCATGCCATATTGTAATTGATATTGACTTGATATATGAAACGACCAAATCATAGTCATCATTTGAATAACGAAAACCGAAAACGACTATTACGAGACTTCAATTTAAGTCGCAGAATAATGAGAATATAAAGTAATCAATTTACTTTAGATGATATCCTTTTTATTAGTTTATTTCGCCTTAGAAAGGAACTTATACATAATTTTATTCATCAGCTTTTGCCATATATGTCAAATTCAAACCATCCAATATCTATTACACCTGAATTAAACATATTTGCCGCGTTAAGTTTTTATCCTACTGATATTTATCAAAAATTAATTGGACAAAGTTACAATATATCTATGAGTCCACAATCAATGTCAACTTTCGGATAAAGTTGTAGATAATCAAGTAATAAACTATAATGTTTAGGTTGAACATGTATTCGTTTATTCATCTAAAGAAAATTATTAATTAATATTATAGTTTTCAAAACGCTGATAACGCTATGACGAAAATTATTCTGTAAACTGTTCTCTAATGTTGATTTCGTATTTTTTGTCAAAAATATATTTCACGATATGGTTAAAGCAACAACTTTATATTGTTGCTTTCTATCAAGTCAATAATTTCTACATATCAATAAAAATAAAGCAGTAGCAATATCGTATAGTTCCAAAATATTGAGATTGACAAGTGACCATGGGAAGGGGTAATGTGCAGTAAGCCGACTATCAATGTCAAAGTGGCGTGGTAGCACCACAGAAGTCCAAGCCTGTTATTTTATAGGCTTGACTTGACATTTTCAAGCCGCTTGAAGTATTAATCTCGATCGTTTATATCGAAGATTGAATAGGGATATACTAAATTCAAGCTGCTTGAAACATCGAGATAAACGTAGTCACTAATATTGACTAATAAGAGGGTAGAAATTATTTTTCTACGGGCCATTCTTATTTGAATTGATTTTAGAACCTAAAACGAATCTAAGTGGAATCGGTTTTTTACGAATAATTGACTAACCAGAGGTTAGAAATGATTTCCTAATTTAAAATGAAGAATAGCTAGTCACATGCTTTGTCGGGAGCGGATGTTAGAAAATAAAATAAATAATATAGATATGTGAGGTATTGAATATGGTATGTGATATTTTCAGATACTGAGAACATCAGATTCGTATTTGCAGCTGTAAAGGATACGATTTTACAATCAAATCTTAGGGAATATAATTTGGTATAAGGTGGCAACCGTGGAGTGGCGCGTGAGTGCGTTCTCGGATGACAATCCCCAAAGTTGAGTTGGTGCTTTGCTATGGCATCATCTTTTAACAACACCCGACATCCGAATCATAACATCACATCACACGATACGATCGATCATGAGATTACGATTACCAACTGCCAAGCACAGGCACAAGAACAGGAACGGAAGCGAGCGTGGCAGCCGGTGCAACGAACCAAACATCAAACAAGCTGGACTGCTGCCTACCTCCCCGAACACTTTCGTTCGTGTGCCACGTGTGACGTGTCGTTGACGCATTTCTGTTCAGTTCTTCTGTTCTTTCATCGGCTGTTACTTTGTGCGGGTGTGTGATTTGTACCACTTTATCCAATTATGCAAAGTGGAGAAAAACAACAGATATCGGAATATAAATTTCTTCCAAATTATTTATTATAATATGGGATGCAATGTAAGTAAATTTGTGTATATTTTAGTTGAATTGGATTGTGGATGTGCATTATTATATGATATATATTCCGTTACCTACGATTTGGATCACTTTGTATACACACAAAACAGGACTGTATCAAAACAAAACAACGCCATTGTGCGCGTTAACATCACGGTGCTTACGATACGATGACTCGCACGATTCGTAGTGCGTCGTCAGTGCAACCAACCTACCAAGCAGGCACCCAATTCTCGTCGAATGCACGTGCGTGTAGTATCATATCGACGGAGATCTCTGTGGTGGCATTCAAACATCGCTCCGTAAGAACGTTATTCATTTTAATCAATAATTAATAATAATGAAAACAAACGAAGGACCTCAATGTGACCGTTCTTTTTCTATCTTTTTCACTGTCAGACTCGAAAACTCCATCATTTTATTATTATCAATAATCAATTCTATACATGGTTTATTTCTGTGTACGTTTCCCATTGTCGTTTTGTTATTTACTGTTAATACTACTACTCTAAGCTTTAGCTTAGTGGATCTTGTGACGTCGCATTTCGTTCCCGCATTTATATCTGATTGCCTTCCTGCGCAAACGGACCAGGCCTGGTTCACTCATTCTTAATATAAACGAGCTCAGATTCATAATAGTTCAGCCGGTTTACATTTTCAACAAATTATAAAACCTAAATAAATGGTTAGAATTTTCTACAAAATTCTTTCGACTACTTTAAATATAGATTTAAAACTTCAAATTACGGATGATAATAGTTCGACCATATTCTTCCGATAAAAGTAAATTTTTGGCACAATGAAAAACAACTTCGTAAAAATCTAGTGCATACAGTAAAACGTATCTTGCAAGACATATGGGACAATACTCTTAACCGACGAATGTGGATGGCTTGTAGTAGAATACCTATAGTCCGTTTTTAAACTAAGAGGAGTAAATTCAAAATTTCCCTAGTACAAACTATACGTTGATTGGCCACTGCTCAGCCATGTTTACCAAAATACAAATATTTTTTCCGTTTTGACAGTCATTATTCCATAACCTCTTTTATTCGAAAACAGAGTTTTTATAAAGACAACGTGTGTAATATCATATTAATTTAGCTTGAAAGTTCAATAACTTAAATTTATTGTAAATATTTTATCTACTTTTTTTATTGCTGTAAATTTGACTTTCTAGTTTCAAAACAGAGTATAATAGAATTAAAACTGTTATTAATAATAAAAGCGATGTAACCCAATACGCCCCAATATTAGCTGTATTCTTTTTGGCCCAATTGAAACTCAGCTCAATACATAACTGTGTTGAGATGAAGTGAGTTGTGATATGTGCAAAAAGAACAAGTTTAATTCCATTTTATCACTTCCTTCTTTACAGATAGTATTTGTTGAAACAGCTGTCAAAATTATTGACTTATTTTCTGATCTTTGATACTGTTTATAAACGAAAAATTGATAATGTTGAAAATAAGCATATCTGTATATGTGAATATAATTTTTTTGTATTATATAACCTTAAAATGCAAACTGAGTGTTTCTAATCATATTGGCTCGTACCACGATCACGGTTTTAACTAAAACACTGTTTTAAGAAATGTCAAATTTCATTATTTAATAATAATAATAAATAATATAAAATTTATCAATATATGATTTTAAAGCAGAACATAGTTTGTATTCAAACACGTATTTTTTGAAAAATCGTTCTTTAAACATAAGGGGGAAATTAAGTATTGAAATTTGAATTTGACATTTCTTAAAACAGCGTTTTAGTTAAAACCGTGATCGTGGTACGGGCCTTTGAGTTTTGTAAACTGGTAATGTAGCATCGGAAAGAGGGGAAGTGAGTTTGCTCAGAACAACTCAGATCAGTTGTGTCAAAAAGATCAACGGTTTCCTGAGTTTATCTGAAATGATCTGAGATGAGCTGATATTTTGTCCAAAAAGAATACAGCTATTAAATGGCGGAATATTTGAATAACATATTTAGTTTTTAAAAGGTTAGAATCTACGAGCCCTGTCTCAATGAAGTTGGCCCACCTGCTTTAATTTCATTTTATTTAGTTAAATTATGATACAAATAATAGCCAATTTTTATTAATATTACAGACATTTTGTCGTTCAAATGACACATAGCAAGATATGTTTTCAGTAATAATATAACGAGAGTGAGAATATATTGAAAATAATTTGACAGATTTTTCGAAAACATGTTGTCATTGCCAAGCAACAACTTTGATACAGAAACTGGAAAATTATTTTCTAATTTATCGAACTCTCGAGTTATATTTAATTAGATTATTTTTTGATCCACAAATTTGTTTTAATCAACGGAATCAGACTTTTGTACTATTGTAATACCATCTACTGTCGTAATTTACTACCTGCATTTACGCAGTTGGCAAGTCTGTTTTGACTACGAAAACACAACTTAGACAAGGCAAAATAAATATAGATAATCAGAAATTATTATATTTATAGTTCCTACTTATGGTATTTCTAGAAGTGGTTTCTATAATTTTTTTATTCATTTCATGTTCAGGAACGGCACTAAATCGGTATTTTTCGCTCATTTTATGTATTGATAGCATATGTCAACAAAAATAGAAGCTACAGAGATTATTCCCGGGAATAATCACTCGAGCTTTATTCTCAGTATAATAATGACAGGATTGGTTAAAACGGAGACAAGTAACATACAATGTAAAATGAAATAATAGTTACTTCTACCAAAAATTCAAAACAACAAAAAATTTATACGAATTTAGATCATATAGATGTTAGGTTTTCTTAAATAAAATGTCTATTACAGTAACAATTTACAATAAAAGCAATGGGTCTAATTCAGCAGTCTTCTTTCTTATCGCTGGAATGAATATATCGATTTGTGTTACAGTTATATCGTTAAATTTTTAATTTTTCTCTAAAAGTTAAAATCAAAATTACATTATAATAGGTCTGTTTGTTTCGTTACTTTGCGTCTACGGTTTACTGCCACGTCTAAACAAAGTGTATGGGAACGGCAGTAAACCGTAGACGCAGAGTAACGAAACGAACAGACCTAATGTTGGAAAATCTTCATTTTAAATTAAAAGTAAAGATTTATTTATTATAAAAAAATCTATTGGTTAAGTAATGATAAATGAATTCTTAAAAGGTGGGCCAACTTCACTGTTGTTTGTTGAAAATGTAAACCGGCCGAACTATAATGAGCCTAGTCTCGTAAGTAGTCCTGGTTTGGTCGTCCTTTTACATACATGGTAATGTGCAATAGAGTAACGTAGTGAGGATGAGAATGAGAATCAGGTTTGTAATGAGGAAGTCACTTGGAGCACAGTGGAACGCAGCGAACGGCGTCACACGACTGATGCAAGTTGACGCATTTCTAGTGCCATTTACTAGCGTGGTGTTTTTTTATTATCTCAGTCCTTCGTTAGATGCAAAGCCAAAGTGTTTTTTTTTTATTCTGTGCGTGGATAGACAAAAAAATCTATCCAAACTCGTACATCATTCGACTCAGATTCACATTAATTCATTAATATTAAAAAATATTGTTATGTATTATATAATATATAAAAATTTAGCCTAGTATCTAAGATAAACGACAGAACTCTATCCATTTACATTTGCAGATAATTAGTAAATGCATCTTGTTCATGTGATTTTTAGGTAATTTGCATTTTGGCGGGTGTATATTCCGTAAGCTGTGTCAGGGGCCTCGACGCAGGACTGCTAACGACAGCCCAGAGTCGTGCGCAGTCCCCGCTCGAGACATGCCCCCATACTTTCAGTTTGTGTACTGTACTAATTGCTAAATTTGTAAACATTGGATATACATAATTATACAGTTGCTTGGTTTTTTGTGAGTGATTGCGACTGCGTATTGCGTGACAGTGTGCAAGACCATGAAAGATGAATGAATACTATGAGTGAATGAATTGTGGCAATAGTACATTTGTAAATCATTCTTGTCAAAAGTATACACTTTTTCGAAAGGCATGGGGCTGATTTATTTCATTCCTTGAACTGTCCTGGTACTGTACTTACTGATTTATATGTGGGAATTATTTGGGAAAATAGTTTTGAATTCATTGTGATCGTCTTATTTGTTGGGATATGTAGGTACGTATGTTTTTTTAATTTTCTTTGATTCTTATTTGATTATGAAAACTTTTAATAGTTCTACTCAGAATAATTATTTCAGGAGGAGACGTTAATCATTACTCGAAAATATGACGTGGCCCAGCGATTTCAGGTAAGTTTATATAAATATACGACAAATGTATAATACAACGCTGGATGCTCTTATACACCGATTACAATCACTTGAACTTCACGTCACCGTTTGATGTTACTATAAATCAAAAATTCTCATAGGCTATTAGATAATGACGAAAAACTGATTTTGATCGAAATTTCGAGTCAATGAAATGGAAAAATCGTTAAAACTTCTAAACCCACAAAAGCAGATTTCATGATTTTTTAAAAATGTTTGTTATATTCAATTCAAAATCAGATTGGGATCTCTGAAACTATAAGAGATAAGACTTGGGTTATATGGGATATGTGGTGTGCCTTTGGGAAGCCATCTTAGATGTTTGAACAGATGCCTGTCTCAATCGACTCGTTTTTAATCTATAATACTAAACGATTAGATTCACTCTCTATATATTCTTTAATCAAAAAGCCAATCGCCAAACTTTAGACAAGGCTACAGCTTAAACGGAGCGACCGATTTTCGTAAAATTTGTACCAAGTTGTAGGAAATGATTGGCTTCAGCTCCCTTCTAATGGATCAAATTTCTGTAGGATGCATAGTTTTTGTGTAAAACATTATTAAAGATTGAAAATTGGGACAGAAACAATAGGTCACTGTAATGATCACAGTTCTCCGTGAAAATTTTAAGACGAAGAACGCCATGTTTGTCATGTCATTTTGAACCTTTAAATGGAAATATTTATGAAATGGAGACAATTTGAAAGAAGTTTAATTCATAATTATAAATTTTGAGAATGGGCAATTATATCCGCACAGGTAAAAAAGGCCTAAAACATTTTAATTACAAATTATAAATTTTGAAGTTTCATATGTACTTGAACAGTGTTACCAAATGTGTCATAAGTAACTAGGTAAAAAACAAATATTTCTAACTAAACAATATTTTTCACAGTAACGATCACAGGTTTCCTTGAAAATTTAAGACGATAAACGCTGTTATGCCAATGTCAATGATGACAAATTATCAGTTTTCTTCCTTTTAAATGCAATAAAATGTTTAAATAATATGTAATAATTAAAGAAAAGATGATGAATTTAACAAGGTAGGTATATGTAATGATTTTAAGCCATGTTTATTATTATGTTACATATTTTATTTTGTAAATAGAATTTTGGAAAATGTATAAGGAAACACGTCGAAAAGGATCAGAAAGGTAGGAATAATATCACAATCGATGTACAAAATTAAACAGATAAACATTGTCATGTCATATTTGATATGTTAATGACAAATTATGCATGTATCAATTACTATAACCGATGATATAAAAACAAGTCAATTAAGATGGTACGATCACGTACAGCAAATGAGTAATGGCAAAACACATACCATAGTAAACTCCTAGCGGCAAAAAGAAAAGAGGGAGACCTAGAAGGAATTGGGTTGCAGGAATCTAAGAAGAAATAAGAGAGAATGAAGATCTATGGCAAGACCAGTGGAGAATTCGCATCGAAAGACATAGTACAACGTTATAAACCGATTGTATATATAGGTATATGTAATGATTTTAAGACGTGTACAGGAAAATCATAGTCTGGAACAAGACAATTCAATAATTTTAGATAGTATGTTTTAATCTGTTCTTTTTTTGTAATTCATTTTCTTACATTACGTTTAAAATTATTTCAGATTATACATAATTCGATATCTATCTTAAAACGGTACAGAATTTAATCTGTATTTTATTTTCTTATATTACGTTAAAATTATCTATATTAAAATTCTTTTATTCCCAATTATTGTATCGTACTAATAAAAAATATTTTAAATTACATAATCATACAGCATGAGCCAGAAAAGTAATATTTAATACCTATCATTTTTAACAATCCAAACTTTATTGATATATTTTCAAATTACTGTGATTATTCGATTTAAAGTACTAATATTCACCAAGTGGCTTATAAAATGTATATGGTTTTGCTTACTCTTAAAATTTCAGGCGGTAACATATAAAATGGGCACCTTGTATTATGTTTATATTTATCCTGTAATTTTGTCCTGTTTGCTCGCATAAAATGCGCAGTGTCATGAGTTGATGAACGCACCCGAGATAAAACAAACGCACCTAGTATGTGCGCGGCAGAATGCGTTACCATTCGGTACAACATGGCAGACTGAATTGTGTACTGTGTATTATCTTGAGAAGTTATCCAAGTAATAAACTATAATCAAATATAATAATCTCTTTACTTGTTGCTAAACCCTACAAAATATTACACGCAGCATTTGTTCATTTCATTATATGTTTTCATCAGTTCCTACCACGGTGTAGTATCTATAGGTGAGAGTACGAGATGAGTTGACATAACTAGCTGGTAAAAAAGAAGCTAACGCGACCCGTTACCATTGGACAGGCGTTTGGCAGTTGGTGTGCCGCAGTGTGTCGGTTGCGGTTAAAATAAGTTCGCATTTAAATAGAAAATGTTGTGATATAGGATGTACAACAGGGTATGGATCAAATAAAGAGATATAGACCCGAATTTTCACCTCTTGAAGTAACGTTTCTTCGGAAATAGCGCTATTTCGATTTTTTATTTATATAATTTTATGAGTAGATAAGAATAGGTTTCATATTTTTGTAAATGAAACCTATGACATTAGAAATAAATGCTTTTTACAATTTAATTTATTTTTATATCTCTCATTTTAATGTTAAAGTTGACATTTGACAGTTGAAGTAGCGATTTTTCGGAAGTACCGCTACTTTAAGATGTAAGAATACGGACCATAGTCTTTTTAAGGTGCCAAAATGTGCGATTTTGTAGCAGCCAGCCATGATATAACCATAGAAACAGGTACTACGATTTAGAAAATTCTGATTGAAAGATGTCAGTGTCAAGTACATGACATTATGTTTATTTTATAATTTGACTGAAATTATAGAAGCCTGTTGTATGGAATTTGTATAAAATACATACATAGAGCTGACAAAAGATAAAAGGTAATGTATTGAAAATATAAAATATTGTGCGATATATAGGAATAATTTACTATTTCAAATATTTTTGTAAAAACCGGGTCGCAAAAAACCTGACATCTAGCGGCATACTGTATGAACTAACCCGGTTATTTAGCCATTCTTTGTAATACATTATACATCGTGCACTCAGCTATAGATACTACACTTCCGAAATATTATTGACAATTTTATGCAAAAAAGAATAGCCGATCGAGCTGTCGTATTTTTGACAATTCTCTATGACAGTCCATGAGAAAACATTTCTTGTTTTTCGTATAAATTTGTCAGAAATACAGGCTGTTTCATGTAACTATGTAAGGCTTCGGAGTATGAATTCTAGACACCAACATGAAAAAAATCCCAATAAACATTGGCGCTTCATAACAGAGATACCGAGGATTTATCTTAAATGAAGCATAATACTGAAATAGCAGAAAATAGTTGGCTGATGGAATTTGTTTAATTCATTTAAAATTTAAATGAGATTTAATTAATTAAAAATTCCACTTATTTCAATCCGATAATTATTTAATTATTACACCTGTTATTTAATATTTCTAATACAAAAATCTGATGTGGCCAACACATAACCTCTCGCCAGATATTTTACCTGGTTGTACGCATTAAACGAAAAATATTTTTAAATACAAATACATATATTCATGTCTCACTACAAAATAATTCTCACATATATTTGCAAAATCTATGGGATATTTTAAAATAAATTATGTACAATACTTACATTTTCTTTATATTCAATATCCTAAAATTTTCTTTTTCTACTTTCCTTTTCTTTTTCTTTATATTCGTCATTTTTTCGCAAATTCCTTTTATATTCTTTTTTACGTATATTTTTTTGCGTTGTTGACTTTTTTTTATTTTCATAATCTTCATAATAATATACAAATATTGTTGACAGAGGCATACAAATATTTTTGACAGTGACATTTATGTGTCAATTACAAACATTTGAATTTCTTGCCTTGTAGTAGTTTGATCTGAGATTTTTTACATCAAATTATTTTATATGCCTTTCTTTATCTCTAAATCTATAAAAGATATAATAATGAATTTATATTTATCGAATAAAGAATTTAACGTTCTTTAATATAAGTATTTACATAAATTTTCGATAAATAATATTTAGACGATTTTTTTCTTGTAACTACTACTTCCGGTTGTCCAATTGTTACCAAAACTGACTGGACTCTTCCCATTATTGTTAGATTGAGGAATCCGTAGTTAAAAAAGTCTTAAGTCTCATTGTATTTGAGATATAGTGAATCCAACATCCACACACACACACACACATCCCCACACACACACACACACACACACACACACACACATACGGACATCATCGTAAAAATGTTATAATCGGATACTAGGGACCTTAAAACGTGCTTATTCATTAAAATCTGGATTATGCGATTTTTAGCATGAATACAATACTTCTCTTAGCGAGAGGTAAAAAAGTATTGCCAAGCCTTCTGTATTTAATGAAAATATTAATTAATTAATATTTTAGTAATTTACCGTAGTATTTTTAAATAATACTGATTTATTTATTGAATGTAATGCGTTTCATTTTAAACACTTGCTCTGGGATTCTTTTTATAAATAATTATTTATGACTCAATACAAAAATAAATAAAAATAACCTGTTTCCTGTTTTTTCTTTTTTTTTTTTAATAAAATCCTGGGTACCTATCTCTGTTAGAAAGCGTTATAGCATCAGTGTTTATTGGGATTTTTCCCACTTTTGGTATCAGAATTCATACTCCAAAGCCTTGAACTCTTATATGAAACACCTGTATATCCTCTTTGGTATTAAATGAAAAGTTTTCTGCATGGCTAATCTATAGAACTTTCAAAATTTTGACATCAATTTGACCGGCTTTTGTTTTTTACATAAAGTTGTCAGAACCATGTCGTGATTAGGATCATGTGAATTTTTTTCTGCAGGGCTGTAACATAAAAGTGTCAACAAATAGACATCTCGGTCGGCTTTTGTTTTTGTATAAAGGTGCTAGAAATATGTCGTGTTTGGTATCAAATGAGAGGTCTGGTTACGAACTTTTAGATACAAGTGTGGAAATTTATGACAGGTTGATTGGCTTTTGTTTTATGCATAAAGTTAATTCGTTTGATAGAAGGGGGAACTTGGGTATCTGACAAGACTGTTGACGTTACCACTTTGGTTTTAAATTGTGCGTAGACAGATTGGATGTACGTATAAACTATTATAAAACACTATCGGCGGAGCCCTAGGGTAAACTCGGCGAAGCCGAGCTTAGGCTAGTAAGAACTAAAAATATACACACTTTACCAGATATGTAAATAATGTTTCTAGGCACTCTTAAAACGGCAAAAAAAAAAATTTGCTTATCAAATGAGGCCAGCACATAACCTCTCGCCAGATATTTTACCTGGTTGTACGCATAAAACATTTTTTTTTAAATACAAACAAAATAATTCTCACGTATATTTGCAAAATCTATGGGATATTTTAATATAAATTATGTACAATACATATATTTTCTTTATATTCAATATCCTCAAATTTTCTTTATATTAGTCATTTTGAATTTCTTGCCTTGAAGTAGTTTGATCTGAGATTTTTTTACATCAAATTATTTTATATGCATTTTTTTATCTCTAAATCTATAGAAGATATAAATAATGAATTTATATTTATCGAATAAAGAATTTAACGTTCTTTAATATAAGTATTTACATAAATTTTCGATAAATAATATTTAGATGGCTTTTTTCTTGTAACTACTACTTCCGGTTGTCCAATTGTTACCAAAACTTAATCAACTCTTCCCATTATTGTTAGATTGCTTAAGTCTTATAGTATTTGAGAAATCGTGAATCCAACATCCACACACACATACGGACATCATCGTAAAAATGTTATAATCGGATTCTAGGGACCTTAAAACGTGCTTATTCACTAAAATCTGAATATGGGATTTTTAGCATGAATACAAAATACCTCTCTTAGCGAGAGGTAAAAATGTCTTTAGTCTTATAGTATTTGAGAAATCGTGGATCCAACATCCACACGCATTCGCGCACACACACATCGATAATTCAAATTTTCAATTTGTGCGACGCAGTTTAAAGTTTTACCTCAATTTGATAATTTATTATTAATTTTTATTACTTTTAGACAACCTACCTAACATTTTAGCTAAAAAAATACAAATAAAACATAAATAAATGATGATGTGGGCCCCTGATAAAACTTTAAACACATACATAAATATGGATAAATGGGAGAACATAAGTGTGTACGTCCCTAGGGTCTTCCCTCGTATCTAAACATTTTTCAGCCCTTAGTTCTTACGTAATAATTAAAGTTGAATAACTCCGTTAATATGTTCAAGGTTCTGCTGTGCGGACGGGCGGACAAACAGAAATCGCTTGTTGTGATCTTGGAGCTGTTGAACATGGGAAACATCTTGAACAACGATCGTCCGAAGATAACTGGGTCCTTCAGCCGTGAGGAGTCGCCGAGCAGATGGGCATACATGACTTGAAGCTGTTAAGGGAAGAAAGGTTTTTTTTTTTATTAAGTTCACCTCGTCGAACAACTCTTGTTCCCCTTTTGGTATACTATTTTGTATTTATGTTTATTAATCTAATTTTTATTAATTTTTCTGTGCAGATTGTCAACATGTGAACTAGCAGGACCCCAAAGGCAGTAGAAGAGAAATGTTATATTGTAAAATTGTAATAAAATGTTAATGTATATATTTTAAAAATATTTGTAATTATATATGCTAATAAACTTTAAAATTGATTTGAAAATGACTTAATTTCTAATCTTTAGTTTTAATTTATATAATACACCCTCAGAGTTGTGAACGTATTACGTACATAGTTCTTATATCAGCCGCCAGAGGGCAGCACCTACCGGAAAGCATTGCGCCTAAAATATATGCAACCATTTATTTTATAAATGACACCCACGCACGATACACTGAGTTTAAAAAAGCAGGATCCATAAACGATTTCTAAAGGATGCCCATTACATTTCTTAGCGCCTAAAACATAGGCAACCATAAATTTAAAAAGTAGCATCTATGCACGATTTTTTTAGAAAATATGGTGCATAGATGCTACTTTTTTCTGCGTTTAAAAAGAAGCATCCATGCACTATTTTATCTAAAATTTGGTGCATGGATGCTTCTTTTTTACTGGATTAAAATTCCCAATAGGTATATCGAAAGTAGCAATCATGCATGATTCACTGAGTAAAAAAAGTGCCTATCATTCTTTTAGATTCATGCACTTTTGTTTTCTTTAATCGCAACGCTTATTGACAGGTGCTGCCCCGTTGTGACCGTTTTAAAAACTACATACGTTCAGGAAATTAGAAATAAAAATTACATTTTTAAGATAAAAATATATATTATAAAAATACAAGACTTTTTAAATATATATATATATATATATATATATATATATATATATATATATATATATATATATATATATATACAGGGTGTTTCCTTTAAAACAACCAGCGCTTTTTTGGGCGAACTAACAACTTTAGAGAAAAATGTTTTATTCGTAAATAAAATCACCGGTGGCGGCGCTGTTATCAACCAAGATGTCGGATGATTGTCGTACTGTCATTTTCAAACGTTCTTGTTTACATGTTAAAAACGCAATTTTCAAGAGTGTTTTATTCTATTATTAAAATATTTAGGCAGGTTTTATTTTACTTACTGATAAGTTTGAATATTAAGTTTCAATGCTATTATTTCAATTTTGTGCATGGGCGTTTCAAAATTTGTTTATTTGCAGATAAATATGACAATGTTCTTGGAAAATAATCTTCACCTCTCATAAAGAGAATTATTTAAATTTTTAAATTCCAATAATTCTTCAATGAATTTTAAGTAGAAAATAGAGTAAATGAAGAAAAAATCAGGAAACTTTCAGTCATTAAATAGGGAAGTGTAAAACAGATTAAGGATGAAACAGATTTAAACTGGAAAGCAGTCTTCAAAAAATCTGATTTTGGTCAATACCTATGTATTGAAGTAGGGAATGAACACGTAAAATAGAAATAATAAAACAAAGACTTACTCTTCACAAACAATAACCAAATCAAATAACACTAGCCCAAATAGCGTTTTCAGTGAAGTACGACAACAAATAGTTCTTATTTTGCCACTAGATGGCTACGGCTTTATTTTATTCGCGAATACCAAAAATGATCAAGACCAAGAGGACAATGTATCAATAGTAACAAACCGAATATATAACTAGTGGTTCTCAAACGGTAGAACACAATTATATTTTTTTAAATGGCACCCTATATAATTTTTTATCCCTTTAAATAGAATATTATTTTTTGATTTCAACGATATAAATATAGCATAGGGGTGTATAACAATTATTTCGAGAAAAATTGTATTAAAAACTAGAAATAATGTAATAAAAATGGGTTTACTACTGGCGTAACTAGGCAACAGAGGTATCAATACCCGTGTATTGCATAGTCTATTGTAATATTATAACATTATTTTTAATACCATTTTTCTCGAAATAATTGTTATACAACCCTATACCATATTTATATCGTTGAAAGCAGAAAAAAATTCTCTATCTAATGGGTAAAAAAATTATGTAGGATACCATTTAAAAAAATGTAATTTTGTTCTGCCGTTTGAGAACCACTGGTCGAATTTTCGGTTTGTTATTTTTAATAAATTATCCCCTTATTCTTGATCATTTCTTGTATATAACATTTTTTTCTAAAGTCATTAACTCGCCCAAAAAAGTGCTGGTTGTTTTAAAGGAAACACCTGTATATATATATATATATATATATATATATATATATATATATATATATATATATATATATATATATATATATATATATATATATACAGGGTGATTCATCGGTCTGTCCTCTCTTTATAACTCTTTTATTTTAAGTCATATAGAAAAACTTTTCAAATATATTTTATATGATATAGTATTATCTATCTACGTACCATATCCATTTATATACAGGGTGCTCCATTTAAGCGCAACAATATGTAACTTTATATTTCTTAATGGAACATCCTATATTTATTTATTTATTTTGATAGTAAATTACATTCCCTTTAACAAAGTATTAAGTAATAAGGGGTCTAAAATTATAAATTAAGAAGTTATTTACCTTTATTCGTTGAATGATATGTTTCTATCATGTTATTATTAACAAAGTTAGCTATGGATAATTTGATCAATTGTTTCGAATTTAAACAAACAAGTTGTACAAATACTCTTAGTTTATCATTGTTGATGTTGATGTGAAAATGAATAATTCAAATTTTAGTAAAGATGAGATGGTTAATATAATATTTATAATAGAAAAATCTATTGAAATTGAAGGACAAGGTTTCGAGCATTTTTATAATTTTGCATTATTTAGTCTGCCACTAAATTTTAATAGCTTCTTTGGAATTAGTGTAATGTAAAATAAGTATTAATAAAAAAGGATCAACATTTTATATTATAGTATGGGTTTTTCCACTCTGAACTACTATTTTTTATGAACGTAAATAACTTCTTAGTTTATAATTTTAGACCCCTTATTATTTAATACTTTTTTAAAGGGAATCTAATTTACTATCAAAATAAATAAATAAATAAATATAGGGTGTTCCATTAAGAAATATAAAGTTATATATTGTTGCGCTTAAACGGAGCACCCTGTATACAAATGCATATGGTACGTAGATAGACAATAATATATCATATAAATTATATTCGAAGAGTTTTTCTATCTGACTTAAAATAAAAGAGTTATAGAGAGAGGACAGACCGATGAATCACCCTATATATATATATATATATATATATATATATATATATATATATATATATATATATATATATATATATATATATATATATATATATAAATTTTATTTGTATACAGCAGAATGTTTGTTACATTGTTATTAGATTTATTAACAAATTTAGGAACACTGATGAACAGAATTAAAACTAAAATGAAACGAAAGACATTTGTGTTTCATATTTCTATTCATAATTATTTCTCACTTGTTTGTTAATGAATATGAAAATAATTTTTTGGCGTGCCAAACAGGCTTTAGTTACAAAACTAAAATGTTTGTTACCAAAGAAAATTATCATTCTTTTGGATGTACATTTTATTAAAAATTTTGCCATATTTTGTAATAAAACTTTATTTAATCACAAAATAAAGATACAAAATGATTAATAAAAAATACAACCAAAATAATGATAATTTCACTTGGAAACTAACATTTTCATTTTACAACTAAATCCTATTAAAAATTATCAAATTGGATAACAGTAAGAAATAATTATGAACAGAATTATTAAACACAAATGTCTTTAACGTTTAATTTCTGTCATAATTTTATTCATGTGTTACTATATTTGTTAACAAATCTAATAACTATTGGTTTAGTTATAAAACTAAAACGTTTGTTACCAAATAAAATTACCATTATTATGGATATATTTATTTGTTATAAATTATTTTGCATCCTTATTCTGTAAATAAAGTTTATCTGAAGATAAAACTTTTATTTATAGAACAAGGTTGCGAAATAATTAAAACAAATAATACAACCATAATTTCATTTGGTAAGAAACATTTTGATTTTATAACTGATCCGAAACTCTACCTAGATTATATACTTTACTACCCAACATAAACTATGTTAGAGTTCCGTTTACAATAATTAGACTAATTAACAAATTAAATCTTGGGGTCCATAAATAAGATTTCTTGTTCACATTGTTCAAGGTACAAAATTACATATTCAGTTTAAGACCAGTTGCGAACCTTTACATTAATTATATATTTTTTTGGTGTTACCACCCAACCGCTCATTCACTAAAATATATATATATATATATTTATTAATACAAAGCTTCGGTACAATAAATACTTAAAATCTAACTTTACCCTGACCGCGTATAATACTTAATAATAATTACAATTTTTACTAAAACTACCTACTGTATGACTAATGTGACGGGTTTAAATTGAAATAAACAGAAAATAAAAGATTATTTTATTGTGTAAATACATTTTAAATAGGTCTTTATGAAGAAGAAACCATGGTCTGCGTCACCAATCGGCACTGCAATCTCGACGACAGTGACAGGGCAGTAGGGAGTTTGTTCTTCCAACTTAAAACTACCTTAAAACTCTTACTTAATAAATTGTATATAAAGGGAGCAACCGCCCTCAAATGCCAAACCCACGCTCTCCATATATACTATTTATTAAATAAAGACAATTTCGTGTACAATAATATTTTATAATCTAACTTAAGCTATTGCAGAACCCCCCAAATTAAGTTGGCGAAGTGCGCAAAATAGCCTGTCTTACGTTAATATCTCGTTCAAAGAATAGCAAATCTAAAAATGTGAATTTACGTTAATTTTTCTTTCTCTCTCTCAAAAAGCAAAAACAACCCTTGCTTATCTTATATCTAAGCTATCTTAAGTCTACGCAAGCTATCTTATATCTAGACTATACTAAGCTAAAGGCGAAGTAAGAAAGAGAGATATATGAGCTAAGACAAAAAGTGAGAACGCCGGGGTAGTTCTCACATGTAGTTTACAAGGGGGTTAAGCCGACCCCACACGATGCAAAGCATGTACAGCCTACAACGCGAACTCCCTCGGCTTGGATGCCTAAGAAGAGCTACTCCCGAAGACATCGCCCGGTCTTATACGCGATATCTACCCCGAACGCGGTCAACCCGTGTGCTCAAACAAAGTTAAACCAAACAAAAACTTTACTTTGTCTTTAATTGTTCGTTGCCATTAACATTAAATGATTACATACGTTGCCTCCGGATGAGGAGAGCACGTAGACGCCATAAGAAAGCTTCCTGTGATAGCATTCAGGTTCGTTTAATGTTTAATCTTCCTCATTCGAGTATAGCAATTTGGAGCGTAGGACAATACGATGGCCAGCAACTTTACTACAAAAGAATTAAACTGTCCCTAGAAACATTCGCACAAGTGCGAAGCGATTCCCCAGAATAAACAATTGGTTTCACATGGCATGGTTAACCATTTCAGTCCACTCAATTATGGAAAAATCGCGTACGAACCCTGTCTACCCATCCCACTAACCGTGATGTTAAATAAGGAAACCCGAACCCACATCAAGTTTCGAATCTCTCCCACTTTCCTGACCCTCTCACTGATTCTCTCATCCATCCGTATCATTCATGGCCCGATACATAAGATTTTCTTTTCAAAGAACGGTAGCAAACGCCCACGCGCGATTTTATGATGAATCGCCAAGGAATGCACTTCAAATTAATCAATTTTTCATTTTGTTGCTCAACGGCGCGATGAGCCAAAGTTTAATTAAGACCTGAAAATACATATAAAACAACTTAAAACTAACTTAAAATCTACTATATTATTCCAGTCTTCTTGATGTCCGATTCCTGAAAGATATATGCTAATCATATGTTCCCAGGGGTCTGATTTTGTATCTTTGAAATCTACTGTAAATTTAAATCCAGCGGATTTCCCCCTTCACTGTTCTCCCGTACTGTCGAAATCTACTCTGTTAAAGCGATTTTGTAAATTCTACCGTGATCGGTGCATCTAATTTAGTTATGAATTCGGCTGAAATTTGCAGGAAATACAAAATTAACTGAAAATCATTTATTTATACTTAAAATTTGTTGAAAATGTGACTCTGTCGGTAAGGCCACTCTCGAAACTAGTGCCAATGCTATTTTGTAGAGATGTTCATTTATCTTCAGGACGTACAATTTCAAAATATTAGTTTTTTATAATTAATTTAAAAGTTTACAAACAAGAAAACACAGTGAAGCGAGCGACGTTCGAAATCTACCTCTGTAGATTGTAATCGGCTGGTCTCGGACAGTCGCTTTCAAATCTGCATCACATAGTGGCAACAAAGTGGAGTAGGAAATCTCAAATCCGCTGGATTTCTATCTCCAGTAGATTTCAAAGTTACAAAATCAAATCCCAGATATTGATTTTATTAATAAATAGTCAATATTTCAATTTTAAATTGTTTGAATATTATATACACATCCATGAAAGTTATATTTCTTTTAATATAGTACTCAAAATCGAATTCGAATAAAAGATAATATTAAGTCATATATTACAGTCATATTCCTTTGATAAGTTCTCATGATTGAACATGTTGTAAAAGATTTATCTGGTGCTCAGCAATCTTTTAGAAAAGTTGCTTTCGAAGACCTGCAGTGTTGAAATCCAAAGCTCGAACGCTGTATCGGAATTCTCCAAGTTTCTTGAGGTCTCACACCAACCAAAACGTCCGCCTATTAAATAATAATTATTAGTTTGTGGTATTCTTTAAACCATTTCAAAAAACTATTGGATAAAATTTCATATGGCAAACGTGTCTTCATTAAACAAGACTCTTGATTTATTTAATGAATACACGTGTACCATGCGACATTTTATCCAACAGTTTTTAAATGGTTTCAAATGTATTTGACATTTGGTTTAATTTGATATTTCGAAAGTAGATTTGATAAAAAATAGTGCAGAGGCCATTCAATTTAAGGGATTTACAGAGTAAAATAATTGTAATTACTAGACAAAATTTGCAGATATTCTAAATAGGACATATCTGCTTTTGCCTTAAAGCCACAGAATTGTAAAGCAAATAATATGACATCTAATAAGATTCTTACCTTACACAAACAGCCAGCACGCTTGAATTTTGGGGTTGTGGCGCCCCAATGCAAGAAATCCGTTGTCTTCTGTTTCTCCTAAAGGTGCTCTGGCCTTTTCTGCTGCCATGTCCATGTCTCATGGTCATGCACGCAATCTAAAACAGAAAGAAATGAGTTACTTCACTCATGCTTTGCAGATTTTTATTTACTCGAACATTACATAATTATTCTGGCTGGTACATCTTTAGAAATCATTACAATTAACGTTAAAAGTTGTAAACAATTAATAATATAACACAATTGATGTTTGACTTATATTTTCCACACGATTTCAGCTGAGAAAACCACTGCAAATGGACCCATACTTTATTATTTCTTTAGTTTACCCACGCCGCCGTTTCGTCTTTGGAGATAGAGCAGCACCTATGCGAATTTGTGGAACAATTTTCGAAGTATCTGGCGGGGAAAATTAAAAATTCTTCAAATTTGATTTGATTTCTTGTGAATTCTGCTCAATTTGTAACGAAATACGGAAAATGTTGCTAGATTGATGATTCCACAATATTCTTCGTTAAATACTACGTCTGTATGTGTAATATTTTTAAAATAATTGATTTAATTATGTAGATTTCAGCGACATAAAGTTATCCAGTGATTTCGAACGATCAACTTTTCGAAGAACAATAATGTAAAAATATGCAATTTATATTTTCTGATCTTCGCTTTCTTTCTTTTCCGTCATTAATTTGCAGTATCATTCTCATTCGATTATTATGTATGATTTTTTTTAGACAGTTTACAAGTATACGAAATAGTTTCACATATTTAGAATGAGTTTCAAACAGTTTTAGACAATTATAAGTAAGGTAAAGTACATTTTTAACCATATTCCGGAATTATTCCACTCTTCACCTTGTATTTTGTATTTCAAGACTTTTTCGACCCGAATTATATACTTATTAACCGTAGCACATACCTACTAATATTTGGTATTATTTACACTAGAAAACCGTGAATAATTTATACATATATAAAGCCTATATTTCTAAATGTGTTCTAAATACTTATAGGTATAACGGCAGACTACAATATAATTAACGATTAATTTTACAAGAATTCAAAGAATTTTAACTTTCCAAATCCACTTCAACAATGTTTTGTCTTTAAGAACATTTAAAACAGTTAATTTTTACCTAAAACCATAAACTACTTTTCATTTACACACAGACATTTAACCAAAAAGTTTTGTGATATTTCGTACGTTCGAACTATTTTAAGATACGGAACATATATTTTATAGTACAAAATTAAAATTATACTCTTTTCCACTTTTAAAAACGTTTAAAACACCCTTTTTTCAACTAACCAACTAACGTAACATTGGGCGCGTTCACTTGGGATGCAGCGATGCGAGCGCTGTTAGCGCTACGTAGCGATGTGCGCAGTCGCAGTGAACGCTTGTTTTTATGTAGCGCTACTCTTCAGCGCTTCAGAAAAACGTAGCGTAATATTTCTATGCTGCAAACTCACAGCGGAGATGCAGCGAAGTTATCAGCTGTCACTTTGTGAAAAAATGGCGGCAGAACAGCATGTGGGTGTCACTTGTAACTACGAAATTTATGAAATTAATTCATCTATGCTGTCGATATGCATAATTTAATATATATTTTTACGTACACTTATATAAAAGATGAATTTGACATATGCTGACAAATAGCGGGAAAAGAGGTTTGTTGATGTTCAAATGTTGCTATGGTTACCGCTCCGTGCCGTTCACTGACGAGTTGAAGCGCTAACTCAGCGCTACATTTCAGCGCTCGCATCGCTGCATCGTAAGTGAACGCGCCCATTGTCGTAACAGGTAATGTAACATGAACATAACAACATGTCGCTCTCTTCCGCTACCAACATCACAGTACTCAAATTGGCGCGAAATTCAAACTTACTTCCGGCACTTAAAAGTTGGTAAATAGATTATAAAGTCAAAATGGAATAAATAATATCTGCTATTGTAAACGTGGTTTGCGTTTAGACCAATCAGAAAGCTGGAACGTAAGCCCAATCTTACTCCTAAGTCTATTCTTATCTGAAATACAGTATAGATGTAAGAAACAAGTTACACAATACATTGGTATGGAACGCTTAAGAGTAAGACAGATAGATTGTCGTAAGTAAGAGAAAGAAAGAGGACTTTTCATAGCGCGAGGTAACTGCGCAAACGCCAATATATGGCATAGGCCGCGTTCAGCACAGCACAGCACAGCGCTGAGTGACGAAGTTTGCCGAACGCAATGAACAGACGAATGCGATTGGTCCAGCAACTGTAATCGGCAAACTTCGGCGCTCAGCATTGTGCTGCGTTGAACGCGAGCATAGGCGTATCTATGATTTTTTCATAGTATAAGGTAGGTAAATATGGAAAAGAAATAAAAAAGATTTATTTTTCATTTTCATTCATTTCTGAATATAATTAATTAATTTATTTATTTTATTTATGTCTTACACCAGTTTTTTTTAACATTTTCTTTACAAATGTTGTGTAATCTTACATCAATGTAATAATTTAATATTAAAAGAATTATTTCATTCCTATGTGATTGCAGAACATTTCCTTTACATTGCCTAATAAATAAAATAGGCACAGCAAAATGGTCAGACAATATACACTGAATAAATGAAAATAATTGAAACCCCCGTATTTAAGCTACACTCGCTATGCCTGTTTTGAAGACATTCATCAGCACCTGGTGAGTTTGCGCACTATGCTCGCGGTATGTGTACATCTATCTCTCTCACTCTTATGCGTTCCTAACTCCTAACATCTAGTTCTAAGATCTAAGTTGTGACAATATACTTATAAAACTAAAGTATACTGCTGATGCCCTATCTCTCACTTAAGAGGAGTCTGCTACAAATATTATTGTCTATCCTTGTCAGTTAGTGTAAGAATTTACCTCCCGCTAGATCCCCTTTCTCGTTCTACACCAATAATATCAAAGCAATCTGGCGCTTGCGCGGAGCTATTCTTACAGACAAGTGCAGCTATATATGCAGATATATATGTCTGCACTCGTCCAATGTTAATCTCACAAATCTCACTCCCACCAGCAGTATATTTTAGTTTTATAGTGACCATATACTCTCTTTTCTATGATTGGGGTTTTCAATCAAATTTAAACGTTACAATATTATTTTATTCTTGTAAGAACTTTTTCTGTATAGGTACCACTTATTGTTCGTGGATATATTACAACTTTACAACTAAGAATTGGATCATGAAATATATGAAATTAGATCAAATAATTATCAATTATATTAATCTTTACTATAAAATAGTGGTATTTATCTAAGTTATTTTATTTTTTATTATATCATAGCAAAAATAAACGATTAAAGTTAATCTTGATATATAAATAAATATTATAATCCATGGACACAGTTTTCATTCAATTTTATACGAATACACATACAAAGCGCATCACAGAAAATTTGTTCTACTGAATCGAAAATCACATTTGAGGATTTGAGTTATTGATTGTATGTATTATTTCTTTTACAATTAATTAGCTTAATTATACACCAATAACATTTAAACAATGTAAACAAATCTATATAAGACTTCTACACATTTTATGACGCTAATAAACTTATATGTAGAATGTTCAGCTAGCTAATAGTTATAAAATAAAAAAGTACAATTATGTATTTAGGAACAAAGTACAGAAAACATTAATTTCGCAACGTTTATTGACTTAAACAGTGTCGTATTAACGAAGCCCTTGAATTACTGTGTCCCCGTGGATGTGTCACCTGAAAAAAAAGACGCTCTCCCGTATATAAAATTTGCTTTCTCAAAACGGTAGGGAAATATCACGCGCCTTTTTTTCTTTTAGCTCCTCGCTGCCGAAAAATTTATCCTAGGCTCGTAGGATTTTTTGCGCTCCTTGTAAAATTTTGCGCTTAGGCTTCTGCGTTAATACGCCCCTGGACAAATATTTTACATATTATTATCATTTACAAAATGAAATAACGATATAAGATTTACGTTCATCACTTCAATGAACAGTATGTGAATTCTAAGTGTCCATATCATGTCTTGACTTTGACTTTCGAAGATAAACCTCCTATCGGTCAATAAAGATACACTCACAGGCCAAATTCATTTAGTTTATCGCTTACTTGTTTAGCACTTGTTTGTGAGCTTAGTGTTATTTTTCAAACTAATTTTTCATAATGAAAGCAGTAGAAAAACACTGTAGAGTAAGTACAATTTTATATCAAATAACAAACAACGCAATATTAATAATCCAAGGTAAATCGCAATAAAATACTTTAATTAATTTATTATTTAGATAAAACAGGCAGATAATAGTATTTACTCAAAATTTTGGTCACCAACTAATTACCATGGCTTCCATTAAAATGACTAAAAAACAAATGAATTTGTTATTTTAGTCATAGATTATAATCACCCCTGATTAGCAGTAAATATACCAGTCATTTGTTTTTTTATCACTTATCAGACACAGACAGTTTTGTAACGTGATAAAGTTTAATAATAAGTTTTCCTGTTGGTTTAAAATGTACAACAAAATGAGCATAAAACAAAGTTTTCTAAGGAAAAATGAGGTAAATTAAAATATTTATATCTACTATCATTCAAAAAATAGCTTTTTTGAACTTATTTTCGTGATGAAAGTGCCACTTAATTAAAAAAAGATCTACTTTGTGTACTTGTTATGGCAATATACCTATTAAACTAGTTGTATTGTTATGGCATTAAATATGGATTAAAGACAATTTTGTTCCAACATTTATATAAGGATAATATTTATTACTTATATATTAATTACTATTCTTTATAAAATCCAAGAATTAAACTATATTTTTGGAGGGAGTAAGATTCTTTGACCTTCAATGTCCTCTAAATTTCATATGATCACATGCGTAGGTACTTGATTTCCAGTTCCAGTTTAGCCGACAGCTAACCGTGTGCTTTTGTTTCATACAAACATTAATTTTTTATTACGGTATGTATATGCGAGTAAATAAGTTTATTGACTAAGTAAATCCTATATTAACGTAACATATAATAGTTAACATATGAGAATTTAAAAATAGAATTATTATAGTAAACATAGATAATTACACGGACTAGCTGGCATAATACCATTGTCGGCGTAATAATTGAACTTTGATAAAAAATACTGCAATATGTTACTCTACCAAAGCTGTGAAATGTTACAAGTTACAATGATTTTTTTAAACAATTAAGTAATTCCCGAAAATAATTTTTAACACACTATAACCTTGAAAATTGATGACCACATTTTTTTAAATATAAAGTTAAAACTGTGAATAGAAAATTACTGTTTGCTCTTAAATAAATTACATCTTAACTATTTTATAATTTATCAAAATGAGGATTGACTATTTATAGAACTTATAATTTGTGAATCATGTATCAGACACGTACTATATAGTCAATTATCATGTGAATTAAATATTTGATTTCTTGATAATAAGTTTATGAATTAGTTTTCAAGTACTTCACGTGAAAAATGAGTAGGTTTTCTTTTAACAATGTCTAATCAATATTTGTCCAGACCATATGTTATTTTGTTTACTTTTAGATAAATGAAGATTACACGTGGAAAAATATGATTAATTAATCTCATTTAAAAATGATATTTCTTCATTCCTGAAACAAAGTAATGATATGAGATTAAAGCAAAATCAAATATAGTATTGACAAATTCATGTAATCTCACGCCTCTCTTTTCGCGACGTTGTGATAATAAATTCATGGAAATTTAAGCACTTAGCACTTTTTTGATAAACATCGAATCACGGTGAAATCACGCAATGGATTCAGAATGAAAAAAATATAATTTTGACACTGGGCAAGCGCACGCTACAGCCAAAGCAATCGATTCTATTTATGCGGTAGCGCGAAAATAAAAATTCGATGTTGCTTCGTAATGATTTGTTGGCGAATCTGCCCGACTTCTATTTTAATAATAAATGTTATATAACAGGCGAAAATGGTGGAGGCATTTGCAAATTTTGTTCTGCATCACCTCCCATCACGTTTTACGTGAATGCTTCGTGTCGCGGTTTCTTGGATTCATTTCCCAAACACAAGAGCCGCGAGTGTTCATTTTCTTAAACTCATCAAGGGCAAATCAAGTTCACATAGCCCTTCGCTCAATTGTTATTCGACTTTCTTGACAGAAAGTCAGAGTCAGTGGTTTAATTTTCGCCAGAAATTTATAAAAAGAAACAGAAAAATGGTTTGGAATACAATTCAAGACTTCGAAGAGCCATCAGAGGTCTGGAAATATTATTTTCTAGTTGATTATTATAAAATTTGGATCATTTTATTCAATTTATATTTAAATTCTTACATTATTTTGCAGTACAACGAAGAACAGCGTAGAAAATTTCTTTGGGCAAAATTTGGTTGAAATGGACAAAAATTAAAAGTATGATGATTGTTGTAGGATGAGGAAATAACATTGGACAACTATTTGCAGATGACTCTCAACCCAGATGTACCCAGGATGCAGCTTCAAGCTGCCGATACCAATACTCAACTGGACCATATGTGTGCTTTGGACATCTCTTCCAAGGCGTCTTACGTCCGCCTTTCCGGCATTGTTTGCACCATAGGTAACACTACAATTTATTTTTTAAATTGCAAAAATACTTGAGATCTAAAATTCTGTAGGACCGGCTTCAAGAGATGTTGAGACTTTGGAAAAAATGATGGAAACAGGAATGAATGTGGCTAGGTTGAATTTTTCTCACGGTTCTCACGAATATCATGGTGAAACTATTAAAAATATTCGAGAAGCTGTTACTAACTACAGCCTCAAGATCGGCATGTGTTTTCCCCTGGCTATTGCATTAGATACCAAAGGACCAGAAATCAGAACTGGCTTACTCGAAGGGGTAAGTTAAAATTATCCACGAAAGCTTGCAATATAATAAATAATGTATTATAACAGGGTGCTTCAGCAGAAGTAGAATTAAAACGTGGCGAAACAATCAAAGTCACAACTGACCCTGCTTATTCAGAAAAAGGCAGTTCTCAAGTGATATACGTAGACTACGAAAACATCCAAAAAGTCGTGCAACCAGGAAATCGAATCTTCATTGATGATGGTTTGATTTCTTTGGTCTGCCAAAGCATTTCTGGTGCATTTCTTACTTGCACTATTGAAAATGGTGGAATGTTAGGCAGTCGAAAGGGAGTTAATTTGCCTGGTATTCCCGTAGATTTACCCGCTGTATCAGAAAAAGACAAATCAGATTTACAGTTTGGTGTAGAACAACAAGTTGACATGATCTTTGCTTCTTTCATCCGTAATCCCGAAGCTCTTGAAGAAGTCAGAGAAATTTTGGGTGAAAAAGGAAAACATATTAAAATTATTTCAAAAATTGAGAATCAGCAAGGAGTGCAGAACCTTGATGAAATCATAAGAGTTTCTGATGGTATAATGGTTGCTCGAGGTGATTTAGGAATTGAAATTCCTAACGAAAAAGTTTTCCTGGCTCAAAAATCCATGATTGCTAAATGTAACAAGCACGGCAAACCTGTAATTTGCGCTACTCAAATGTTGGAGTCAATGGTTAAAAAACCACGTCCTACTCGCGCTGAAAGTTCTGATGTTGCTAATGCTATTCTCGATGGAGCTGACTGCGTTATGCTGTCAGGAGAAACTGCAAAGGGAGATTACCCTCTCGAATGCGTTGCAACTATGGCTAGAATCTGCAAAGAAGCCGAAGCTGCAATTTGGCAGCGTCAAATTTTCACAGAATTGTGCACCTATGCTATTGCTCCAATTGATGCTGCTCATACTGTCGCTATTGCTTCTGTTGAAGCTTCTGATAAGTGTCTTGCAGCTGCTATTATTGTCATCACTACAAGTGGGCGCTCCGCTCATTTGATCAGTAAATATCGCCCAAAGTGCCCCATTATTGCGGTAACTCGTAATAGTCAGACTGCCCGACAGGCTCATCTGTACAGAGGAATTTTGCCACTGTTTTATGAGGAACCTGCAGGTGTCGATTGGATTAAAGACGTAGACGCGAGAGTTCAATATGGAATACAATTTGGCAAGTCCCGTGGATTTATCAAATCCGCTGACCCGGTTATCGTGGTGACAGGATGGAAGCAAGGATCAGGATTCACCAACACAATGAGGATTATGTATGTAGAGGAAGATTTGGAAGTCATAGAAGATGTGCTTTTTATTTCCTAACATTTATTTATTTTCCTTTACTAATAATTGTGTTTGTCTATTTTTGTCCTGCATGTTGCTTGGTATTTATCATACTTTTTATATTTTATGTTTTTATATTTAGACTATTTTCTTTATTCCACTAATTTATTGTTTAATATTAATATTATATACCTAAAACCAAAATATATACTTTTATAATTTAAAAAAAAAATCTAAATTTAATATGAATTACATTCTTTTTCAGTAAATGGAAATTTTGGTTTAAGAATTTTATATTATTCGTTTTTGGTTGAATTTGTATTTTGGTAAAAATATTTTATTAAATTTTTATGTACAGGACTTCAAATAAAAATTGTAGAGTATAAAATTATACATACATAAATCTGAATCAAAACAAAATTAATTGTGCATGCTCTGTAACGGCAGAAATTAGGTACGAAAATTGTTCCAAAAATAGCGATAGCTATGGAAATTAACAAATGTGTAACGATTTATCTGTCAAGTTAGATTAATTTATTTTTATTTGTAATTTATCGTCAAGTGAATAATTATAAATAATTATTATTCACGAAAGATGACCATTCAAGGTCATTTGTTCGAAAAAAGAAAACAGAATTTTATACCAGTCGCTTAGCAACATTTTGTATTAGAAAGAGAAAGATTATTTGACGTATGTCTATTTAATAGACCTCTTAATTTAAAAAGATAGAAGATGTGCGCAATGGGGATCTGCGCATACTAAGAACAACTGAGATCCATGGTGGTTGTTTTAAAAAATTTAGATGTAAAATGTGGGAAACTTTAAAAAATCTTATCGAAATAAGTTACAAAAGCTTTTATTGAAGTTAAATTGTCTAACGATGGCAATTTTCACCGAGAATACAGGTATTTTAATGACTGCATTATTTTTGACGTTTCGTTTGACAGCCCAACTGGCAGTTGTTCGCGCCATTTTCTTACTATTTGCAACGATAGAAAGAGATAGCCGTTAAATTGAAAAGGTCTATTTGTGTGGTGTGACTGATATATGCAAGTAGTGCCATTACTTTCTAACACACTAAAAATAGCAGTGACGTATGTCGTAGAGTTACAGGCATGTAATTAGCTACTATACTACCCTTTGTACTAATGTTTATCCAATGGCGTTGACATTTAAATCAAATTATTATTTTATGGTTTACGTCAAGTCTATATTTTTGTTTTATGCAAAAACGTAGGTAAAGAAGATAAAACTTTGAGAAAAGGATTATTTAAAAAGAAACAAAATTTTCAAATAAAATACATTTATTTTTTCAGTTAAAATGTACCCATAAATATTTCGCATTGCATGCCTATGGGTACGAAATGCAGTGAAGTTATCTGCAATTAGTATATCATAAATGACCTTGAATAGTCATCTTTCGTGAATAATACTATATATAATTATTTACTTGAACAGAAATTATAAATATTAACTAAACTCTGTTTGAAATAACGAAAGAATTTTTAACAGATAGATTCTTGTGATTCTATTGATTGCTGTGCGCTGTAGTCCGGCGCGGTTTACAGGAACATAATTCAAATATTACGTCAATTATGATTTTATTCTTTGAAAATGCTGTTCATTATTTGTTGTATTGTCGTTTATTAAACGCCCCATTTAACTTTCAAAAATCGAAGATACTTATTATCAGTATAACAACGATTCATAAATTGATATGTTACACAATTATTGGCGCGACCGTGCGTTAAAACATGTTTACATTCTTATTAATAACTTGATAACTCCATTTTTCATTTGTTCTGTATAGTTGTGTTCATTCCCATTTCCTAGCTTTCTGGTTGAAGATAATGCGATATTATTTATATTTATTTAGTTATTGAAAATATATATTAATGTATTTATTTTACAGTAATGTGGAATAAACCTTCCGAACACGGACACTTCACAATAAAAGAGGCTAGCGTTGGTTGTTTAGCAGTTTTGTCTGTTTCAAAGTATTGCTATATATATTTATTTTCTGATAAGATACACATCAGGACATTTTTATTACATATTTCACAACATTTAAACACCTGTTAATTTCGTTAGTAAAAACATAAAGTATTTTTATGTTATTTCCTACTGAAGACAATACTAACATATCTTTACTCAAAACTAGTCCTGAGTGATATTTTTTTTCCAGTGAGATCTATATTTATGATTTTATCTCATATACTCTTTGAGAGTTTTGTAAGTTATTTGTTATTTTTCTCATAAGAACTAATATATAATGAATAAATTTGTGTAAGAAAATATTTTCAGTATGTTTCCCCCATCCATTGAGCCGGTATCATATTTTTTTAAAAAGTATTTTAAGTGAAGGTTTATGCAATATGTTTCACAGTAATAAAAAAAAATTATTGTTGTTTTCGAAAATAAATAAAAAGATTGGCGGCAGAAATAATCATGAAAAACAACTCCTCATTTCTGTGGCGTCGAAATACATACAGTGCATCCATAGGCGTAACTAGGGGGGGGGGGGCTCCCCAGGATGACCACATATTAGTGTAATTATTTTATATTTTAATTATTGATATAATTTTGTGAACGGTGTGATATAAATTGATTAATCGACAGGAATTTAAGTGAGTAGTAAATAATTTAGCAATTATTCGATTTGAAAAATTCTGATTAAGCAGTAATTATTCCACAAATTATGCTTTTTTTAAACAATAAAATAAGCGTTTTGTACTTTACATTCTAAACACATTATTCTTAAATTCACTGTATTTAATCGTTAGCTAAAGTAACCAGCGATGCCTAGGAGTTTTCACGTAGAAAATTTCAAAACAATCCACATTATAGGTATACTTAAATATTCTGGAGAGTTCGAAAAGTTCCTTACATGTTGCAAAATAATCTAAAATGTACATAAAAGTTTAAGATTTTCTTAAAGTTCCAGTGAGTTCTAGAATGTTCAGAATTTCGAGACAGTTCTGGAATTTTCCATAAAATTCCAGAACATTTTAGAATTTCCTTTTCCATAATAGTTATTAACGTCATAAGGCTGATAGTAGCAAATAACAGATGAGGTTGAATGTTGTAAAATCGAGGCGATAGCCGAGATTTTATAATCAACCGTGTCTGTTATTTGTATATCAGCCGTGTGACGTTCAGTATTTTTCATAATAACATAAAATATCTTCTTAAAATTCTATTTTCTATGGCATATTGACAGGTGACAGCTCTTCATGACAATTTCATGATGCTGAGATTTTTTTAGGAACACATGATTTTTAATAATTGTACTGTTATAAAAAATAACGGCCGTGGCTGTTTTGATGCATATATCGGTTGAGCATACAGTACTGTTAAAGCACATTTAACAGTATGGTATTATGAAAAGTTCTTTAACGTTCTAGAATTTTCTGAAAGTTCCAAAAAGTTCTATCAGTTTGTGTCGCTATTTAAAATAAACTGAGCTCAGCCAGCCTTTATATACTTATTTAAAATGGCCAAAAATTTATAGAATATTCTAGAATTTTCCGAAATATTCTAGAATTTAATGGGATATTCAATAATTTTTTGGAATATTCTAGAACAGTGATTTTCAAAACACATTTTTTAATGCGTACATACGACAAAATGGGATTTCCTATTTACTTTGCATTTCGAACTCAAAGGGCCTCCCCCCCTAGAAAAATTTTCTAGTTACGCCCATGAGTACATCATTGATAGCCAACAGGAAAACAGTTTACGTTATTTATATGTATTAGTATTTATTTCGTAAAAATACCAAATATAAAAAAATGTTTCCAACAAAAGTTGCTTATTTTAGAATATACATCCTTCGATACCACACATGACTTCGGTTCCCATTAGAGCCTGAGTGTAGTTACGCCTACTTCCGGTAAATTTCGGATTACTACCATTAAATTCTTCAGATAGGATTATGTTTTGCTAGTTTTTTTTCTGAACCTCCAGGACGTCGCCTGAGACAGGTGGTCTAAAACGCTCTTGTATAAATAAAAGTAGACAATAGTTTATCATTATGTTAAACTGTATATACTACAGCTACTAGTAGATAATATATAGCTGACTCGTCCGCCATATTGGAGCTAAAATGATCCCAGTAAATTATGAAATAAAAGTGCATTTTTATAAGTTTATGTAGTAACTATTTTTCATAATTAAATTTAACTTTCATATTTGTCATATTATATTTATTTAAAATAACAAAAGAAAAATTACGGTTCGTTAAGTTTTTTGAGGTTAGAGAAAAATATGTGTTACATAAGTACCTGTAAAAAATTATAACTATTTCTCAAATGATTTGCACAATTTAGAGCAGAACAACCCGTCAATGTGGATAATTTCTATGATTAATAATATTGTATCACTGATATTGAATGATTGAAGTGGCACCAAAATGGCGGACGAATCAACTGTAATTTATCTAATAGTTATAGTATGTGCTGGACGCCACATTCTGTTTCAGATCACGTGACTTTCAAAATATTACACAAATTTAATATTTAATTGCAAAATATCTAATGGATATTTCGTGATATTTTCAAATTTGAGGCTATTCAAAGAACAGTATCTTTTAAAATTTAGTAGTTTGAAGTCATATAAATTTTTTTGCAAAAGCCCTTTTGTGAAACATTTTCGCATTTCCATAACAACCATTCATAAATTTTGATTCAAATTACTTTAACCGACTGACAGGTTTCATCACATCATTCACTCATCATCAAAATTTTAAGTGTTTCTTCATACAAATATTCAAAATGAGAGTCAAAAACTTCTTTGGGGATAACATGCCCATCTTACCATGGGTATGATTTAAATAATACGACTTTTAAAATTTTATTTTATATTTCTCGTAGATGATAAACTTCGAGTGCTCGAATAAACAATGTATAAAGCAAGAGGAAGCAAATAATGCTGAAAATCAGCTAGAATATCAAGCAAATTTACATATAAATACTAGTTGTATGGGCTGCATGTTATCGAACTTCACAGTTACATTAAGTATTGCAGAAATTGATGAAGAATTTATATATAGGCTTCTACAAGAAAATATTCGTTCAGTTTCTCTTGATATATCTATAGGAATAGAAACAGACCATACATATAATTTAGCTGTGCTAAGAGATACACTTATTAAATATGGCAAAGAAATTGGTCGCGTTTATCCATTTGCTATTTGTTTAGAACTTACAGGTTTAAGAATTTCAACTGGCACTTTAGACAGCGTAAGATAATGAATATAATTCATGAGAGTGTCTAAAGCACTGTCAGACAGCCGTAAAAAAATAGTGGAACTATTGCACATGCGTAGAAATGGAATTTAGCGGCCACTTTTCGGACAGAACCCAAAAACCGCTTCGCTCCGTGTTGGCTCCCATCGATGCTTAATATAACTTTTGTCCTTCCAGGATTAGGCCCTCTGCCAGTTCTGGCTTCACCATCTTCACCTTCACCAAATAACATCTCAAACTTTTCAGGGACGGTAAGAACTACATTAACCGTGGTTTTAAATGGGATGAAGGAGGGGCTGGGATTTAATGTTAAATAAATAAATATATCATCACGGCATATTACCCATTGCTGGGTGTGCCAATCTGCTTTATATGCAGATATCTGTAATGATGATGACATTTGTACCGTACGGGTCAATTTAGTGCCATTTAAAATTCGAAATATTTGGCGGCGGTCGGGATCGAACCCGGTTCACCAGATTCGCGACTATAGACACTCAGGCACGTGACCATGAGACCCCATATTTAATGTTGGACAAAAAATATTTTTGTTGGACCCTGGTAACTCTAGTAAATATTTTATTATCATTTGAAACAGTCAAATTAGTGGTTGCGCGAGTCTGAGACCCAGAGCCGTAACTAAAAAAAAATAATAAAAAATGCGCCCCTACATATCAAGAAAATAAAAACAAATTAAAGTTCGGATGAGCGGTTCGCGAGTTACTAACAACTTAAACTAGAAACATGAACATTTTCTAAAATTTAAAACATCTGCTAATCGGCTTAGTTTTCATATTTTCATCTAAAATTTTGACGCTATTAAAGATAAACAATATTACGTATTTAATATTTGTCGAAATTTCAGATGAAACGAGATCTAAACCGATTTGCAGATGTTTAAAATTTTAGAGGAATTTCATACGTTTAAGTTGTTAGTAACTCGCGAATAGCTCATCGGCAAAAACTCATTTTTTGCACCTTTGACCCAAGATGGCGGCAAAATCCGGGGTCGCCAGAGGGTGCAAAATTAGTATGTCTTTTTGGAGGTCCCTATAAAAAGAACAAAATTCACGCCAGCTTGTCAACAATTATTTCCACAATAAACACCTTGCCGACTGGCCTATCTGTAGATAATTATTTGTTAAATTTAGAAAATAGATTTTAGAAATATTTGAACTAAAACCTTATAAATGATTAAAATTTTGCGCGTCTAAGAATTTTGCGCCCGTGCCGTGTGCCACCTTTGCCACACCCTAATTATGGCACTGTCTGAGACACCAAATATAAAACACCCCATTTCTGCGCAGGTGCGACAGTTCACTAATTTTTTTTGCGGCTCTGTCTACACTTTCATAATTTACTGAATCATAAAATTCCATTATTTAATTTGTAGGATAAACTTGAAGATATATTACTAGAAGAAGGCCATTTAGTTTATATTACAACTAAAGATAATTATAGCTGTCACTGTAATAAACATATGATTTATGTTAACTATAAAAATATAATGAACCTTTTACACCCTGGTAATTTAGTGTATATAGATTATGGAGCAATTATTTTATTAGTTGAAGAATTTGGTAAATATCTAATAATTTTTATAAAGAAATCTGTATAAATTTTAAATTTTTAATAGTTAAAAGAGGAATGCATTACCAACAAATAAGATGTAAAATTTTAAATGGAGGAAAATTACGAGACAATGCAATAGTTCATCTCCCAAACATACCGATATGCTTTCAGGAAGAATTACATACAGAATTAGTTAAATTTGCTCTTAAACATGAGTTAGATGCTTTAATCATATCTCGCGTTCGAAATGCGCATCAAGTTGAAAGAATACGAGAACAATTAGGCAATTTTATAATATTTTTCTTTGTATTAAAATGTTAAATAATAAATCTTTCAGGAGAAGAAGGAAACGCAATCATGTTGATTGCAAAAATAGAAGATGCAACTGGTATAGAATTTATTGACGAAATTATAGAGATTTCCGATGCTATTATAATTGCGCGTCCTGAATTAGGAATAGAATTACCACCAGAAAAGCTATTCATTGTTCAAAAATCAATCATCGCAAAATGTAACAAGGTAAAAAAACTACTTTGACCCCGACGTGATTTGAACACGCAACCTTCTGATCTGGAGTCAGACGCGCTACCGTTGCGCCACGGAGTCTTACAATTTTATTGATATATTACTCTATTACTTTCTTTTATTTATTAATATTTATTACAGGCTGGAAAACCAGTAATTTGTGGGGGTCATTTTTTGAAATCAATGCACAAAAATCATTTACCATCTCGACCTGAAATGGTAGATGCAGCAAATGCCATACTTGATGGCACAGATGGTATTTTGATAACCGAAGAAATTTCAAATAGCAACAATATTTTTGAAGCAATTCATAATCTTCATCGAATTTGTGTAGAAGCGGAAGCAGCTATATACCAAAAACAAGTTTATTCGAATTTAGTTTCAGCTGTATGTTTATCAAAAAGTTTAAAATAATAATTACATTTATATTGTTTGCAGATGAAAGATTTTACTGAACCTATTTACTGTATTGCTGTTTCTGCAGTTGAAACTAGTGCTAAAATTAATGCAGCTTGTATTATTGTTCAGTCTGTTTCAGGAAGATCTGCTAAAATAATTGCTCAATTAAGACCTTCTTGCCCTGTAATTGTGGTAACAAGATATGGGCATGTTGCACGGAAATTAAATTTATGGCGGGGAGTAATCCCTCTTCAATACACGGGTAAAAAAAGAAAATATATAATTTTAACAAAATTCTATCTAAATATTTATACAGGTATGGAACGATTTGACTATTTAAAAGAAATTGATAGCCGATTTCGATTCGCAATAACATATGGAAAATTTTCTGGCCTAATACGCGGCGGCGATAAATTAGTTTTAGTTAGTGGTTGGAAAGAATTCTCTGGTTTTACAAACACAATTCGTATTGTTTATGCGTCTCAAAATGATTGTATTTATATGAAAGACAGAGGAAAACCATGTCCTTAATAAAATTACACTTGAATTCGCTCGCGGTCCGTAGTCCGTAACCTATTTGTCGCCACAAGAAAGAAAACATACGTGTCATTCGCACATTCGGTTCATAATTTTGTAGTCGGGTTGTTGATCTTTTCGCCGGCAGTAATCTGATGTATTAGTAACAAATATATTCATGAATTAAAGAAAATGAAGGTTTATTATTTATTATTACTTGTAGTAAGTAGAAATCAAAACATCTAATTCATCTTTTACTCGAATATTGAGTTAAAAGAAAGTGTGGTTAAGTTGTATACATTTCTCATTTTTGTAGGTATTTTTAAGTGAAATTCCGTATTATTTAGCTAAATCAAATACACAAAAAAATGTAATTGATAATATTGTAGATATAAAAGACTTTAAAAAGTTATTACGAACTAAAAACAACGTAATGGTTTGCTTTACAAGTTCACCAAAACAGTCTTCTCAAATCATTAAAGTATTTAGAGAAGCTGCTGTTACTGTTAAGGGACAGGGAACCATGGTGCTGGTAGATTGTACAGGGTAAGATTGTTAAATTATTGTTATAAACAGAAACCTGAAACTGAACCCGAACCTGTACCGAAAACCTGAATTTATCATCAACCTCAATCCGAACCGAACTTTTATTTGTCAAAGTCAATAAACCTGAACCGAATTTAAACCATTTTAAAATTAGATTCAATTCAGATCAGTTAAATATACAATTAAAAATAATTTTTTAATTTTAAAATTAATAAACAACCATCTTTTGTGAATTCGAACCCGAACCCAAAACTGATGAACCGTTATAATTTTTATTTTCTTGAACCTATTTCCTCTCTGCATATAAACATTGTTTGATGATGGGTTTAACAGGGAAGCTAAAAAGATGTGCAAGAAACTAAAAGTTAATCCAGAACCTTACGCTATAAAACATTACAAAGACGGTGAATTCAATAAAGATTACGATCGTCGAGAAACTGCATCTTCTATGATAAATTTCATGCGGGATCCATCCGGAGATTTACCGTGGGAGGAGGATACTACAGCGAATGACGTGGTTCATTTATCAGACGCACCTGTAATTTATTTTCACTATATAGGGTGCCCGGATTTCGAAAGCCACTATTGGGATAAGAAATTTGAAGAAAAATATAGAAAAACTAAGGTTTGAAGGGTAAAGCAAATTAAAAGACAATAACGTTTATACTAATCGAAAGAGATAAAAATATGTATTTTTAAATCAAATATGGGTTCCATTTAAAAAATGTAAATTTGTGTTATATGTCAAAAATTACCGATCGAAATATTATTTTCGTACGCTACTGGATAGACAACAAAAATATCTACTTTTTTATTTAAAACATTTCTTTCGATAGGTAACTCATTGTAATTTCAAATTGACCAAATTCAGTTTTCCGGCATCATCTAAACCTATGAGAATTATTTGGTAAAACAAAAGCATATCTAATCTAACATTTGTATTTGAAACATTTTTTTCGATAGTAGTAATTTCAAAGTGAAAAAATCTGATGTGGCCAGCACATTACCTTCCGTCAGTTCACGGATCACCTCAACTACAGATAGGACACACAATGTATTTTTCGAAATACGAAATAGTGACATCTACAGATTGCTTCCATGAACTAGCGCACATTGTGATGGCTTGGTCGGCTTGGTAGTCTGTGACATAGGTGACATGTCATTGTACTCGTATACATAGATTAAAATTTTGAATATTGAAAATAAAAGAGATAATAAGAGAATTGAATATAGATACATACATATATTTTTAATAATCCCAAAACAATAACTATATATTCATTTCTAAATAAATTTAAAATTACTTGTCACATAGACATACACTTCTATTTTAATATTTGTCAATATGTAAGAAAAGGATACTGGAAATAGTATGACATTTTATCATTAAATATAAAAGTAAACGTCTATCTGCTTCTTTGCACTGCACTTTATATCAAACAGCACAACGAATGGTTATCAGCTTATTGAATTTCAAGTCTATATTACGTCAAAAATAAACACAGTTAATACACTTGCAAACTGGAGATTCACGAAATAAATCACTACTGGCACTATAACTGAAACCATAAACATACAAATTGAATTACCAAATAATTAAAGATGTTAAATTGTACGTTCAATGACATGTGTGATGACTTATGTGACTTTACAATACAAAATATTGCAAATTGTTCTGAACTCAAAGGTGACAATCCATTTTTTCAAAATTTAAGCCCTGCCGCGCCTCTACAGTTTGCTTCCTGGAACTATGATAGTGTTTTGGCACATTCATTTAGCTGTCCGGTGCCTGCGTCAGTTCTGTGTACTTTGTACAAATTCCACATAGGAAGTTTCTTGCAAAAGATTCAATATTTCCAGTACATTATCTTGTCAGTTCTATGTATTTTGTACAAATTCCATACAGAAAGTTTCTATATTTCCAGTAAAATGACACAAACATACTATGTCAATTGCACTTGACACTGACATCTGTCAATCAGAATTTTCTTAGTATAGTAGACGTTTCCATGTTTATTCGATATCGTAGATAAAATTTACCCTTTCGTGGCGCAAATCGGTACTACGGAAAGCAATCGTACAAGCGCCATATTGAATACGTGACAGCTGACTGAGTAGTGTAGTAATAATTAAATATTTAAACTTATCGCCTTCATGTAAATATGTTTTTAAACTCGGTTTGTATACAAAGACAACGAAACACAGTGAACATTTTGAAGTGTCATATGTCAAACTCATCGTATGGCGGCCATCTTGTTTAAAAAATCAGCGCCTCTATCGTTAGTTTCGATTGCGAATAGCAAAGCTGGCTGTATAAAATGTAATCAAATCGTATAGAGAATAAAATATTCTTTAATATTTATAATAACATTAAATACGAAAAAAATGATATTTCCTGTTTACCAATTATAACCAAAATCTAATCAATTCTTCCTTTGGATGTAAAGAAGAGAAATACGAAAAAATTATAATTTTTGGAAAGGTGGTATTGGAGTTATGCGATCCGAAAGAATCGTCACACCCACACACATACAAACATACATCATCGTAAAAATAGTAAAATCGTATTCTAGGGGCCCTAAAACGTGCTTATTCATTAAAAACGCACAACCGACTTTTTTGACCAAAGACAATACCTTCCTTATTTAAGGTGACGGAAGGTAAAAATCGACCATATTCAGTTTTCCGAGATTATCTAGTAACCTATGAGAATTTTTGGCAAAACAAAAGCACATCTAATCTAAGATGGTGCTAAGATGTCCCCCACGGCACACCACATGTCCCGAATTATCTCGTATAGTTTGCAAGATCCCAATGGTGGCTTTCAAAATCTGGACAACCTGTATTCTGTTTTACAGCAATTTTTAATATTATGTAATACTTTCAGAGTTTAGCAAAGTTTTTAAAAAAGGAAACAAGACCAACATTAATAATGTTTTATGCTCCTTGGTGCGGCTTTTGTAAAAGTTTGAAACCTGAATATGCAGCTGCCGCAACAGAATTACGTGGAACTGCAGTTTTTGCTGCAATTGACGTAAACAGACCTGAAAATGCAATCATTCGCACACAGTACAACATAACTGGGTTCCCCACATTATTATTTTATCAGTACGTGATAAATTACTAAATTTACGATTGTTATTTAAAATGATTTATTGCAGAAATGGACATTTTAAGTATCAATTCGAAGGCGAAAATAATAAAAATGGTTTAGTAAATTTTATGAAAGATCCAAAGGAAGCTCCAGTGAAAATTAAAGAACCAGAATGGGCAGATACAGATTCAGATGTTATCCACTTAAATGGTGATAATTTTGATGCTATTTTAAAAGAATCTGCATCTACTTTAGTAATGTTTTACGCTCCGTGGTGTGGACATTGCAAAAGAATGAAACCTGAATATGAAAAAGCTGCTGCTAAAATGAAAGCAGATGAAGTATAAAATAAAAATATTTTATTCTTTCAATTCCTAACAAATATATTTTAGATTCCTGGTATATTAGCAGCATTGGATGCAACGAAAGATTCCGGCTTAGCATCTAGATTTAATGTCAGAGGCTATCCGACTGTAAAATATTTTAGTAACGGTGAATTTAGATTCGATGTTAACATAAGAGAAACAAATAAAATCGTCGATTTTATGAAAGATCCAAAAGAACCACCACCACCGCCTCCTCCAGAAAAACCTTGGGCGGAAGAACCTTCTGAAGTGGTTCATTTGAATGAAGAAAGCTATAAACCATTCTTAAAAAAGAAGAAACATGTTCTGGTGATGTTCTACGCTCCATGTATGTTTATTGTTTTTTAAATGGGGTAGTTATCGCTCATTTATGATTTTTTAATACATGACAGAATTTTTAATTTTTTGTAATTTTTTATTTTGCATAATTTTTGCTTTTAAAGAAGAAAAATCTGATGTGGCCAGCACATTACCTTCCGTCAGTTATATGAGGTATTTACGAAAATTCTACCGGTGGACTGTTACCGGTAAACAGCTTTTTATCAGGTTATCGCTACCGGAATCGATATTTTAAGAACGCAAGTGCTAAACAGGGTAGATCCATAACTTATGAAAAAAATTGAAAATATAAAATAGGTTAGAAATTTGATAGAGTTAACAGACTGAGCAGAGTCCTACTTTGAACATATTTCCACTTTTAACGCGTGCACTTCGCTTTGCATCACTATCTTTTTTGAGATTAGGTTCTTCATGGATCTGGTAGATATTGAACAATTTTCGAACACGGTAACTTTTTACCACTCGTGTTTTCGAACACAGTCGGTAGATGCGGTATCTACCGGTAGAATTTTCGTAAATGCGTATGTATTTTCTATAAAATCCATACAGAAAGTTCCTTGCAAAAGATTCTAAATTTCTTGTATGTACATTACCTTTCGACAGTTGTATGTATTTTATACTAATTCCATACAGAAAGTTTCGAGCAAAAAGATCCTATATTTCGAGTAAAATTATAACACATATATACTACGAATATGTCAATTGCACTTGACACTGACATCTCTCAATCAGAATTTTCTTAATATAGTAGCTGTTTCTAGCATAGCTGGCTAATTTATGAAATTTAATTTCTTTATAATTTTATAACTCTGTATCCATTTAATATGAAGTATAAAATGCAGTCAAATCGTATAAAGAATACAATGTTCTTTAATATTTATAATAACATTAAAAGTGAAAAAATGATATTTAACATCGCTTTTTAAGAAAAACTTAAAATCTTCTAATGATGGTACATCCGGTTGAACAATTATAACCAAAATCTAATCAGCTCTTCATATGGATGCAACGAAGAGGAATACGAAAGAATTATAATTTTTGGAATTGTAGTATTAGATTTATCGTAGACGAAAATTTTGTTACACACACACACATGCACACTCACACACACGCATACAGACATCATCGTAAAAATAGTAAAATCGTATTGTAGGGACCCTAAAACGTGCTTATTCATCAAAAACTCACCACCGAATTTTTTGACCAAAGACAATACCTTCCTTACCTAAAGGTGACGGAAGGTAAAAAAAGGAATAAAAATAATTAGCATACCACATTCCCGCCATATAACTAAAAACATCTGCGTAGCCAGACACAAACCTGTCAATTCATAGACAGACATCAAATTTCACCCCCTAGATAAAACATCTTAATTCTACTTTGCTACAAAATTCCAAATTTGCCTTCGTTTCAGAATCATGAATTTCCCGCACTTGTTAAAAATAATAATTTCAGGGTGTGGACATTGCAAAAAAGCCAAACCAGAATTCACAGCAGCAGCTGAAAAATACAAAGATGACCCGAAAGTTGAATTTGCTGCTGTAGATTGCACAACACAGCAAACATTATGCAGTCATAATGAAGTCAAAGGATACCCTACTTTTAAATATTTTAGTTACTACAACAAAAATTCTAAACCTTACAATGGAGGAAGACTGGAAGCAGATTTTATTCGATTTATGTCGGATCCAGACAATCCGGCAACATCAACAATGGAACCAGAAACTGAGGATTGGGGAAATTTCCCCGGGTCGCTTGATGTTATTAAATTAAATGATGGTAATTTTAGCGCCGGGATTTCTTCCAAAGATCCTACTCTAGTCATGTTTTACGCGCCATGTAAGTGAATACAATTGATATTTTTTAAATAGGAATTTCCCTGAACTGGAATCTAATCGTTTTACTTTAATCTCATGCACAAAAAGTTAACAGGTTTTTTTAAAACAATCGATTAATATTCAGAATTTAGATACATAAATGTTTTAAATAGGAGTTATTTTAGAGAATAGTTTTAGGTCTTTTGTACAACTCTATAATTTTAGTTCTAATTTTGTACATTAGTTCTACTCTATTCCAAATTCTTACTTTCAAGCTTTCTTTTAGTGCACTTTTAAACCTGCAATCCATTTTCATATAAACGAATTCAGAAAATAACCAAACAACAAAAGTAAACCAAATAACATATATTTACATGTAAACTATTATTCACGAAAGATGACTATTCAAGGTCATTTGTGAGCCGTCTGATATAATATTACTTGCAGATAACTTCATTGCATTTCGAATGCATAGGCGTGCAATATGTAATATTTATGGACACATTTTAACTGAAGAACTAGGAGTAATTCATTTGAAAATTATGATTCTTCTAAATAATGCCTTTCTGAAAGATTTATGTTCTTCACTTATGTTTTCGCAAAATACAAAAACATAGACTTAACTTTTAAAACCAAGGAATAATAAATTGATTTAAACGTCAACGCCACTGGGTAAATATTAGCACAGAGGGTAGTATAGTAGATAATTAAATATCTGTAATTCTACGACATATGTCATTATTATTTATAGTGTATTAAAAAGTAATATCACTATTTACGTAAATCTGTCACACCACATAAATTATATACAGTGTGTAACATCTAAACAAGCTACCTCCAATAATTTCTATATTATTAAAGATACAATAAAATACTATAAGGCAATCTTATAGACGACCAAGCGGGACATTCGAATATAGAAGAAAATATTTTTTTTAACCAGTGGTTCTCAAGTTAGAATACAAAGTTATATTTTTTTAAATGGGATGATATATATATATATATATATATATATATATATATATATATATATATATATATATATATATATTTAGGCCTATTTAATAGAGTATTTTTTTCTGAATTCAACCATGTACCATTTTATATACTAACATAAAAATATTGAGAAAAATTCAATTGAAATCTAAATAAATTTCATTTTTATAGCTATGCATAAAAACAATAACTGATATTTGTATTATTTACGACGAAAATCATAGAGAACATTATTTATAAAGTTATTAACAAATATGTTTCATTTTAATATAAGTTCAATTGTTTTTCACACATAGCCTACTAAAAAATATAAATATAAAAACGAAATTTATTTAAATTTCAATTGAATTTTTCTTAATATTTTTGTTATGTTAGGATATAACATGGTTGAATTTAGAAAAAAATACTCTATTAAATAGGCCTAAAAAATATATATCATCCCATTTACAAAAATATAACTTTGTGTTGTAACTTGAGAACCACTGGTTTAAAAAAATATATTTTCTTCTATTTTCGGATGTCCCCCTTGGTCTTTTATAAGATTGCCTTATAGTATTTTATTGTATCTTTAATAATATAGAAATTATTTGAGGTAGCTCATTTAGCTGTTACAGCCTATAGACATAGGTCAAATGATCTTTCTCTTTCTAATACAAAATGTTGCTAAGTTACAGCTATAAACTGATGTGTATTCTTTCTTCGAACAAATGACCTTGAATAGTCATCTTTCGTGAATAATTATTGACCATGAAAGTTCAAACGCTATTTGAGAACAAAATGAGATAAACATCTACAACATATGTAGAATATTAAAAACATTATTATGGTTTAATGATTAAAATAATAAATAAAAAAATTAGTGAAAATAATCCCTGGTTTTAAAAAGTTTAAATATAATTATGGTATCAATACAATCGACATTTTATTATTCTGTTGAAAATTTGACTATACTTTTCTCTTCAGGGTGTGGTCACTGCAAAAAAATGAAACCAGACTATAGCAAAGCTGCCTCCGACTTAAAATCCCTTAAAATTTCTGGTCGATTAGCTGTTTTGGATTGTACTACAAACCCAGTGACTACAGACCTCTATAAAATTACTGGGTTCCCTACGTTGAAGTTGTTTGCTGGAGGTCGCTTCGTTGCAGATTACCGGGGAGCTAGAACTACAGAAGACATCATTGCCTATATGAAGGCCGCACCACAAGGTCCAAAGGATGAATTGTAAGAGGTATTGTTATTTTTTTATGATTTTAAAGCACTATTTTCCTGGGTATAGTTTTAATTTCTGCCATATTCGGTGCTAAGATATGTATTTCATGGTGGTTTCACTGACTGATGTGTGTTTGTGTTGTCTTATCTTTTTTATGTAATAATTACTTAATACATGGTAAGGACCTTTAAATTTGAAATATATTATTTACCTTTTTAACCTATTCCCGAATTTCTACACAAATGATATATATTTTTTAAAATAACAATTTAATATACAAACAAATGGGGTCCTATCAGGAAGAACAGGATGAACTAAGAATTTTAAGAGCAAACGCGACTTAAAAATTTACGTAATAAGCGATATGAATTTTTAAAGATAAGAAATTGGCGTGTAACGTAATGTGCTCTCACTAGTGGTCGACAAATTATTAGATCTGGAAGGTATAAATTTTTCATGTTCGCATTGGCATGTATTTTTTAGGGTACCTTTATAACCAGGGTATGGCTATGGGCCAAGATCACCGCCATTATCGGTAATTCATTTTCCTATTTATTTGTAATAAATGTGATATTATATTATAACAGAATATTAAAATATAACACACTGTGAATTTATAAAGGTAATAAAAATTAATTAATTTAAGAGATACACAATTATTATTAAGACTTACATTTAGAGGTTATGTAGAATATATGACATGGGTTGTTATTAGGTACGTTCAATGACCAAAAGTGCTATCTAGGGTACCTTTATAACCAGGGTATGGCCATGGCGTGGCTCACGTTTCGTCCGCCATTACCGGGACAGCTGTTATATGTGTTGTTCTTGCGGAAATTATTATGTATTTTCGTGGCTATTTGTTTTATCTTAATGAAAAACACATTTAATTATCATTTTAATATGTATTTAAAGTGTAAGTAATATATTTTATCTTATTTACTTGTGTAGTTTGTTATGATACCCACCACGATTACTGTCACTGAAAACAACTAAAAATTACCAATATTAAGCACAATCATTTAAATTTTTTAAAAGGTAAGTTTAGAATATATAATTATTATGTAATTAAGAACTAGTGATATTAAATTAGATGTGATAATAACAACACATATCATATATTCTACATAACCTATAAATGTATGTCTTAATAATAATTGTATATATCTTAAATAAATTCATTTTTATTACCTTTTTAAATTCACAGTGTGATTATTTAATATTATTTTATAATATAATATCACATTTATTACAAATAAATAGGAAAATCAATTACCGACAATGGCGGCGATCTTGGCCCATGGCCATACCCTGGTTATAATATAAAGGTACCCTAGTGCTATCTAGCTGCTAGTGCTTGTATTACAGCAAAAAGGTTTAATTACTGAACGACATTAAAGTTAAACATTAGAGATTAAAATCAAAATGCAGGCGATTGTGTTGACAGAATTTTGCGACAAAACAGATTTTGTTAACGAAATTGTTGTAGCAGTCACTATGTGCAGCCAGACAAATATGCAGTTAGAGCATTGTGCATATGCAACACAAAACAAAAGTGTATAATACCAAAATATAACAAGAAATATAATTATTATTATTATTACTTTGAATATTAAAGACCAATTTCTGGTTCTTTTGATTAATTGTACAATTTCCGTCTTTATAAGTTAGAAAAAGGATTTCGCGCTGTTCGTTCATTTTGAATTATGTACCTAGCACTAACCTAGCAATGAAATCATATGCTAGCCAGTGCTCGAGCAAAACGTTGTCAGCTGATACTTAGCAGGTCGTTCAATTATATAGCGCTAACAGTTGCTAGCTAGCAGCTAGCTAGCACTAGAGCTATTGAACGTACCTATTATCACATCTAATTTAATATCTGTAGTTCTTATCTACATAATAATTGTATATTCTAAACTTACCTTTTAAAAATTTAAATGATTGTGCTTAATATATGTAATTTATAGTTGTTTTCAATATGTCAGTAATCTTGGTGGGTATCTTAACAAACTACACAAGTAAATAAAATTAAATATATTATTTACACTTTAAATACATATTAAAATGATAATTAAATGTGTTTTTCAATAAAATAAAACAAATAGCCACGAAAATACATATTAATTTGCGCAAGAACAACACATATAACAGACGGTCCGGTAATGGCGGACGAAACGTGAGCCACGCCATGGCCATACCCTGGTTATAAAGGTACCCTAGTATTTTTAAGATTGCAGCGCTGTAGTGGCAAGTTCTGCAGGTTGAACAAGTGTGACGTTAGCCTACTGTCAAATGGGAAAACATAATTTATAGAATGAGGTGATACAAAAAAATATTTTTTGTTTAAATCAAGCAAGCATAGTCTAATTTATCGATCTGTGTGAATAAATTATTTTTTGTTTACATTTTTGGTTGTATAAAATCGTTTTAAGGTATGAAATTTTTAAAAAGTTGCAAAAAACAGCCATGTTGTGACGTCAGCGTTTCACACTGCAAGTTCAGATTCATTTCATACAGCCTTATTATATCGACATAGAATTTCAAAGAAAAAATTATACAGAGTATAAATTGAGAGTTACATATCTAAATATTTGATAGAGGTGCTATAATATATTAATATAACATCATTCTATTAATTTTTATAAATATAATTTTCATTTGACCTGAAGTTATCCACGTATCACTCAGCTGCTGGTCATTAGTCATTCGTTTTTTCTTTTTCGTCTGATTAACATTTTTCTACGTTTTTCGTTGTGTATATACAAACAGTAACTGTTTTTCGAGTTTTTGAACAATGTCATTTTTAATTGCAATTTTTTCAGTATTAAAGATCGATTTGAGGAAAAATAAAAAATACAGGTCTATTATTTTTCATTACTCTATCGATTAAAGTTAAAAATGAAAAATCGTGCATGACCTTATTGTATATTGTATTATATTTAATTTAATTTTTATATTATTTTATAGTAGGTTTTATGTCATCCATTAAAGATAAATTAACAAATTCCTAGTGCATATTTATAATATTTGAATTTAAATTGTATAACCACTTCTTTTTCAGATGACATCTTCGAAATGAATAATTAAAATAGTAAAATTTCATGATTATATTTATAGTAGTGGTTGTATTCGTGTAGTTTATGGAAGTAAAAATAAGTTAAATGGATATGTTTGTGAATATATATATATATATATATATATATATATATATATATATATATATATATATATATATATATATATATATATATATAAACTAACCTCTCAGAAACGAACTAATTACTATTTAAACAAAATTCTTTCACTATACTTCTTTTCACGTAAGAAAATAGTAGATGGCGCTTGAAAGCTGACAGTTTTTAAATGAATTAAATTCCACCTCTGTGGATGAGACAGAGGCCCCCAGGTTACATCACACTGATGAGCACCAAGAAGTGCGAAACGCGTCTGTGATTACCTGCTGTGCTGGCCACCTTCTGACGAAGACTTCATAGGAAGTTGACTCAGAAGGTTGTATACACGTGAAATACGACGAAGCATTATATTTTTGAATAATGTACGTTTTCACGGCAAAATTCGCAACTAGTTTGCAATTTGCAATTTTGGCTCAGTCAAGCCTTTTGCAGTTAGATGGCTCTGTGGGTATTAACACTACCTTCTACAGGCCAGATACCTGTAGCGAACGGTCATAAGACTCGTTGCTAGCACAGCTAGGTTGGGTGGCCTCTGCTCCGTGATTCCACCTCTGTGGATGAGACAGAGGCCCCCAGGTTACATCACACTGATGAGCACCAAGAAGTGCGAAACGCGTCTGTGATTACCTGCTGTGCTGGCCACCTTCTGACGAAGACTTCATAGGAAGTTGACTCAGAAGGTTGTATACACGTGAAATACGACGAAGCATTATATTTTTGAATAATGTACGTTTTCACGGCAAAATTCGCAACTAGTTTGCAATTTGCAATTTTGGCTCAGTCAAGCCTTTTGCAGGTAGATGGCTCTGTGGGTATTAACACTACCTTCTACAGGCCAGATACCTGTAGCGAACGGTCATAAGACTCGTTGCTAGCACAGCTAGGTTGGGTGGCCTCTGCTCCGTGATTCCACCTCTGTGGATGAGACAGAGGCCCCCAGGTTACATCACACTGATGAGCACCAAGAAGTGCGAAACGCGTCTGTGATTACCTGCTGTGCTGGCCACCTTCTGACGAAGACTTCATAGGAAGTTGACTCAGAAGGTTGTATACACGTGAAATACGACGAAGCATTATATTTTTGAATAATGTACGTTTTCACGGCAAAATTCGCAACTAGTTTGCAATTTGCAATTTTGGCTCAGTCAAGCCTTTTGCAGTTAGATGGCTCTGTGGGTATTAACACTACCTTCTACAGGCCAGATACCTGTAGCGAACGGTCATAAGACTCGTTGCTAGCACAGCTAGGTTGGGTGGCCTCTGCTCCGTGATTCCACCTCTGTGGATGAGACAGAGGCCCCCAGGTTACATCACACTGATGAGCACCAAGAAGTGCGAAACGCGTCTGTGATTACCTGCTGTGCTGGCCACCTTCTGACGAAGACTTCATAGGAAGTTGACTCAGAAGGTTGTATACACGTGAAATACGACGAAGCATTATATTTTTGAATAATGTACGTTTTCACGGCAAAATTCGCAACTAGTTTGCAATTTGCAATTTTGGCTCAGTCAAGCCTTTTGCAGTTAGATGGCTCTGTGGGTATTAACACTACCTTCTACAGGCCAGATACCTGTAGCGAACGGTCATAAGACTCGTTGCTAGCACAGCTAGGTTGGGTGGCCTCTGCTCCGTGATTCCACCTCTGTGGATGAGACAGAGGCCCCCAGGTTACATCACACTGATGAGCACCAAGAAGTGCGAAACGCGTCTGTGATTACCTGCTGTGCTGGCCACCTTCTGACGAAGACTTCATAGGAAGTTGACTCAGAAGGTTGTATACACGTGAAATACGACGAAGCATTATATTTTTGAATAATGTACGTTTTCACGGCAAAATTCGCAACTAGTTTGCAATTTGCAATTTTGGCTCAGTCAAGCCTTTTGCAGGTAGATGGCTCTGTGGGTATTAACACTACCTTCTACAGGCCAGATACCTGTAGCGAACGGTCATAAGACTCGTTGCTAGCACAGCTAGGTTGGGTGGCCTCTGCTCCGTGATTCCACCTCTGTGGATGAGACAGAGGCCCCCAGGTTACATCACACTGATGAGCACCAAGAAGTGCGAAACGCGTCTGTGATTACCTGCTGTGCTGGCCACCTTCTGACGAAGACTTCATAGGAAGTTGACTCAGAAGGTTGTATACACGTGAAATACGACGAAGCATTATATTTTTGAATAATGTACGTTTTCACGGCAAAATTCGCAACTAGTTTGCAATTTGCAATTTTGGCTCAGTCAAGCCTTTTGCAGTTAGATGGCTCTGTGGGTATTAACACTACCTTCTACAGGCCAGATACCTGTAGCGAACGGTCATAAGACTCGTTGCTAGCACAGCTAGGTTGGGTGGCCTCTGCTCCGTGATTCCACCTCTGTGGATGAGACAGAGGCCCCCAGGTTACATCACACTGATGAGCACCAAGAAGTGCGAAACGCGTCTGTGATTACCTGCTGTGCTGGCCACCTTCTGACGAAGACTTCATAGGAAGTTGACTCAGAAGGTTGTATACACGTGAAATACGACGAAGCATTATATTTTTGAATAATGTACGTTTTCACGGCAAAATTCGCAACTAGTTTGCAATTTGCAATTTTGGCTCAGTCAAGCCTTTTGCAGGTAGATGGCTCTGTGGGTATTAACACTACCTTCTACAGGCCAGATACCTGTAGCGAACGGTCATAAGACTCGTTGCTAGCACAGCTAGGTTGGGTGGCCTCTGCTCCGTGATTCCACCTCTGTGGATGAGACAGAGGCCCCCAGGTTACATCACACTGATGAGCACCAAGAAGTGCGAAACGCGTCTGTGATTACCTGCTGTGCTGGCCACCTTCTGACGAAGACTTCATAGGAAGTTGACTCAGAAGGTTGTATACACGTGAAATACGACGAAGCATTATATTTTTGAATAATGTACGTTTTCACGGCAAAATTCGCAACTAGTTTGCAATTTGCGAATTAAATAAATATTTTAAATTCGTGAAACCAAACTTTGTCAATAATAGATATTTTTATTTATGTATTATTCGATAACTGACAATTGACAGGTGATATTCCTTTAATTTTTATGAACCACGTTTGCATTCTAACTAATCAAAGGGCATCATTTTTATCCCTATCTAAACCAACGCTATTTTTTTTTAGGTAAAATGAAGTGTAATACTAATTAATTTACGTATATTTTCGCATTCTCATTATAAAAATAATAAAATCGTATTCTAGGGACCGGAAAACTTATTCATTAAAAACTCACCATCGTATTTTTTGACTAAAGCCATTACTTCCTTTTCCTAGGTAACGGGAGGTGAAATCTAAAATAATTTAAAATAAAAAAAATAAATATATCATCACGGCATATTACCCATTGCTGGGTGTGCCAATCTGCTTTGTATGCAGATATCGGCAATGATGATGACATATTTGTACCGTGCGGGCGTTTTCCAGGCGTCACCTCACGGGCACTCATTGCTGGCGTGGAGAGTGCATCACAGGGGTCAATTTTGTGCCATTTAAAATTCGAAATATTTGGCGTCGATCGGGATCGAACCCGGTTCCCCAGATTCGCGACCAGACACTCAAGCACGCGGCTACGGGACCCCATCTAAAATAATTTATTCTACCAAAAACCACAATAGACTGAATACAACTAATTATTGTATATCCAAATCCAAGTTAGACAGAGGTAGGGACTACGTAATTCTACTCAAATTAATGAATAAAATTAATTACATATAAAATAAATGAATAATAATAAAAATAAATCATTATTTTAAAATTTGAAATTAGTTCAGATGTAGGTACTTCGTACTTTTGCACTGAAAATAACGAAGAAAAATTTTAAAATAATAGTTATTTGTATATCAAGGCCGCGAAATCACTCTTTAGCGTACCGAGAGAAAAATTGTCGCCGAGGCAAGACAATCTCGAGGGCGCTAAAGGATTTCGCGGACAAGGTGTACACAATATTTTTTGTGCAACCGTAAAAAATATGTAATTGCAAATTTTATTAATTTTCAACAGTTTCATTATAAATACAAAGTTAGCTTTCAAGGTGGCTGTGGGATTAACATTTGATAAACAAAACCATGCAGTTCTCAAGTGTCAAAGTGATTGTTTACCTAATTTCACGGCCGCTACCATGACAACGGTCGCGAAATCCAATTTCGCGGCCTGTATTGCGGCTATGAAATGCTTATTTCGCGTCCGGTTGCACAAAAAATATTTTCATTATAATTTTTAAAAAAATAACACTACTAGGTAAATAGGGAGGAAAAAATAAAAACATTCTTGTTGATAATTTATTTCGTGCAGGCTGGTGGTAATTACAGTGTTAAATACATTTAATTACAATAATCACTTAATAATCTAGCTACTCTAAAATTTCTAATTGAAATTCGTAGAGAATATTAACATAAATATCAATAAACATCTTCACAAATATAATCATCACATCTTCTAAATGCTGACGAAGAAAGAGAGAGAGACAGGACTTGGGCATTAGGAGGGCTTTAGTTGGGAGTGAGACAGAAAGAGGACTTGGGTAGTTTTCTTGGGGATGAGTTTAGTTTTCTAAGCGCTCGGGTTCGCCTGACTGTGGCAGCAAGAATGAGGGGCCCTGGAACAAAAAATTACAATTACATACTTCATTTTTCCAACATTTACTTATAAAGATATATTTTTTAATATACTGAAATCTCGTTATTACAGTAACACTTTAATTGTGATGCTGAAATGAGCAATAACATCGAACCTACGTCACAATTTTCAAGGACGTTTTAAGAAGTAAATAATTTCAATTTTCTAAGATCAGATTAGGAATGAAAACTTTTTAGTAAATGAGGCGCTAGCAGACACGTGACCTTGACAACTGGTTGTAGGGCCCCACAAGGTTGCCAAGTATATAGCTTGTGTAACTAGCTTGTGTTGCCAAATCAATTTCAACGTAAAATTAATAAATAAAATTGTAAAACTAGTTATTATTAATGAATATCATGTTATTTTATTTTCTAACACATAAACTTAATTTTTAAAATATTTTATATGAAAATAGAACGATACAAAGATTTCTTGGCGCGCTAAATTTCAGGAAACCATCAGTTCATGTTGGTTGAATGCTCAATTTTTATAAAAATTAATTTAAAAATTAAATTTAATGTGTCAGAAAATAAAACAACATGATATTCATTAATAATAACTAGTTTTACAATTTTATTTATAAATTTCAGGCTTAAATTGATTTGGCAACACAGGTAAAATATACGAGCTGCATACTTGGCACCCTTGTGGGGCCCTACAAGCACTTGTCAAAGTCACGTGTCTGCCCGCGCCTCATATGTTTTATTATATTTTTCTAATAAACGAAGATGTAAACTATAGAAAAAATACTATTTTGCATAAATTTCATACTACTGGAATATCCCATTGGAAATTGTGGTAATGGGGCTACGTGCATGCCATTTTGTTATTTAATATTTTTGAAGAGACGATAAAAACTTGCTACCCATATTTTTTCTTTTGGCAAAATTTTCATTAAATGGCCAGAAAAAAAATTATGAAATTTTAATATTTGAATGGCCGTAAAGCAATAGCGACTTTGACGTGCTTGAAATCAGCTGATTTGTGTGCGCATGTCATTTTGACAACAACAATGTCACGTTGACAAGCCCAATTTTTTGATTTATTTTGATTTTTAACTGCTGAAATATTATTTTTAATTTCATATGTTTTACTGCCTAAAAATTGTAAAAGAAAAACATTAAAGCAGTTCAAAATCAAAATAAGTCAAAACATTGGCACTGTCAACGTGACATTGTTCTTGTCAAAATGACATGCGCACACAAATCAGCTGATTCCAAGCACGTTAAGTTCGCTCGAGTCACGTGTCTGCTCGCGCCCTATAGCAACGGCATGTGCGGGTAATTTAAACATGACAAATCATCTGACGTTTGAATAATAATTTGGAGGTTAATATTTTCGTTTGTCATTTTAATCTAGTGCGCTAAGTTAAAATCCTTCAAAATTCTGCTTAACAAATCGAAATACGTAATAAAAGTAACAAAAACCACACAAATGGTAAATAATAAAGAAGAGAGACAGTGACAGAAAAATGAACTAATGTCAAAATCAATTTAAAACTCGCACTCGCTCGTCATCTACAGGTTACATTCTTAAATATGCATCCCTTTCTCCAGTTCAAAATAATGACGTCAAAGAAAATTTTCTTAATTTATTAAAAAAAAACATATAATTTTTTAAAATACATACGTTTTCAACTTTGCTTTAGATATTTAGTGATAGATACCAGATTTTCAATACCACGCAAGTAGCCTATTTACAATTTCATTATTCTACATATTGTTTTTTGAATATTTCATAACATTTTTTAAAATTTTATTACAAAATTTTAGTATTCATTTTATCTTTTCATAAACTGTATATTATATGCTGCATGCTGCTTAGGTATATTTTATATTCATGAGATTTAGTTTATGTTTTAATAAACACATTGTATTGTAATACAAACCGTTAGTACACTGGGGTCTGAACGACGTCCAAATCTAAGTCGCAGAGAGGGTGATCGGCTTGACTTTCGGACAATTTGATGACCTAGTCGTTCTTCAAGGGCTTCTTTCTGCAGCATTAATTCGTATAAATCTCGAATACTGTCTGTAACACAAAATAAACACATTTTAGTATTTGTAACAAAGGATGGGGCAACAGCCGCCCACACAGCCCGAAATTCTCTTAACGCTTTAAAAGAAATGTTTCCTGGACGTCTAATGTCTTTGAGAGGTGACGTGGGGCGGCCTGCGCGATCGCCCGATTTAAGCATATGCGACTTCTTTCTTTGGGGATAAAAGTGTTTAAACGTCGCCCTCAAAACCTGCTAGAGCTAAGGGAGCAGATTGTTGAAGAAGTAAACGCAATACCCCGCGAAATGTGTCAACGGGCTGTTCAAAATTTCAGAAATCGGTTCCAGCAATGTATTGCAGCTAACGGCCGCCATCTTAAAGACATTGGCTCGTACCACGAGCACGGTTTTAACTAAAACGCTGTTTTAAGAAATGTCAAATTCAAATTTCAATATTTAATTCCGCCCTTATGTTTATACAACGATTTTTTAAAAAATATTTATTTGGATACAAACCATCTTTTGCTTTAAAATCATATTTTGATATTATTTATTATTAATATTAAATAATGGAATTTGACATTTCTTAAAACAGCGTTTTAGTTAAAACCGTGCTCGTGGTACGAGCCATTATTTTTAAATATTAATGAGTATAAAATGGTAAGTCCTACTGATTTCAAAAATAAAAACATTTTTTTCATATATACCCTGGTTTCTTATTTATCTCTTCAAAACTGCTCAATTGGTTCTGCCGCACCCTGTATAATTCAAAATTTCATACATACATACATAAAATCACGCATTTCCCACTTAGTGGGTTAGCACAAACCCGAAAGAATAAAAAAAGCATCATCAAAAAAAAAAAAAATCAGTCTCTCTTTCAACAACATTCTTACTAACCTGACATCATAGGTACAACATATATTCCTCACTCTCAACATATTAAAGTGACCGAATTACGATAGCGAAATACCGCAACCGGACCATAATAATAGTTCCCACTCGGAAACTTTCTCTCTTTTAGTACCTTATCAATCACATCCATCCACTTACACACTGGACGGCCACGCAATCGAACACCCTCAATTTCACCAAGATATATACGCTTTACTAGACGTTCACTCTTCATTCTCTCCACATGACCAAACCATCTCAACTGGCTCATTCCTACTCTCTTAACAACATTCTTCCTAACCATAAATTATTCATACACCAAATTATTCCTCACGCGATCCCTTCTTACATATCCACATACTCCACGTAAATACTTCATTTTCACGGCAGTCACTCTCTTTTTATGCTTTCCCGTCCATGCCCAACATTCGCTTCCATACATCAAAGCAGGCACTAGCACTCCATTATACACACTTAAACGAGCTTCTCTAGATACGTTTACGTTTCGAGCAAACGTACCCAGAGCACCCATTACCTTACACCCCGCACTCACTCTCCTTTCAATTTCTCTATCAATTCGACCATCCCTTGACATCATGCTACCCAAATATTATATATTTTTCTATTTATGGTAACAACACATTATGGATTAAAACTTTATATGATTTCTTTATTTTTGTTTGAATTTTAATGGCATGAGAAGAATCATATTTCAAATTATTATCTCTCTATACCAAGAATTTCTTGTTTTATTTATCGAGTAAAAGTTTCATCTTTCATAAATAAAGGCTAATATTTTACAACTTTATACTTAATTTCACTTTCGTGTTGACAAAAGTTTATTGTATCTTTATATTTTTCATTATTTTGAAAGGTATAATATCGGTAACAGTCTTTATGAGAGGATATGCATCACGATTAAATTTTACAAACACTTGATATGAATTTTATGCTGACAACCTTATGCATTATTTATCTCATTGATATTACGTTACATTGTCGCTCCTGAGCCGAGAAATCAAACAAATCCTGGCCTTTGCAATTTCTGAATCTCATTAAACTTTCATGTAACTTTGTACAGACGAAGAAAATAATCAAATGGAGACCTTGCATTGCACCGCATTAGTTTTTTTATTTCATAGTTGGTTTATGTTTTTTTAAGTGAGCAAATATAGATTTAATTATTTTTTACACATAAATTTGAAACGTGAAATAAAATAAAATTTCATCTGAATAGGGGATTCCACCATTTTTTTTTTTTATAATTTCAACCGAAAGTATACGTAAAACGAAGCCTATTTGTGAAAATCCGGTGAAAAATTCCTATTAATAAGCGAGTTATGGTCCCCCGAAGTAACTGGCAAATTGTATTTAAGTTTTTGTTACAGAAAAAAATACTGCATTCGAATATGCTATTGTTTATAATTTTTCAATTTCCGGAACGGTAAAAATAGTCGAAAACAATAATAACATTTTTGCAAAAATCATTGATGCCATGAAACAAAAATTTAAATAAAAGCGCAAACATCTGTCGCTACTTAAAGAAATCTTAACTTTGGTTCTTGGCAAACTACATTGTTGTAATCAACTATTACATCGTTGTCATCAACTACATGTAGTTTTTATTAATAAATATGTTTTCATTTTCCTCGTTTTAAACAAAAGTGCAAACATCTGTCAAAGATTCTTGACGTTTAAAATTATTTTCAAAACAAAGATAAAGAAAACACCTTTATTGTCGTGTTGATGACAACAATGTAATTTGATTACAAAAATGTAATTTGACGAGAACGAAATTTAAGATTTCTTTAAGTAGTGACAGATGTTTGCGCTTTTGTTCCATGGCATCAATGAATTTTGCAAAAATGTTGTTGTTTTCGACTATAATTACGGTTCTGGAAATTGAAAAATTATAAACATTAGCATATTCGGATGCAGTATTTTTTCCTGCAGTAAAAACCTAAATACAATTATGCTCTAAAATAATTAGGGTAGCAAATAACTGCACATTAAGATTTTACCAATGAAATCTCTATGCTGCGTCGTTCAAGTCACCCCCCTGTATCGGCCAAAGCTTTAATGCCGCCGGCGAAAAAGTTTTATTGCTTATAATGATCAACAAAATCTTTAAATTTGTTTTTATATAACAACCCTTTGCAAAATGATGTGACAACGACGATGGAAATAGCATTTAAAATATTGAAAATAAATAATCATTGATAGAAAGATGCGAATAACTGTTATTTCGCTAAATCTTCAATTATATAAACTAATTGAAATTTAATGGATTAGATTAGTTATTTTTTATATTTTGCGTTCATAATGAAGTCATTACGATACGCAATTTTGTTTTAGACGGTAGGTACTAGAAGACGTTTCTTTAACCCATTTTTACCTAATTTATTTTTAGTTAATTGACAATTCATTTTAATAATATAATGTCGAAATTATTATTATTTTTTTTTTTATTTAGGGAAGATTATTTACATGAAAATGTACAAATGGTTACAAATATAATCACAAATTGAGTAAGTAAATGTTATTGTAGAAGGCGCAAAATATAAAAAATAGTATAAAGAATTCATTTTATAAGACTTTCTTTCGCACTTGTCAATTAGAAAACTCGCTAACGCTCGTTTTCGAAATTTTGACGCGTGCGAAAAACTTATAAAACACGTTCTTTAATATACTATTTTGTGTGTTGATAATTTAACAAATAAATTAATAATTTCCCCATTACCCCAGTTTTTCTTTATTGCTAGTTGTTTTTGTGGGTCTCACGAAAAGGTGAAAACAAATTAACTACTAAAAATGAAGTTAAATAAAATGTTTTTAAAAAGAAAACGAAGTATCAAACTTTTATTTATAATAAATAAAGCCGGAATGTCAGATACAATAGGGCTGTTGCAAGAATTTTTATATGCCTTCTAAGTATTAAATTTAAAAAGAAATCATTCTTTAAATAGCCTCAAATTTGAAAATATCTCGAAATATTTATTAGATATTTATCGATTAATTTTTGAAATTAGGATAATATTTTGAAAAAGTCACCAGACTTGAAACAGAATGTGACGTCAAAGTCAGTGGCGTCGATAGACCAATTCTGAGGGGGCTTGCGCCCTCCCTGTTTAATTTTGCGCCCCCTTTCCGTGTTTTTATTTAAGTAAATTATTAAAAATCAATCTGATTTTTTTACTATTTTATTATGCACTTATTTATCAGCAATAAGTAGCGAGACGATTATGTACCTACGACTTTAGCCGAAGAGGAAAGGTTACCGCTGCTCTAAAATATGAAGCGAAAATTCAAATAAATTATTCCTGTATTAGAACTATTAACGCATTAAAAAATTCAACACACGACAAGCATCCTTCCGATACTAACCTGCATTTTAAAATAAAAATTATTGATATCTTAATACTGGACTTTTCTCGTTTTGCCATTAAAATCAAAGTCAAATACTAATAAATTTCAATAATATTTTTTTTTAATTCAGGTTAATATCGGAAGTATGCGTGTCGTGTGTTGAGTTTTTTAAAATGTTAATAGTTCGAAACAATTAATTGAATTTTCACTTCATATTTTAGTACAGGGGTAACCTTTCCTCTTAAGAAAGGTACTATAAGAAATCAAAATGATGCACCATTCAGGCTATAAAAGAGACGAAATTATTTCAGGCTATCCCATTGCAAGGACATAATGAAACAAAAAATTCAACAAATGAGGCCAATTTTATAGACTCTAGTTATTAAAAAATTTGATCCTTTTCTCCAGAATTACAATGTACCTCAAAATGCACATTATTGTTCACTAAGTCACAAAATCATGTTATAGAGAGTAGTGCAAAATGTATAATACGCAAAATAACTCCGGAAATTAATAATTGTGATTATTTTGCAATAATAGTAGATGATCCTCGGGACATCACTGCAGAAGAACAGATAAGTATTTGTGTTCGCTTCATTACATCTGAAAATCTTCCAAAAGAAATATTTTTATGTTTTAAACATGAAAAAATTTAAATGCAGAATCAGACTGTCAAAAATTATTTCGTTCTAAAGGTGCGCCCTCCCTGTTAAAAGTACTTAGTGACGCCGCTGGTCAAAGTACATACATCGCCTACTTTTATTTATTTAAAAACGTGGGTGATGGATAAACTGTTTTCTAAATTTTGCGCTCGTTTTCTAAATTTTGACCGTGCGAAAATAAATGTCTTATAAAACACGTTCTTTAATATACTATTAATATTTGTCAAACTTTACTTTCATTAATGCTTTGAATTCATATTTACAATGTTGGTTTGACGTATGTAGTACAACTACAAACAAGTTAGAACAAACTTTATCAACTCTTGTATCTGCCGTTCTTCTTATTAGTGTAACTAAATAAATGTCAGTGTTTGAAAGATGTTTGTTCTTTTGTTCCGAAAACTGTGACAAATAAAAGAATGCTGTTAAATTGTGTGTGAAAAAAGTGAATGTGTGGTTAGTGTCTATTGTTTAAGGATAACGAGCACCTCCACATTATGAAGGTAGGTGACCATTGTTTTGTTGACTGAAAAGAAAAGAAGAAAGTCCTTTCATCCGATAAATTACAAGCAATAGCAAAGTTTGTTAATGATTGAGATGTTTAATTGGTTTTATTTTCGCTGTTTATATTACGGGATTCATTTTTACAAGTGTAATCTTTTGAATATTTCAATGAATGTTAATTTGAATATTAATTGAATTTTCAAGTAGGCGAGATGGACGAACAGCGAATAGTTCAATGAGCACATGAATTTTAATGTATTTCAAATTTTAAATCGCTACGATTCTTTTACTATTGTTGGAAAAGTTTGCAGAAGAATGAAAGATGCAATGGAAGTGATATTCAGTTGAAATGAGTAAATCAGAAGTCGTATTACTCTTTACAGAACATTAAACAAAATAAAAATATTTACCGGTTTCAGGATATTATTCCATTGTTTACATGTACAAAAGTAGGCTGGTAACTAAGTAATAACTGTATCTGTATGGTAATATTATTACCATACTGACTTGTCAACAACGGTCTACAAAATGAAAATAAAATCAAATGAAAATATAATGCTCTTCATAATGCTATCCTGTCGTTCTAAATACGGTCTACTTTATTCTAAAGTAATAAACATGTGGAACAAAGCACATAATTTGAATATTTGTCTTATTGACATATGTCAAAATAATTGTTCTGTTAACCATAGCAATGTGAAAGTAGCATTAATTAGAGAATTTCAAAAAATGGTATTTATCAATAATGTCCTAATTTTCTGAAACCGATAAACTATTGAACAAACCACGGATGTTATTAATCATAACAAACCTTAGATGTCTTAAAATCCTCGCTCTACGACCTCGGATTTCAAACCAACATCTTCGGCAGTTATGATATACATAACATTCCTAGGTATGTTAATTGCTATTACAATTTAATTAAATTAATCTCAATAATATAATATTGTATAATTAGTTTTTGCTAGTTATTGCTACAGCTACGATATTGTTTGTGATTTTGTTTTAATTCCATGGCTAATACTATAAAGACGTAGCTACATAAATTTTATAAAATTACAATTTTGTTTCGATTATATAAATACAAAAATTAGAAAAGGGGCGATTTGTGTCCATAACTCGCGAACAATCACAGAATCTTAATCTGCATGAATTTTTTACCTTCCGTCACCTTTAGGTAAGGAAGGTATTGTCTTTGGTCAAAAAATTCGATGATGAGTTTTTACTCAATAAGCACGTTTTAGAGTCCCTAGAATACGAATTTACTACTTTTACGATGATGTCTGTATGTGTGTGTGTGTGGATGTGTGTGTGTGTGGATGTGTGGATGTGTGTGTGTAACAAAATTTTCGTCTGCGATAACTCTAATACTACAGTTACAAAAATTATAATTTTTTCGTATACTTCTTCGTTACATCCATAGGAAGAGCTGATTAGATTTTGGTTACAATTGGTCAACCGGAAGTATGTACCATCATTTGAAGATTTTAACAGTTTTTCTTGAAAAAACTATGTTAAATATAATTTTTTCACATTTGATGTTATTATAAATATTAAAGAATATTTTATTCTCTATACGATTTGACTGCATTTTATACTTAATATTAAATGGATATTGAGTTAAAAAATTATAAAGAAATTAAATTTCATAAAGTAGCCATACCTGTGGAAACAACTACTATATTAAGAAAATTCTGATTGAAAGATGTCAGTGTCAAGTGAAATTGACATAGTGTGTCTGTTTTATAATTTTACTGGAAATATAGGATCTTTTGCTTTCTCTATGGAATTTGTATAAAATGCATACAACTGCTTTAAGGTAATGTACAAGAAATAATAATAATAAATCTTTTTTTTCTGCAGATACATTACACTGTATATAGAAAACGTCACAAAATAATAATTTTCTGTATGAAATTTGCATAAAATACATGCAACTGCCGGAAGCTAATGTACAAGAAATAGAATATTTAATTTAGCAAGGAACTTTCCGTATGAAATTTGTACAAAATATATAGAACTGACGGAAGGTAATGTGCTGGCCACATCAGATTTTTTTGAAAATATTTTGGATATTTAAAATACAGAGATTTTTTTACCTTCCGTCACGGAAGGAAGGTATTGTCTTTGGTCAAAAAATTCGGTGGTGAGTTTTTGATGAATAAGCACGTTTTAGGGTCCCTACAATACGATTTTACTATTTTTACGATGATGTCTGTATGTGTGTGTGTGTGTGCGTGTGTGTGTGGATGTGTGTGTGTAACAAAATTTTCGTCTACGATAACTCTAAAACTACAATTTAAAAATTTATAATTCTTTCGTATTCTTCTTCGTTACATCCATGTGAAGAGCTGATTAGATTTTGGTTAGAATTGGTCAACCGGAAGTACACCCATTTGAAGATTTTAACAGTTTTTCTTGAAAAAACGATGTTAAATATCATTTTTTTACATTTAATGTTATTATAAATATTAAAGAATATTTTATTCTCTCTACGATTTGAATGCATTTTATATTTCATATTAAATGGATATAGACTTAAAAAATTATAAAGAAATTAAATATGACATATATTAGCACGCTATGCTATAACTGTGGAAACAGCTGCTATATTAAGAAAATTCTGATTGAAAGGTGTCAGTGTCAAGTGCAGTTGACAGTATGTATGTGTTATAATTTTACTGGAAATATAGGATCCTTTGCTTTCTGTATGGAATTTGTATAAGATACATACAACTGCCTTAAGGTAATGTACAAGAAATATAATATTTTGCAAGGAACTTTCTGTATGACATTTAATTATACAAAATACATAGAACTGACGGAAGGTAATGTGCTGACCACATCAGATTTTTTCTTTTGGGTTCTACAGAGTCGCTTTGTTTTTGTCTAATACCATATACGGGATTAGTCACGGGATCTTTCAAAGTACGTTTGTCTGCAACCCTAAATACAATTTACAACAGCGTCTAGCTTCTTCTCTTAAAAAATAGAATATTTAATTCACTATTGCTTTGCCTGTCTAGTGATGGTTCTGTCATTTTGACATTAAACAATTAAATAAGGTCTGTTGTCATTAGTATTTATTTTGGGTTGCATACAAACGGACTTTGAAAATAACTCTTCCGTGACTAAACCGTATATAGGGAAAGAAAAAATATTTCTCAGTGTAGGTATAAGTCTCGGTATAAATACTTTTCGTTATTTTGCAATTCGGAAAATCGAATTTAACTCTTTAACGGTTCATCCTAGGTAAAATATATAAGAATATTTTTGTGTATAAAATTTCGATAATGATCACCCTTTTTCAAGAATAATGTTAAAACCCAAAATATGTCGCCTTTTTCCAAATTGGCGAGGGGCTGTTGCATCAGTGTATTTTTCTGTACAAGATTCCGTATAAAAGCTTATTTTGTATTTTTTTTTATGTTGGGGGTTTATTATTATTATCATTATTATTATTATTATTATTATATTACGAGTACAAGAGGTGGTTTCTTGTGGATCCATGTACTGCGACCTGTAGATCTATTGTACCCTCCAGATTTACTCCTATTCTAGGAGTCCTGTTTGTTTAATAAACTTCAGGGTTTTCTTCAGATCTAAATCTTTTAGCATATCCTGCTGTATCTTTTCTGCCCCCAGGATATTATATCTGCTGCTCCCAAAGGCTTCACAGTGGCATATAAGGTGCTGAGGGGTTTCTTCCTCTTCACCACACCCCCTGCATGTTGGTTCTTGTGTAAGTCCCATCGTTTTAGGTGTTTGTTTAGTAGACAGTGTCCTGTTAGGAGTTCTGTTATTAATCTAACGTCTTGTTTACTCATTAGGAGTAAACGTTCCGTTCTTTTCTTGGTTGGTTCATTTAGGAAGAGCTTTGAGTGTCTCTGCCCTGGTGACTCCAACCAGTAATTCTTGTGCCATTGATTCAGCAATGTTTTTATTTCTAGCTTAACTGTCTCAATTCCAAAAGCCGGTTCTGGTCCTGTGAAAGGAAAACTTGTCCCCTTCTTAGCCAGACTATCTGCTACCTAGTTTCCTTCGATCTCTGAATGCCCGGGTAGCCATATTCATTTCAATTTGTTCCTCGCTCCTAGTGCATTTAATCTGTGGATGTACTCTAGAACAAGTCCAGATCACAGAATTCTAGTGCTTTTAGTGCGGCTTGGCTGTCTGTTACTATAGAGAGCCTTCTGTTGCTAAAGTGGCTCTCTAGTAGTAATTTGGCGCAGGTTAAAATTGCGTACAGTTCTGCATGGAATACTGTCGTATAAGTCCCGAGTCCAATCGACTGATTGTGCCTCAGTCCTTTAGCTCCATGTATTCCTGCTCCGGTTCCAATTGGTGTTTTGGATCCATCTGTATAAATGACTATGTCATCTTTTTCCACCGGACTATTTACATGTTCCCATGCTTCCCTTGCGGAGGGTATTTTCAGTAGAATTCCTGAACAACAATTACTTCTTCAGTATTTGATATAACATTGTTTTTAATTGATATAATCGCCAACGAATTTAACCTTCTTTCTTTCTTAGTATAACGTAAAAAATATAATTGTCAGCATTATGTTTAAAACTGCACAATGGACGAGTCAATAAACTTATTTGATTTTTAATTTATTTTTCAAAAAAATAGTCTCAAAAAATGTCGCCCTAAAACCAATTTCGCCCCAGGCGGTCGCCTGGCTTGCCTGCAGCTTGGGCCGGCCCTGTATATAGTAATAATATTACCGTACAGATACAGTTGTTACTTAGTTACCAGCCTACTTTTGTACATGTAAACAATGGATTAATATGCCTTTACATTCTATTCTATGAAGTTAAACGTCACTTTTAACAAAAGCGCTCTATACAAGTGGGTTCGTATGTTCGTAATGCGGATATAGGATAAGCAATCATTTATTTAATAGCAGACCCTATACTCATTACAGATTCACATACAGAAACTTTAAATCAATTCAATTATTACAACTCAGTTATGAATCAACATATAACTTTCGTATTTGATTTAAGCTGAAGATTTTCATGAATGAGAAACAAAATTCGTGTTTTGTTGTTTTGCCATCGCCAGGTGATAGCGACTGTTCTCCGCCGACGCTCATGTTTTGTTTTTAGCCGAAACTCCGTTAAGCGAACATAATTCTGAACTGATCACGTGCTTTCAAATTGTTCATTCAACCGAACCAAGATATTCATTTTTAATTTTAATACACGAAACACAATACTTTACACCTTTGGTAGAATTTTCAGGAAATGGAAATGTATGGATTTTCCAAAAAAATTTAAACACATACGCGTGGGTAATTTTTCTGATTTAATATTTATTGAAGGATGAATAAAAGATTAGGGAATTATGTTCAGAAACCACAACAAGGCACGTATAAGTTAACAACGCGACAGGACTGTATTCAAAAAGGCGCTACTGTTTTTCAAATTATATCCAAAATGTTTTAGAAATAATACAAGTGTCATAATTTGCCAGACGTCGTAGAAAAGTAATAGCTATTAACATACCTAGGAATGTTTGAAATTCGAGTTCGTAGAGCGAGGATTTTAAGACATTATCTTCCATCAGTTCCGTGCATGGTCAGTTCTCTGTATTTTGTACAAATTCCATGCAGAAAGTTTCTTAGAATTGATTCTGTATTTGCAGTAAAATTATAACACAAACATACTATGTCAATCGCACTTGACATTGACATCTGTCTATCAGAATTTTTTAAATTATATTAGCTATTTCCAGTGTTATTGCATAGTTGGCTGCTTTATGTAATTTAATTTCTTTATATTTTTTTAAATGATTATCCACTGAATATGAACTGTAAAATGTAATCAAATCGCATAGAGAATAAAATATTCTTTAATGTATATATATATATATATATATATATATATATATATATATATATATATATATATATATATATATATATATATATATATATATATATATATAATAACATTAAGTATGAAAAAACTATATTTAACTGCGTTTTTTCAAGAAAAACTATTAAAATCTTCAAATGAGAGTACTTCCGGTCGACCAATTATAACCAAAATCTAATCAGCTATTCATATGGATAAACGAAGAGGAATACGAAAGAATTATAATTTTTAGAATAGGGTCCGGGACTCATTTTTCAATTTATTTTTTTTCTAAAAGATTTAATAAAATGATGCATTATAACGTTTGTTACACTTTCCAAATGTGTACAGTTTTTGAAATATAATAGAATTAGCGAATAAAAAGAAAAGTAGTGCGTTTGAAAAAAAAAAAAAATTAAAGTGTCATTCGGAATAAAAGTGTCTTTGTGTCCTCGCTTCTCTCGTCGTGCAAAGTTCCATGCTCGCCACACAAAGTAACACTTTTACTCCTAATAACACAATATACTATTATTTCGATAAAAATGATAAATGTTTCAAACATTTTCATGTAAAAGAGAACGACATATAAATGGATTTTATTTTCACAAGTTATGAATAATATACAATTATAATCTTTTCGCTTGGTACACTGATACAAAAATACAGTTGTGACGTCATGTCGTTATAGTGCTAATCGTTTTTATTAAAATTATGAATGAAAAGTTTTATATTTTAAAAATATTTTGCTACAAAATCATTTAAAATTAGTTATATTTTCATAATATGATCAAATATATGCATTTTTTTTAGTACCGGACCCCATAGTTGTGTTGGGCTTATCGACGGAGAAAAAATCGTCTCTCTCTCTCTCTCTCTCTCTCTCTCTCACACACACACACACACACACACACACACACACACACACACACACACACACACACACAGAGAGACATACAGACAACATCGCAAAAATAGTGAAATCGTATTCTAGAGAATCTAAAACGTGCTTATTCATTAAAAAACTCACCATCGAATTTTTTGACCAAAACAATACCTTCCTTACTTAAAGGTATGACGAAAGGTAATAAATTTGTGAAATACCGTATTGTAACTAAAATATAATCATCATGCAGATTTTTAAACGTGGAATACGGTGGTAAAAATATTAAAATCAGATTCTAAGGACCTTAAAACTTGCATATTTATTCATTTATCTCCTCTATCTAGGGTACCGAGAAGTAAATATGATGATTTTCTAGGCGGATGAAAATAAATGCATGTGTGTTTACAATAACAGTTAATACAGGCCTGTATATAAGTTTTACACCACCAAGTGTAATAAACTGTCACACATATTGTGGTTGACGACATTACGGTTTCGTGATAGTTGCGTCCATCTGGCGCTGGCGGCCGGTGTTACATACAGCTGACAACAGATTCCGGATACCGGGTATCCGGGTTTTCCGAAGGAGTCTTAACAGTGAGCTTGTATTTGTATAATGTGATATATACGGACAAGCTGAGTAAAGCGGTAAACCATAATTACATGCTTCATGGTACAGTCACAGTACACTGATAAATTCATGCGTATGTATCATGCTAATTTAAGCCAATGATCGTGAATGTCAAAATGTATACTTGATCGCCATTACGAATCAATAGGGCTAATTAATTAACTCATTAGCAAAATTAATTCATGCACTCCATTCAAACTACGATTTAAATTTGGTTTAGTAAAGATCCAATTAGGCATTAGGAAAGTGCGATATGAAACGACGCATATTTTATGTAAGTTATATTTGGAGGGTTCGTTGGGATTTTATAAATACATAGGGTGGTAGCATAAATGGTGTTTAGGAGATGACTATGAAGGAGATAACTAGCAGTGTTTTAACTCTTTCAATCGTTTATGGTTGATTTCAGAGAAAAAATTCAAATAATTGCTATAGAAAAATTATTTGTACGCAACTTTTATTTGAAGTATTTTTTCTTTAAAAAATCTGATGTGGCCAGCACATTACCTTCCGTCAGTTATATGACGTATTTACGAAAATTCTACCGGTGAACTGTTACCAATAAACAGCTTTTTATCAGGTTATAGCAGGGGATATAATTTGAAAAAATTAGAGCTGCACTTTTTTGTCTAAGGATACCGGCGGGAGGGGGGAGGCGATTTTTTAGTACATTGAAACTTACATATTTTCATAGAATGAACAGTTACAGGTTTAACGCTTTTTTCATATAAAGAAATAAATCAAAATTAATTTGAATAAAATTATTTCACTACATACAGACGTACGGCATTTGAAGGAATATTTGAACATACAATCTAATATTCTACCATGCATCTGTAGAGTCAAGAATAAACTACGGCATTAGGTTGTGGCTCGGGTTTTGAGGAAACTCTACTAGTGCTCAATTTGTCTTTATCGCTCAATAAAGAATAATTAGATGTTTACTAAGAGCATATAAGAACTCTTCTTGTAAACCACTTTTCAAAAAACTTAAACTGCTTACAGTGACTGACTTCTATACACTTGACATTTGTCTTTAGATATTTCAAAATAGAAACAAATTCAAACTTAACTCAGGCATTCATGAGTACCAAACTAGAAACGAAAATGACTTCCATATATCTAAATCTAGAGTTAAAGTCGTCAAAGATTCTCCAGATAGGATTGGTCATCATTTATCAGTTAGCTACCAGAGAACATTAAAAATTTGAAATCCTGTAAACATTTTAAAACTAAGTATTTATACGCTAATAATTTTTATAATGTGAATGTATTTGTCTTGAATTATTATTATGTGATGTTTTCTATATACAGTGTAATGTATCTGCAGAAATAAAAGAGTTTTTATTATTATTATTATTATTATTATTATTATTATTATTATTATTATTATTATTATTATTATTAATACATACAAAAGAATAGGTATATACATTTAAGCCGCGACAATACCCAGATGTGTTACGGGAAACGCGCGTTCTAATAATTAAAAATATATTTTGTAATTCTTATTTAATGTAGAGATTTGAATAATGAATACTATAGAGAGAATTGAAAGCAACTGCAAAATTTGGATTTAGAGCTGCATTTTTTAAATTAGAACTGCAGACTGGGTTATAGCTAGCGGAATCGATATTTTAAGAACGCAACTGGTAAACAGGGTAGATCCATAACCTATGAAAAAATTTGAAAATTTAAAACAGGTTAGAAATTTGACGTAGTTAATAAACTGAGCAGAGTCCTACTTTGAACACATTTCCACTTTTAATGCGCGCGCTTCGCTTTGCATCACTACCTTTATTTGAGATTAGATTCTTCATGAATCCGGTAGATGGATCTGGTAGATATTGAACAATTATCGAACACGGTAACTTTTTACCACTCATGCTTTCGAACACAGTCGGTAGATGCGGTATCTACCGGTAGAATTTTCGTAAATGCGTATGTATTTTCTATAAAATCCATACAGAAAGTTCCTTGCAAAAGATTCTAAATTTCTTGTATGTACATTAACTTTCGACAGTTGTTTGTATTTTATACTAATTTCATACAGAAAATTTCGAGCAAAATGATCCTAGCTCAAATATACTATGAATATGTCAATTGCACTTGACACTGACATCTTTCAATCAGAATTTTCTTAATATAGTAGCCAATAGTAGCTGTTTCTAGCATAGCTGGCTAAATTATGAAGTTTAATTTCTTTATAATTTTATAACTCTATATCCATTTAATATGAAGTATAAAATGCAGTCAAATCGAATAGAGAATACAATATTACTACGTTTACATGCAGTTTTGAAAATCGTTTCAGTTTTCAGTCAAAATTATGCAAAACTGTTTACATGCAGTTTTCAGAATAAGCTTAAAAATTGATTTGAAATCAGTTTCGGCGCATGCGCATTTAGCTGATGTAAGTGACAGATCCTCTTCACTCCAAATACTTCGTTTTGCTATTATTCCAATTATTTTTTATCCTTCGTATCACTACGCACTAAAACTACACCACTGTCAGTATATTTGAAGGTTAGTAACACAAAGCGACAGAAACGTTATCCTCTGTACGCATGCGCAGTATCGAAACTGAATTTTAGTGTTTACATGAGTAGTTGTGAAACTAGTTTTCAAGTCCAACCCACGAATTTTAGTTTTGGTTTGAGATAATTCAAAACCGTTTTGACACTGTATACATGACGTTTTCAAAACTAAACACGTTTTAAAAACGGTTTCAAAACTGCATGTAAACTCAGTAATTGTTCTTTAATATTTATAATAACGTGAAAAAATGATATTTAACATCGTTTTTTCAAGAAAAACTGTTAAAATCTTCAAATGAGAGCACTTCCGGTTGACTAATTATAACCAAAATCTAATCAGCTCTTCTTATATGGATGCAACGAAGAGCAATACGAAAGAATTATAATTTTTGGAAATGTAGTATTAAAGTTATCGTAGACGATAATTTTGTTAGACACACACACACACACACACAGATACAGACATCATCGTAAAAATAGTAAAATCGTATTCTAGGGACCCTAAAACGTGCTTATTCATCAAAAACTCACCACCGAATTTTTTGACCAATGACATAATACCTTCCTTACCTAAAGGTGACGGAAGGTAAAAACGATTGAAGAGTTAAAACACTGGTAGTCATATCCTCCCTACTCATCTAGTACTATTCACCATTCATGCTACCACCTATAGTTTTTCTACGCATGTCGTTAAAATGTGACTTAATGTATTGGTGTCCTAGAAATAGCACATAACCTGTTGGAACTGATAAATTTCATTCAGTAAAAATAACTACGTAACCTAAAACTGTACTACTTTATTATTTTCTTCTGCATTAATTTGCAGTCGTAAAAAAAGTATAGTATGTAACTCGTTTTACATTTGTTTTTGATTCACTCGCTCCTCTCGTGTACAAAAAAACCCGTGACTAAGACGACGTTTATAAAATTTGTTTCATAAAATATAATTATGCTATGCTACAAATGAATAATGACAAATTTCATTCATTACTAACAGAAAATTTTGTTGTCGAATTTTAACAAATGTGTACTATTTTTTTTTTAAAACGTTACTATTATTAATTTGAAATGATTTGTTCTATGACAGTGACATTTATCTGTCAGTTACATACATTTGAGATATGAACTGTGTAATCAAGTAGTTGTGTTTGTTTAAAGCGCAGGATTTGTGATTTAAATTATAGATAATTTTATAAATTTATCCATAAAATATATAGAAATAAATGTATTAACGCAAAGCAATAGAAAATTTAATAATCTTTAATTTTCATAATAACATAAATCTCGAAAAGATAACATTTAAAGGTATTTGTCGGAGAAAAACTATTTTGAGGTTCAAGTAAACTATCATTTCCGGTTATCAGATTTACATTAAAACCTAATGGCTTCTTTCCATATCAGAATAAGGTATAAATAAAATGTTTCAAAATTTTCTGAATACACACACACACACACACACACACAAATACACACAGACATCGTGAAAATGTTAAAATTAGATTCTAGGGATCTTAAAACGTGGTCATTTACTAAAATCTCGATATGCGATTTTTAGCAGGATCCCTATACCTCCCTTACCAAGGGTAGCGGGAGGAAAAAACAAGGATTACATCTCTCGTTTCACTGCACAAAATTATTACTCGTGTAAGTTACCATCGCATTAACATTCGCAACTTTACATACAAATATTCATTAGTATAATAATAGCATAGAATATAGAATTAGTAGTTCGAGTTAGTTCAATGCGTGTTTCTAGCAATTGGAATGATTGGTTAGAAAATCGATTTTTTCTCCACATGGTAATTTAAATGCCCCCTGTAAGATTACACTCACGTACGTCCCTGGAGAAGCACTTCCCACTGTTGTTAATTTGACGAGAATTAAAAATATGTCAAGAGGAAGACTGACTCACTTTAACAATTATTTAATTACGTTAATAGCGGTGTGAATATGTTATTTTATCCCGGCTAATTATGTTAACACTAGGGTGTTTTATTACAAATTATGTTTTAAGAGTAGGTAATAGTTAATGGATTATACAGAGAATAAACAGATTCATGTGGTAGGGGATAAATGTCACACATTTTACGCGTAGTAATCGCCCTTCGTAGCGAAATATCAATATTTAAAAGTTCATTAAAAGATTGTGTAGGGAAGTCAAGCTTATGAAGCAATGGTTTTATAAACCACTGATAGTTCAGTAGGTAAATTATTTATTTATAAAATGGGGTCTCGTGGCCGCGTGCCTGAGTCTCTGCCGTCTCTGGTCGCGAATTTGGCGAACCGGGTTCGATCCCAACTGTCGCCAAATATTTCGAATTTTAAATAGCACAATATCGACCCCTGTGGTGCACTTTTGCACACCAACAATGAGTGCCCGTGAGGTGACGCGTGCTAAACGTCCACACGGTACAAATATGTCATCTTTCTTTATAGGGCGCGAGCAGACACGTGACTAGAGCGACCTTGACGTGCTTGGAATCAGCTGATTTGTGTGCGCATATCATTATGACAAGAACAATGTGACGTTGACAGTACCAATGTTTTGACTTATTCTGATTTTGAATTGCTTTAATGTTATTATTTTACAATTTTTAGGCAGTAAAACATATGAAATTAAAAATAATAACATTTAAACAGTTAAAAATCAAAATAAATCAAAACATTGGTCTTGTCAACGTGACATTGTTCTTGTCAAAATGACATGCGCACACAAATCAGCTGATTCCAAGCACGTCAAAGTCGCTCGAGTCACGTGTCTGCTCGCGCCCTATAGAAATCTGTTTACAAAGCAGATTGGCACATCCAGCAATGGGTAATATACCATGATGATATATTTATATTTATTTATTCATAAGATGAAAATTAATATACTCAATGAGCCGGTTTCATTTTTCTTAAAGTATTTTATGCCCATTTGAACCAACACCACTAAGGCTTAAATTTTAAGCTAGGCTTAAACAAAAAAAATGCAAATCGAAATTTTTATAGCAATATATTTTAATTCATTTGACATTTTATTTCGATGTAATAATAATAGTTTATTTGTATCTCTAGTCTCAAAACTGCACTTTTGCGAGAGGCGAGGCAAATACTCTGGGCGTGTGATACATAAGATTTTTTGTACCGACTTCTCCATAAATTCTTTGTATATTTCTCTACATTTTATTCTATGTTACATAACCTAAAAAATGAACATATTATATTTTTATCGGTTTTGCATTGCAAGTTTAATTATAATTGGTAACGGAAGAGAAATGAGAAGGAAACTTGGAGAATAAGTCTGATTATATTTGGACAATAATTTTATTACATAACTGACGTTTCGGCAGCCAATCTGCCTTCCTGAGGGGAACTACAAGTACAAAAGTAAATTTACATATGACTAGGTTATAGTTATTACTTACATATAAATCTTAATTAAATGAATTTTGAAAAATACAAGTTACATTTGTATTGTAACGTTTATTACAATTTTTACGGGTTCGGTGAAGTTTCCTTTTTAAAATAATCAAACACAACTAATGTTTAAAAACCAACGGGTTATTTATTTATAGCAAAACGAACATAATTATTTTGACATTTATATTTTAATATCTGACATTTTTCGCCCTGTTCTTTTCAACTGTCCCATGTCCTCGGCTTTTTTTCCACGGCTCACTGCTCCCTGCTTGACAGCTGCGCACTCCGCCAGGGCCTACTCGTCACACTGCCCCCTCCTTAAGGATGTTTTGTCTCGAAACTCGTCACCACCATGCCGGTATCTGCACGTTGACCCCCTTGAACAATGTGACATTCGGTGGAAATAACAGTCTACAGTTCTCTTAAAGTCTATTGAGCCGCGGGGATTGTAGCTGCATACCAGAATCTCAATCCCACTATGCCTGAAGAGAACCTCCAACATATTTCTTACAATCCTCCAGCTTAACCCATCAAGGTAACAGGCTAGCTTCGGTACAGCTAGTCTTAGGATGTCTTTATCGAGTAATATACCTCGTAGATCTATTAGTGCATCCCAGACGGCACGATAGGTTGGTTTCTCATGTGACAGATGTTTAGTCACCAAATAGAAAAGACTCCTTTTTCGGCTTGAATCTTTATCTGTTATTTGTAGCACCTTGCCGACACGTGGATTCTGTTGCCGTAGTTCTTCGAGTTGGCCGAACTTCCTCTTAAAAACCACGGAAACTCCTTGAGACATCTGCAGATCTTGTGCCACACAATGAGCCAGTGAATATTCATCCGGAACTTTAAATAGGTCCCCTTGATGATCCTTGGTCACCTCGTTTCGTGCAACGTGACCCATAGAATAAAAGGACATGAACTCGTTGAATGTCATTTCTGAGTCTTGTAGAATTTGTCTAGCTTGGCCTTCACCGGTGTTATTATCTTTGTTGTTGCCGGTGAAAGGGGCCAATCGATTAAAATGGATCACCCTTGGTTTTCCACCAGTCCTCTTCCTGATTCGGTATATGACGTCATTTATCCGCTTCAGTACTTCGTAGGGACCTTCCCAGGAAGTCTGTAACTTGGGTGACAGGCCACGACGACGCTGTGGGTTATATAACCAAACCAAATCTCCAGCTTGGTAGCCACCATCCTCAGCCCTGACGTCATATGTTTCTTTCATTCGGTCGCTAGCGCTCTGAATGTTGGAACGTACTTGGTTATGGATATCGTTCATTTTTTTTCGTAAGTTGGTGACGAAATCGTCCCCAGCCAAATCTTCACCCGGCTTGCTCCCAAACTTCAAGTCGCAAGGCAACCGTAATTCATGGCCAAAGACGATGTTAGCCGGAGTCTGTCCGGTTGTTTCGTGGACAGATGACCGATACGCTAACAGGAACAGGTGTATATAATGGTCCCAGTCTCTTTGGTTCCTAGAGACAACTTTGGAAAGGTATCTGTTGATGGTCCTGTTCATGCGTTCGACCATACCATCCGACTGTGGGTGTAAAGCAGTCGTTCTTGTTTTATGGATATTTAATATGTCGCAAATGTTTTGGAATAAAGCAGACTCGAAATTCCTGCCCTGGTCGGAGTGTAATTCCAATGGAACCCCGAATCGACATATCCATTCGTTGACGAGAGTTTTTGCAACTGTAGCGGCTTCCTGATTTGGCAAAGCATATGCTTCGACCCATTTGCTAAAGTAGTCCATAACTATAACGATGTATTTATTCCCCTGGTCGGATTCTGGGAATGGGCCGGCTACATCAATTGCAACTCGTTCAAACGGGCTCCCAACATTATATTGTCGCATCGCGGCCCGCCGACGTTTCTGTGGTCCATTGCTGGCAGCGCAAACCAAGCACTTCCTGCACCACTCCTTTACATCTTCACGACAATTCACCCATTAAAATCGCTCACGCAGTTTCAGGATTGTTCTCGTTACTCCTAAGTGTCCTCCAGCAGTTCCATCATGAATCTCCTTTAGTACCTCCGGTACTCTTTTTCTGGGGATTATGATCTGCATCCGTTGATCTGTAGCTTCAGGACCTTCCAGGATACGTTTTAGGAGCCCGTCCTCTATAACGACAGAATCCCACTGCGCCCAGTATGATTTTACATTCTTCGAGTGTCGTGCAACTTCTTCCCAAGTCGGTTTACGGCCTTCCCGCTTCCAGTCCAAAAGGTGTTTCAATTCTGGGTCATTCTCTTGGTCTTTCTGTACTTCTTCAATTAGCCAATGATCGTCTATCACCGTGGTTCTTAAAATTGAGACAGACTTCTCTTCCACTCGGGTACAGTGTTTACAGTCCTCGGGACAGGGCCGTCGTGACAATGCGTCGGCATTCCGATGACTAGTTCCTGCTCTGTGCTCAATGTCGAAGTCGTATTCTTGTAGCCGTTCAATCCATCGTGCTACCTGCCCTTCCGGATTTTTAAATTGCAACAACCACTTCAACGCAGCGTGATCAGTCCTCACCAAGAATTTCCTTCCATACAAGTATTTGTAGAAGTATTCGACGGATTTTACCACTGCCAATAATTCTCGCCTAGTGACGCAGTAGTTACGCTCCGGTTTCGACAGCGTTTTACTAAAGAAGCCTATAACCTTTTCTTGTCCACCTTGAATTTGAGATAGTACTGCGCCTATCCCGACATTGCTGGCATCTGTATCCAATATAAAGTTCCCGCTGAGCAGGGGATAACTAAGGATAGGTGCTGTTGTTAATGCTCGCTTCAGGTTGTTGAAAGCGTCTTGGCAATCCTCCTCCCATATGAAATTTCGACCTTCCTCTGTGAGCCGTGTCAGCGGCTTAGCAATATTGGCGAACCCAGAGACGTATCGTCGGTAGTAAGTGCAAAGGCCGAGGAAACTTCGCAACTCGTGTTTATTGGTGGGTACTGGCCATTTTTCCACTGATTCAATTTTCTTTTTGTCAACTGCTATTCCATTTCTGGACACAATATGACCCAGGTACTGCACTTCTTTGCGGAAGAGATGACATTTCTTCGGGCTAAGCTTCAAGCCCGAACTTCGCAGCCTCAGGAATACCTCCTCTAAATTCTTCAGATGTTCACTGAACGTCTTCCCGACCACAATTATGTCGTCAAGGTACACCAAGCAGGTCTTCCAGGATAACCCTTGTAGAACTGTTTCCATCAATCGTTCGAATGTGGCGGGGGCATTACAAAGCCCGAATGGCATCACTGTAAATTGCCACAGCCCAGCACCGACAGAAAACGCAGTCTTCTCTCGATCTGCTGGTGCCATATCAACCTGCCAGTACCCGCTCTTCAAATCCAAGGTTGAGAATAATTTTGATCCTGCCAGCGTATCCAAGGTGTCATCTATCCTGGGTAATGGATAACTGTCTTTTTTCGTCACGCTATTGAGTTGACGGTAGTCCACGCAAAAGCGTGTTGACCCATCCTTCTTTTTCACAAGGACCACTGGTGAAGCCCACGGGCTACTGGAAGGCTCTATGATTCCTTCTTTTTCCATTTCCCGAATAATGTTTTCGGTTTCTTCTCGCTTAGCCAATGGTAGTCTTCTTGGAGCTTGACGGATGGGGCGCGCATCACCCGTGTTTATTTGATGTTGTGTTATATTAGTTCTACCTTTGGTCCCACTACCGGTGTCGAAAACGTCTTGGTATTTGATGACTAGATTCGTCAATTTTGTATTCTGGTCTGGGTTCAATTCTTGGCACGATGTTGACAGTAGTTGAGCCAGTTCTCCGGAAATCTTCTTTACTGGACGGTGTACAACGGCTGCTTGCCTAATAATCGAAGTTACTGATGCACAATGTCCGACGACAGTACCTTTCTTTAGAGTAACTGGATAATAATTCGTATTCATTACTCGAACTGGTATTAACTTTCCAGTACACACAAGAGATTTTCCCACTAGTATTCCACGAATAGTTACATCATCATGATTTCCAGGTTCTAACATCATTATGCATCCTTCAGGAACTTCGTGATCCAGGTTGGCTTCCAAAATCGCTTCGCTTCGATCCGACACGATTGTATCTTCAGCTATCGTAACACGTACCGTATCCTCGCCTTTGGGGTGTAAAACAATCTCTTCGCCATTGATCGTCAATATTCCACGTTTTAAATTTAGTTCGAAACCGTTTACGTTCATAACATCCATTCCGAGGATAAATTCGTCCTTGATGTCGGCTACAAGTGCTCGGTGTTTAATTGACGTGTTTCCGATGGTAATCGTTATGTCTGTTTCACCATGGATGTTAGCTGCGTCCCCTGTCGCTGTGCGAAGTCGCCACAAGCTTGGTTCCATCTTTTTATGATTCTTGATGATATCGGGCCTAACGACAGTCTTTGTGGCGCCTGTATCTATCAGCAAGGCGTATGGTTTCCCGTCGACGAACCCGTCCACAAAAATGCTATTTACTCGATTTTGTAAGGATGCGACGTATCCGTTTAGTTTCAGGGCATTTTGGTCGTGGATCAACGTTCGCCCTCTTGCGCCGACCCGTTTTAGTTTTCCGGTGATTTATTTTGCAGTTGGTCACAACGTCTTCGCACATGTCCTAACCCACCGCAGTGCCAGCAACGAAGTTGTTTCTTCTTTGGCATTACTTCATTCAACACGCGTCGTATTGTTGCCTCCGTGGATTCATGGCATGGTTCATCTGCGTCCTCTATTGTGCGAATATTACCTTGACGTCTTGAAGCGTGTTCCGCCGCCTCAAACTCTAACGCGCTGGCTAGGGCAGTAGGCAGAGTACTCGGACGAGCCAGAATCAGAGCCCGCTTGGTTTCTTTATCTCGGAGCCCATCAACGAATCCTTGCACAGCCAGGCGCTCCAACACATTTTCCGGGGTTTCAGGATATGCCAGGCGAACTAGTCGTGCGATATCGTTTTCAAATTCTTGTAGACTTTCAGTTGATTTCTGATATCTATTTCTCAACTGCGAGTGGTATACTTGCTGTAAATGCGCGTGTCCATAACGCATTTCTAATCGCTGAACTAGTAGTTGGTAATTCTGCCGCTCTTCTGGTGTAATTGTTTGCAAGATATCGACCGCATCGCCACGCAGCGCAACGACTAAAGCTGTAGCTTTTTCAAATGTTGACCAGCCATTAGCTACAGCGGCAGCTTCAAATTGGGCGTGATAGTTGGGCCATGATACCTTACCGTCAAACTGAGGTGGTTTCATGCGGATTTTGTGCGTTAGCACTCTACCGTCTGTTACTACTTCCTCAACTTTGTCATTATCTAGTAGCTTTTGATTTGATGGCATTTTCTGTATTGATTCCATCTCATTTGTTACCATATCATCTTCAATTTTTTTATTATCTAGCTGGTCATGGCTCGATGATAGACCTAGTGTCAAAAATCTTGCTTCGATTTCGTTGATTTTCTGTTGAAAGTATCGAGAAGTTTCTTCTAATTTGGAATCAACGTTTTCCATTTTTTCTTCAAAATTTCTAGAAGTATTCTCCAGTTTTGCTTGTAGTTCTTCTGCGAAGCTTCTAGAATATTCTTCAGTTTTTTTGGAATGTTCTTCGAATTTATTTTCCAACTTCTCTTCTATTTTCCCCTGTAATTCTTCAGATAAAATTTTAGAATCTTCTCGAAGTCGTTGTTCCAACATTTTGGAATGGTCTTCAGTTCTCCTGAAATTCTCTTCTAATTTACATTGTAATTCGTCTGCTATACTCTTTGAATTTTCCTCTAATTTTCTAAACAGAGAGCCCCAATCGCCGAAAATTTCAAATTGGTAGGTTTCCCAATTTTCTCCAGATTCAGTCAAGCATTGACGAAGTCGATCTTGGAGTACACTTTTCTTACCCGTAGTGTCTAATTCTCTTTCTTCTAGTTCTCGTTTCAGATCAGCCACTTTCAAGTCACTCAGATTTACCATTCTTGAAGCCATTTTAATTTATTCACACGAAAACTTCACTTTTAACTCTTTAAAGACAACCCCACACCTGACACCAATTGTAACGTTTATTACAATTTTTACGGGTTCGGTGAAGTTTCCTTTTTAAAATAATCAAACACAACTAATGTTTAAAAACCAACGGGTTATTTATTTATAGCAAAACGAACATAATTATTTTGACATTTATATTTTAATATCTGACATTTTTCGCCCTGTTCTTTTCAACTGTCCCATGTCCTCGGCTTTTTTTCCACGGCTCACTGCTCCCTGCTTGACAGCTGCGCACTCCGCCAGGGCCTACTCGTCACAGTATTAAGTCTTATAATAAAATACAACAATTTTCTTAAAATGTGTACACATATATAACCTAGTCATATGTAAATTTACTTTTGTACTTGTAGTTCCCCTGAGGAAGGCAGATTGGCTGCCGAAACGTCGGTTATGTAATAAAATTATTGTCCAAATATCATCACTGTTATTCTCCAAGTTTTCTTCTCATTTAATTATAATTACTTACATTTGAGTTTAAAATGCGTAATTATTTTATATCTATTGAAAATATATCATACAATTATTAGTTATATATTTTTACCTTCCGTCACCTTTAGGTAAGGAAGGTATTGTCTTTGGTCAAAAAATTCGATGATGAGTTTTTAATCAATAAGCACGTTTTAGGGTCCCTAGAATACGAATTTACTATTTTTACGATGATGTCTGTATGTGTGTGTGTGCGTGTGTGTGTGTGGATGTGTGTGTGTGTGTAACAAAATTTTCGTCTGCGATAACTCTAATACTACAGTTACAAAAATTATAATTTTTTCGTATACTTCTTCGTTACATCCATAGGAAGAGCTGATTAGATTTTGGTTACAATTGGTCAACCGGAAGTACCATTATTTGAAGATTTTAACAGTTTTTCTTGAAAAAACTATGTTAAATATAATTTTTTCACATTTGATGTTATTATAAATATTAAAGAATAATTTATTCTCTATACGATTTGACTGCATTATATACTTAATATTAAATGGATATAGAGTTAAAAAATTGTATAGAAATTAAATTTCATAAAGTAGCCACAGCTATGGAAACAGCTACTATATTAAGAAAATTCTGATTGAAAGATGTCAGTGTCAAGTGAAATTGAGATAGTGTTTGTCTTTTAATTTTACGGGAAATATAGGATCTTTTGCCTTTTGTATGGAATTTGTATAAAATACATACAACTGCTTTAAGGTAATGTACAAGAAATAATAATAATAAATCTTTTATTTCTGCAGATACATTACACTGTATATAGAAAACGTCACAAAATAATAATTTTCTGTATGAAATTTGCATAAAATACATGCAACTGCCGGAAGGTAATGTACAAGAAATAGAATAATTAACTTAGCAAGGAACTTTCTGTATGAAATTTGTACAAAATACATAGAAGTGACGGAAGGTAATGTGCTGGCCACATCAGATTTTTTTATATACTTTTGCATATTTTTAATGATAGATGGCGGAAACTCAATTGTATCACGTGAAGTTAGTTGTAGTTACAAAACAAACTACTCCTAAAGTTGGAACTTATAATTAATCTATATGAGATGTCAGTAATGACAGCATGTTATTATTTTTATGACAAAATTTAGTTATTTAAGTTACAAAAATTAAAGATTTAGCCCTAAAATTTGTAAACAGTTTGCTAATTATTGTGTTGAAAATAATATTAAATTGTCATCACCAGAACAGTAATGCCAACTCCTTTTGCCGGCCTAGGTCTGCAACAGCGCATTTCTGGACGATTTTGAGTTCTGTAATGCTAGTCAAAATATTTTTGTACCGGCTTCTCCCTAAAATTATTATACGAGTTTGGTGTAGTCCAACTATGATATACTAGGTATTTGGATTTCAAATTAAATATATTTATAAACATAACATGAAAAATAAATAAACATTCTTACCTACCCTTGGTAAGGGAGGTATCGAGATCGTGCTAAAAATCCCATACCGAGATTTTGGTAAATGACCACGTTTTAAGGTCCCTAGAATCTAATTTTAACATTTTCACGATGATGTATGTGTATATGCATGCGTGTGTATGTATGTATGAATGTTTGTGTGTATATACAGATATTTCTCGGATACGGGACATTCTAATAATTTTCTTTATTATTTAATAAAAGAAAATCATTTAAATAAAAGTTGTTGCAAAGTAAGGGGGATATTCACTTATTGAAGAAAATAATTGTTTTATCCAGTGGTTCTCAAACTATTTATTACATACCAGAATAATATTTTTTTAAATTTAGTAAATAGAAGGCATAAAAATTATTGCAACAACCCTATTATTTCCTTCATATAATAGACGTCGTACACATTTTTTTAAATTACAATATTAATGTATCAATTATTTGTAGATGGCACTGTACCAATATCTTTTACATTTTCAAAATATAATTTTTATTTCATTTAAGTTAAAAATGGATTACGGATTTCGGCTCTCTGATTAATCAAAACGCAATTTGAATTGACAGTAGCGAAAAAATTGTCAATTGCAAGCTGTCAGTTATCAAATAAAATAGATAGTAATAAGTGAGAATTAACTATGTTTCTGATTTTATAGTTTCAGCTTTTAAAATTCAACTAACATTAAATTATTCTTAATTGAAACGAAATATAGAACATACGAGTATAAATAACATTATCACAAATAAATTAATTAAACATAAGTACTTAACGAAAATAAGATAATTCATTAATCAAATTAATTGTATAAAATTAATTACTATTTTACGAGCACTAGATGATTAACATGTTTTAGAATTCACCTGGAAGACTGTGCAGAAAAATAATTAAATGTTTTTTGCTTTTCCAACAAATTAAAAATATAATTTGAAATACTATTGAAATAACCGATTTATTAGTTAAAATAACATGTAAAATGGAATGACAAATGCAGATGTTAATTGTCAATTAAAGTATTTCTATTTGTATTAAAAAAATACATTAAATAACTAAATAATACAACATTGTAATTAATCTGCTTTTTTCTCAGATTTCGGTAATGACACCGTTGAAAAAGTAGAGAAATAAATGTATATGTACGTAAAAGGGACATTTCAGTATTTACGCCCACACATTTATTTATCGAGGCAGAAAGCCTAAGAAATAGTTATTTACATAAGAGTCAGGAAAATGGTACATTACTTCAAGGAGCTATATTGAAATACGAGACACTTCCGCACTTAGTGCCGAGTAATTTACTGATCCAGACATTATATTGACGATATGTATTAAATATTTCTGAAACCTTTGATTTCATTCTATGTAGTAGTGCGCTTCTATGGTGACAGAAAAAAAAATAGTAAACAAAAACCAATAAATTAGTTACTGTCAATTTTGAATTTTGGTGAGTGCGTTTCTGTTCATTTCCAATGTCTTGTAAAGCAAATAATTGCGACAAGGTTCCTAGACATTCTGGTATTAATATATTCAATAAATTTTTAAAGTAAACGTTTAAATGTTTTCGTGACTAGTCAGGGATATGCAACTTTCGCGCCGCATTTTTGGCGCAAAAATAATACACTTTCGCTTCGGTTTTAGAAAAAAAAATTTTTTTCATTTTCGCACTGTTTGTTTTTAGAAAAGTTAATCTATTTATTTATTATTTTATCATTTTAGATTTAAGTGTGAAATCTTTTTCCATAATTTTTTGGCAACGAAAATGAATAATCTTTATAACTATGACGCATAATAATTAATTCAATTTAATATTAAATTGTTTAAATATAATACTGGAAATAATTTTATCATTGCTGTATTAAACAGTGTAAAAGTTATAAATTCTACAAATCTTCTTTCATGCCAGTGTTAAAATGTGACAGACCATTGTTACTTTTAACACTAGTGTTAAAGCCGAATTAGTTACCTTGGTAATGACGAATGGAAAAACAAATCGACATTTCTGACATATGTCAAAACTTATTAGATATACAAATTTAAATGAAAAAATAGTGTTTGTAGAAAAAATGGTGTATGATATACGTGTTAAAAGTTATTTTATTTTGATCGAAGGTTTGGAGCACTCCGCTTCGCGTCGTGTTCCATATTTCCTTTTCACAAAATAAAATGTCACTTTTAACACTTATATCATAAATAACTATTATTAAAGAAAAATGTGTGCAAAGATCAAGCCGATCAAATATGTAAAAGTTGGTAAAAATTACATTACAAGATTTGACCCTAACGTACTAACATAAAAAAGAAAACAAATTAACTACTAACAAATGAAGTTAAATAAAAAGTTTCTAAAAAGCTTTTTGCTTTTGACAGAACGAAGTATCAAACTTTTATTGATAACAAATAAAGCCGGAATGTCAGATACAATTATATTGCTTTACATTTTAAATCACCCTCATATTTAAATTTAATGGCTGGTAGCACAAACCTTGTTTTAACTAAAACGCTGCTTTAAAAAATGTCAAATTCATATTTAAATATTTAATTTCACACTTATGTTTAAAGAACAATTTTTTAAAAAATATTTGTTTGAATACTAACTATGTTCTGCTTTAAAATCATATTTTGATAAATTTGATATTATTTATTATTATAATTAAAATTTGAAATTTAACATTTTTTAAAACAGCGTTTTAGTTAAAACAAGGCCTGTGCTACCAACCAGTGTTATTAGCAAAAATCGTGCTTTTGAAGTATTTCCTCATTGTTTCTAAATAATTTTGCGAATTGACTTTTCAAAACTCAAAAAACCGTCTGTTTTGTAATAAATAATTAGTATTTTTTGGCGAGTTTTCCGTAATAGAATTTGCGAACCGTGTGTTGTGGTCGAGCGAGTATCCGTGTTAAGTATGTGTTTGTATTGTCGGTTGTGTAGCTTTAATTGTCGTTTTCGATTTGTTGCGTCCTTTCACACGTCGTATCCCGGATTACTGTAAGTCCACTCAATCAGGAGGACGCGACAAACCACAAGAATTCGCCATCGCCACTTCACACCAAATAAAAAACACTTCTCACTTTTTCCAATCTAACTCAATCAAATATCTTATTTAATTTTATAAATTCAATAACACGGTTTTTCATATATAATGTTATAAATAAATATATCGACCTTGTTCTAGTTACCTGATTGTGTGTAGGAGTGATATCGAGATCTGAACATATATTAAGAAGTTTAATAATAATTATTTATCCAACACCGACTCATAATATACTTGTTACTATAACTAATGTACAACATTAGTCACTGCGTGAGAGAATATTTTAGAAGTCACAGAGGAATTATTACAGACTTTGTGTTTTTTTTAATATAAATAAAAATCAGTTTTACAAAAAAAATTATTGAAATAATTTAAAATTATGAAACTTATTTATTTAAATTAATATTAACATTTATGCTAAAATACAAAGCAGATTGGCACACCCAGCAATGGGTAATACGCCGTGATGATATATTTATATTTATTTATTTATTTATTTAAGTTTTTAAAAGAGTGTTGAATAAAACGTTGTATTACACTCGTGTGGAATGTATGTTAGTCACTAAAGAAAATTAGCCATCCGCCCTGCGGGCTACGTGGCTAAACTTTTTCTTTCGTCATTAATATGATACATTCCACACTCATATAATAAATAACTATTATGCAACAAGTATGTAAACGTGAAAAGAGACTCCACGAATTAGGGGTCTTCAGAATTCAGAGACAGAAAATAATAAAATGTACCTATATAATATACAGGCTGCGTTTCTGTTCATTTGCAATGTCTTGCGAAGCGAAGAGTTTATATTATTTGAAAAAATGAAAAATGAATATCCGTTTTTGAGAAAAGTGAAAGATGATCGCATCTACAAGTAACCCAAAAATGACGTCCCGGTTTAGACGTTTCAAAATATTAACCCTAACGCCATGAGATTTTTTAAGGAGATATCTCAAAGCAGAGGTTTACGAACACCGCCCTAAAAACCCTGCTTCAGCTAAAGAATCTTATTCGGCAGGAAAAAGCCCGTATTATGGAACGTGTAGAGAGGAGCTTCAGAAATCTGTTGCGTTAGTGCATGGAGAACAGTGCGCACCACCTTTAAGATATTTTGTTTAAAACTGCAGGATTTTCTGTTCTTTCATTATCCAAAAATAAATTTTATCTATCAGTAATATTTTTATTTTATTCACTTTCAAGAAAACGAAGTTTCTAGGCCCCACCCTATATTTACCTATGAATCAAGTGCGAAGTACCAATGCTTCCAAACATGTTAAAAATTTTGTATAAATATCTTTCTCTAAATGTGTTAGTAAGACAAAGATATTAGACAAACGTAATGAATAGTGATGCACGGGAGACGAGACGAGATGAGAAATATAAAATATCGATCTCGTCTCGTTTTCAGATCTGTAATATTGATCTCGCTCTCGTTCTCGCACTTTTTTTTTGGGTCTTATCTCGTTCTCGCACGAGCTTCTTGCGAGAATCTCGCTATAAAAATAAGCGTTTGTGCACTACGTATATACGTAACAGTTTAACTATAAGAGGCAAGTTCGCACCCATGTACCGTCTTCCGTGTATTTGCAGTCGTATAAGTATCTAACTATAAGAGGTGAAACACTAAATTCTGGTCACCAAATTATTTCAATACGAACATAACGTTTATCCATTTACGGTCACCAGAAAATGTGATAAGTTAGCAAATAATTTAATTTAACTCTAAAATATCTAATTTATCACCAAATTGTGATCTCTAAACTATTTCAATACAAACATCTGTTAATACATTCTGTAATCAGTAAAATTAAATAAACATTGAAACGTTCTTTTTTGTAACTAAAAGTACCTACACTTTGTCATTAAATATATGCCACTGTTTAAGTAAGATTTAGTCATAAAAACCGCTGCACTGGGAACCCGCCGGCAACCAATCACTTCGCTTCGCTCCGTGTTGGCTCCAATCGACGCTTAATATGTACCTCTACTTTTCAGAGGCGACAAGTATTTTATTAACCATGGTTTTAACTGGGATGAATTAGGGGCTGAAATATTGAAGAAAACTAGTTCTATTGGATGCAAAACCAATTTTGTCTTTCCTCGCTCTGGGACCGATACCAATCTATGCATGAATTAGCGTTGACTCCACTCGTTGTACGGCGCATTTTTCATTGAATTTATGAATCAAAGCTATAAAGTTACAAATACTTTTTATTGCGAGACTCTCTCTTCTCGCAGTTGTTATATCGATCTCGCCTCGAATTTTAAACTGCAATCTCTCTCTCATTCTCTTCTCGCATAATGCAACGAGACGAGACGAGAGCGAGAATACTCTCGCCTCGTCGTGCATCACTAGTAATGAAGAAGAAATGAAGGAAACCATAAGTAAGACAGATAAATATACAAAGAATTACTTGTTATTTTGCGGTTCAGAAATCAAAGACGTGGTCATCAGAACGTAATCGATGTATAACATACTAATTTCTCTATTGCGTATCCTAATCGTTTCCTTTTATTTATACCCCCATTGAAAATGCCAAAATAATTTTAGTTCGCTGAAAATAACCCTTGTGTGTGTAGTTGTCAGTATTTTTACGAGATGACGTCACAGAACTAGAAACATCGTTCTGTAGGGTTGCGGTGTGTTCATCAGAGCCTCATGCGGAAATAATGCCATCGACATCGACCAAGCGTATCACAGCGAAAGCCCTGCTTGTGCTTCTGCTTGTGATGTCCCCTTTATTCACTCTGTAGGGTTGCGTACGTCCCTCACTCTCATTCACTCGGCTCGGACACTGTTGTATAAGAAAAAGTCAGCCATCTAGATATTGATATCTTTACAAATCTGATAATATTGTGCGATGAACGATGACAATAGGAAAAGGTAAACGAAGATATATAGTAGATTTGATGTGACAGATTTGATATCAAAGAGAAACTTGTTGCGTAAATTTGTAGACATTTTTTCACAAGATAATTATGTATGTATATTATGATTTATATTTTTTCTCAACATCTATACATACCATAGTAACCAACAAAATATTAAATAAAAACTAAATTCCACATTTGATTAATACTATTGCCGTACGCTGATTCGTTTGATATTTGTTTCGCATACTTTCCTGAAAAATCTGTAATTTCATTTCATTATGGCCTTTAATGAAGAGCGTTGCTGATATCTTTGTGAATCATATTTTCTTTCGGGTGGAAATAGTAATGCTGCATGTTATATTAAGTAAGTGACAAATGTAAATCGTATGAAGCAGTACACTTCAGTCATTTTTGATCACACTGTATAAACTTATACGTTATAGTCATGAAGAAATTATTAAAGCATAAATAACATAAGTAATAGACCAGAAAAGTGTACGGTCAAACTTAGGCGCGAAATTCAAACTCAGTTCATAACGCTGAGAACATAATTTCAATCCCCGTGTATTTCTTACCAAGGAAATTTTTGCTCAACTTTAAAGGCCGAAAAATCTCATAAAAGTACATTTCTTATGCAAAGCATTATATGTAGCATCTAGACCGATCCTTTATCTCCAGATTCGTACAATAATATTCACATGAACTCTGCACAGTTTATAATTATTTAAATAATAATACAACGCTACAAAATTAATTGAACGTATGTCTTAGTTTGATCGTGCATGCTTCATCTTCTATTGTGCTGTCCTATTTACTGGTGTGTTAACGACATACGGTATCTTTGTTTGCACCAAGCATTTTAATTTCTAATAATTTTCTTACTTTACCTTTTCTACATGTTTAAACTGTTGCAATCTATTACTGAATAAACAAACTATCGAATTCTTAACAAGAACTGCTTTATTTCTTTTTTTTAAAATATCTTTTTTTGTATGTAAAATTAAACTCCTATATGAAACCTATACTAGGGAATTCAAACTATGAACTCACGCCAAAGGTAAATCTAACCTAACTTTTCTGGTCTATAAGTTTTTTTTCCTAAAAATAATTTGACCATTGTTTGACAATATTGTGATACAAACTATTGCGGCGGATGACGCTAGTGTTTGTCCGTTGATGTATTCACGGTGGGCGGGCCTAAGATGCGCGAGTATCGCTTTTAAAATCAGGCAACCCGTCAAATTGCAAAGACATAATACATCATCATTGTAGTTTGCGAACTAATTAATATTTTAACAAAATTCTTTCACTAATACTCATTAATTTGCGTATATTTTCGCATTCTTAACTTTGATAGTTAAAATTTGACAGATTTAATATTTGTATATTAAATACCGAATGCTCATTACAGCTGAGCGCTGAATTAGTTGACCGAGGTGTACCGAAGCGCTATGAGCGTGAGGCTGGAATAAACATTCTTGCGAGGTGTGTATAGGTATTATTTTATTTACAATCAATCGGTAATTGACTTTTAAACATTACTTTTATTAATATCTTTTACATGACAAAATGTTTATTGATTTTGGACATTTTTATTATAATTTGACTGTCAATGGCCATGCCATTTTAAGGGTGCAAAAGTATCATTTAGCTAGCCGGAGAATTCTTGTCCAGCTAGCTGGCAAGTAGAGTAAGCAATGATACACTTTTCAACGGTTTTGAAGATTGGAAACGCACTAGCATATTACTAACCGCTAAAATATGACATACGTTTGCGTTAAATCAGAGAAATCGTGAATATCAAGTTATTTTTGTAACAACAAGTGCGGGAAATATTATTTTTAGTTGACGTAATATAAAAAAGTGTAAGCTCATTGTAGCTTTTATTTGTTTTATTTTATTGGATTTTATTCAATTTACTTCAATTCATTTGTAAATGAAACAAAAAATTGTAATTCCCAATAAATTACTATCTTTACGTTTAAATGTCACTATATCTCTATAGATTTGTTTTATTTATTTTGTAAATCTCTTTCTGCAACTTCGTGACAGAGAACGAATGGATCACTCAATTTGATTTCTTTTTTATATACCTGTGAAGGTGTAAAATCGTTGGGGAATCGGGAAAAACATTTTAGAATATTCAGTGGTGAAATCGTTTAAAAGTAAGTACATACTGTGATTTGCATTTATTGGACAAAGTTTATTCAACTTCACAACCACAATAATAATTAAGTTATATTACCGGGTATCATATCCGAAAGCCGTAAGCTTATTCTATTTTATATACAGGTAGATAATTAAAAAATCTGATGTGGCCAGCACATTATCTTCCGTCAGTTTACAAGAATTCTACCGGTGAACTGTTACCGGTAAACAGCTGTTTATCAGGTTATAGCTACCGGAATCGATATTTTAAGAACTCAAGTGGTAAACAGGGTAGATCCATAACCTATGAAAAAATTTGAAAATTTGAAGCAGGTTAGAAATGTGGCGTAATTAACAAACTCAGCAGAGTCCTACTTTGAACACATTTCCAATTTTAACGCGCGCGCTTCGCTTTGCATCATTACCTTTTTTTGGAGATTAGATTCTTCATGAATCCGGTAGATGGATCTGGTAGATATTGTACAATTTTCGAACACGGTAACTTTTTACCACTCGTATTTTCGAACACAGTCGGTAGATGCGGTATCTACCAGTAGAATTTTCGTAAACGCCTATGTATTTTCTATAAAATACATACAGAAACTTCCTTGCAAAATATTCTAAATTTCTTGTATGTACATTACCTTTCGACAGTTGTATGTATTTTATACAAATTCCATACAGAAAGTTTCGAGCAAAAAGATTCTATATTTCGAGTAAAATTATGACACAAATATACCACGAATATGTCAATTGCACTTGACATTGACATCTTTCAATCAGAATTTTCTTAATATAGTAGCTGTTTCTAGCATAGCTGGCAAATTTATGAAATTTAATAACTCCATATCCATTTAATATGAAGTATAAAATGCAGTCAAATCGTATAGAGAATATAGAATGCTCTTCAATATTTATAATAACATTAAATGTGGAAATATGATATTTAACATAGTTTTTTCAAGAAAAACTGTTAAAATCTTCAAATGAGGGTACTTCCCGTTGACCAATTATAACCAAAATCTAATCAGCTCTTCATATGGATACAACGAAGAAGAATACGAAAGAATTATAATTTTTGGAATTGTAAAAATAGTAAAATCGTGTTCTAGGGACCTTAAAACGTGTTTAATCATTAAAAATTCACTACCGAATGTGGTGTGTGGGTGTGTGTGTGGATCCTGTACTCAAATACTATCATTCAAAAATTTTTGAAACCTTGAATTTCTACCACATTCTAATATGGAAAGAAGCCATTCGATTTTGCTGTAAATCAGACAGCCGGAAATGGCACTTTACTTGAATCTCGAAATTGTTTTTCTCTGAAAAATACATTTAAATATTATTTTTTCGAGATTTATGTTTTGATAAAAATTAAAGATTATTACGTTTTCTATAGATTTGCATTAATACTTTTTCTATATATTTTATGGATATATTTATATATAATTTAAATCAAAGAGCTTACGATTTAAACAAACACAACTCCTTGTTTACACAATTCATATCTCATAAATTCCAATTCATTATTCATAACTTTATTAATTTAAAATCTACTGAGCTCTATATTTGTTTTTGTTCAGTAATACAATTTCCAATTTTCATTATGCATTATTTAAATTATTATTTTAATTATAAACACAATATGAGTACGTTACCATAATGCAATCAATTTTATTATTTAAATATCTCATTCTATTTTAATTTTAAATAATTTTATAATAACGGAAGTAACTAATTGCACATCGATATGTATTAATGATTTCAACAGTTTAATTGTGTTTATGTAACCTATAAAAATATTATTGGAATCTGAATTTGAATGAAGAGATCTATTAAATAAATATTATTATAAAATTAAATGGATCAGGGACAAGTTTGAAAATATTTTGATTCATATTCTGGACCTAACGTCGAATGTGCAAGTTATTTCAGAAAATAAAGATTATCTGTTTTAATTTAGTTTGACATCTATAATATTTATTGACTGGTATTTCGGATTCACTATATTATCATTTTCTATGTGACAACCTCTTTAGTAGAGATTGGTAATTCCATAATCAATTCGTCTTAGTGCAACTAAAATCCAAATCGGTAAGACGGCTTTTGAATACTAGTGAGGATTTCAGAGATTGCATGTGATATCATGGACTAATATTCAAGCGTACATGTGATAAACTTGTATCAATTTCTTGTTGTTGTTAGGTTGTTTACGTTAAGCATAAAATCTGCTAAAACTAAAATAACATTTGTGTTTTAGCCTATAGGCTTTACTAACAATACATAAGTACAAAAGCGATGGAGAATGGGGTTTGTGACCAAATTTTTATTTTTACATAATATGATACTAGACAAAATAATAAAATACCAGTATTTTTTACATCGATTAATTATTCGTACTTTACGAGAAAATAATTATTAAAAATTTGGGACGTGACAATGCTAGAATCGTGAAAAAAGACGGTTAGACTGGGAGGGAAAAAGATAGTAATAGCCAGATGTGATAATGCCACACCCTGCCACACCTACCACAACATAAACGCGATACTGATAGGCTGATTTATAACTGTCTCTTTCCTTCCCGCAGTCTGTCTGTCTTTGTCCACGATTCTAACATACTTACGGCATATATACCTTCTCCAAAACATTAAATTGTTAATAACAAGATTATTACAAATTAATGTTTAGTTTTTATTATTATAATGAGAAGCTATAGTGGTTAGTTTTTAAATTTTATGACATATATATATATATATATATATATATATATATATATATATATATATATATATATAAATATATAAATAAAAAAAAGCGCTACACTGGGAACCCTCTGGCAACCAATCACTCCGCTTCACTCCGTGTTGGCTCCTATCGACGATTAATATAAGATCCTTTACTTTTCAGGGACGACAAGAATTTTATTAACCGTAGTTTTAACTGGGATAAATTAGGGGTTGAAATTTTGGAGAAAAACTAGTTCTATTAGATGCAAAACCGATTTAGTCTTTATTTTGCTTTTTTTAAATGTATTTGTTTCAGAGTGAGATAAAATTCTGTGAGAGTGATTTAAAAAATTTAAATCACTAGCAAATAAACAGTTTATAGTTCCTGCTCCTGCTATGGAGTTAATAATGACAGTTTAAAAACCTTAAAATAAATTAAGTAAATAAACACTTAGTTAAATTTGTAAACTCACATTATTGTAATTTACATTGCAAAACCGTTATTCAGAACTTTACGGGCGTGCACGATACCTAACGAGCGAGCGAAGCGAGCTTGTTATCCGTGCGAGCACGTAAATTTCGGGTAACGGTTGAGCATTGTACAATGTTTTATGATATACTGAATCGTAAATAGTTTGAAAAAAATCTGATGTGGCCAACACAATACTTCCGGCCGATTAATTTTTATAAATTCGAATATACATACTTACATATTTACTTATGCTTAAAACTGTATTAAGTACTATTCCATATAACTATGGTTCTATTTACTATTTTCATTTTAAAACGTTACTATTATTAATTTGAAATGATTAGTTTTTTGACAGTGACATTTATCTGTCAGTTGCATACATTTGAGATATGAACTGTGTAACGTGTGCAACCAAGGAGTTGTGTTTGTTTAAAGCGTAGGCTCCGGGATTTAAATTACAGATAATTTTATAAATTTATCCATAAAATATATAGAAAAAGTATTAATGCAAATCTGTAGAAAATATAATAATCTTTAATTTTTATAATGACATAAATCTCAAAAAAATAATATTTAAAGGTATTTTTTTGGAGATAAACTATTCTGAGCTTCAAGTAATGTGCCATTTCCGGTTATCTAATTTACACCAAAATCTAATGGCTTCTTTCCATATTAGAATAAGGTAGAAATACAATGTTTCAAAATTTTCTGAATGGTAGTATTTGAGTTAGAGCGTAAACAGGAACCACACAGATACACATACACACAGACATCATCGTGAAAATGTTAAAATTGGATTCCAGGGACCTTAAAACGCGGACATTTACCAAAATCTCGATATGCAATTTTTAGGATGATCCCTTACCAAGGGTAGCGTGAGGTAAAAAAAAAATTGGAACCTACAACGCAATACACTAAACTATTTGATCGAAATAGTCTTTGGAAATATACGGCGAAACGAAATAATGAATAAATAAATCTGTATACATGTTGCTATAGTTTTATCAGCCCGTAAAAACTTGCTTTACCACTAGAGACAGACCTCTGTAATAAGACGTTTACGATTCAGTATAACGTAAAATAAATGAAAACGTCAAAAATAAGAACTTGCGGATATTGTGTAAAACACTTTCTGTTTAATATTTTGAGAACATGAAAATGGCTCTTCATTCTCTGAATTTAATTAGATTGTTAACATGTAAAAGTCAAAGATCACTCCAATTTTATAATATAAATTAATGTGAATGTTTGTGTTCGTTATAGATTATTTTTTAACTTGTAATTAGTACTGTTTGTTTCAATCTTTCTGTATCTAATTTAAGATTCGTAAGTACATGTTATATACAAAGAAAAAAAGACGAATGACGCATTTTATAGAAATATGTACATATAAAAATTATGTCGTAGTAAAACATAAACACAGACATGAAAAATAATAACTTATTTTATCGTAAAACTTATTGAGGTACTGATTATGTAAGATGTAGTTTATCCAATTTTCTAAATATAAAAATGTCTTATTTTCTTGGAAAGTTTAACTTTTATTGGAGAGTTTTTACATTTTAATATTCCAAATTCAATTTATAAGTTTTAAAACAGGCTATAAACACCGCATATAGTTATTTTATATGTTGCAAGCATCAAAGTTAAAGTTTTAAAATGCTCGTAAAGTAATAATAAATTTAAAAATTTCAGTTAAAATGTTCGCAGCACAGCTGAAAATGAAAAGTTGTGAAAAATTTCTCCTTAACTGGATTTATCGTTTGTCATAAATTTAATGAACAACAGTCGATGGGCCGAAGTTTAAAAATTAATCAAGCAATTTTTTGTTTTGACTTTTTTGAGTGAGAGGTGAAAATTGGGTGCACCATTTGGAATAGGTGGCGATATTGATTCTCGGTTGACGGACTCTGATGAGTTAATTTGGTTGTTAATAATAACAAGTCATTTGTTCTGTTTATATTTCCACTAGTTAGTCGTTTTACTACTGGGTGTCTACTTTTTTGTTATATAGGAAATATAAAAACTCTCCAAACAAATTTTTAATAAGTTGCCTGTAAATTTGAAAACCGAAAATAATTTCAAACTTATTAAAAATCATTTAAGACTTACGGCTTCTATAATTTATATTTCTTATATATTTTGACTTGTTCTATAAAGGATGTCCCAAAACGTACTGACAATATTTCTGGGATTAGAGTCGAAAAGTTCATATAAACATATGTTCTAAACGTAACCTTTAACGAGTTATTGTTATTTTATAATTTGGTGCACTCTCCACGCCAGCAATGAGTGCCCGTGAGATGACGCCTGGTAAACGCCCACACGGTACAAATATGTCATCATCATTACCGAAATCTGCGTACAAAGCGGATTGGCACACCCAGCAACGGCTAATATGCCGTGATGATATATGTTTATTTATGTGGTTAAAAATTGAGATAGGGACTATCAAAGTTTAATAGTAAATTGCATTGCAAAACCGTTACTCGGAACTTTACGGGCGTGCACGGTACCTAACGAGCGAGAGAAGCGAGCACGTAAATTTCGGGTACCGGTTGAGCATTGTACAATGTTTTATGATATACTGAATCGTAAAGAAGTCGAAAAAAATTTTTTTTTGGAACGAACAGCCCAACACGTTAAACTATTTGATCGAAATAGTCTTGAAAAACATATAGCGAAATAATGAATAAATAAATCTGTATATATATTGCTATGGTTTTAATAGACCGGACATTTTTTTACGGGCTAGCCCCGTTTGTTTTTTCCCCGGGAAAATTCCTGCATATTCCTTCATCCGCGATTTTCGGGAAGAAATTTAGTTACTATTTTTCCCGGATTTTTTTTTGGAAATATCCCTTGAATATAATTTTTGCAAATTTCCCATAAATTTTAAAAGAATTTGGCCTTGATGTTTGGTGCACGTTGTTATAAATAATTATTAAATATGTAACATTGTTCGTTTTTTTTTTTGAGTGATTTAAGTTTCCTTCAAAATAAATTGTTATTCTGGTTAATTTTTTTCAAGTAATAAATGTACTTGTGAAATTTAATAGGATGCTTTTGAATTACTCATTTAAGGTTTTATGAATATTGCACCTTTACTTTATGCAAGAAGTATGAAAATATATTGAATATTTAAAATATGGGGGAGTATTTTTTATTAGTTAGAGTCGCTCTACTAGTATGTATGACCGATAGTGCATAAATATATTGATACGAGAATATAATTCATGAGTCACGTGACATGTTTTCTGCCAATCAACATTCAGAATCTTCCTAGTTACATGTCTATCACAGCGATGATAAAAAACAAAGAAATTATAACCTTATTTATATTCGTTACTAAGGGATTTGTTTTCTTTATTTGACATTGACAGTTAATTTTGAGTATAAAAATGTGCGATAATCGTTGGGTTGATATCAACTACGATGAAACTAATAAGGCAATTGTCAAATTAATCATTAACCACAATATATTAAAAGTGAGGTTAGCAGCACATACAATGTGTCACAAAAAATCATTATATTCTCTCATTAAATATAAGCTCGTGATATGATTATTAATCGAAGATATTGCTCGTGAAACCGAAGAAGCACATTTCACTCGTCCTTCGGACTCGTAAAATCTGCAACTCGGTTTCACTCGAGAATATCATCGATGATAATCATATCACTTGTTATATTACGTATGAGAATATAATTCATGAGTCATGTGACATGTTTTCCGATAATCAACATTCAGAATCTCCCTAGTTACAATGTCTATCACAGCGATGATAAAAAACAAAAAAATTATCACCTTATTTATATTCGTTACTAAGGGATTGGTTTTCTTTATTTGACATTGACAATTAATTTTGAGTATAAAAATGTGCGTTAATCGTTGGGTTGATATCAACAATGATATAAATTATAAGATAATTGTCAAATTAACCATGTTGTAATACAATATATTAAAAGTTAGGTTAGCATCACATATAATGTGTCACAAAAATTCATTATATTCTCTCATTAAATATAAGCTCGTGATATGATTAATAATCGAAGATATTGCTCGTGAAACCGAAGCAGCACATTTCACGCGAGAATATCATCGATGATAATCATATCACTTGTTATATTACGTATGAGTATAATTATGTATTTTTTTCACCATAATTTCAATGAAAAATACAACTAAGTAAACCTACAGTTACAATTTTTATTCATATTTGAAAATTCCTTGGGAAATTTTCCGAAGGATATTTTTGTGGAAATTCCTCGGGAAATTTATCAAAAAAATTCCGTGAAAATTTCTAGGAATTTTCCCGTGTCTTCAAATTTCGGGAATTGACCCATCTCTAGTAATGCAAAATGCGGATCTTAGTATGTGCTGGTGCTAGTAAAAAAAGTTAAAAAAAAACACTGCTCTGCAAGGATTATGATGATGACAATTTTATTTTTATTATCTTTATAAGTACATACATATAGTTCGCTTAGCAACACGATGGTTTATTTCGTCGTTTGTACAGTTCGTGCGTACTTTATAACTGATTACACCCCTGTACGCACAACTAAGCATGAATATAAACGTGAAAACGTGAAACATGCTATGCTGCTTTGCTCTTTATAAAGCACCTGCTGCAACCTGGATGGACATTTTTACAACTCTAATAAATTTTCCATTCATTTTCATTCGCTTTTTAGTTATTGTTAGGGATTCGGTCGAGACGAGACAAGACGACAAATTCATTGGCCTGTATTCTGAGCGCACTTTTATAATAAAAGTGTTTTTATGGAGCGCGCTTTTACATTATATTCTTATAAGGAGTTTGCTCCATAAAAGCGCTTTTACTATAAAAGTGCGCTCGGAATATGGGCCATTGTCTCGTCCCGTCTCGTCTCAAATTCATCAAATTATGTCCCGTCTCGAAATTTTTCCGATCTCCTTTAATAGAGTCTTGTTTCGAACGAAATTTCTCGACGCAAATTTAATATTTATATTAATAAAGGAAATATGACAACATAGTGTAAATATGACACTGATTTTAGTGAGTTTTAAGAGATGCTTAATATTTTTTTAAAGAACACAAGGCGTTCTCGCCCGTAAAGAATAAATAATAGATTAAAATTATACCAATCAATTTCAAATAAAAAATTATTAATTAGTGCAGGCGCCAAGAAACATTCCGTTTGAAAAAACCGGTGGATTCATTCTGATTGATGATTTAAGTTCAGAAAGACCTAAAGAATGAAATTCTGAATGTTGCCGGACAAAGTCAGTGGTCAATTTTTTTTTATAGGGTGTACAAGAATTATTGATGAAAAATCGCTGTAATGGTCAAGAAAACGTTGTTTATTACTACTAAAAAGTTGTTTCTGTAGGCTATGAAATTACAAACATCACGAATATTATAAAATACAAATTTAATATCGTAAAAAAGCCGCGTGCCTGAGTGTTTGGTTGCAAATCTGGGGAACCGCGTTCGATCCCGACCGATGCCACAAAGAAATATTTCGAATTTAAATGGCACAAAAGTTACCCGTGTGGTGCACTTTCACATAACGTCAAACTAGATAGTGTGATTTGTGATAGCTTATTTTGAATGCTGAATTAACAAATTTAAGTGAGAAAGATTTCAAGATGCCTGAAACAAAGTAAACGACCATCGGTCGTATTCGGCAACCGTTCAGGCGTTTACAAGGCGTCACCTCACGGGCACTCATTAATGTGTGGAGAGTGCGCCACTAGGGTAAATTTTGGGCCATTTAAATTCGAATTATTTCTTTATGGCATCGGTCGGGATCGAACCCGGTTCCCCAGATTTGCGACCAAACACTCAGGCACGCGGCTTTTTTACGATATTAAATTTGTATTTTATAATATTCGTGATGTTTGTAATTTCATACCCTACAGAAACAACTTTTTAGTAGTAATAAACAACGTTTTCTTGACCGTTACAGCGATTTAATCAATAATTCTTATACCCCCTATAAAAAAAATTTACCACTGACTTTGTCCGGCAACATTCAGAATTTCATTCTTTAGGTCTTTCTGAACTTAAATCATCAATCAGAATGAATCCACCGGTTTTTTCAAACGGAATGTTTCTTGGCGCCCGGTCTAAATATTCTATTTAGAAACTGCATCAACATATTAAATTTCAATCCTTAATAAATAGTAAAAACGTGTTGTGGGGACCCTAATTCGTACTTATTTACTGAAAACCATCGAATTTTTGGCACGATTACATTACCTTCCTTACCTACGGTATGACGGGAGGTAAAAATGACATGTAGTCATTTATTCCATTCATGGCACTCTTATTATAGCCATATTTTAATCAAATTGATATAAAACTTTACATGTATTTTTCTCAAAAAAGTCGTTATTTAAGGGTATAAAAATATTATATCATTGAGTTCCAAATTAAATTCACTAACGAATTAGCAATTAAAAAATATATATTCTCATTTAAAATAAAAAAGTTAGGTCCCGTATTTTGAGAACCATTGGTCGAAAATAGTATATGTTATTAGGAGTAGCAAGCGGTCTTTTTGTGTTGAACCCAGCTATTGCGGCCAAGGCGCCAGCCGAGTCCTGGCAAGCTGGGTAAAACACAAAAAGGGCGTTCTACTCCGAATGACATATACTATTTTTTCTTCAAGTGTTTCAAATCATTTTTTGATTTTTTTTTGGAATTTGCTATTTCAGTCATAGCTGGCTGCGTAAAACACAAACGATGCAACTGTCAAATAACAATTTTCAATCTGTTGCTGTGAACTAAGAAGCTAACATTTTTTTACTAATACAACAATAACAACATTTTTGTACTAGTAAGACAATGGATATCTTCTATAGCGTGTATACAGTAGCATAATATGCATATTATAATAAGCTTGAAAAAAAAAAATTAATTTAAATTTGTCTTGTGAAATAGAAATTGTTTGCCCATTTAACCATCTTTGTAGCTCTTATAGTTCTCGATATAGCAATGGTGGCCCATTTAAAATGAACAACCTGTATATATATATATATATATATATATATATATATATATATATATATATATATATATATATATATATATATATATATATATATAATATAGAATTATATTTTTTATTTTTTTTCTATAATAATTTGTATATTTTTAAATTTTATTTTCATTTATTTAGGCATTGTTCTGAAATTTTGGAAAATATGCTGTAAAATTGTAAGCTTTTTTCCAATTTTAAGTGACACAAGAAAAATGTGTTTGGAAATGGGTCTGTATAGAAATAGGTTCGTAAAAAACATTTAAGCGAAATTAGCACTGGAAGGTATCTTGGTGCCCTTCAGAGGATATTTTATTTTGGTCTCCTCAGACCACACCCGATCGAAAGTGTTTAGGACTATATATAAAGTAGCTGAAACAATTTTGTAGAAATTTCTAACCATTTATGTAGATTTTATATTTTTTTGCAATGTTTTCCAGTTTTCAAAATTTTTAAATTAAATCAATATCAGTAGGCAGGTATTTCTGATATTGGAAATGTTGAAAAATATGAATGAAATGGAATTTAATTAAAATGAGAAAATGAAACAAGGATGACAGAAGTTGAATCTGCAGTTTTCCAAAAATGGTTCCTATTCTATTCCCTTTTGCTATTTATCAATTTTAAAATTTAATATCTCCGATTGTTTACGGATATACAGTGCATATGCCGATATCGGATCCGAATCTCCGAGCCAATATGAAATATGGAACGTTTGGTGAGGTACTTTAATAAAAAGTGTCGCCTCGGGAGAGCTAAATATAGATCAATCCGATTTCAAGCTAAGCTTATCAAACATTTTTTACCTTTATAGGTTTATACTGCTTTAAATCGGCCTAAATCTGACAAATCAAAACCACAAAATTTACAATTTGCACTGAGAGTTAATTTATTTTACGAATATGATCAAATAACGACGGTATTCATATAACGTATATAACAAAAGTGTTCAGAAAAAATTTAAGGTCCTTATTTTATTACTAAATAAGGTCTAATCTCGTTGCCACTGGACATAAATAAATACATAATAGTTGTTTTATAATATAGGGTGTCCAGGTTAACATTTCCAACATGAGGATCTCGAGAACTAACAGATACGAAGTCGGTTAAATTAGACAAAAGTTGCTCCATTAGAAGACAATTTTAATCGTGTTTTGTTATTTGAGAAAAAATACATAGGTCACTAGATACAGGCAAAAATATAAATTTTGCATTTTTTTATTTTCTTTTTTATTATCTTCCAAATGTGATATAATACTGGATTTTAATTTGCACATCTTTAAGCCACTTTTTATGTTCTTTCGAATGACGATGCTCGAATTTTTTTTTATCACTATTAGTTTTCGAATTATGATGTCAAAGTTTTATTTTTTATATGGACACCATATTGGAAATTTGCACCATTGAAAAGATAATTTTTTTAGCTTTCCAAACATATATAATTTGTATATTTTTATTTGTTTCAAACACCAAAAATACAACAATTTCTAAATTTATAGGTTAAAAACAATAATGGTTGTTGCAAATGAAACATTTGAAAAACACAATTGGAAATAGCAATTTGGTATTTTTCATTGATTCGAAAGAACATAAAATAGTACGTTAAAGATGTGCAAATTATAATCCAGTATATTTTAATTTGGAAAATATTTGCAAAAATAAAATATCTGATGTAAGTACAACACGACTTCCTTGTACGTAAGACCAACATGAAGTATAGACCCAATCATAAAATTGCACGTATTTGACGTAATTTGTCATTAATATTTATTTTTTAATTTTTTTTTTATTTTTTTTTTGACCTTATCCATAGTAAGCTTTATTACAATAACCACAAGTATATAATTTTTAAATTTACATATCTCGCTTATAAAAAGGGCTAATTTAGTACCTAAACTTGATGTGCTAGACTCGGAATTTAATTCTCAAAAAACTTTTGTTTGAAGCATTTATTGCGAAAATAATTATAAACCATTTTATTCAAAAAAAAGTGTTAAGAACTTTAGGTAATATATCACTTCAGGTTAGCCTATTATGTTATTCTCAGTATTATAAAAAATTTATATACCAAATTTGAAGAACTTTGGATTATATTTTAAAATAGTTTTCTTTAAAATCTATTATAGCCTGGAAATTATGTAATGACCAAAAACGGAGGTTCACTAGATGTTATAGTAGTCCTAATTACAAAATTTTGAGTTATGCGAGATACGTACAGACGTCACGACGAAATTAGTCAAAATAGATTCAGGGATGGCTAAAATGGATATTTCTGTTAAAATCTGAAAACCGAATTTTTTCGCGATTACAATACTTCCTTACGTACGAGGAAATAAAAACTGTAAAATTTACATTTTCGCCAATATCTAGTGACCTATGCGGCAACTTGTGTCTACTTTAACTCTGTACCATGTTAAAATTTCCAGAAAATAATATAAAATTATTTTAAATATTAACCTCATTATTTGATAATTGACAATATTTGCTGATAATTTTACATTAAATTTTAATGAATCGTTTTGGTAATGCTGGGTGACTTGATTTTGGTAACAGATCCATTATTTTGAGTACAAACCATATTAATTATGAAATTCAATACCGATTTTATTGGTGATATCTAAAATCATATCTTATTTTAAATACCTAATGTAGATCAGTTTTGGCACATTATCGTAGGCAGTGTTTTTGTAAAAAAATATCGCAACGCGAGGGTTAAAATATTCACGCGAGTTTGAAATGCAACAAGTGCGGTTTGTATATATAATGTGATATTGTCGGCGGTTGGAATTGAATGTAGAATATTTAGTGGCTCATTTAGTCGAGCGAACGACTTGATACTAACGCTTTACTATCGTCCTACCAGCCATCAAATGAACACAAAACTACTAGCCGGTATTACTTTGCTCGTCTATTAACTTCTGTTATTTCTTCCTCCCAGCTTACCTTTGCAACATTTTTATTTAACCTATAAATATTTACACAAATTTAATTAACCTTAGGAGGTAATTTTTCTGCGACAGAAATGGAGATTATATTCATTTTCATTAAAGTTCTCATTTCTAGACGAAAATGTCGCCCAAAAACTAATGGAGAACTTAAGGGCGCGCCGTCACAGGGTGCGATGTGTGCGGGCAACACTTAGGGTACCTTTATAACCAGGGTATGGCCATGACGTGGCTCACTTTTCGTCCGCCATTACCGGCCAATCTGTTATATGTGTTGTTCTTGCGCAAATTATTATGTATTTTCGTGGCTATTTGTTTTATTTTGATGAAAAACGCATTTACATATCATTTTAATATGTATTTAAAGTGTAAGTAATATTTTTATTTTATTTACTTCTGTAGTTTGTTAAGATCTCATCACGATTACGGACATATTGAAAACAACTAAAAATTACCAATATTAAGCACAATCATTTAAAATTTTAAAAGGTAAGTTTAGAATATATAATTATTATGTAATTAAGAACTAGTGATATTAAATTAGATGTGACAATAACAATACATATCATATATTCTACATAACCTATAAATGTATGTCTTAATAATAATTATATATATCTTAAATAAATTAATTTTTATTACCTTCATAAATTCACAGTGTGATTATTTAATATTATTTTATAATATAATATCACATTTATTACAAATAAATAGGAAAATCAATTACTGACAATAGCGGCGATCTTGGCCCATGGCCATACCCTGGTTATAAACCCTAGCGACACTTAGGGTACCTTTATAACCAGGGTATGGCCATGGCGTGGCTCACGTTTCGTCCGCCATTACCGGCCCGTCTGTTATATGTGTTGTTCTTGCGCAAATTATTATGTATTTTCGTAGCTATTTGTTTTATTTTAATGAAAAACACATTTAATTATCATTTTAATATGTATTTAAAGTGTAAGTAATATATTTTATTTTATTTACTTGTGTAGTTTGTTAAGATACCCACAACGATTATTGACATATTGAAAACAACTATAAATTACTAATATTAAGCACAATCATTTAAAATTTTAAAAGGTAAGTTTAGAATATACAATTATTATTTAAATAAGAACTACAGATATTAAATTTGATGTGATAATAACAACCCATGCCATATATTCTACATAACCTATAAATGTATGTCTTAATAATAATTGTATATATCTTAAATAAATTAATTTTATTACCTTTATAAATTCACAGTGTGATTATTTAATATTATTTTATAATATATCACATTTATTACAAATAAATAGGAAAATCAATTACCGACAATGGCGGCGATCTTGGCCCATGACCATACCACACCATACCCTGGTTATAAAGGTACCCTAGCGATACTTGGTCAGGGGCGACACGGTGAGCAAAATTGTAATGACTTAAGTTTTTTAAATTAATATGCCCGTTTTTCGAGGCTCACATTGGGATCTCGTAAACTATAAGAGATACGAAGTCGATTAAATTAGGGCAAAGTTGTCCCATTAGTAGACTATTTTAAAGATGTTTTTGTTTTTCCCGAAAAATGCATATACAAATGGTTACTGTACAAAACTTCAAATGGCGTGATTTAGTACCTCGTTTAGTATTAGAAACGTCGAAGAGACATGTCTTAACATTCGGGACCGTTGTTAAAAATTCAAATCCCAGCACGAACGCGGGAGCTTTGTTGAATAGCTTACTAAGGTTGCTTTTATATTACTCTAAAAAGAACAACATTAACCTCACCCAACGCATAATACTTGGCCCGCGTTTTCCAAGCCTGAGTTTGGGCGTTAGGTTGGGTAATGTTGGGGTATATTTAGAGAAATTGCTAAAACCATGTCAATTTGAGATCTTAATTTTTTGAACACGGTCCCGCGTTTGGTACTCTAGCTACTTCGTTTTATATTCACAAATAACTTCCAAATATGAAATTATATGGAATTTTGGTTTGAACGTCTTTAAGGACCCTTTTTTATTTATCAAGTGACTTTTTCAAAATATCGAAAAATCAAATATTAATTGTAAAATATCTAATAAATATTTTTTTTACAGTCTGTATACAAAGTAGCCATTTGCGCTCTCTTTTGTCAACGCAAAATGTCACTTTGCCGCTTATGCGCGACAAAGTAGAAAAAACGCTCGCTGTCCAAATTTCTAACTATACAATGTTGAGAAATGTCACTTGTCTACATTCTTAATAGAAACGTTTAGTCAGGAACTAATGACACTGTAATTACACATTTACCACCTGCACAAACTGCTCTGTCGATATATTACATAACCAAACAAAATGCCGCACTGCTGTGAAAATAAAATATGACATTTATTTACAAAAACGAAAGTATAAAATGCTTAGATTAAATTGAAGCTATAGCTCAAGAAGAATGGAAAATAATGATAAATTAAAATTAAATATAAAATAAATTGTGTGCCACCTGCAAAAGTTTGGGGTGAACGCTCCCAGTGGACATGCACTTTTCTACTGCACTAGTTTAATGTACTTGAAACAAATAAATTATACAAAACTTATAATATTCATTACAAAATTGGCATTATTTTTTTGTAAAAACGAAAGCCAAAACAATGTCTTGAAGTCATATTTGAATACGTTCCTATCTTCACTGCAAAACTGTTGAGTAGTACTGTAAGTACAAAGTGTACATTTTATTATTTTTTTTATGGTGGAGGACTGCAGAAAAAATCTTGTGTGTGTTTCGAGCGCAAATGGACATTGTCGATTTCGAGAGAATGCGCCGCGCTCCTGCGTCGCGCGTCAACAACCTCTCAATCGACAATGTCCCATTTTGCGCTCTTAATACACAAATAGCTATTGTGATATTTTCAAATTTAAGGCTATTTAAATAATATCTTTTTAAATTGAATACATTTAATTGTTTTTGCAAAAGCCCTATTGAATAAAACATTTTGCATATCATCTATTATCAAATCCAGTGCACAGGAAAATAGTAAAAAGTAGCATATCTATACTACCTCTATATTATTTTGGTTTTATTCAAAAAAACATGGTCTGATATTTTAACCTTTCAACTTTTGATGGCTTCACATGTGATTATTTAAACTCAAATTCACTATTGCGTCAGTTATACGTTCATGGTTCATGAATCAAATAGTTAGCTACATTTTATTTGGAGAGTTCCACTTGACAGGATTTGTTATTCCAATTACAAAGTGCGCGACCTCAGCTTTCCTATACTGGACTGCAAACTAGTGTGATACATATCGTTTATGTTTGGCTATCAGATAACTGATATTGACTGTGAAAATACCGCAACAGTTAACCAAAGGTTACCTACACAATAACCGTTTTAGATTTATGTACTTGTTCCCAGTACATGCTTGGATAGTTATAATGGCAACTTTATTTGATAAGATATCCTTGTCACTGTAAACAGATAGATAGATGACATTATTTCGCAAACAAAATTGTATTATGTTAATGTCAAAACTATAATGGGGGTCCTCCATCTAATAACAAATTAGAAAATTGGCCATTTATATTAAAATTAGATGTTGAAATTGTATCAAAGTTAAAATAATTAGTTTCTAAAATATTTGAGTTTTTAATTTTTTCTACTATTACTATTAGTTTTTGAATTCCGGTACCGATTTTCATATATAATATCATAAGTGGTAATTTTTTTGTCCTAGATACATAAATAACTATTGTTGTTTATACTTTAGCATTACTGTAATATGCGCACATTTCGCAGGTTTCGTATGAAACTTGGATGAAAACTAAGGTCCGATTAATTTGACAAACAAATAGTTTTAATAATAATAATAAAAAAATCTGATGTGGACACCACACGACTTCCTTGTACGCAAGACCAATATGAAGATGAAGTATAGACCCAATTATAAAATTGCACGTGTTTGACATAATTTGACATTAACATCAATTTTTTATTTTTTGTTAATTTTTGTCCTAATCCATAGCAAGCTTCATTACAAAAACCAAAAAGTATATAAGTTTTAAATTTACATATCTCGCTTATACAAAGGGCTAATTTAATAATACTTGATGTGGTAGACGCAGAATTTAATTCTCTAAAACTCTTATTTGAAGCATTTATTTCTAAAATCAAAATGAAACCATTTTATTCAAGAAAAACTGTTAACAACTTCAGGTAATATGTCACTTCCGGTTAGCTTGTTTTAACCAATATCCACTATGTTATTCCATTTGACATAAAAGTCTTATATACCGAATTTGTAAAGTGTTAGATTATATTTTAAGATAGTTTTTCATCAAAATCTATTATAGGCTTCAAATAAAGTACCATTTCTAGAAATTATGTAATGACCAAAAAGGGAGGTGCACAACTAGATGTTATAGCAGTCCTAAATACAAAATTTCAACTTTCTACGGCTTACCGTTTTTGAGTTATGCGAGATACATACGCACGTACGTTCGTACGTACGTACGTACAGACGTCACGACGAAATTAGTCAAAATGGATTCAGGGATGGTCAAAATGGATATTTCCGTTGAAATCTCAAAACCGAAATTTTTCGCGATTACAATACTTCCTTTACTTCGTACAAGGAAGTAAAAATCTGATGCGGCCAGCACATAACCTCCCGTCAATTCCGTGTTTAAAATAGCAATGAGCTTTAGGTAAAGTATCACTTCCGATTGATCGTTTGAAACTAAATCTAATTTGTTGTTCCAATAAATAGAAAAATCTGTAATACGAAATTTTGTATTATATTTTATTATGTTTTTCCTCGAAAATCTGTGAAGAGCTACAAATTAAGTACTACTTCCGGTTTATCGTATAAGTATAGTCAAAATCTAATATGTTGTTTCAAATTATACACGAGTTTTAAATACCAAATTTGATACGTTTTGAATTATGTTTTAATATATTTTTTCAAGAAAATCTGTTTATAGCATTTTGTAAAGTACTACTTACGGTTTATCAATCTTAGAAATAATCTAATATGTCGTTCTCATTAATATAAAAGTCTTAAAAAATTTGAAAAATTCTGGATTGTATCAATATATTTTTCACGAAAATATGTTCGGAGCTTCAAATAAAGTATCACTTCCGGTTTTTCAATTTTAGCCAAAATCTAATATGTTGCTCCCCTTCATATAAAAGTCTTAAATACCAAATTTGACAAGTTTTGGAATATATCATAATATATTTTTCATGAAAATCTGTTTAGAGCTTCAAGTAAAGTATCTCTTCCGGTTTATCAATTTTAGAAAAAATCTAATATGTTTAAAATGCCAAATTTGAAAAATTTTGGTATATAACAAAATATTTTTCACAAAAATCTGTTCAGAGCTTCAAGTAATATATTATGTCCGGTTTATCAATTTTAGAAAAAATCTAATATGTTGTTCTCATTAATTTAAAAGTCTTAAATACCAAATTTGAAAAGTTTTGGTATATATCATAGTTTTCACGAAAATGTGTTCAGAGCTTCAAGTAAACTATTACTTCCGGTTTATCAATTTTAGCCAAAATATATTATGTTGTTCTCTTTCATATAAAAGTCGTAAATACTGAATTTAAAAAGTTTTGGAATATATCATAGTATATTTTTCACGACAATCTGTTCAGAGCTTCAAGTAAACTATCACTTCCGGTTTATTAATGTTAGCCAAAATCTAATATGATATTTCTCTTGATATGAAAGTCTTAAATACTAGAATTGAAAAGTTTTGCATTATATTTTAATACGAGCCCAGTCGCACATGTATTGGACCAAAGAATCTTTGTGCAGAAAATCAATTTTCAGAACTAAAATTGATTATATACAAATCATTTATAGAAAAACAATCAAGTGTAATAAACACACTGTAGTTCTAGCAATTAATTAACAATATTCAATATACACGGTGTTTTTTTTAAAGACACTATAAGTAGGTATCTCAGAAACGAATTTAAGTTGTGATATATATTGAAATTATACCAATAGAAAAATTATTTTTGTGCGCCATTGGATAAACAATATAATATTGTGACATTTTTATTTGAAACATTTTTCTCGATAACTGATAGGTTAGAAGTAATTTGAAGAAGAAAAAAATCTGATGTGGCCAGCACATTACCTTCCGTCAGTTCTATGTATTTTGTATAAATGTCATACAGAAAGTTCCTTGCAAAAGATTATATTTCATGTACATTACCTATAGGCAGTTGTATGTATTTTATACAAATTCCATACAGAAAGTTTCTAACAAAAGATCCTATATTTTTAGTAAAATTATAACATGAACATTCTGTCAACTGCACTTGACACTGACACCTTTCAATCAGAATTTTCTTAATATAGCAGCTGTTTCCAGAGTTATAGCAAAGCTGACTAATATATATGATATTTAATTTCTTTATAATTTTTTAACTCTATGTCCATTTAATATGAAGTATAAAATGCATTCAAATCGTATAGAGAATAGATAATTCTTTAATATTTATAATAACATTAAATGTGAAAAAATGATATTTAACATCGTTTTTTTAAGAAAAACTGTTAAAATCTTCAAATTAGGGTACTTCCGGTTGACCAATTATAACCAAAATCTAATCAGCTCTTCACATGGATGTAACGAACAGGAATACGAAAGAATTATAATTTTTGGAATTGTAGTATTAGAGTTATCGCATTAGAAAATTTTGTCACACACAGACACACACACACACACACACACACACACACACACACACACACACACACACACACACACACACACACATACATACACACACACACACACACACACATACAGACATCATCGTAAAAATAGTAAAATCGTATTCTAGGGGCCCTAAAACGTGCTTATTCATCAAAAACTCACCACCGAATTTTTTGACCAAAGACAATACCTTCCTTACCTAAAGGTGACGGAAGGTAAAAAATACCAATAATCAGTTTTTCGTCATTATCTAGTGAGCCATGCATTTTTTTGAAAAAATAGTTTAATTGCTAAACTACAGTGAATTGAATACACGTATCTGCCCCTCCGCAGACAACCTGTATATAATAAATTCTAATTCTGAAAAAATAACCTTCGGCACAAAACTCCTTGGTCCAATACATGTGTGACTGGGCTCGTATAATTTTTTAATAAAAACTGCTATAGGCTTCGAGTAAAATATCACTTCCGGTCGTCCAATGTTACCCAAAATCAGCTCTTTATATGAATGTACATTCATATAAAGAGCTGATTTTGGGTAACATTGGACGACCGGAAGTGATATTTTACTCGAAGCCTATAGCAGTTTTTATTAAAAAATTATACGAGCCCAGTCACACATGTATTGGACCAAGGAGTTTTGTGCCGAAGGTTATTTTTTCAGAATTAGAATTTATTATATACAGGTTGTCTGCGGAGGGGCAGATACGTGTATTCAATTCACTGTAGAAAGCTTAAATACAGACAATATAAATTTTCAGAAGTCTGTTGTAAGAGTTATCGTGGGCTAAAAAATCGTCACACGCACACACACACACACACACACACACACACACACAAACATATACGCGCGCATACACGCACATGTACACACATGTACACACATACACACACATCATCGTAAAAATAGTAAAAACGTGTTGTGGGAACCCTAATTCGTGCTTATTTACTGAAAACTCACCATCGAATTTTTGGCACGATTACATTACTTCCCTTACCTACGGTATGACGGGAGGTAAAAAATAGAATTAATAATACAAAATTAATATGAATTGGATTTAAAGTCCTGTTTTATGTTATTTGAAAGTGTCTAAAAATAGGTCGGCTACCATTATGCAAAATACCAATATAGGGCACATACTGAAAGTAAACCAAGATAATGTTAATGTTCAGGGAAAAAAATGATGTTTTGAATATCGAACATTAGTGGGTGTAAGTAGATACATGGAAGTATATTTATGATCAAGTTTAATATCTCGAAGTGAGCATTCAGTGGAAGAGCAAACCGATGTTAAAGCCATTTCCTTAGCGATTATCTCCGTTCACAGCAAATTAAAGAAACATAGAGGGTCGTTTTTCAGCATTAGCGTTTCATAACATTGGCATCGATCTCTACCCTTATCCTTACGCAAAATATTTACTGTTTATTAGTTTAACAGCTCAGAGTGATGGTGTATCGATGTCTCCGTAATGGCATGACAGGTAGAGCGTATGTAAATCAAATAGTAGGAGGTGATATTCGCCAAGAGCAACAGGCTATGCGCGAAGAGGAAGATCCTTCCCGAACTATGCAGAGCACCTGAACTTTGCTTGTTATCTGCTATAACTAAGTAATGTCGTTGCCCCACAGGAATTACGAATAATAAATTAACCTTCTCTCATCATAATAACATTCATAATTTCGTCCATTTCATTCATAATAAACCAAGAGCAAAAGGGTTACATTTCAGGAATATTTGCCACTTTGCAGTAGGTTCTTCAAAAATTATGACTGTTTTTGAAGTTGCAATTTATACACTAATTCGTACTATACATTAAAGTGGCGTAACAATGCAGGCATGGACCTGTGTTCCCCAGTCAATCTGGGCCCCTATGTACATAAGAAAATAGTTTTACTGATCCCATCACTTTTAAAAAATACTTTTTACCTTCCGCTACCCTTGGTAAGGAAGGTATACGGATCGTGCTAAAAATCGCATATCGAAATATTGGTTAATGACCACGTTTTGAGGTCCCTAGAATCCAATTTTAACATTTTTACGATGATGCCTGTGTGTATGTATGTGTGTATGTGTGTGTGGATCCTCCACTCTAACTCAAATACTATCATTATAAAAAATTAAGAATGTGAACTCGTGTGTGGATTTGAAATAAAGTTATTTTCGTTTTTATTTCAAAGATACTTTTCAGGTACAAAGGAGTTCTTCCTTGAAATTCATAATTTTGAAAAACGCGCCAAAACTAACAGGCTCTCATACTTGCATTCATTTATGGTCTCATTTTCAACTTAACTTGCATTAGAATAGTTAGGGTCGAAACTGATTCTATGCATTTACGTCACACAGTGCACTGAGTACACACTGACACCGCGTAAGCCGAAAACGCTAATATCAACTTTTGGCGAAAAAAACAAATCAGTAAAAGCTGTTGACATAAATGTACAACATTGTCTTGGTTTCTTGTTTATATTTTGTAATATTTTTTGTTTTTTAATTAAATTTTATTTAAAAAATCTGGTGTGGCCAACACAATACCTCCCGCCATGTACCGCCCGAGTGACAAAAAAGATTAAGCTAATCCTTGTTTTTGGATTAACGAATTTTACTCTAATTTTGGCAGTTTATTTCTTAAAATTTAGTCTAATCTAATCCAAGTAACTACTTTTGTTTGTTTAAAGCGTAGGCTCCGGGATTTAAATTATAGATAATTTTATAAATTTATCCATATAATATGTAGAAAAAGTATTAAAGCAAATCTGTAGAAAATTTAATAATCTTCAATTTTTATATTAAAATTAATGTTGAAAAAATAACATTTAAAGGTATTTTTCGAAGAAAAACTATTTTGAGCTTCTAGTAAAGTGCCATTTCCGGTTAACCGATTTTCACCAAAATCTAATGGGCTCTTTCCATTACAGAAAAAGTTCGAAATACAAGGTTTCAAAATTTTCTGAATGATAGTATTTGAGTTAGAGTGGAGGATCCACACATACACACAGACATCATCGTGAAAATGTTAAAATTGGATTCTAGGGACCTTCAAACGTGGTCATTTACCAAAATCTTGATATGCGATTTTTAGTACGATCCCTATACCTCCCTTACCAAGGGTAGCGTAAAAACTGCGTCGCATTGATGATGATGGTCCACTATCACTATTGTAAAACTAAATTTTTTATCTTAGTTTATATGTAGGTACAACCCCTTGCGTCAATATTTCAATAAAAAATGTCTATTTGATGACGAGGTCTAATTTTTTTCAAAACTTTTATTACATACCTTATTCTCATGACTCTGAGATATGCTGTGAATTAAGAATTTTATTTATCGTTTTTATCGTAAAATAAATAAAAATTGCGATTGAAAATGGCACATTAATTGAAGCGCTAAATAGTTTTCTTGGAAAAACATCAATAACACGTTCTGCTCAGCATATCCAAGCCGGCAGCGAACGTGTTAAATACCATTTTTTCGCAATTTATGTCATTATAAAAATTAAAGATTATTAAATTTTCTACAAGTTTACATTGGTACTGTTCGTAAATATTTTAAAATATAAGTTTATACTATAATCTATTTTTACAACGCCTGTTTATTTTAGACAGAAAATACTAGAAATATGGGTACATAAGATTTTTTTATTTATATATTCAACAGATCTAAAAGTTTTTTCTTGTCATGGAACACTAATATATTTATTCGGATACCTTTTTAAAGTATGGAAGTCACATGAAATTCAATACAGGCTTTCAGAAACGATGTGAACATATTTTATATAAATACAAAAGTTTTTTATGTAAAATGGGAAAAGCGTGAAATTATTTTAACATAAACCTAATGACTGGTAGTATTTACTCAAAATTTTAGTCTCCCTAACTAATTACCATGGCTACTATTCAAGAATGCATTGGAATGTTTAAAGAGTGTATAAAACAAAGACGGAAAAACCCTACGTCATACTTTCTCTCTTCGTACAATATGAAGCTGACGGCGCATTCCATAGTAGTATTGATAGTATGTTTACCAGTTTTTATTCGGAACGCGGTTCCTGAAAAAGGTTGGTAAAAATCGGATCACGGCAACTACGAATCCTGGTTTCTCTAGTATTTTTATCCCCATTATCGCTACTTTCAAGCATCATCATAACAAAATCAAACAATATATGCACGATATACGTTAATGTCAAATTTCTAAACATTATTTATATTTGATATATTTTTGGTTGTGTTATTATTATTGGCAATAAATGTAATAAAATGTTCAATTTCGTTGTCATATACAATGTTATCATTCATTTGGTTAATTTTTATTTTTGTTAGATTGTGTCAATTTTAAATGTCATATGATTCAATGACTACGTTTATCTCGACGTTTGAAGCCGCTTGAATTTAATAAATCCCTTTTGAATCTTCGAAATAAACGATCGAGATTAATATTTGAAGCCATTTGAAAATGTGTAGCTTCAAATAATGTAATTACGCATGCGCACATCCGCAATATGTTGCAGTGTTACTAAATTCATATGATTTGTTGGTTGTTTGCATTTTACCTTATTTTATAAAAGTCGCGACATAAAAGCGAAATATTTGGAGTGATAAAGAATAGTATATTGTGTTATTAGTAGTAAAAGTGATACATTGTGTGGCGAGCATGGAAGTTTGCACGACGAGGGAAGCGAGTCGGACAATTGCATGCGAGGCACACAAAGACACTTTTATTCCGAATGACACATTCAATTTTTTTTCAAACGCACTACTTTTCTTTTTATTCGCTAATTATATATAGTTTCTATGGATAGTTATTTATTTTATTTCTACGCCGCTGGAAATTTCTACGCCGGTGCAACTTTTACCTTGTGAATCAAGTCACAAAAATGCCATTTCTACGACGTTTGAAAAAAAAAATGTTTTTTTAATGTTTTTGAAAGAGAAGACAAATAACAACTTGACAATTTTTAGATTTTGGGGTTATATAAACAGAATGAAATTAGATCATATACCTCTCCCTGTCTGTCGGCATAATTGAGTATTTAACTATCTTTTTTTAGTTGATACGAATTTAAACAAGATTGAAAATAACTCAATCCTATTTTCAATCTGCTGAAATAAACCAATGGGATTTTTTAAGTCATGATATACTTGAAATCGCTTAAATTATCCAGATAAACGTAGTCAATGTCAATTTGTTCCGAAAAAGATGAAAATATTCAGGCACCATGGTGTACCCGGAATCAAGATACTGGTATTTTTGGTTGACTAACGGAACATAGTATGCGTTCAGTGGTTCATACTTATTTGACAGCGATGTATTATCGCTTTTTTTTAACTGGACATACGGAGTTGTCACTCATCAAACTTCCATCTTCCAAAATATGTCTAGTTTTTTTTTAAAAAAAAAACGCGGTAATACGTAAAATATAGAAGAAAACCCGAATATGTAATAATGGAATGAAATTAACAATATAAAACCATACCCTTATACAGAAAGGTAGATAAGTTCCTGGATTGAGTAAATAAAATGGATTTTTATTTTCTTAGCCCCTTTACTACGCATGCGTATCTTGATAGTTGCAGATACGTGTGACTAGTTTTCGAACAAGATGCAAAACTAGTTGCAGGAAAATTGTCGCACTATCACACGTCAAAAGTTGCACGAACGATTGAAGTTGCAGAAAATGTTTGACAGGTTGCAGATACGTGCGTACGTGTGATAACCCCTTAAATGAATACATCAAGAGGTGCTACCGAAACGCGTACTTTACACTATTCCGTGTAGAAGGTAATTAACTCGTACATTTAGTTATAATACGAATTTCAGTGTAAATTTTAACTATTATTTTTAACTAGAAATTTTGTGTTAAATATTAAACCAGTTTCCAGTGTACATTTTAATCAAATAGATACTTTGTTAAAATTACACATAGTTTGGTCAGTGCCGGATTTACGTACAAGCTGGACAAGCCTCGGCGCTTCGAACGTCAGTGATAAAGATTTTTTTTGTAATTGTATGATAATGGTTCGGTACTCAAATCTAGACAAAGTACATATTACACAAAAAAACTACCAATAACTCAACCTATTCCGATTCAATATTCAATAAATTATTTTCATATATAATTTGCACTCTGGAGTATACTTTTTAAATTGTGAGCGCGCGAAGTTTATCTGCGCGAACTTCGTGGTTTAGATTTGTACGTTATGGAACTGAACAAAACAGCAAATGAACCGGGCGATGTGTGGACATTGGGACAATGTGTGTGTGTACCCTATGATCTTTATACATGTAATTCATCTAACAAAAATTGTGAAATAAAGCATTTAAATAAATACATTATTAACACGTATAATATTATGATACAAGACAAAATCAGAGATGTTTTTCCCATAGCGTCGAAACTATATTTCGATTATTTTTAAGTCTGATGATAACAAATTGCTCAGGAGAGAGATCATTTAGCAGGTTAAAAAGAATAAAAAATGAGTACAGGACAACAATGCTACAAAATAAACTCTCTTCCTTGAGCATTTTATGTATCGACAGTGACAAGCTTCGAAGTTTATCATTTGACGATGTTATATCTGATTTTCTTTAATAAAGTCGCGAAAAAAAAATGTAAATAATCATGTTGTTTATTTCTATATAATAATTTGTATTCTTGCTTTTTAGTTTATTATTAACTCTTTTTCTTAGGAAAAACTAAAAATGTATAGTGTATAATTTTATTTTCTCATTAATCGAAAAACTAAAGAATTGTTATTTTTGTTATACTGTATTTAATATAAATAAAAAAAATGGATATATGTATGTTCGAAAAATTCTTTATATTTACCTACTTTAATTTTTAAATACTTACGAATTTCAGTTCATATACCTATTAAAATTAACTTATTTTATACAAAGCAAAGGGCCTCAAACATTCTATAGCTTAGGGCCTCAACGACTCTAATGGGTGTATTCTAAAGACATTCCGTTATTTATAAACGGACCGTTAAAATTAAGATATCCGTTAACTAGATTTTGCTATTCTAAAGACACTATCCGTTAATAATATAAACGGAGATTCGTTTATGTTATCCGTTTATAAATAAAATTTAAACGGAGAATGATTCATAGCCGTTAATTGTAAACGGACGACATTTAATACATAAATATTTAGAAATTTCTAAATTTTAAGCAGAGAATGGCGTTATCATACATTACTGTTTGCTCCGACCCTTGGATTCATAAAATGTAATTGAAAGGGAAGTACAAATAAATAATTTTTATAACAAAATAATACTCGTACATGACCTATAAAAAATCGGTTCGTTGAAAGATTTTAACAATACAAAAATTATCTATTTCTCGTTTTCAAAAAAATTAAAAATGCTTTCTCTAATGAAACGAGCAGATATTTTACTCTACATTGCAAATATTGTACTTTACCTAATGTTTTAGAAATATTCGAGTATTTTCAGGACTGCATTTAATCTTCAGGGGCCCAAGACACAAATGTTCTATTGGTGCCTTTATTTCTAATTATTGATTACAACAAAGGATATTTTCATCGCAACAAAGAATATTTTGATTACAACAATGGATATTTTGATTATATTCGAAGAATACTGATTAGATGAATGAATCTAATGAAGAAAATTTCATTAATATTTGCAAAGAATTAAGAATCAAGCTCTAATGTGTGTTTTATAATTTGTGTAGTTTTTAAAGTGCATGCGCCTGTATTTAATTGTGGCCCCGCGTATGTCCATTTTCTCGATACTGTAGATTAGCTTGGCGGTGTCTATAATTTCAAGATAAATGTTGGGGTTGGGCGTTGGGGACCTTCTTCATTATTACTTTAGCTGCGCTTAATATGTAACGAATTATGGTTGTATAGATTTTTTGTTTTATGCCCATTTTTACCAAATTTACAATAATATATAATAATATCAAAAGGTTATGAAACTGACAATTTTGACATGTATTACAACAAAGTATTCACCTACCAACGTTCCAAAGATTATTTTGAAGAATATATTCATTATTGTGATTATTTATTGATTTAAATTTATTACTAAATAGTATCTCTAAATTTATGTATCACAAATATCTGTTTAGACCTTAATATATTTTGTTATTATCAAAATATAAAGATGTTGACATTTACAATTTGACAACACTGCCCTGCAGTAGCAAACGGATCCGTTTATTATATTAATTTTAACGGATCCGTTCAAATGTCATATTGTGAATAGAATTTTTAGCGGAATCCGTTAATAAGAAATATTTTAACGGAATCCGTTTACATAATATATTTTAACAGATTGTGTTTAGAATACACCCATAAATCCGGCGCTGAGTTTGGTGGACCTACTGGAACCAATTTTAGTGTTAAAATTGGTAAAAAAATTCTTAGAGTGTATTGTCTCAGTGTACAATAGAACTTTTTAAAATAGAATACGTATATATTGTAGATATTTTTAAAAACCATTCATCATGTTGTTTAGTCTTAACAAATATGCTGCCCACATTTGATATTTATTGAGTCAACTGTGTTTACCTGGCTTTGATTATAAACGCATTTGTGGAAACTGATTGTGTGGAGGGTAGTTTTGTGTTGGAAGAGAAAAGCAAGCAATTGGAACTTACTCTCATAGTCTGCGTAGGTAGGCGCCGCAGCCACCGCCAGCATTTCAGCGACGAGGAGGGCGACGCACAGCGTCGCACACACGCACACTAGCGTCGGTTTGCCTTTGCCAACCAACCCGCTCATTGTGATTAGACGGTACTGTCACTAGAGGAACAGATAGAGATGCGAAGATGATGCTCTAAAAAATAAGAAGAATCATTTGTAAATATGCAAATAAAAATTATGAGATACTTATTATATACAGGGTGAGTCTGGGAACACGCCCCCCCTTTAGCTTTTTTATTATAAGTAATAGAAAAAAATGGCTCATATAAAAGTTTTATTATTTTACATATACTATTTGATGGGGCAGATGTAGATATTTTTTATAGTCAGGTTTACAAGATACGACTATCAACTTTTATTTTTCAAATGGCAACCTATAATTATTTTAATAAAATAAAAACCGCCATTTTTTCTCTTTTCAACGATGTATTATTTTTTATTAATGTATTTGAAATTTTTTGAGAAAAATGAGATAATTTAGAAATATTAGAAATAATTTTTAAACAAATATTATAGGTGGCTATGTGAAAATAAACCTAACAATGTAAAACAATTAAATTAATGTCAAAAAAGTATACATTTGTTTGTTACTTAATTATTATTTATTTTGTTCAAAGTTATTCCGTAAAAAAATTCACGTGGACATGTTTTACATGGTCGCTTATAGGTGTTTTTTATTCAGAACGGTTACCTCCGGTTACATGGTAACCGCATTTTATATATACACCGTGTGTCTGTCTTAAAGGTGTACATAGGAGATTAATATGGGAAATTAGTTTTTTGCAATTTCCTGCTCGCCTAATTATTTTAAGCAAAAACGCGTAATAAAAGTTTTAGGGCATAAAATTCTGCATCTAAATCAATAAACAGAATTACCTTTACATGCTTTGTAACGACAGAAATTAAATATGAAAATGTCGAAAAGCAACTTGAAAATATCGACAGCCATGAAATTGAACAAAAAATAAAAAAATACTTGATGTTTTATCTGTCACAATATAAGTTAACTTATTTGAAGTTTCTGACAATTTGATAAAACGTCAAGCATTTATTTATTTTTTGTTCAATTCCATGGTTGTCGATATTTTCAGCTCTTAGCCTCAAAAAGGCTGCCGACCCCTGGACTAAATATAAGTAAACATACTCTGAATGAAATAGCACGAGTTTTATTTTTAATAAATAATAAATAAATAGTAAACCGAATTGTTTTCTTCACCTAAAGAAGAAATAACAGCTGCATTTCTGTATATTTCCTGTAGTATCATTAATTCTCGAATCGATAAAAATATCGATAGATACATACATATATATATACATCACGGCATATAACCAATCTGCTTTGTACACAGATTTCGGTATTGATGATGACATATTTGTACCGTGCGGGTGTTTACCAGGCGTCACCTCACGGGCACTTAATGCTGGCGTGGAGTACATACATACATACTGCAAGAAATGCTATGTCGAATTCAATTAAAAATGTTATGTTGTTCTTATTGCGTATGTAAGAAGCGTTAACATTTTTTAAAAATTTTCAGATGGTCGTCTGCAGCCGTGAAAACCCTGAATTCTTCTAATTAAAAGTAAGTAAATAATTAATATTTTTTATATATAATATCACCTTAATAATGTATGTAATAATTCACGAATTGGCAAATTTTCGCATAGCGTCAAATTATAAATTCAGTTAAATTAACAAAAAAGAATCTGTAAACACATTAATAATGAAGTAGATAAATACAATTCCACAGAAACAAAAGAAATGGCGTAATATTTCTCAAGATGTCAGATAAATGCAAACAATGAAAAAATTAACTTTCTTTTATTTGGTGAGTGTCGAGGCATTTCTTCGTCACATGAAAGGTTTTTAATTAAAAAATTTATATCAGTTGTATTTTAAAGATAAAGTATTTTTTTTAGGTATACATAATTTTCGCTTAAATGCACAATATAAATAAGTAATTTAAATTCGTAAAACATATTTTATTTTTGTAGACAAAATTTTCTTGAAATCGTTGACTTTTCCGCGAAGAATTGTTTGTATTTGTGTTGTAATGTTTAGGGGATAATGTAATCTTCAAATTGCTGAAGAAATATTGTGTTTGATATTAGTCAGAAATGAGCTAATTATAAAATGTAATATCAGTTAGTAGAAATGAGTTGGCCAAATGAATCCATGTTCTATCGCAACAGTGGACAGGTCGAACCGGAAACAGCCTGGGGGTGACACTTTTTCGGTAATTTCCGGTCTGATATGATGTTGACTTTTGCTACGTTGTTTGCTGTTTCGATATGTTTGGATATCATTTAGTTTATTTTAATTATTAAACTTTCGTAAGACATAAGAACTAAGTAGAGAAAAATGATTTTACGGTCTTATATTTTTCTTGGTTAGTTTGAATTTTGTCGAAAACTTTTGCTCACAATGAGACGCGACTGGAATCGCGCCATATTGTAGAAACTTCATTAAATGGACTTGTTGATTCTTGGGAGAATCCTTTCAAAGGGCCCGGCCAACTTTTTTGAATTTTTTATATTACGAAGAATTTAAAATAGAAATTCCGTATTTTTGTTTTCTTGATATTATGCTTAATAATGCCTAAAATAATTATTAAAGTTTTGGCGCGAAAGTTGTAACGTTAGCGTCACTCCGTCACCTAGAGAGAGAGATACAACATACGTAATAGGGCGCGAGCAGACACGTGACTCGAGCAACCTTGAAGTGCTTGAAATCAGCTGATTCGTGTGCACGTGTCACTTTGACGAGAACAATGTCACTTTGACAGGACCAGTGTTTTGACTTATTTTGAAAGAAATAATAATTAAAATAATAATGATAATATTTTTTTGCAAAATGACATTACAATGACAATTTAATTTTCAATAATAGCTACTAACTTTTCTAAAAAAATGGCTAAAGTCGTTGTGACCAACGGTATGAGGACGTTTATAACGATATTACTTAGTGAATACGATTTTTACAAAATATCGTTCAGGATCACATCGTTACATTTATAAATAACAATAGTTGTTAAATAACGAAATTTTTACAGAATAAGCCTGTAAGACATGGATGTTTGTGTTATGTTGAGGGTATAAAAAAACTGCATGATTTACACTTTGAAATTATGTTCTTTCATTATCCAAAAATAATGTTTTTTTTTCTAACGTCATAAAAATGGCATCTTTTGTGACTTGATTCACAAAGTAGAAGTTACATTTCTACGCCGCCGGAGTAAAAATAGCTAATTTCTACCACATAGTTGAGCTTTTCATTTTAAATTGATTCGCCATTTCCGAAAAGTATGCCGAAAATACGTGTTCAGAATAATTTTTAATGTTTTTCTCATCACACCAATGAAGAAATCTCTTATACGCCGCTTCATAGAACTTGCTAGACTTAGTTGGGAACAATTTATCAATAGCAACCTTCGCTAATTCCACAACTTCAGGGGGTGTACATTTTAATTTTTCAAATTCCAACGAAAATATCCATAGCAACAGAGCAATTGAAATCCGCAAACGTACCTACTTCACGGAAAATGTTTTTAATAACGTCAAGTTTTAAATTATAAATTATTTTATTTAAATATGTGCATTTGAAAAAAAAATATAATGTGTCATTCGGAATAAAAGTGTCTTTGTGTGTATCACTTTTACTCCTAATAACACAATATACTATTGTCTATCAGCACTACTTTATATTTTATCCGACTTCAAAAAAGGAAGTTTCTAAGCCCCATCCAGTAAATTGTGAAAAATAAAGCACACATATTTCTTTGTTGATAGATGCATACAGGTAAACATAAAGTGAACATTCCTCTGTATGATTTGTTTTGACACTTTGGGAGCATATGACTGCATTATTACTTCCGGATTGACAAGTTTTTCCATTAATATTTGAAATTGACTTCACACCATCACCAACGAAATTGAAACTGCAGCGAGAGAGCAATCCAAAATATCATCATCGATGGGTAAATCCGCACTACCCACTGCGTATTATGACCCTCTGATCCATTGGACAGGTGAGCGATGAGCTATTTCACTCGTGTAAAATAGTCATAATGAGATTCCTGGCTGACAGCCTGATTCGGATTCACAGTTCCGAATATAGGATTTTAATAGTTCCGCCATGACAGATGATGCTTACGAATGCGGACAGATTGTTGATAACATGTCATAAGGTCTCCAATTCATGAACCAAAAGTAGACATCGTTAAATTTAATGAATTTTTATATTTACTTTAAAAAAAATGATAATATAATAATTAAAAAACAAGTATCATAAGGCAATCTGTTAACGTACATGTTTTTTAACTATTTTTTCTATTGAGGTAATTTTACAATTAGATTTTTTTAAAAAGGACATCAAAAATATGAGTTGGTGTTTTTTTATCAGTTATGTTGGTAGCGCTTCCCGCTAATAATTGAAATTTCACATTTTGACAGTTTGTGTATTTTGTGATTTTGTCTGATTGTTTACATTAAAACACTGTATCAAGCATTATACAATTATGAAAGAGGAAAACAAATACATACAATGGACTCCACAGGTTTATTAATGAACCATCCTGATTTGACATATCGCTGGTTCGTGTTGGTTATTATCATAAATAAAACTTGAATATGGGATTGAAGGACGTTACGTAGACCATCAAGCCTTTTTATTGAGAAAACAACATATAAATAAAACTCTTTAAATAATGAAATACTTTAATGAACAATTTATTGATCTACACTTTTACTTTCCACCATTTTGTCAATAGATTCACTGCTCAGTTGCAGAGATAACGGCAACAGCTGTTCTTACAATTTTTAATACAAAACATATATGACACTCTTAATGTTTAAATCATATCTAAAAATTTAATATTCGATAGTTCGCCACAACGTGGAACTGGAAATTATAGATTAAAATGTCAACTTTTCATATTTGTTTGTCAGTAGCCGACACAAATTGAGTAGACAGTGTCAACATTTTCAAGTAACGTGCATCATACATTTCATAACCTGCCTGGAATAACAATACATTCAACTCAAAATTGCATTACCATAAATTTAAATTGTAATAAATAAAACTTACCGTTTTAATTATTTTAAGTAATATTTCAACACAAATAATTTACCATTTTAAGGTTATCTGTCAGTTATGAAAGCTTGACTACCACCTCTAGAACATAAAAGGCGCCAAAATCAGTACGTTTATAGATCTTTTAAACGTCGTGTTTTCAGTGATAAACAGTGTTTTTATAGACTCATAAGAACACCGAAATAGAAAAAATTATTAGAAATCGTAATTGACATTCATCCTGCTGATGTGCCAGCCCACTTCCACTTCATTTATTTCGCAAATATAAGAGCATCCTTTGTTTTAGTTTTTTCTCTTATTTCGGTATTTTTCACTCTATCCTTAAGATTTATCAAGGATGTAAGGTATAGAAAGAAAAAACCCGAAGTCTTGTTCACACTGTTCTTTAATAAAACATGGACCGGTTTCGGTTACTTATAGTATATTCCGTAACTTAACCGCGGTGACCAAGGTTCTGGTTATGCGTTCCGTAATGTAACCAAAACATAATTTCAGGATCGCGGTTCAATTTCGGAATGTGGTTCCTGAAAGTTTTGGTTACTTTTTCGTGACCACGAAGACCACAAATTTTTTGTGGTTGTGGTGGTCATGTTCTTATTTCTTATAATATAATAAATAATATTGTATAAACATATAATTACAATATACTATATGCTTATATGTATAATATTTACGTTAGTATAAAGATAGACAAAAGTTATGTTGTCACTTATTTCTAATGACGCAGTGGTTTCCTGATTTACCGACACAAATTAACCAAGTTGTTCCGAATTACAACCACTTTTCAGTGACCATAACCTGACCACTTGAACCATAACCACGGTCGTGGTTAAGTTACGGAATATACTATTAGTAACCATCCTCAGCACCAGTTTTTGAACTTAAAAACTACAGAAATATCACACTACTAGCTCGACGAGGGAAACTGTAGGTCGAACCAAAAATCTTTACAGAAATTTATAAAAAAAAAATCTCAATTTTTAAAATCTGTGTCTCAGTAGCTTGTCAATGAATGAATGAATATTCATTCAAAATAAAAACAAAAAGTTTTACAAAAGGTAACATAATTATATTTCATGCTTTCTCTAAAAATGCAATTACTATATAATGTTTAATTGTATAGGTTACTCGTTTAATTTAAATTTCGTTGCATTTATGTAAAATTAATGCATTATATTTAATAAAATGAAATTATTAATATAAAATATGGACCAGTCTACTTGACATTTTTCAATAGAGGTAATGAAGCGTAGTATATTAAATTTCAGTAGCAGATTTTATTTAAAATTAGAAAAATCTGTTTTCGTCCGAAATTGTAAGTTTGAAAATCGCAGCTGGAAGTTGTAAAATGTTTTATTTCCAGCAATGGCGGGCACTTTACTACTTCACAATGAGACATTTCGGAGTTGCTTCTAAGTTTACGTAACTTTCAGGAAAGTAGTTTGATTTTTGGACGGAATTTTGTGGCTTTTACAAGACTTATATGAGTTTTTAACGAAGGGTGATAATCCGAAGATATACGGTAAAATAAACTGTAAAATGTGAAGAAGAAAAAGAAAACTAAAATTACTTCTAACTGTTAATTAACAATAATATATTACAAATACGTATTTTGAGAACTAACTAGAATTATTGATGTTTGTAATCAATATGAATAGTGCGGAATGTCTAGTTTTTCCGAAAGAGTGAAAATTTCTTTTTTAAATCAGTCATCATATCAAAAATTACGAAATGTTAACATCGATTTTGTCTTGCATTAAGCCAGATTTGCATGACGTACCGGACATACTCACGGAGCATGTTCCTGAGGACATTTTAAGCATCTATACACAATGGCTTGTACCACGATCATAGTTTTAACTAAAACGCTGTTTTAAGGAATGTCCAATTTCATTATTTCATAATAATAAATACCTAATATCAAATTTATCCAAATAAATTTAGAGTAAAATGGTCGCCATGCCAAAATTGAACGTTTATAATACTGGCACCAGCCCTTTTTATGCTTGTATCAAATAATCGCATACTAAATCTATTTTAGCCACGATTTTAAAATAATTTAAAAATTTTGCAACCCAAAAACTCTCTTTTAAAAGTATAAAACACTGCGAAAGTTTTACGGATATTTTGTGTTTCGTTGTTCAAGTTGTGTTTTTATTTTCCCGTGTTTTCTTATTTTACATTTTGATATTAATTTGAAAATTAACTATTATGTATAATATTCCTTGACGTTGCCATACACTCGCACCAACTTGTTGCAAGAAAAAGTTCCTTGTCGAACAACAACACAACACGACAGAGTTGCATATTGTCGACAGAGATAAACTAACTTTGAATGTGTTGTAATAGATCTTAGATTAGTCGTATATCTTGTGTAATATAAATGAGAGACATGTTGACAACTTGTGTCATGTCACTAATATAGAGCTCCTTAACTTTGATTATTGTGGAATTCCGTGAGATTGTCTACAAGAGAATTTAACTTCTCTCTCCCAATGCGATAGGAATGGGAATTATGCAGGGCGAGAGCGTAAAGTGGAAACAGTAACAAATTTGAACTTTGACAGTTCTTGATTTCAGAAATGTTCTGTGTTTTAAAATCGTTTCAAATTTATAAAAATGCTCTCTGATTCTTTCATAACGATACTTTAAAAAAAATCTGATGTGGCCAGCACATTACCTTCCGTCAGTTCTATATAATTTGTACAAATTTCATACAGATAGTTCCTTACTAAAGATTCTATTTCTTGTACATTATCTTCCATGTATTTTATGCATATTCCATACAGAAAATTTATAGCAAAAGATCCTATATTTCCAGTAAAATTATAAGACATACACACTGTCAATTTCACTTGACACTGACATCTTTCAATCTGAATTTTCTTAATATAGTAGCTGTTTCCACAGCTATGGCTAGTTTATGAAATTTAATTTCTTTATAATTTTTACCTTCCGTCACCTTTTAGGTAAGGAAGGTATTGTCTTTGGTCAAAAAATTCGTTAGTGAGTTTTTGATGAATAAGCACGTTTTAGGGTCCCTAGAATACGATTTTACTATTTTTACGATGATGTCTGTATGTGTGTGTGTGTGTGTATGTATGTATGTATGTGTGTCCGTGTGTGTGTGTGTGTGTGTGTGTAACAAAATTTTTGTCTACGATAACTTCCATACTACAATTCTAAAAATTATAATTCTTTCGTATTTCTCTTCGTTACATCCATGCGAAGAGCTGATTAGATTTTGGTTAGAATTGGACAACCGGAAGTAACCTCATTTGAAGATTTTAACAGTTTTTCTTGAAAAAACTATGTTAAATATCATTTTTTCACATTTAATGTTATTATAAATATTAAAGAATATTTTATTTTCTATACGATTTGATTGCATTTTATACATAATATTAAATGGATATAGAGTTAAAAAATTATAAAGAAATTAAATTTCATAAAGTAGCCATAGCTGTGGAAACAGCTACTATATTAAGAAAATTTTGAGTGAAAGATGTCAGTGTCAAGTGAAATTGACATAGTGTGTTTGTCTAATAATTTTACTGGAAATAAGCATAGGATCTTTTGCTTTCTGTATGGAATTTGTGTAAAATACATACAACCGCTTTAAGGTAATGTACAAGAAATAATAATAATAAATCTTTTATTTCTGCAGATACATTACACTGTATATAGAAAACGTCACAAAATAATAATTTTCTGTATGAAATTTGCATAAAATACATGCAACTGCCGGAAGGTAATGTACAAGAAATAGAATATTTAATTTAGCAAGGAACTTTCCGTATGAAATTTGAACAAAATACATAGAACTGACGGAAGGTAATGTGCTGGCCACATCAGATTTTTTAACTCTATATCCATTTAATATTAAGTATAAAATGCAGTCAAATCGTATAGAGAATAAAATATTCTTTAATATTTATAACAAAATTAAATGTGAAAAAATGATATTTAACATAGTTTTTTCAAGAAAAACTGTTAAAATCTTCAAATGAGGGTACTTCCGGTTGTCCAATTCTAACCAAAATCTAATCAGCTTTTCACATGGACGTAAATTTTGTTACACACACACACACACACACACACACACACACACACACACACAAACACACACATACACACACACACAGAGACACACATACATACATACATACACATACACACATACAGACATCATCGTAAAAATATTAAAATCGTATTCTAGGGACCCTAAAACGTGCTTATTCATCAAAAACTCACCACCGAATTTTTTGACCAAAGACAATACCTTCCTTACCTAAAGGTGACGGAAGGTAAAAATTAAGAAGAAATAAAAAATACTAGTATTAAGAAACGTATATATATATATATATATATATATATATATATATATATATATATATATATATATATTTTAGTTTTGACGTCGCACTTCTTCATCACTAGACTCAGAGTCACTAGACCACATTACTATATTATTTAAAAAGTATATTAACACTAAACAACGACAGACACTACATGAATCTGAATTAACATTAACAAAGAACTATTGAATTACATACGAAAAAGAAAAAAAAAACACATCAACTGTAAAATAATACTAGTAAAATTTATTTTCAAAATTTACCAGACTTTTGACACTTGTAGCTTTTCTCTGTCTGAGAGATAACTCAAATATTCTGAGGAAGAAAATACTAATATTTTTTGTCGAATACACTAGTAAATACTAGTTCCAAACTTGTAACAAGTATTTTACAATTGTATATTTCAGAAACAAAAACTAGTAAACTTTACTAGTATTACTAGTGTAGGGACTAGTAATACTAGTCCCGTATTTTTTGAGAAACAGGGCCCTGCTTGTTCTTTTTTAGTATAACTTAACTTTGCAACTTAATTTCAAATGACAGCTGATAGTGCGTTTTCCACGGCCTGCCTGATTTTCTTCTTCCGTATAATTCTAGAGTGGCCTTCGTAAAAACATTGCAATGGCTGGTAGCATACATGAACGAGATATTAAGGGTGATTAGCGAGCAGATGACTGGTACGGTTTTACTCATCTATGTCAATCGTTTATGGATTGTTTTAGAGAAAAATAGCCGTTATAGACAAATTAATCTTTATTATTAGATAATGAAAATAAATATGCATATTATTCATGCAATAAATAATACAGGTTATATATCATGTTATTTATTTTTCCTACACTGTTAATTACTGAACAGCTAATTTTTGTTGAAGCTTAAATCTACAAAACATGTATTATGTCCGTCCTCATCTATTTTATAATGTATAATAATTTCTCCTTAGAGAAAAATTGGTGGCAGCGCGCATCGCATATGCTTAAAAACTTCAGCGGTAATATGGTAAAACACATTAACCAAAAACCAAACCATGCTTGTACAACGAGTGTTGGGAACTTCAATCACAATACTACAACAACACTGTTATTATAAAAGTAGTGTTTCTGATGTTTTTGTATATGTTTGAAATTCTATTTTATTTTATGGATAGGCAAAAAATAGTTATTTGTGTACCAAGGCAAAAAGTGAATTTTTTCGGCCAACGTCAGAAAGCAAACGAGGACGAACACTTTTTGGTAATTGTACACACAAATTTTTAGTCGATCTTGTTTATAAAATTTACAAATTTGTTAGATTATTATTTATTGATATAATTATTTATTTTGGGAAAACTTGGAGATAAACAGTCTGATGAAAACGTTTTATTACATAGCCGACGTTTCGGCACCAAATATGCCTTCTTCAGGGAAATGTATTTTTCTATAAAAAATAATTTTGACAATATACTTTTGTAATTCAACAATTTTAAACAAATTTTCAACTCAGGATGTTTACATTTCCCTGAAAAAGGCATATTTGGTGCCGAAACGTCGGCTATGTAATGAAACATTTTTCAAGCGTTTTCATCAGACTGTTTTTCTCCAAGTTTTCCCCATATTACTTTGATCAAATCGAGGAATACATATTAAATAATTATATTATAACAACTGAACAATTATACAGAGTGATCCAGAATGATTGAATGTCACGTGACTTGAAAAAGTTCTGAATATGATCAAAATTATCTTTCACGGAAAAAAATAGTATCAATTTACCGGCAGTGTCAAATTATGTTTCCTATATTACCAACATTTGGAAAAATCAGCGGCGTTATGTATTTGAATTTTTTGACATAGTTTATTTTTACCTTTATAATTAAACAGTTATTTAGTCAAATCATTACGTTAGAATGGTTGTATATGGAAGAATATAACAAGTATATTTTGGAAGTATGCATCGTATTTCACTATCACAACGATGCTGCAAACAAAAAATCAGAACGAGGCGGAACCTTCAAACATTCTGTATCAATCTGTCCGTATTTGTGACTCCTTCAGAAACGTCTACTTTGTCTATATTAACAATCAAATAATAGATGGCGCTACCTTAAATCGGATAATAATGAAAGCGGTTGAAAAATTGTCATTTTTTGGCCGCTTTTGCGTACGATAAATTCAATTTTTTGTTAAGGTCGATTAAAAAGGTTTTTTTTCTAAATTGAAATATAATTTAGGTAGTGTCTTGGCTGTCGGCGCCGATAAATAAGTTTTGTTCTTTTAAGGCAACCGGCGCCTTTAATAATTTATTTTTATTTCTTTAATTTTTGAAATTAAAGTATATATTTATTTGTTGAAGTATCTAGGAATTTTTTGGAAGTACCGCAACTTCAAGAGATGAGAATACCGCTTCACTTACCTTATAGAAACTACAAATTTCGATTTCCAACAGATTTTATTTTTTCTAAACTGTATTTCTAAAAAAGAATAATTATGGATACGTGCATATCACTGAGTTCTAAAATTAAATTATTTTATTTGTTTGTCTTTATATTATAAAAAGAATGTATCACAAATTCACAATGAATTCAAAAGTAATATGTATGAGTATATGAAATTTAAAATGTAAATTTTTCCTTTGCCATTGTTTCTGCTTTTTTGTTCCTATTTTTTATTTTATTTTTACGAAAAATAAGAAAATTATATTAATTATCATCGCCATACGAATTTAATAAATTTTAATTAAACAATCGTATGGTAATGAAATATCAAATGGCCGAACATTGCGAAGTAATTTTCAGACCGAAATTTGGAAAGATTAAAATTTTGTTTGCATGGATGCATTATTGTTAGACTGTCACAAATGTTTGAAATTTCAATCACAGCTATAAATTTGAGGTATTATTAACGTACAATTGTGTTTATTGGAATTATTGTAAATTTTACAAATGGGCGAAACCCGTTTAAAACTAATATTAACACGAACCAATTATTAATAAATTTGATATTCTGTGTACAGTTTATAAAAGTAGATCCAAATATTATTTTTAACAATTTTTGTTATAACAAATATTGAAAACATGAAATTCTGTATCTATTACATATACATTCTTTATCTTCTATAGATTTAGAAATAAAAATTTACACGAGTATATGAGTATAAAATTGGTAAATTTCTCGAGGGTGGAATTCATTAGGTGTTAAAATTACTCGCAATCTCAGTTATTCAGCATTTAGGCATTCTTATAAAATCGATGTTTTGGTATACACTTATATTCTTCAGGGTAAGATCTTACAAGTACATAAAAATAAATAAATTATTCCCATTTTTAAAATAATATTCAAGAAGAAAAGCTTTAGTTTTTACCTCCCTTGGTAAGGGAGGTATAGGGATCGTGCTAAAAATCGCATATCGAGATTTTGGTAAATGACTACGTTTTAAGGTCCCTCGAATCCAATTTTAACATTTTCACGATGATGTCTGTGTATCTGTGTGTATGTATGTGGATCCTCCACTCTAACTCAAATACTATCATTCAGAAAATTTTGAAACCTTGTATTTCGAACTTTTTCTGTAATGGAAAGAACCCATTAGATTTTGGTGAAAATCGGATAACCGAAAATGGCACTGAACTAGAAGCTCAAAATAGTTTTTCTTCGAAAAATACCTTTAAATGTTATTTTTTCGAGATTAATGCTCTTATAAAAATGAAAGATTATTAAATTTTCTATAGATTTGCATTAATACTTTGTCTATATATTTTATGAATAAATTTATAAAATTATCTATAATTTACATCCCGGAGCTTACGCTTTAAACAAACAAAACTCCTTGGTTGCGCAGTAATTCAAACGTATGTAACTGACAGATACATGTCACTGTCAAAGAACTAATCGTTTCAAATTAATAACAGTAACATATTTAAATGAAAAAAAAAAGTATAAAGAACACTAGGAAAGGAAATCAATACAGTTTCCAGCATATGTAAAAATGTAGGTAAGTATTTAGATTAATAAAAATTAACGACTTGTAAAAAAGTTTAATCTAATTCTCATTTTTGGATTAGTGAATTCTATTTTATCTCAGTATTTAACATTTAATCCTCATTTTATTATCAAAAAAGATATTTACTTGGATTAGATTAGACTATATTTTCAGAAATAAACTGCCAAAATTAGAGAAAATTCGCTAATCCAAAAATAAGGATTAGCTTAATATTTTTTGTGACTCGGGCGGTAATGGCAGGAGGTATTGTGTTGGCTACACCAGATTTTTTTAGATAACATGTGTGAAAATATCTCGTGACAAATTGACATTTAATTAAATACTTTTATATTAGCCGCTTTCTTTTTATCAAGAAGATCAACTCCGAGTAGCACACATCTACCCTAAATCGTTCTTTTTAAAAGGGGAAAAATGATCTTGTACAACCCATTTTCTTCGTCCCCGCCCCCGCGAAGCACCACCTTTGAAACAGAATCATTTAGATCCTGAACTGGTCCCGAATGTCAATGTCACGTCAATATGATTGACTGCTATGTATATTGTCTTTTTTGTAAGTATTTGATATTAAAATGACATGAATACAAGAAATTAATTATTTTAAAACGTTATATCATGTTTCATTACCATAAGAAATACATCCATATTTAAATACTCAAAGGTAAAAGAATTTAATATGTCAAAATCAAATCACATATACAACAGACTATAACCACAAGCAAATTCAGCATATTATTATATTATAAATATAATGCTATATATGTTTTTATCTTCTACTTCTTATTTTAAAAATAGATCAGTTCATTTTCCCCCTAAAAAGAAAGCGCCTAATACATACGTTTCTTTGTTCATAGCCTACTCCGAGCTAGGATTTTTTTTAACACACTGTACAAAACTAAATATATAAATTGAATACGCTTTTAGATAGGGCTACTCTTTGTTCATATTGTCAAGTAATTTTTGTTTTTGGTGTTCGGTAAAGTTAACCGTATCCACCTTTTCAAGCCCCAATTAATTGCAAAGAGTTTTAAACGTTTTATTTGTTTATTTTAATTAATTTTATTTATCATAAAACCCTTAGCTTCATAAATAAATGTAGCCGCAGAGGTGAAAGAGTCAAAAATGGTAACAATAAAACGTTTTAATTGTTTCAGTCTCTCGTGATGAAGAGAAAGTGATGAAAGTGTTTCATCACCGTAGATTGGTATCTGTTTATATTCGCGGTTTTAACAATGTCGTTGTAACTCGAGATGATTCAGTTGTAAGTCGTTACACAGATTTAAATAAACATGAATTCAGTTCAGGGCTTAATTAAATCCTTGTTTGAGTGACGACCTCTCCGCAAATAATATTACAATGAACAAATTAAATTCACGACCCCGCACTTTAATATTTGTGAAGTTTAAATAAAAAATCTGATGTGGCCAACACCAAACCTCCCGCTATTTAATTTTTATTAATTTAAATATACATACTTACATATTTAGTTATTGCGGAAACTGTATTAAGATCCATTCCATATAACTAGGGTTCTATTTACTATGTTCTTTTTAAAACGTTACTGTTATTAATTTGAAATGATTAGTTCTTTGACAGTGACATTTATCTGTCAATTACATACATTTAAGATATGAACTGTGTAACCAAGGAGTTTTGCTTGTTTAAAGCTCCGGGATTAAATTTATAGATAATTTTATAAATTTATCCATAAAATATATAGAAATAGTATTAATGCAAATCTGGAGAAAATTTAATAATCTTTAATTTTTATAATAATATTAATCTCGAAAAAATAACATTTAGGCCCACTTTTACAATTGATGGATAAACTATGGTATAGCTATCGGAGGTATAACTTTATCCTAGCAATTATACTTTCGATAAACAAAACTGTCTTTTACAATGCATTTTTATCTGTCAGATAGTTATACCAGGAATTACGTTAAACCACTTTAGGTTGGTATTGGCACAATAAAATTATCTTCTTGTTAGACTATTTTTTTTCAATATTGTTATTATTTCTGCCTTCTAATTTGCATTTTCCATGATGTTAGATGATATAAATGTTATTTTTGATTCTTATAGTGATGATGAAATACTTTATTGATATCTGTCAAACGTATGAACAACAACACATCGTTTGTGTTTACGTGGTAACCATAAGAACCAGGGATAAAGTTATCCAACGTTTATACGACCGATTTCCATGGGATAAGAAATACTGGTGTTTATTCTATCTGAGGTTTATCCGAGGTTTGTAAAATACAATTTTCAATTTTATACCTGGTATAGCGTTATACGAGGTTTATTTAATGATTGTAAAAGTGGCCCTTAAAGGTATTTTTCGAAGAAAAACTATTTTGAGCTTCTAGTAAAGTGCCATTTCCGGTTATCCGATTTACACCAAAATCTAATGGGCTCTTTCCATTACAGAAAAAGTTTGAAATACAAGGTTTCAAAATTTTCTGAATGATAGTATTTGAGTTAGAGTGGAGGATCCACACACATATACACACAGACATCATCGTAAAAATGTTAAAATTGGATTCTAGGGACATTAATACGTGGTTACCAAAATCTCGATATGCGATTTTTAGCACGATCCCTATACCTCCCTTACCAAGGGTAGCGGGAGGTAAAAATGCGATACATATTTTGTGGTTTTCCTCAGTGCACGAAATGGACAACTGAACATCGATTAACATGACATAAATGTCAGCTATGACGTCATTGTATTAGAAAACGGATGTCGGAACAATATCTTCTGTTTTTCTGACATGTAGCGCGTAGAGATTTATCTTATTTCCTTTCTAGAATTTACACAAATACCAGATATCTTTCAATATAATGCGTAACACAAAATATAAAATCGAATAATGATGCATTCATATGTTTGTATCACTGCCCTTTTTTGAGTTATTACTCAAAAAAGTCATATTCTCATATTTGGATAAAAACATCGAATTTTTATAGTTTTCGATGCTACCTTAAATTTAAATGTGTATATTATAACCTAAAAATAACCATTTTTGGGTTATAATAAAAAAGTGAATATTATAACTTGTCGATATCACCATCGCTTCTACTTGTAAAATTTAATAAATGTATTAATTTCTATTATTTTTGAAGGGCCCCTAACCTGTTTTAAAATAGTAGGTACATTAAAATACAAGTTTCATAAGACATGATTTTAATGTACGTGTCTTTGGTACAAGTTCGCTGAAATGTCTTAATGAAATGTGTATTTTATATAATTTTTTCTATTTTGGTCCTTTTGTAAAAAAATATTTAAAAATATACGTTATTTAATTTTTAGGAATTTCTATTTTGGGTCTTTAATATCCATATTATGAAATTTTGTATTTCATTAGACTTTGGTGTAAATCAGATAACCGGAAATGGCACTTTACTTAAAGCTCAAAATAGTTTTTCTTCGAAAAACACCTTTAAATGTTATTTTTTTAGAGATTTATGTTATTATAAAAACTAAAGATTATTAAATTTTCTACAGGTTTGCATTAATACTTTTTCTATATATTTTATGGATAAATTTATAAAATTATCTATAATTTAAATCCCGGAGCCTAAGCTTTAAACAAACACTATTCCTTAGTTACATAGTTCAGATCTCAAATATATGTAACTGACAGATAAATGTCACTGTCAAAGTACTAATCATTTTAAATTAATAATAGTAACGTTTTAAAAAGAAAATAGTAAATAGAACAATAGTTATATGGAAATGAATTTAACACAGTTTCCAGCATAAATGTAAGTATATATTAAAATTAATAAAAATTAAATTACGGGAGGTATAGTGTTTCCCTAATAGAAGAAATAGCAGTAACTAAAAATTATTAAAGTATACTGTATTTCAGATAAGAATAGACTTGGGAGTAAGATAGGGCTTACGATTCCAGGCTACCAACTGGTCTAAACGCAAACGAAGTTTACAATAGCGATATGTAACCAGGTATATTATTTATTCCATTTTGACTTTATAATCTATTTACAATTTTTAAGTAACTGTTTATTTACTAAAGAATTAGAAATGACAATTTGACTCATGAATATATAAACCAATCCAAATTCAGGATTCTACCTAGTTACCAAGTTTCACTTCGACAAAACACTGATTTCAAAATTCAACTGATTTTTTTCATTTTCAATAAAAAATACATTAAATTATTTATTTAGAATACCTATATCGAGGGAGTTTTTTTACCTACTACTAAATGTGATAACAGCCGGATTTAAACTTAGGCTATTCAAATTTCAACCGGTCTTTAATGGTTGAACATATTTTAGAATTTTAGGTCTGTAATATAAAGTAAATTGGAGGATTATATTCTCTGTAATGTGATATATTTTTAGCAATATTAATTCTAGAGCATATGCAAAGTTCCTTTCATAAAAAAATTAGTGTGTAATAAAAGCTCGATGATAAAGACAAATGGTCTCACTCTCCCATACTCTTGCGATCTGTATTGTAGGTAAGGTAGGTAATCAATTTAGCTTGCATTAGGTGAACTAAAAATTTATTATCCGTTTTGATTTTATTAGATATGCTTTTACGCACCTATCTTTATTTCTCCCTTTGGATAACGTGTCATAAATATGGCCTCGTAAAATACATATATACGTAAAACTTGAATAAAATTATATTGCATTAAATTTATTATTCATACGAGAATTGTTATTGGCATAAATTTATTTTTATCCATTAAATTTATTTGCTACATTGTAAAGATACAAGCATATTCAATTAACCGCTACTATGCATAAACTTTTTACCCTTTTATTATAATTCATATAGTTTTCCAACTCCTGTGTGCATGGAACAAATGATTTGCCAGCGATTTATTTTATGAATCAAAAGGAGACATATGTCTTTTTTCCCTTTATTAATAGCGTATATTGCGCACTATACAAAGCATACTAGTTGGTCATGTGATTCTAGTTATTTTTATATTCAAACTAATTAATTTTTTTCCTACGAGTGCTATGAAAAATAAAGATTTACGCTCTCATTTGCCATTGTAAAGTTATTCTTTTTTGAGGAGCGAGCAACAAAGTTCTTCATCGCGTGTTGCCATGGGTAGTGATGCACGACGAGACGAGAGTACTCTCGCATCTCATCTCGTCTCGTTGCATTATGCGAGACGAGAACGCGAGCGAGATTGCAGTTTAAAATTCGAGGCGAGATCGATATAACAACTGCGAGAAGTGAGAAATATTTGTAACTTTATAGCTTTGATTCATAAATTCAATGAAAAATGCACCGTATAAGGAGTAGAGTCAACGCTAATTCATGCATAGAAAACGAAATGTGAAAATTATATGAATTCACAATATTTTTTGAGTCTATTTAGAGTCGATTAGTATCGGTCTCTGAGCGAGAAAATGCAAAAATAAAGACAAAATCGGTATTGCATTCAATCGAACTAGTTTTCTCTAATATTTCAGCCCCTAATTCACCCCAGTTAAAACCACGTTTAATAAAACTCTTGTCGCCCCTGAAAAATAAAGGATGTTATATTAAGCGTCGATGGGAGCCAACAGGGAGAGAAGCGGAGTGATTGGTTGCCAGGGGGTTACCATTGTAGCGGTTTTTTATGACTTAATCTTACTTAAAAAGTAACATATATTTAATGAAAAAGTGTAGGTACTTTTAGTTACAAAAAATAATTTTTAAATGTAATTCGTTTTACTGATGACAGAATGTGTTTTTATTAAAATAGTTTAGAGATCACAATTTGATGATAAATTGGATATTTTCGAGGTATATTAAATTATTTACTAACTTACCACATTTTCTGGTGACCGTAAATGAATAAACATTATGTTCGTATTGAAATAATTTGGTGACCAGAATTTATTGTTTCATCTCTTTATTATAGTTATACGTCTGCAAATACATGGAAGACGGTGCTATTGGTGCGAACTTGTCTCTTGTAGTTAAATAGTTACGTAAATACGTAGTGCGCAAGCGCTTATTTTTATAGCGAGACTCTCGTGCGAGAACGAGATGAGACTCAAAAAAATTTGCGAGAACGAGAGCGAGATAAAGATTACAGATCCGAAAACGAGACGAGATCGATATTTTATATTTCTCGTCTCGTCTCGCCTCGCGTGCAACACTAGCCATGAGAGACGAGCAAAAAATATCCTTTCACTTGCTCGTAAAACAAAAATTTATTTTTAATTATTTAGAATATTGTAACACGAGGGGGGTGCTGAAGATGATGATGCTAATATTAATACTGATGATTCCAACTTCTGTTTACTCCAACGCTAACACACTTTATTCTAACTGGTGGACGCTTGTATGGTTGGCGTCCACGACTTCGTGACAAGAAAGAACACATATACACTTACACTTTCCACTTGATGAACACTACGGATATGGACAAATACTTTATATTTAACTTCTGTTATATTTAAAATTATTACATTATTATTAATTAAACATAAACATGTTTCATTCCGTAACCAGCGGGCGGCGTTTAGCACGCACCGCAAAACTAAAACAACACACTACATATCCAAACCAACAACTAACGTCTTCACGACGCGACGAACTAATCTAGACTCTCTCATGTTTACTCCATGAGTAATAACGTCGACCCCTAAAAACAAAGCGCTATCTTCAGAACAGGATTATCTTAGGGGTACAGGGTGCATCGGCTAGGGCATTCAAAGTCACGCACGTATATACAATAATTTCTAGACTTAATGATCAACAAATAAATGTCATGACTATCATAATACGCCAAGAATATCTAAACTAAATTTTGACATTTATAATTTAAATAGATAAACAGAGTTAAAATATGGTTATTGAAACTATAATTTATAAAAAGTTATTTGTCTGTTATTGCTCTTATCCTTACCTTATCACAGTATTAAAATAGATTCTGACAAGTTTTAATATTAATTGCAGTGCTTAATATTATATTAGATGCATTTTTTGTTACTTCCTGCTTGTCATTTTTTTTAGAAATATTACCAACGTTGAAAAAATGTGTGTATTACGAGCGTAAAGTGTCTTTGTCGAGAGATTGCCGCGCTCTGCTTTCTTAAGCGACAAAGTATCACTTTACGCTCTTAATACACAAATAACTATTCTCGGATAAAGTATGTCGTATATTTACTTTTTTCATTAAAAGAGGTTTATGAAGTATGTCTTTTTTAACATATAAAAGTGTACAAGTGCACTTTTTTAACGTAAACGAGTGAAATAATAAAACGTAAAGGCATATTTTTCACACTTTTATTGTAGACGTAAAAAAAATTGGTCGACCTTAACAAATAATTGAATTTTTCATACGCAAAAGCGGCCAAAAAATGACCGTTTTTCGGCCGCTTTCATTATTATCCGATTTAAGGTAGCGTCATCTTTTATTTCGAGTATTAATAAAGAGAATGTAAACGTTTCTGAAGGAGTCACAAGTATGTATAATTGTTCAGTTGTTATAAATTATTATATCAATAAATAATAAAGAAAAATCTAACAAATTTGTAAATTTTATAAGTAGCTATTATTTTACATTAAAACATGGATTATGTATTGGTCGTTCATAAATAACAATTAATAGAATCGAATTATATTACTCGTATCTCCTAATGAAAGTCATAAATTAACAAACTGAAAATAATAAAAGTTAATCCTAACGGTAATAAACTAAATTCCCTTTCAATTATTTTAGGAAACAAACTTGCAATGAAACTTCTCTGTTCGTTATTACCATATTATAGGTTATAAATTCTATGTCCCACTTATTGTTGTGTTTACTGTACATTTATTTCACCAACACTATAGGTAATATGCTCAGTTATCGCGACTTTTTTTTATTACCATACGGTTTTATTTTTACCAACGTGTTTGTAAGAATATAATTATATTGCACCCCTCTAGAATTTTAATGTTAACTGACTATTTTAACGTGACGTAACAAGTTATCTTTTAATTAAAACCACAAATTTTTCACTCAAACTTTTGAATTTAGAAAGATTTCAATCGTTTTTAAATTAAGCGGGATATATTCAAAATGTGTATCCGAGGGTCACACGTTATAATTAGTGACACGGTTCGAATTATTTAAAATTTGATTCAAAATTAATTCAAACTGATTCCCTTCTATAATAAGACACTTCACCATTATTTCCTTCCGCATCTAAAAAGATCCCAACAAACATTTTTTTGGAATATTTTCAAAATAATTTCTGGGAAAAAAAAACTGTTACAGCTGTCTAATTAAATTCTGCCTGGTGAGTTAAAAACTGCTAAAGCCTTCAAACTAATTATTGGACTTAAAAACAATCAAATTTATTTGAGATTGATTCCATATTTTTATTTACAACGATACTTAAAAAGATGATTCCTCAATCTAACAATAATGGGAAGAGTTGATTTAGTTTTGGTAACAATTGGACAACCGGAAGTAGTAGTTACAAGAAAAAAATCACCTAAATATTATTTATCGAAAATTTATGTAAATACTTATATTAAAGAACGTTAAATTCTTTATTCGATAAATATAAATTCATTATTATATCTTCTATAGATTTAGAGATAAAGAAATGCATATAAAATAATTTGATGTAAAAGTTCTCAGATCAAACTACTTCTAGGCAAGAAAATGTTTGTAATTGATACATAAATGTCACTATCAAAAATATTTGTATGCCACTGTCAAAAATATTTGTACATCATTATGAAAATAAAAAAAAAGTCAACAACGCAAAATAATGTACGTAAAAAAGAATATAAAAGGAATTTGCGAAAAAATGACGAATATAAAAAAAAGAAAAGGAACGTAGAAAAAGAAAATTTCAGGATATTGAATAAAGAAAATGTATGTATTGTACATAATTTATATTAAAATATCCCAAAGATTTTGCAAATATGTGAGAATTATTTTGCAGTGAGACATGAATATATGTATTTGTATTTAAAAATATTTTTCGTTTTATGCGTACAACCAGGTAAAATATCTGGCGAGAGGTTATGTGCTGGCCACATAAGATTTTTTATATAATGGTAATGCTAAATAACAGACCATTTTAGAAATTTGAGCGACCACTACATTTACTTTTTGAACTAAAAGTTAATGCCGTTAAATGGCGGCATTTCAAATTTATACGCGACCCCGGCATATTGTTTTAGATTTTAGAACTACCCAGAAGTTGTTAAAATGAATTTCAATATAAGTATGAAGAGTTTTTAGTGATCGTAAGCACACAACACTAACACAAGTATCCTTTCTATATCTACGATAACGATTAATTCAAAATTCGATTTAGGTACGATAAAGATACGGTTCTGTTTCTTCTAGCAAAAATTGGTGTACATTTGGAGTCCTCTGCCCAACAGACTTCACAAATTACTGTAATGAATGAATAGTTGATGGCTCTTAGATTCTATAACGATTAAGATCCAAAGTGATACGTGTTTCCTTGCTTTTTCCGATAGAACCGCAATGTGACAGGTGACGACTCAACTGTCATTCGCCTTTTTGAAAAGAATATTTATAAAATCTCATCTAAAATGAAATAATTGCATAAGCTTCCATAGTCTGAGTCATGAGAAATATTCGTTTTCCGGGAATGTACTGTGTCATATTTTAAGTCAGAGCTCAGTGTTTCGCCCGCAGTCGTATGGGGCATCTTCAGGAGCAAGGGAGATAGTACTGTCTTAAACAAGGTTACCCGACGTGTCAACCACGCTAGAGGCCGATTTTAAGCAACAAGAGGGGGAGACTCAGTTTACAAGGTTACCCGACGTGTAAACCACGCTTGGTTTATATGGCCTCTAGCGTGGTTTACACGTCGGGTAACCTTGTTTAAGACAGTACTATCCCCCTTGCTCCTGAAGATGCCCCATACGACTGAGGGCGAAACGTTGAGCTCTGACTCAAAATATGACACAGTCCATTCCCGGAAAACGAATATTTCTCTCATCTAAAATGTTTATAATATTTGTTATGGGGTATTTATTTTTATTTTATAATACTCTGGTATTTTAAATCCTGATCAAAGCAAATATAAATTATCTAAGTTGTCATTTTGACAACCCCCAGAACTTAATTTAACGGGTCGATTATTAAAACAATCTAAGTTAACAAATGAATTAATTTCATGAAATGCATAAGTACTTTAATCAGCAATTAGAGTTAACAAGGCAATTAGTTAATCATTGATTTAACATGCTTTCATGAAACCGGGCATAAGTTCTAAATTTTGTTTTCCACGGCTTATCTAATTTTTTAATTTTCAATCAGTTTAGCGTGATCCTTGTATAAAATCAGGACTTAGCCCCGATATCCGGACTTTTGGTAATTCTTTTCATTAATGAGTAAAGACATTTTATTCATTTTTATCATTATAATGTTACAAGAAGTTTCAAGTATATAAACTGCAGATTTCGAAGCACTTGTAAAACTTATTTTTGTTAAATTTTAATTGATGGGTCGTCGTTTAACAAGTCAACAGTTAAATAAAAATAAAAACACTAGCACGTAATTCCCGAGTTTTACGACGTTCAGATTGTTTTGTTTGGAGTACTACACCCCGATGCGCAGTTATTACAATGGCTGTTGTTTGTTTTCAAGTGCCACTTTGATCCTAGTTAAATCTTCGAATTATTATTACTGTCGAGTTGCATCTGCACTATTTGTAGCTGAGATGTTTCACAAAGATGGATCTTATATTAACGATATCCTAGTACTTCAATAAATGTTTACTTTTATTTCGGAAATCAATAGAAAGTTACATGTTAATCATTTATTAAAAGAGGTTATGGCAAAATGGAAAATTTACTGCTTCAGATCGCATAAAGTTCGTTATTTTTTAAAATACATTTATGACTCAATTTGTATTTTGAATTTTTCATTTTATTGATACGAGTATTTATTTTTACCATTTTAATGCAAATATTTTCATTTGCTTAAATGCATGATTTTTCAATTTCACATATCAATGTAACTTCATACGAATTTAACAAATTTTAATCTAAATGTCAGATTATTTTCACAATTTTAATATATTGTAAATTTACTTTCTGTCACCGATGAATTATATATTTGTACAATATAAAAGTGCGGTGAAATAATGTAAAGTGTACAACAAAATCCACGCAACTATGCAACGTAAACACATTTGGGATTATATTGAAAATGACAAATATATTGAAATGCAGATTTTTAATGGTAAAATATATAAATATGAATATTGGTATTTGTTTTTATTATTTTAATTCAGATTAATGGGTCGATTCTGTACACATCTGTAAGTTTTACAGATCTGTAAATTTGTAAATAATGAACAAAATCGTAACGACTTCTGCCGCTCTTATGTATAATTTTATATTAATCTGCAAGAATAGATGTTTTTTTGTCACTTTTTAAATACCTATTTTTAAACTGTAGTTTATTAATTAAATTTTCTGTGATGCAAACCACAAAAACGTATATCTTCAAACCAGTACCGACTTAAGACATTTTGCCACCCGGGGCAAATTTTTAAAAACCGCCATTCTCAATAAAGAAAAAATCGTTTTTCCAACATCATTGACTAGAGCCAGGGGAAAAAGATAAATGTTACAAATTTTGTTTTTTCATTACGCGAATTTTAAAGTTTATAACCCCATCTAATGTTTTTGAAATGACAAAGTGTATTAATCTTATTTCGAAACTCAGATTGGTCATTTCTTAAAATATTATACCCACAGATGGGTCAAGTTTCAACTAATGTGGGACCTAACAGAATTTCTCCGTTATTTTCGCTGGTTTACGGTTTTCGATTCAGTTGCGGTTCGAAGTCCTGGTTTAATGAAAGGTCTCTCTCTAATATAGGTAGAAATTATGAAAGTCCATGAACTCCCATATTTTTGAAATTCAATGACAATTGGCTCTGAAACGTTGGTTAATAGAACATTTCAAATGTTCACAGGAAAAATCTTTACCTGTTTCACGACTTTCCAGTCGGAGCTTTTTCGCTACATCAGTCAGTCGTCCAAACTTTTTGCTTAGCTCGGTGGTTTTATTCATTGTGTAATTCAGTTGTTAATTTTTAGCGACTGGTTAAAAATTGTATCCAATTGTTTGTTATATTATGTCAACATATGTATGGTTAAATTTTTAACCAATTGTTAAAAATTAACCACTGAGTTACGGAATCTAATCAGATAGCCACTGACACCGCTCTTAGCTTAATAAATTGCTGTTCAGTACGAGTACTGAACAAAAATTTATATTTTGCGCGTACTGATGTGGACACCACACGACTTCCTTGTACGCAAGACCAATATGAAATATAGACCTAATTATAGTATTTCATGTATTTTACGTAATTTGACATTAACATTATTTTTTTATTTTTTTTTACTTTTTTGTCCTAATCTACTTTGGTTAACTAATTTAATAATATTGGTTGTGCTAGGCGCAGAATTTAATTCTCTAAAATTATTATTTAAAGCATTAATTTCTAAAATCAAAATAAAACCATTTTATTCAAGAAAAACTGTTAATAACTTTAGGTAATATGTCATTTCCGGTTAGCCTATTTTAACCAAAATCTACTATGCTATTCCCATTGACATAAAAGTCTTATACCAAATTTGAAAAGTTTTGGATTATATTTTAAAATAGTTTTTCATTAAAATCTATTATAGGCTTCAAGTAAAGTTCCACTTTTGGAAATTATGTAATGACCAAAAAGGGAGGTACACAACCAGATGTTGTAATAGTCCTAAATACAAAAATTTTAACTTTCTACGGCTTAACGTTTTTGAGTTATGCGAGATACGTACGTACAAACGTTACGACGAAATTAGTCAAAATGGATTCAGGAGTGGTAAAAATGGATATTTCCGTTGAAATCTGAAAATCGAAATTTTTCGCGATTACAATACTCCCTTTACTATGTACAAGGAAGTAAAAAAAACAGTAGGTTTTATCATTTGAAATAAAATCCTTGAAAGTGCTTGTTATTTTTTCTGGCTTTTTAAAAAATAGAGTTCACAACTCGCTCGAAAGTGATATCGCATTGCCCGTTTTGACTCACTCGTGCACTCGCACGATTTTTCTCTTTTCTCACTTTCGATACTCATTTTGAAATATACTATTTTATAATAAGTGCGGCAATTAGTGATTCTGAAACGAATGCAAAATTACAAGAATTCATTTCAATTTTTTTTTCTGTAATCGTCCAAAAGTAAGAAATGTATTTAAATTTTTCGACATATCATCTACCACTGGTGCTGCTGTGCATGGTATTTTTAAGCGATCATTTTATCTTATCTTACTCTCTGGTAATTTATAACAGACGTATAAAATATAGTGTGTGTGTGGCACAAACTTTGTCTTCGTCGCTTTTGAAAGATTGCTACGTCCCGCTAAATTTTAATTCCAACATGCGACATTGGGCACGACTAGGAATTATGAAAAGTTTATGTATTTGATGCAATGCTTGAACTATGTTTAATAAAGACACTACAAAGACGTCTCTTCCCAAGACAACCCAAGGGAACTTTAATATTTACGAGTCAGTTTATATGGGATTAATATTTATTAATCTGCATCATCTAATTATAGATTGACTAAAATTTCGCAATTAGATGGAAAACTGGCTACTTGCTCTACCTCTATCTATCAGAGTAAAGCGAGACGCTTAAATCGAGACCCAATAATCAAATCATCGCGATTTAGGGAGCACTACATCAATCTTCTCAACTCGATATATGCCCACTCAATTTAAATTCACCTGCCCAAAATGTATTCTACAATCTAAAGGTCCGTTTTAGCTTAAAGGTTTTCAGTGAAAGTGTTTTATGGCGCATAAATAATCGTAAATAACAGAGTAAAATTAATTCATATTTCTTAGGACGTAGGAAAATAGTAGATGGCGCTTGAGAGACGACCGTTTTTACATGCATTAAATAAATAATTTAAATTCGTGGAACCAAACTTTGTCAATAATAAATATTTTTATTTAGTTTTGACGTTTTAAACTCGTCCTACGGGCTCGCGGCTTAAACTTTCTTTTTATGAATAAACATTATCTTAACTCACTTGGTGTATAAATATCTATTATCCAACACTTGTTACTATGGTTATTTGAAATAAGTAATGTACATTTTAAAAATCAAGTAACCGAGTTTTTGTATTTTTTTAGCTCTGTAAATAATGTAAAAACTGACACTGTTGTCACTGTCATCACTATTTGATCTATTATGGAGCTAGTTCTTAATTGTGCTTAATTTACCTACTGTTAAATTACAAATATATTCCAGAAAAATGAAAGAACAACCAAGTATGTATTAGAATTTCTGTTAATTTTAATGTTAATCTTAATTGACACTAGTGACATTGACAAGTTCAAAATCAAGATCGACTCAATACAGCAAAAAATAGGTGTAGGTACGCGATTTTTTTGCAAGCCAGTGTACAACATTAGTCACTCCGTGAGAAAATATTTTAGAAGTCACGGAGGAATTATTACTGATTTTTGTGTTTTTTTAAATATATGTAAATAAAAAGTAATTTTACAAAATTATTTTATTTTTGAAATAATTTAACATAAATTCTATATATAAATTGTTGTTACATATTTCTAAATATACATTTGTAATGAAGCTATTTTAGAAAATATATAATAAATTTATCAACACAATTAAATTGTAGACTAATTTGTAACAAAAAACTTCAAAATCAACTGACAATTTTATAAGGACTATTTCACTCATAAATATATAAACCAATCCAAATTCAGGATTCCAGCTAGTTACCAAGTTTCACTTCGACAAAACACTGTCACAAAAATTTTTTCGCACCCCTTAAGCCAATAAAATGTCGTATTTTTACAAGTAAGTGAGTTTTGATAAGCGAAAATTTTTTGACGTTTTAGAAATATATTGTTTACATACCTGTCAAAGTCTGTATAATTTCAGTGTTATCAGTTTTTATTAAAAACGAGTCGATTCGGACAGGAATCTATTTAAAACGTTGAAAAAGCAAACTGAAACCTAATACCTCTAAACAATAAAAATTACAAGAAAAAAATTATATAAATGATTACCTGATTTTTATTTTGGAAATAGTCATCCGAATACCATTCGTGGTTAAATTTTATCCTGGAAAAATTTTCCGATTGCTTTACTCGAGCCTGTTGCCAATTTATCTCGTGACATTGATCAAAAATCACTCGTTTGACAACTCGTGATGTTTTTGTCAATGTCACTCAATAAATTGCTAGGCAACCGGCTCTCGTAACAATCTGAAAATTTTTCCGGCAAAAATTTACCACTTATGATATTATGGGGCCAATCAAGTATGTTGACATATAACAAAAAACGGGATTTTTAGTTGTCAAATCAATAACTATTGGATAAAAATTTTAACCAGTGGTTAAAAATTAACCAACGAGTTGCAGAATAGGGCCCTATATATGATAAATTCCAGCGACTAGTTTTTAACCAATCATGATACAATACACTTGAAAATATAACCAATGGGAACAGTATTATACTCAGTTACTCTGATAAATTTCCGCTACCAAGTAAATAAACAGTTGTTATTGTTTATAACCGTCAGTGTGACAGTTAATTAATATTTCAAGTTTAAAAATAAATATTAATAATTAAATTGTTTCATTGTGCGTTGTCTTTGGAATTTATCTCATCACATACCACACGACCTCTCTGATTTTCTCAGATAAACTTATATTTATAAGCACTCATTCATTTTGCTTTTAAGCAAAATCACTCAAGCAAACTGACATTAGGTAAAACTATGTAGTTTGCTTTCGTGTTTGTTGCTAAGCAAAAAAATTCGTGCAAAATAAATATTTATCGATAAAACCAGGAAGTCTTGTGATATTAATTCTGATAACACTTTTGCTATTATGACTGCCTGATTTCTTAAAAGCATATTAAAAACAAGCTTTTGACATTAATCGAATGCAAATGTATCCCATATATCTAGTAGTTTTACACGGAATTCAGGAATTGTGCGTTGTGGATTGTTCCTCTGGAACTGTTTCAGCTTGTCATACTCTTTCAATAATATTGAGGTCAAGACTGCTTGAAGAGTAATCTAGTACATTAATATCATGATTTTCAAATCATTTTTTAATTGTTATCGTACTATGAGAAGCGCTATTTTACTGAAAAATAAAATTGTTTCCTGAATTCAATTCTTGGATGGAAGGCAACAAGTTTGTTTCCAAAATTCTTTGATGTTTCTCAGTATTGACAGTTCTATCTATGAAGTATAGTTTTCCAAGTCCCTTTGCTGACATTCAGCCCCAAACCATTACTCATTGCAATGTTTGATTGTATGTTGCTTGCAAGCTTCATGATATGCCGCCGTTTTAGATTTTATAAATCGTCTGCGATAATCTCCCACACTGAAATCAAACTTGGACTCATCCCTGAAAATAATATTATTCCATTCTTGAATTGTCCAGGTAGCCCTTGCCTTTGCACAAGCCAGCCGTTTCTTTTTTATACCTAAGTTTGTTATGCTCTTTCTTTGGCCTAGAGAAAGTCACCATCAGAAATTAAAGTATAAATAACACCATTTTACCTTATGAAAACTAAGTCCAGAGTTGTGAATCCACTTCCAACAACATTCACGAGAAATATTTAAACCTGCTTCTTTATTCCAACGAGTGCTAATGTCTCGATTTGCATTTTTACATATTTTAACGAAAAGGCGCTACCCTTTTCAGAATTACTATTTTGGGTCGTCCGAGACTTTTCCTGCCAATATTAATGCTGTCGGGTTTCTATATTTTTCTAAAATATCTCTAACACTAGACTTAGTCATAATCGTGGTTTTCAGCAGTATTTTTTTTTTATTATTAAATAACATTCAAAATATGTCGCTCTACCTCGAGTTATAATTATTTATAATTGTCACGTCAAAATTATCACAATAAGCTAATAAGTGACAAATTACATTGACAGTGTCTTCACATGCCCACTAATAGACTTATTTCGCAATCAATTGTGCTTAAATGTTATTAAATACTTGGTGTCCGAATATAAAGTTGTCAGGTGATATAGACGTGTTTTGTTACAAATTAGATTATAAAATAATTGTGTCGATAAATTTATTATTACTTTTCTAAAATAGTTTCTTTACAAACCTATCTTTAGATATATCTAACAACAATTCATATTGAATAATGTCATTATTAATATAAACAGCTATTTATAATAAATCACCGAGTGTCCGAACATATATTTGTTGGGGCTCGCAACGTATAAGGTAAGGGACCTGAAGTCTCTTGGCGACGCTAAAATAAGATCTGAACGTGTAATTTAGTTCCAAACCTTCAAACCGATCCTGTAGTCAATTTTCGTTAGATGGAAATATTTAAAATAAAAATTTAGGCATAAAATAAGACTCACCGCAGAATGAGGTGTTGCACGGTTTTTTTTCTTTGCTTTAATCGAAAGATTAAGAAAAAATATTTTACCCCTATTTTTTATTTTTTTCGTATTATTCTTTATTCATGAGAAAATTGTCTTTGAAATTATAATGTTTGAATGTCCGCTTCCCCTTTCGACTGATGCCGTTCGAAACGACCTAATCAATGAGCGTGTGGCTTACATTTGCCACCGACGGAACTTAAACGAGTGACAGTGATGACAGCTGTCAACTACTACTGAATTTGTATTTGGAAATAATCAAATATGGTTGTAAAAAAGTGTTGTGCAGTGTGCCCAAATAGAACTGATAATAGGGAAAAATATTTCTAGTAGTGCCTCAAAACGAAAAAAGAAGAATGAAATGGTTGTCGGTAAAGATAAAAACATAAATTCAAAACTTCTTTGTTGTAAAGATCATTTTAATGAAAATATAAATATTTTTATAATGAAATAAGAACTATTGAATACATTTATTTTTTTAGCTGGAAAATGATGCATTCAGGCTACGGTTTCTTATACCGGCTAATCTTTGCACTTCTGGAGCATAAGAGAGATTGATAAATCTAGGATAAAACATTACTAGACGGTATTTCTTAAGACCACTACTGGTGATAATGTCAATCTCCAACTGAAGAGGATCTGCGCCAAACAATGTGTTGCTGGAATATGTTTTATATATGTTTTAACAATATGTATTCTGTATGTTCCTAACACGAAATAAATCCAAATGTCAAAATAGATAATAAGTGTGTGTGCTTGTCATAAAGTGTCAGGTGTCAACTAAAATGGAAAAAAGAGAACGGGGAAAAATTACTTAGAAATAGACAAAGCAAACATGTTGAAGATAAATAAATGTAAAAATAATACATGTATAATGAATTTAATTTAATTAATGTTGCCATGTGTCAAATTTATTTTACGGAATAAAATTTACTTCCTCGAACATCGTTGGAATAATTTATTCTATAGATTTAATTAGCTAGTATATTTATTCTTGTTTTGACGAAAATCTCTGGAATAAAATATTTTATCTACACCTGTTTAGTAATATATTGATTATGTACGTAACCATGGATACATAATACCGTTCATTATCCACGCCCCGTGGATTATGAGTCATAATCCACGGGGCGAGGTTACATAAGACACGGAACTGTCAAATTTATTGTTGAGGGTTCACAATCATCTTCATTTAGCGGTTATGCGCATGCAAATAATCGCAAAACCGTTTCTGGACATGTGATAGACAAGATTTTATGTGCCAACTTTTCTGTTTATTATTATGTATTACTACTCAAATTCTAAATTATAGGGAAATTTTCTGTGTTGGTAACATAATTCATTTCTTTGTACGTTTCACGGCATTTCATTCCTACATCATAACCTGAAAAATCAACATAATTTTGTGGATTTTTCACTGCAAATTTAATTATAATTACTTACAATTATGTTCAAAACCTATAAATATTCTATTTTCTCGTATTAAAAATACTCAACTATAGATTTTTAATAATATTTTCACGACAGTGAGTGACTCATTTCATTTCAGTTTGCAGTAATCTTAATAGTTCCTGAACGATTTTGATGCTTAAAACTTAACGGAATCGCGAAAAAACAATTTTAAACCGAAGAAAAATGGAAGATAATAACGAAAGTGAAAACTTATTGTGTATACCTCCGGATATTGTGGAACCAGCTGATATAACCTCACTTTCCTTACTACCTGAAAAATCTAAGAAAGTTAAAATTAAATTTAAAAGAATTTTAATAAGAAAGTTATTTAAAGTGGACCATTTTTCAGTGTCACCCGATATAATATAATTTCAATTGCAGGTGTAGATAAACTATCTTATTCTACTCGCGTATAATGGCTAATATTCATCATAATACGCTCGTTGAATAATATACTATTACTTCAAGAGTAAATTTTACTTTCCTAGTGCTTTATTTATCCATCTTTTATAATACTGGGCATTGAACTATGAAATATAATGCTGTAATATAATAATTAAATAACTAAGAACTACACTAAAGAACCAAAAATCACGCTGCACTATAAGTCAGACCATATGTCACACAGTTGTCATTAAAGCAATCATTGACCTTGATGTATGATACATTTATTTATTTTCATCATCTTTCCAGTTTTGTCATTGGCTAATGTAATTCTGACGTCACAGGCAGTGTAATTTGGCGCTAATTCAAAATTTTTAAATTGTTACTTTGCTTCATATATACAGTAATTTGAACAGAAAATCATATTTAATAATACTGTAGAACATACTTATTCGAATTTCAGAACAAAAAAGATATGTTAATTTTTTTTGCAACACCTCATTGGACTTGGTATATTAAGATTCAATTTTATGTAATGGCACTAAAGTAAAACTCGAAATTTTTTCTCCGCAGTGAACGTGTTAATCGACAACATAGTCATGAGATGGAATATGGTTTTATAAACATAAATGCAAACAAACATAATCGTAAAAGTGTTAAAATCGGATTCTGGAGTATAAAACGTGCTTATTTAAAAAATCTTGATTCGCTCTCGTAACTACGAGTATAGCGGCTACAGGTAAAAACGAACTATAGATAAAACTTAGACTATAAACAAAGACACATACAACAAAAGTAAATATATTTTAACTTGAACTTATTCCCTAATGAGGAAAAACGAAAGCTTTCGAATATTTCTAATAAAAGTTAATATTAAATACTTGTGAAAACTTTGTTAAGTACAGTTTATTTTATTACGGAATTCACGACGTTCATTTCTCGAAATAATTTATTTAAATTCCTCTCTTCTCTAACGTGAGAACAGTTTCCAACTTGTTAAATTTTTCAGGCATTCATTAAATACTTTGGGAGGGGAATCTACTCCAAAAACAACTATATGAATTTTTGACGAAACCTAAATCTGACGCAGTTGGCCGTAATGATGCAAGTTTGTTTTTATTAAAGTTTTATTTAGATCTGCTCAAAATTGTAATTTCCGTAAAGTGGCCAGCGATTCTAATACTGGAGAAAAATTGACGGAAGTACTAGACTTACTAGACTTTATGTTGTTCAAAAAGTAGAAGTTCAAAGAGAGAATTAGTTGACAGACCACGACCTTAATAGATTGTTTGTTTTGAAGTGGTGTTTGACGTTTGTATGAGTGATGAGTTTTAATATTACAGAGAGTTTAACAGAAAATTATGTTCCAAGTGTGCGATTTATGATTTTTTATTTGGGTCAAGTGTAAAAATCAGAGAAATATTAATAACGTATGTCCCAAAAGTTTTGTCACAAATTTGTTTAAAACATTTTAAAAAGTAATAATGGTTTTACGGCAATTTTTCAGAACAGATATAATTAACAGCTTTATAAACAACTAAATTTTAAATTAAATGTAAAGGTCCATAGTCTTCAATAATACGCAGTCTTCTGGAAACATCTCGCATCAAGCCTTGAACTGTTGCAACATCAATCTCTCGAATTTTTCTAAAAATCCGCCGTCTTAATTGTTACTCGTTTTCGGCTTCCCAACTTCCATCATACATTTTTCGAGACAAAATGGCCCAGAAATCTTCAATTGGCCGAGCCTGCGGTAAATTTGAGGGGTTGTCGTTTTTTGGCACAAGCACAAAAGGTATGTTGTGAGCATTCAGCCAATTTTGAGTTTCGCGTGCATAATGGCAGGAAGCCAAGTCCGGCCAAAACATATCATCTTGAGCATGATTCTGGTGGATAAAATTAAGCAATTGTTAATATAACTTTGACTGTCCACAGCTTTGCCTCTAACTCGCCCTATGTAAGGTCTGGAAATCCCACCAATTGATATCGCGTACCAAACTAAAACTATCAGCAAATTTGACCTTTGGCTTGTATTTTATATCGTCTGGACATTCTTTTACATTGTCCGTGTATAAACCGTCGTTTCCTTTTATTTCGGAATTACTTAGAGTAAAGTACATTTCATCATCTATGACGATGACTTTATTATTTGCAAAATGAGTGCGCCTTAAAGCACGGCGACATCTTGATATTCTAGCTAACTGATCTGGCGTATATTTAGGACATTTCTTTCTTTTGCGATATTCTATACCTTCTCTCTTCAGTTCTCTGGATATTGTATTCTTGGAAACACCGTAACGCCGTGAAAGTCATTCGCTAGTCATACCTTACATACATACTAAATTCTCTAAGAGCATAGTGCTGTTTTAGGATCTATCTATTGAGGCCCTAGTCCTAGTCTGTCAACTAACTCTATCTTCGAGCTTGTTGTCCTTTTCTAAAGACGTTATTTCAGAATTAAGTAGATGACAATCATTAAATTACAAAATAATATGTTACCATTGACGTAGGTCTCACGTTTAATGGGATTCCGTACATTTGGATATTTTACCATTAGACCCAAGTTCAAAAAGACCTTCAACAATAAGCCAGGACTAAAATATATTCAATGAACCTCACAGTTTTCTTTTACTTTGGCGCTTTGGCTCTGTAATTTAGTTGAAAATGTTTTAAAAATGAATTCTATCCTTTAGTTTAATTATAAATGCCGATCAGAGAGCTCTGTGCAATAAACAAAAGCGAACGGTCAAGTAGATAGGTTCAATCGTCTCGTCAGCTGTCAATTGTCAACTTGTGACAATTATTATCCGTCTTCAGCAGGCTATGTTATGTGCGGAAACAAAAGACCTACGCAACGACGAACACAATGAATTACGCGATGTGATGACAATAAATGACAGTTATTCAATCAAATCTGTACTAGAACTTTGTTAAAGAGCAATACAGCTCACAGAAAAGTCATACGCTTTTCAAATTGCCGATAAAGCCTAATCCAGCAGATAAAGTTCTTTTATATTTATTTTTTGTTGATTTAAACAAAGGTTTTACTAATGATATTGAATCACCGAACCGTTTTTCAAAATTAAGTATTTATCAGACAAAATGTAAAAGTTAAAAACGTTTTTAAATATCATGCACTAAAAAGATAATTCGTTTTGAAATTTAGCTGTCCCTTGGTATTAGAATATGGCATTAAAATTAAAATTTTACATACATATGCATGTGTAGTAGCTGCACACCGTTTCCCAATAATAAAAACAATTTTCTCTTCACATCCTACCTAGTTCATATACCAAAAATTTAATACAAATACAGGCTGATTGAAAAAATTGGGACAAATAGCTATTTTCTTTATTATTAATTTTGGACCTGTAGTTTAAATCACAAAGTTGCGCTCGAAGTTAAATGCCACTTTTGGGTGTGAAAAGATCCAGAATTCTATTTTTGATTTCGTCGAAAGCGATATCATTGTTAATTTTTTTTAAACAATGGTACGAATCTTTTTTATTTTCCGAAAGTATAATTTTACCTTTATACTTTTCCTGTATTTATGCGGCATTAAATTGTTCTTCCCTTCAGCAGTTTCATAATTTAATAATTATATATATGACGAAAAGATTATTTAATGTACTCGCAAGTAGTAACAACTTGCTAATACCTTAAAGATTCTCTTTTCGTCCTAGATACATAATAGTTATATGTACCAAGAAAAAAATTAATAATAGATGGAGTCTAAGGTTAAATATAACTAAAACTATTATAATTACTCCTTAATCTTAAAATTAAATTTAATAAAAACTAAATACGTATTTCGAGAACTAAGTTCTCATCATCAGTAGTACAACAAGGGAAAGTTAAACAGAGTAGTCAAGATTACTCAACATGTCAACCATGCCAGAGGTCCTAACAACTCTGAAAAACAAGGGAGAGAACTGGGATTATACAGGGTGTTCAATTTAAGTGTTTCACTATTGCTATCTCGAAAACCGTGAGAGATACGAAGTCGGTTAAATTAGCAAACAATTTCTATATTATAAGACTATTAAAATGAGCATTACAAAACATTTTTTTAACCAGTGGTTCTCAAAATACAGAATTCAACTTTTTAATTTTAAATGAGAAACTACTTTTTTTATTCGCCATTCGATTCAGCATTTTTTTCTGAATACAACGATATAAAATGTTTATACCTTTACATAACGAAAAAAAAAAACGAGAAAAATGCAAAAGAAAAATTATTTTCATATTTATTTCTACATGTAATCAGAGTGCCATGACAAAAACAATTGAATATTTTGTTTTGTATCACATGTCAAAGTAGTATTAATTTGCCATAACATTACTGCCTTCTTTATTTGATGATATATTTTGACGTTTACCTGACGCATCATTTGTTATTGATTATTTTGAATTGTCAAAAAATTTAATATGATTATATGAGAGATAATGGCAGTCATTATATTCGTAAAAATCAAGATAAAAAGATGCATTTAAGTAGATCTTAAACACCCACCTGGCAGCTTAAGGCTTGTAACTAGATCACTTGTGCGCTGAATTCATCGTTTGTGGCTGAATCGTTCATTCATCATCGGCAGATCGAACAGAGAACAAACACTTGGCACTTTGCGAGCGGCGATAAAATAGAACAGAAGCTTGAGCTCGCGATCCCAGCGATTTTAATGAGCGATTATACCGTCATTCTCACGATTTTGCTGGCCTCTGACTTTTTCAGAGATGATTAACGCTTAAAGATGTTTGTTTTCAAGGTAATTAATATTTCTTCAAGATTTTAAACTTTTTAAAGTTTAGAGTGTAAGTTTTGCAAATCTATTGAAAAGATTTTTTGGCTAATTTAGTGTTTTCAGAAGATTAAAAAACTAATACATATGAGTAAATAGTTATTTATGGTATACAAGTGAGTAAAGACGTATAATACGAGTAGCCATTTGTGTATTAAGAGTGCAAAATGGGACATTGTCGGTTGAGAGGTTGTCCTGCGTCGCGCGGCATTCTCTTGAAATCGACAATGACCATTAGCGCTTGAGACATATTTTTCTACAGTCGCCACAATGGGGTCCTCCACCATAACAAAAATTTATTTGTTTCAAGTTTCAAGTACATTAAACTAGTGCAGTGAAAAAGTGGGTGTCCATTGGGAGCATCCACGCCAAACTTTTGCAGGTGGCAGCACAACTGTTCACACAATTTATTTTATATTTAATTTTAATTTATCGTTATTTTACATTCTTCTTGAGCTATTGCAGCGACATTTTGTTTGACTATGTAATATACCGTCAGAGCATTTATGTCAGATTGACTTGTGAAGGTGGTATGATAAATGTGTAACTACAGTGCCATTTGTTCCTGACTAAATGTTTCCATTGAGAATGTAGACAAGTGACATTTCTCAACATTTTATAGTTAGAAATTTGGACAGCGAGTGTTTTTGCCTTCCGTCACCTTTGGTCAAAAAAATCGATGATGAGTTTTTAATGAATAAGCACGTTTTAGGGTTACGATTTTACTATTTTTATGATGATGTCTGTAAGTATGTTTGGATATATGTATGAGTGTGTGTATGACGATTTTTTCGTATTCCTCTTACGGCCTTATGAAGAGCTTTTTCTTGAAAAATCGCTGTTAAATATCATTTTTTCATATTTAATGTTACTATAAATATTAAAAAATATTTTATACGCTTTACGATTTGATTACATTTTATACTTTATACTATATTCAATAGATATTCGCAATCGTAGATTCAATTTTCCCTCTAGTGGCGCAAATCAGTACTACGAAAAGGAATCGTACAAGCGCCATATTGACCAAGTAACACCTAAGTTAGTAGTGTCGTAATTAATAATTAAATATTTTAACTTGCCTTCATATAAATAAGTTTTTAAACTCGGTTTGTATACAGTCAGCGAAACACGTCTTGTTTCGAAAATCAGCGCCTCTATCGTTAATTTTGCCAGCTGTGCTTTAACCATGGAAACAACTACTATATTAAGAAAATTCTGATTGACAGATGTCAGTATCAAGTGCAATTGATATAGTATGTTTGTGTTATAATTTTACTGGAAATATAGAAACTTTCTGTTTGGAATTTGTACAAAATACATAGAAGTGACTTAAGGTAATGTACTAGAAATATGGAATATTTTGCAAGAAACTTTCTGTGAGGGATTTTTACAAAATACATAGAACCGACGGAAGGTAATGTGCTGGCCACATCCGATTTTTTATTTTGTCGCGCATGAGTGGCAAAATGCCATTTTGCGTTAACAAAAGAAAGCGCAAATGAGAAAAATGAGATGATTGGGCCTACAAATAAATTGAAGGAGGGGTTTTCAAATAGTAAATTTAAAGAAGGCAAAAACGGTAACAGTTTTTAGATAGAGGCTTTAGAATTTGCAGTACAAGAGCTAAAAAGCATGACAGTACAAGCATTTTTGCCTAGTAGTTTTGCGATAGTCGGGCTGGTAATATTCTATTAGGGCCCACATAAGTTGAAAGTCGACCCATGTGTGGGAATAAATGTTAAGAAATTACCAATATATGTTTTAAACTGAGATTGAATATACTATCTCTCTTCAAAAACGTTCCATAAGGTTTCAAACTTTAAAATTCGCGTATTGAAAAAAAAAATACATTTTGTGATATTCATCTTTTTTTCTCCGGGCTCTTCAATTTAATACAGTGAGTTTATTTTTCATTTAATTAAAATAAATAATCTACATGTTTCACATGAATTGATTTTGAAATAAAATAAAGTTTTTATTTTTGAATTATTCAGAAGTGACAATTATATGGATCAAATAAACTGAAGAGTTCATTAAAACCTTTTCCATCAGCGGCTTTTTAAATCTGTTTTTATTTGGTTACTAGTAAAGCTTGAAACCTATGTATTTCAAATTGAAGGAATTAAAAAATAATTACTTTTGATACTGAACAAACAGCTAAATTTAATATTTAACCTCAAAATTAAAATATTTTTTAATTTTCTATACTTTGTTAAATAAAATTTGATTGTTCAAAAAAATATATTTATTTTGCGTAAGTAGTATCTTTACACATTGATCGCAGTACGCAAAGTCTGACTTTTAATACCGATTCGTAAAATGCAATGAATTTCGTACGGAGTTTATTAAACGGATTGTGAATAACCAGGTAATAGTAATCTGGTAAACTACAAAGTAGTAGCGTTTAATTAGGTAACCGGTTGGGCTAGTTCATAAGTTTCCGCGGTAAACCGGTAAGTGGGAGTTACCTGTTTAACCTCGATTAGTAATTTTTATTAATTTAAATATACATAGTTCCATTTTTAGTTATGCTGGAAACTGTATTAAGATCCATTCCATATAACTATGGTTCTGTGTACTATTTTTTTTAAACGTTATTATTATTAATTTGAAATGATTAGTTCTTTTACAATGACATTTATCTGTCAGTTACATACATTCGAGATATGAACTGTGTAACTAAGGAGTTTTTCTTGTTTAGAGCATAATTTTATAAATTTATCCATAAAATATATTAAAAAAGTATTTATGCATATCTGTAGAAAATTTAATAATCTTTAATTTTTATAACACAAATCTCTAAAAAATAACATTTGAAGGTATTTTTCGAGGAAAAACTATTTTGAGCTTCAAGTAAGTATCATTTCCGGTTATCTGAATTACACCAAAATCTAATGGCTTCTTCCCATATTAGAATAAGGTATACAAGGTTTCTAAATTTTCTGAATGATGGTATTTGAGTTAGAGTGGAGGATCCACACACACATACACACAAACATCATCGTGAAAATGTTAAGATTGGATTCTAGGAACATTAAAACGTGGTCATTTACCAAAATCTCTATATGCTATTTTTTAGCACGATCTCTATACCACCCTTACAAAACTAGCGGGAGGTAAAAAACAGCGAACTCAGCAGATTATTTTAAAAACGCTAAAACACGTTAAATAAAAAAAACACATTATTATTTGCGATTTACCTTCCCACTTTCATTTTTTTTAAGTTATGACGTCATCACAAAAATATTTAAATGGTAGGTAATATAGATTTTTAGTAATGGAATCCGATTGTGATTTTTCTTCCCTTTATGATCAAGCAAATAACAAAAATTATGAGAAAAATCGAAATTTAAGTTTTGAATTTTTCGTTGATAAATTTTTCAAATCTTTAAAAATTTAATGTTAGTATAATGGTACTTATAACTTATAAACATGATTGTCGAATTGATAGAGAAATTGAAATTAAAGTGAGTGCAGGGTGTAAGGTAATGGGTGCTCTGGGTACGTTTGCTCGAAATCAAGAGAAACTCGTTTAAGTGTGTATAATGGAGTGCTGGTGCCTGCTTTGATGTATGGAAGCGAACGTTGGGCATGGACGGGAAAGCAAAAAAGTGAGTGACTGCCGTGTAAATTAGGTATTTACGTTGTGTATGTGGATATGTAAGACGGGATTGCGTGGGGAATAATTTGGTATATGAACAATGTATGGTTAGGAAGAATGTTGTTAAGAGAGTAGGAATGAGCCAGTTGAGATGGTTTGGTCATGTGGAGAGAATGAAGAGTGAACGGCTTGTAAAGCGTATATAACTTGGTGAAATTGAGCGTGTTCGATTGCGTGGCCGTCCAGTGTGTAAGTGGATGGATGTGTTTTGTTAAGGTGCTAAAAGAGAGAAGGTGTCCGAGTGGGAAGGGAAGAAGAGCGTGTATGAATGCGATTATGGATGTAGCCGAGAAGTGTGCTTAGAAAGGCATGTGTGGCGAAGGATGATTGTTTCGTAACTATTATTGTGGTCCGGTTGCGGTATTTCGCTACCGAATATGGGTCATTTTAATATGTTAAGAGTGAAGAATATTTGTTGTATGATGTCAGGTTAGTAAGAATGTTGATGAAAGAGAGAGTGATTATTTTTGTGGTTGATGTTATTATTATTCTTTCGGGTTTGTGCTAATCCACTAAGTGGGAAATGCGTGATTTTATGTATGTATGTATGTAACATGATAAACCTATATTTTAAACTACCTAGACGAAAGAAATTTGTGGAAATTTCTCACCATTTGCTTAGGTTTTATAATTCGTTTGTTGAAAACAAAAACCGGCTGAAATATTATGGGTTTGAGCTCGAACATGCCTGAGTCTTTTTTACACTCGCTTGTGGTTCGTTTCGCAAACTCCACTTTCGTGTAAAAAAAGTCAGCTTTACCGGCGTTCCACAATTTACTATTATGGTATACTTGCCAAAATCCTTATTTGCACTTGTGCTATTTATACAACTTGGGCGATAATTTTTTTATACTGCATTTTATTCTCAAGTACGCATACATTTATAGAAAAAATATTGAAAATGAATAAAATTCACAATAAAAGTATACTTATCACTATCAATTTATTATAAACCTTTTCTTTCTTTTTGTAAATAATACTGCTGTCATTAGCTGAAATAGGGGAAAAATGTTTTCACTCATACCATGTTTTGTGAACAATACATAATATTGTATCTATTTGATAACAATCGTTCCTAATAAATTTCCTTTATGTGCGTAAATAAATGCGACAGGCAAAATAAATAATAAAAACAATTGCGCCTCCTGATTGCGCAATGGAATTTATTTTCAGGGCACGAAAACAAATTTTAATTAAGCAATAAGTTTTAATAGTTTTGTGTATCAGTTTTTAACTAAATCATCATTATGTACTGAAAGGAAACTCAATAACAATGCACCACCATCCATATTTCTTCATTGTATATTCATGTCATGTGAGATACAAATAGTTATTTATGTGTTTGAAAACGAAAGTTTATTTCTAACCGATAATAGAGTTAGGTTTTGGTTAGAGATAGGTTTAATAATAATGTGGATGTAGAATATTAAACAGATTACCAAGTTCTACCTGATGATACAAATGAATTTATACAAACAAAACCAAATTATATCCCACAGTTTGCATGTACAAAATTATTAAGATGTAGCGGATAACACAATACAATATCATCATCCTTTATTGAATTTTGCATCCGTAGACTACATACGAATACGAATGTAGTAATTTAATAAAATTAAATGTTTAAAAAACATACTTATAGTTACCAACCACAAATGCTCTTTCTAAAATTAAATATTGTTCGATTGAATTGGTAATAGTGTCTTCCACCATTGTAATAAATTAGAACAAGAATTATTTATATGAGAACTTGAAAACTGGACCTTAATACTGTATGTGAAATAAATTGTGAAAAATTGTCAGCCATCGGGATTCGAACCCGAGACACCTATCTTGCCAGGCTAGTGCTTTACCAACTACCAACTGTATTTTTACCTCCCGCTACCCTTGGTAAGGGAGGTATAGGGATCGTGCTAAAAAATCGCATATCAAGATTTTGGTAAATAAGGTCCCGAGAATCCAATTTTAACATTTTCACGATGATGTCTGTCTGTATGTGTATATGTATGTATGTACGTATGTATGTATGTATGTATGTATGTATGTATGTATGTATGTATGTATGTATGTATGTATGTATGTATGTATGTATGTATGTATGTATGTATGTGTGTGTGTGTGTGTGTGTGTGTATGTGTGTGTGTATGTGTGTGTGTGTGTGTGTGTGTGTGTGTGTGTGTGTGTGTGTGTGTGTATGTGTGTATGTGTGAATCCTCCACTCTAACTGATATACTATCGTTCAGAAAATTATGAAACCTTGTATTTTGAACTTTTTCTTTAATAGAAAGAGCCCATTAGATTTTGGTGAAAATCGGATAACCGGAAATGGCACTTTACTAGAAGCTCAAGATAGTTTTTCTTCGTAAAATACCTTTAAATGTTATTTTTTCGAGATTAATGTTATTACAAAAATTAAAGATTATTAAATTATCTATAGACTTGCATCAATACTTTTTCTATATATTTTATGAGTAAATTTATTAAATTATCTATAATTTAAATCCCAGAGCCTACGGTTTAAACAAACAAATGTCACTATCAAAGAACTAATCATTTCAAAATAATATTAGTAACGTTTTAAAAAGAAAAAGTAAATAGAACAAAAGAAAATGAATTCAATACAGTTTCCAGCATAAGTAAATATGTAGGTATATATTTAGATCAATAAAAATTAACGATTCACAAAAATGTTTAAATTAATCCTCATTTTTGGATTAGTGAATTCTATTCTATCCCGGTATTTAAAATTTAATCTGCATTTTATTATAGCTCCGGTGGCTCAATGGTTAGAGCAACGCCTCATGTCATGAGTACCCTCGGGGTTCTGGGTTCGATTCCAACTAAGGCATGGATGTGTGTGAATATGAACCCACTCTGTAATTGGGATTTAATCCTGTTAAGGGGTTTAAAAAAAAGGTAGTTACTTGGATTAGATTAGACTATATTTTAAGAAATAAACTGTCTAAATTAGAGTCTTATTCGCTAATCCAAAATAAGGATTAACTTAATATTTTTGTGACTCGGGCTGTAAATGGCGGGAGGTATTGTGTTGGCCAACCAGATTTTTCTAACTCTATATCGAATCCCGATGGCTGACAATTTTTCACAATTTATTTCAAATATACAAACTGTTAACTCATTGTTAATTATTATCTTAATATTGTATGATAAGTACTATCAACTATACTATACTATACTATATTCAAAATTTCAGTGGCCTTAACATCTGCTCTATTTCAAGTGCTTACTACTCTTCCAAATCTTCTGCTGTCGATTATACGCAATTAATTTAATGAAAATAATAAAACATTTAAATTACTGATTTTTTTATAGAGAAGATACCTAAAAATAATGTTACATTATTTATAGGATACTCATCAATAAAATATATTTTCAATAATACCTTAACTTCCTTCGTCCATCATGTATGTAGGTATTTCATTAATATACGTAGTATATAATATTTAATTAAATATTTCTAGTTGATTTGTTTCAAGGTATTTTACATTTTCCACAAACTTCGCGTAACTACTGATCTGAATTAACTGCCAGAAAAGTTTAATCACTTCCAACTGAATCGAATCACTTATTTTGGTGGTAGGGATGAAGTTATCCCAAATGAACCCGACAAATGGAATGACAGATATCTGAACCGATTCAGAAAGTGCAAGTTAGATCTGATCCGAGTGGCAAATGGAATACGCCTATAGGCTATCAGTAGCAATTAAAACTTGGACTATACCAGGGCCCGTATTCTTGAACGTTCGTCATTTCGTTCGTATTCGCGTTCGTGTTCGTTTTCATGTTAGTAGTTATAGAAGTCTGTGCTTCAAAATAGTATATTAAAGAACGTGTTTTATAAGACATGTATTTTTCGCACGCGAAAACGAGCGTTAGCGAGTTTTCTAATTGACAAGTGCGAAAGAAAGTCTTATAAAATGAGTTCTTTATAATATTTTTTATATTTTGCGCCTTCTACAATAGCATTTACTTACTCAATTTGTGATTATATTTGTAACCATTTGTACATTTTCATGTAAATAATCTTCCCTAAATAAATAAAAATAATAATAATAATTTCGACATTATATTATTAAAATGAATTGTCAATTAACTAAAAATAAATTAGGTAAAAATGGGTTAAAGAAACGTCATCTAGTACCAACCGTCTAAAACAAAAAATTGCGTATCGAAATGAAGGTCATTACGATACGCAATTGCGTACCGTAATGACATCATTATGAACGCAAAATATAAAAACAATATTTTATGTCATTGTCAGTATCAACTGTATTGCAACATTTACTCACATCATTTACAAGTTAAAAAAATATTAGTTTATAAATAAAAATAAACTATTAATTTGTTAGTGATCTGAATAAATGTGACAACACAATTGACACTGACATATACAATATTATTTTTGAAAAAGAGATTACTATGACTACTAACATGAAAACAAACGCGAATATGAATTCAAACAAAATTACGAACGCTCAAGAATAAGGGCCCATTGACCGCAACACCGGAACAAGAGCAATGGACTTTAACATGTAAAATCATAATTACCTAATGGACCTTTTCAATTTAAAGAGATGGAAGATATGCGCAATGGGGATCTGCGCATAGTAAGAACAATTGAGATCTATGACGTTTGTTTCTAAAAAAAAATTAGACGTAAAATGTGAGATAACTTTAAAAAATCGTATCAAAATAAGCTACAAAAGCTTTTGTTGAAGTTAAAATGTTTAACGATGCAATTTTTCACTGAGAATACAGATATTTTAATGTCTTCAATATTTTTGACGTTTCGTTTGACAGCCCAACTGGCAGTTGTTCGCGCCATTTTCTTACTATTTGCAGCGATAGAAAGAGACAGCCGTAAAATTGAAAAGGTTCATTTCCTTATTCACTAAGTATTTTAGATAAAAAAAACTTCAAATAAATGTTGTAGAGCATAAAATTCGCAAGTAGTATCAATAAACAAAATTAATTTATATATCTATTACGACAGAAATTAGTTATGAAAATATTAAAATTCACCCGAAAAATAGCGATAGCCATGGGGAACTGAAACTTAAAATAAAACAAATGTTAGCTATTTATCTGTCAAGCTAGGTTAATTTGTTTTTTATTTTTATTTGTAATTTCCGCTAAAGTAAAAAAAAATATTTAAATTTATAGATAATTGTTCATAGATATGACAATTAATAATACCCAATAATTTTTTTTTTTCAAAAGTCGTAGAAATTGCATTTTTCGTGACGATTCACAAGGAAGAAGTTTCATTTCTACACCCTACACGGCGGCGTAGAAATAAAATAAATAAATATTCATAGGAACTACCTACATAGAATTAGCAAATAAAAAGAAAAGTAGTACGTTTGAAAAAAAAAAATAATGTGTCATTCGGAAAAAAAGTGTCTTTGTGTGCCTCGCATGCAATAGGAGATTCCACCATTTTTTAAATATAATTTCATCTGAACGCATGTAAAACTAAGACTGGCGATAAAAATCCGGTGAAAATTGCTATTAATAAGCGAGTTATAATAGTCCTCCGAAATTTGAAAATATAGACGTCACGAATATAAATTTTTATATCAAACTATTTTCTTCGTGGACCTAAATGTTCTTGAAATATATGCTATTTCTAAATTATATTTATAAAAAATAAATTAATATTATTATACTGTACAAGTCTACATGATTAATTGGAAATGTATTTAAATAATTATTAAGTTTAATGCAAAATATTTATATTCAAATAAAAACTGTTTGAGAATTGCACTACTGGACTGATAGCCACGCCTCCACTATTTGAATTTCTCTATTTCCGTTGACAGTAGGCTCCGCCTCTAACTGGGTATTCGTTGTATATTTATAGGCCGTCTGTGAGTCGCCAATCAAAATAATATATATGGATTTCATATGAGTGACGAGCTGCTAGAACAAAAATCCCCTTATTTCGGGTATTTCTATTATGTCGTTTTATTTCTTTATTAATATTTATTATTAAGCATATACTTTCAATATTTTTTCCTAATTTTTCTTAAATCAATTGCGCAGTAGTCCCTTATTGCCCGCTTCGCTCGTCGTGCAAACTTCCATGCTCGTCACACAAAGTATCACTTTTGCTCCTAATAACACAATATACTATAACCTAACTTTAAACATTTGTTAATTTATTTGTTTCAATTCCATGGCTATCGCTATTTTTGGGGTGATTTTCGACATTTTCTTACCAAATTTCTACCGTTACAAATTATTTTGCTTATTGATTCAAATACAGAATTTGAAGCTCTACAACTTTTATTTTTTAAAGCGTTTTTACTTAAAATAATTAAGAAAGCAGAAAATTACGAAAAAATGATTTTACATCAACACCTAAAATAATTATTAGTGTACCTATAGAATTAATTGATAAAAAGTTAAATGTCAACTTCATTATCACAAAAATAACTGCATTTCATCCTGACAGGAAAAATTTGTTGAACTCGTTCTGCGGTTTACCAAAGAAATGTCAGCTGTTGCAAAAATTGAGTCAATATATTTTCCACTTTCCTTCCCTCTGGTATCTACGAAATGTAAAACCATCACAAAATTCACAGGTTTCTCATTTTTTTATAAATTGTCGATGTGAGTGAATTTTGTTTGAATATAATATAAAGCGTGGGAAAATATAATAAGTTTATATTTTTAAAACATAAGAAAGAATTGGATATTTTTATGAAGAAAAACACCTGAAAATTTAGATCAATTCTTTTCTTTAAGTATTTATTTATTTTTTTATATTTTTAAATTATTTACATATTATAAAATATAAAACATGTCATTTTACTCGCATTTTAAATTAGAACACGTGGCTAACATTATAAATTTGGGAATATTTTATATATTGAATAAATATAAAGTACAGGACATTAAAACACAAGTATCATAAGGCAATCTGTTAACGTACGAGTCCAAGTTTGGAAAACGAGCCGCCATTAGACAATACCCCGAAATTATCTAATCAAACAACAACATCAAACTGCTCCTATTTTTACACCACTGCAATCTAAAACTAGGTACCGTATAATACCTACTTAAAACTTACTGCCTTGGAAACCCTTCGATAAACATTTAATTTGATTTTTGATTTTACAAAAAATACTATGAAGTATGAAGTTTAAATTGATAACATAAATTTCATGAAATTTTACAGTTAAACTTTGGTTGTTCTTGTAGGAATATAAAAATATTGTGAAAATATTTTTTGGTGTTACATAAATCAAATTTCTACAAGGAATTTTATATACGATACTTATGTAAAATAAAATGGAATTAGAGAGAAGTACTGCGCTGGCCAAAACAAACAAATATTATTGCAAACCAAGAATAGATGGCAGTACTATTTTTTAATTAGTTCATTCTTGATAGAACAAAATTTATAGTATGTATCTTTATTATATTTACATAGATGTTCGATGTTTCTGTTATTGTTAGAATAAATTTATATGCATGTCGTTTTCAGTTGTTGAAGTTAAAACTATGTAATAACCTCAATGTAACGCAAGCTCTTAGCTTTATTTGCCTTTGTCACGCTATTAATGATGATTTGTAATAAATTAGACTAATTACAAAAGCACCACTAATTGAACTTATTAATTCAATTGCATTGTTACATTTTAGGGTGTTATCATTGTGTTATTGTCTTTTGTATTAAATTATCTATAAATAAATATTTGTTTACTTTCGAATATCATCAAAGTAGCGTGAAATATATAAATCTGCAATAACATGCTAAAAACAGATTTCGGTCTGTAACCACAAATATTTTACAAAAACCTTTTCCAAAAATTCAAAAATTCAGGAACCAAAAAAAAAACCATTCCGAAATAATTAATTATTGTAAGTCTGTGGCATTATTTTTCCATACATATATAATAAGCATAAAAACATGGTGTTCAATTTAACATTTTATTTTACAGACACATCATTTGTTATTAAAAAATTTAAAAAAAAAACTTGTGGAGTTGTCTGCTTTTTGAACAAATATTGCATTTACCGGCATTTACCCAATGAAAATTAATAAAATGAAGGAGAAACTAATATTTAAAAAATCAAGTTAGATATATTTAAACTTTATTTTTTTTTAATTTCAACAAAAATATCAAATAGAGTGGGATTCACTTGGTTTTTGTTAATTTACAATGGTACAGCCATTATATTTTTCGTTCTTTGCTTATAAATAGTTGTTTGTACCACTAGGTCAGAAACTGAACATTTGCGAGACCGAGTTTATTTTGCAAATACGAGATCTCGCAAAACAGTTTCTGGGCGTGTGATACACAAGACTTTTTGTACCGACTTCTCCATAAATTCTTCGTATATTTCTCTACACTTTATTCTATGTTACATAACCTTAAAAAATGAACATATACTTTTATCGGTTTTGCATTGCAAGTTTAATTATAATTACTTACATTTGAGCTTACAATGCGTAATTATTTTTTATCTATTGAAAATATAACATACAAGTATTAGTTATATATATTTTATTTACTTTCGCATATTTTTAATGACAGATGGCGGAAACTCGATTGTATCACGTGAAGTCAGTTGTAGTTACAAAACAAACTAGTCCTAAAGTTGGAACTTATAACTAATCTATTCGAGATATCAGTAATGACACCATATTATTATTTTTATGACAAAATTTAGTTATTTAAGTTACAACAATTAAAGATTTAGCCCTATAATTTGTAAACATTTTGCTAATTCTTGTGTTGAAAATAATCTTAAATTAACATATCACCAGAACAGTAATGCCAACTCCTTTTGCCGGCCTAGGTCAGCAACAGCGCATTTCTGGACGATTTTGAGTTCTGTAATACTAGTCAAAATGGACGGAGGTACGAAAAATATTTTTTGTGCAACCGGACGCGAAATAAGCATTTCGCGACCGTTGTCATGGTAGCGGCCGCGAAATTAGGTAAACAATCACTTTGACACTTGAGAATTGCATGGTTTTGTTTATCAAATGTTAATCCCATAGCCACCTTGAAAGCTAAGTTTCTATTTATAATGAAACTGTTCAAATTTAATAAAATTTGTAATTACATATTTTTTACGGTTGTACAAAAAATATTGTGTACACCTTGTCCGCGAAATCCTTTAGCGTCCTCGAGATTGTCTTGCCTCGGCCGCGAGCGGCCTCGGCGACAATGTTTCTCTCGGTACGCTACAGTGATTTCGCGGCCTTGATATACATACATACATACATAAAATCACGCATACAAATAACTATTTAACTACAGAGTGAGATTAATTTTATTCTTGTATACCCTTTAATTTTTTTGTTTTCTTCTTAGTTTTTAACAAAACTTGTTGCTCACAGTGTAACACAACCGGAAATGAACGATATGGCGCCATAAACCGGAAATTTTAATAAATGAACTTATTCGATTCTTTTTTTGAAGCGCAAAATATTTAAAAAAATTATAGTTAGTCGTAATGAATTGCATAAGTTTATTTGTCAGTTAAGAAAATAGAATGAATGGAAGAAGTAAATATGGTTTTCTGTCTAAAAGTTTTTCTAAACGCTCTCAAATAATAATAATACAATTATATCGCAAAATTGGTGCTGACATTCCTGACAGGTATTTCCTGTATTGGAAACCTATTACTGTCTATAATTCCAGATATTTGCGAACTTATTTTCACTCTAACATGCAGTCAATCAAAAGCATTACTAAAATCCTCTTCAGGTATTTAGTATGCCTGAAACGTCAGCAAAACGTTCAAACGTGAAACATAATTGAAATATCTGTGAAAATTTCAGCCACTGATATTATCGCAATGTCAGTATTTAATGAATAGCCGCGCGTAAAAATTTCAAAATGTGAACATTTTACATATTTCACGTTCAACAATGTGTCAGAATTTTCACCGCGGAATATGCTGCGAGTATGTCTTGGGTTGGTATTTATTTGTTTATTAACAATAGTTATTTGTATATCAAGGCCGCGAAATCACTCTTTAGCCTACTGAGAGAAAAATTGTCGTCGAGGCAAGACAATAGTTATTTTCTTCAAGCGTATTATAATATGCATATTATGCTACTGTACACACGCTGTAGAAGATATTCATTGTCTTACTAGTACAAAAATGTTCTTATTGTTGTACTAGTAAAAAAATGTTAGTTTCTTAGTTCACCGCTGGCGGCGGCAGTAGCCACAGCAACACAGATCATATTAAAAATTGTTATTTGACAGTTGAATCGTTTGTGTTTTGTAGTGTACACAGCCAGCTTTGACTAAAATTGCAAATTTTACAAATAAAAAAATCCAAAAAAATGCCAAAAAATTATTTGAAACACTTGAAGAAAAAATAGTATATGTCATTCGGAGTAGAACGCTTTTTTTGTGTTTTACCCAGCTTGCCAGGCCTCGGCTAGCGCCTCGGCCGCAATAGCTGAGTTCAACACAAAAAGACCGCTTTCTACTCCTAATAACATAATATACTATTTTTAGTTAATTGACAATTCATTTTAATAATATAATGACGAAATTATAATTTTTTTTATTTAGGGACAATTTTAAGGAATGTTTAATAATTAATGTATCCGTTGGAATATTTTGATGAAAATTGGTATACTTATGTTTTCTGGTACGAGGAATTTACTGGTGAGGTCGTTGAAGGTGTACCGCTCACCCATTTTTGGGTATGAGGATGGTGTGGTTTAAAAAAGGGTGGAAATTTTTTAAAAATTAAAAATTCTGAAAATTTGTGTTTAAGTAGTTTGAAGGGTGTAGATTTAAGATTTTAAAACCACAGGTCGATATCTCTTTTCGTGTCCGAGATATTCGGACTCAAAATTTTGCTCTAAAATGCCCATTTTTGGGTCATATCCCAAAAATGGTCAATTATACACCGCTGGCGATATCACCATTGGATTCTACGAGCAAAATTACATAAGCATACCAATTTTCATAATTTTTGAACAACTATTACAATCTCCAGAAGGAAAAGTCTGAAAATGGCCAAAAATCGCAAAAAATCAAAGGCTTGCAATTTTTTCAGTTTTTGACAATTTTAAGGAATGTTTAATAATTAATGTATCCGTTGGAATATTTTGATGAAAATTGGTATACTTATGTTTTTTGGTACGAGGAATTTACTGGTGGTCGTTGAAGGTGTACCGCACACCCATTTTTGGGTATGAGGATGGTGTGGTTTAAAAAAGGGTGGAAATTTTTAAAAAATTAAAAATTCTGAAAATGTGCATTTAAGTAGTTTGAAGAGTGTAGATTTAAGATTTTAAAACTACAGGTCGATATCTCTTTTCGTGTCCGAGATATTATTTTATTATTTTTTTTTTATTTAGGGAAGATTATTTACATGAAAATGTACAAATGGTTACAAATATAATCACAAATTGAGTAAGTAAATGATATTGTAGAAGGCGCAAAATATAAAAAATAGTATAAAGAACTCATTTTATAAGACTTTCTTTCGCACTTGTTAATTAGAAAACTCGCTAACGCTCGTTTTCTAAATTTTGACGAGTGCGAAAAAAAAACATGTCTTATAAAACACGTTCTTTAATATACTATTGTGCAACCGTAAAAAATATGTAATTAAAATTTTTATTAATTTTAAACAATTTCATTGTAAATAGAAAGTTACCTGCATTTAAAAAAATAATGGGCTACTTGCATGCCCATTTTTATTTAATATTTTTGAAGAGACGATAAAAACTTGCTACACATATTTTTTCGTTTGGCAAAATTTTCATTAATTGAACAGAAAAAATTAATGAAATTTTAATATTTAAATTACCGCCATGTATGACGTAGAATTACGCCGAACCAATGAATGCCGTAAAGCAATAACATCAGTTCGTCCAATAGCAACGGCATGTGCGGGTAATTTAAACATGACAGATCATCAATCGACTTTAGACAGACTCAAAAAATGTAGCGTTCTATGCATGAATTAGCGTTGAGTCCGCTCCCTGCGTGATGCATTTTTCATTGAATTTATGAATCAAAGATATAAAGTTACAAATACTTTTTATTGCGAGACTCTTGCGAGATTTCTCTCGTCTCGCAGGTTATATCGATCTCGAATTTTAAACTGCAGTCTCGCGCTCGTTCTCGTCTCGTATAATGCAACGAGACGAGAGGAGATGCGAGAGATTTCTCGTCTCATCGTGCATCACTATCTTTTAGACCTCAGCTTCTTCCAAGACCCTTTACTTTTGGCACAAAGAATAACAACTTCGTAAAAACCCAGTGCGTACAGTAAAACCTACCTTGCAAGACATATGGGACAATACTCACAGAAAAATTTGCAGGGCTTAGGGATACAATGTAATTGATGTCCCAAATCGAACGCCGGATTCGAATATCGCGCTATTTTTTACCTTCCGTCACCTTTAGGTAAGGAAGGTATTGTCTTTGGTCAAAAAATTCGGTGGTGAGTTTTTAATGAATAAGCACGTTTTAAGGTCCCTAGAATACGATTTTACTATTTTTACGATGATGTCTGTATGTGTGTGTGTGTGTGTGTGTGTGTGTGTGTGTGTGTGTGTGTGTGTGTGTGTGTGTGTGTTTGTGTGTGTGTGTGTGTGTGCGTGTGTGCGTGCGTGCGTGCGTGCGTGCGTGCGTGTGTGTGTGTGTGTGTGTGTGGATGTGTGTGTGTGTGTGTGTAACAAAATTTTCGTCTGCGATAACTCTAATACTACAACTCCAAAAAATATAATTCTTTCGTATTCCTCTTCGTTGCATCCATATGAAGAGCTGATTAGATTTTGGTTATAATCGGTCAACCGGAAGTACCCTAATTTGAAGATTTTAACAGTTTTTCTTGAAAAAACGATGTTAAATATCATTTTTTCACATTTAATGTTATTATATATATACAGGGTGATTCATCGGTCTGTCCTCTCTTTATAACTCTTTTATTTAAAGTCAGATAGAAAAACTCTTCAAACATAACTTATATGATATATTATTGTCTATCTACGTACCATATGCATTTGTATACAGGGTGCTCCGTTTAAGCGCAACAATATGTAACTTTATATTTCCTAATGGAACACCCTATATTTATTTATTTATTTTGATAGTAAATAATATTCCCTTTAAAAAAGTATTAAGTAATAAGGGGTCTAAAATTATAAATTAAGAAGTTATTTACGTTCATAAAAAATAGTAGTCCAGAGTGGAAAAAACCATAATATAATACAAAATTTTGATCCTTTTTTATTAATACTTATTTTAAAGATTACATTAATTCCAAAGAAGCTTTTAAAATTTAGTGACAGACTAAATAATGCAAAATTATAATAAATGCTCAAAAACTTGTCCTTCAACTTCAATAAATTTTTCTATTATAAATATTATATTAACCATCTCATCTGTACTAAAATTTGTATTATTCATTTTCATATCAACATCAACAATGAGAAACTAAGAGTATATGTTTAAATTCGAAACAATTGATCAAATTATCCATAGCTTACTTTGTTAATAACAACATGATAGAAACATATCATTCAACGAATAAAGGTAAATAACTACTTAAATTATAATTTTAGACTCCTTATTACTTAATACTTTTTTAAAGGGAATCTAATTTACTATCAAAATAAATAAATAAATACAGGATGTTCCATTAAGAAATATAAAGTTACATATTGTTGCGCTTAAATGGAGCATCCTGTATACAAATGGATATGGTACGTAGATAGATAATACTATATCATATAAATTATATTTGAAGAGTTTTTCTATCTGACTTAAAATAAAAGAGTTATAAAGAGAGGACAGACCGATGAATCACCCTGTATATATATATATATATATATATATATATATATATATATATATATATATATATATATATATATATATATATATATATATATATATATATATATATATTAAAGAACATTGTATTCTCTATACGATTTGACTGCATTTTATACTTCACATTAAATGGATATAGAGTTATAAAATTATAAAGAAATTAAATTTCATAAATTAGCCAGCTATGCTAGAAACAGCTACTATATTAAGAAAATTCAGATTGAAAGATGTCAGTGTCAAGTGCAGTTGACATAATCGTAGTATATTTGTGTTAGGATCTTTTTGCTCGAAATTTTCTGTATGGAATTTGTGTAATACGAGTATACATACAACTGTCGAAAGGTACATACAAGAAATTTAGAATCTTTTGCAAGGAACTTTCTGTATGGATTTTATAGAAAATACAAACGCATTTACGAAAATTCTACCGGTAGATACCGCATCTACCGACTGTGTTCGAAAACACGAGTGGTAAAAAGTCACCGTATTCGAAAATTGTTCAATATTTACCAAGATCCATCTACCGGATTCATGAAGAATCTAATCTCAAAAAAGGTAGTGATGCAAAGCGAAGCATGCGCGGTAAAAGTGGAAATGTCTTCAAAGTAGGACTCTGCTCATTTTGTTAACTACGTCAAATTTCTAACCTGTTTTAAATTTTCAAATTTTTTCATAGGTTATGGATCTACCCTGTTTACCACTTGCGTTCATAAAATATCGATTTCGTTAGCTGTAACCTGATAAAAAGCTGTTTACCGGTAACAGTTCACCGGTAGAATTTTCGTAAATACCTCATATAACTGACGGAAGGTAATGTGCTGGCCACATCAGATTTTTTTGTTTTGTGGTTAGCAATTCTGATTTTTTACAGATGTCATACATTACAGTTGCAATTAGCAAATATGGAACGCTACACAAAAGAACAACGCATTGTAAAAACTTGTTATGAAAGTAGTGGAAGTTATGCTGAGACAGTTCGCAAACTCCGTTCAATTTTTTGTCGACGATGTGTACCAAATGAGTCCTCAGTTCGGCATTTAATAATATGGCACAGTTTTAGAAAATTGACTCCTAGATTATATATAATATGCGGCAAATGTCCCATGTCGAGTTAAGAGCACTAGAAAGATCTCGCAGACAAATAAAAGAAGTAAGTGCTGATTTGTAACAGTTTTTTCTAGTAGTCCCACAAGACTTCACTGACGTTCACCAACACATAATTACGTTTATTTTGCATCAATATAGGATATTCTGTTTAAAAGAATAGTTGTATAATTAGAAATAATGAGCGAAAGATTGTTACTGCACTAAACTTGAAATAAAAACATTTTTTTTTGTAAATTTACCCACACTCTGTTGAATTGGTCGTAAAAAAAATAAATGGATTTTGTAGGTAATTAAATTCTCTACAAGACTGATTATGAGGACTTTTACGCTAAAATGAAGTGTTACCGAGTTATTGCGATGTAAAGTGGAAAGAAACTCAAAATTTTGCTAAGTGCGCAATTGTTGCCTTTTTTGGGAGCTTCGTAGCTCCGTTGCTATGAATCGTGGAAAAAACTTTTCGTACCAAATTTTTAGGAAATTTTATCCTCTACAAGTCGGCAGATATTTTTTTTTTCGGTAAAATTCACCATATAGAAGTTATAGGCGAAAAACTGAAAAAAGTGCCGACTTCTGGTGGTTTTTGCAAGATGGCGGTGGGAGCGGATGAAGGGGATTTGTGGAAATTTGGATTTTTCATTCACCAACCAACCTACACAACATTTCGTCGAACTTTAAACATTCCCCCGTGCTACAATCTTTTGATTATGCTCTTAATACATAAATAACTATTATATAAATGTTGTTTTATTTCAAAATTATCCGGCGTACGATTTGGGTCACCCGTTATAATAGAATTAAAGCTGGTATTACTAATAAACACGATGTAATATTAAATGGCGGGATACTTGAATAACATATCCAGTTTTTGTAAGTTTAAAAACCATATGTTAAACTAGGAAGGTAGTCGAAAAAAATTTGTAAAAATTTCTCCCCATTTGCGTAGATTTTACAATTTGTTTGTTGAAAATGTAAACCGCCCAAAATACCTTATTATGGGTCTTCTCGTAGGAGTAAATAATAAAGTAACTGTGTAGGTGCATTACTAATATTAATACAGAATAAATTATTGAGTTATGTATAAAAAGAAATATTAAATTGTTCCCCGAAATTCATATAAAGGATATGTATATCGAATTTTAAATTCGTATCTCAATAAAATACCAGCTCTGCAATATATCATGTTTCAAACATAAAAAATAAACATATTCTATTTGCAAAGGCAAATTTCAAAATTTGGTAGTTCATCCCTTGCGTTATGAAAATTTTAATTTTAGATTTGAATAACTTGTAGGTATATGTTCAAACACTATGACGTGTTTGCTTGAGTGTATAATGCTGTATAATTTACATAGATAATCATTATCACATTAGTAAAGTTATCTTTGTTTAAAATAATAAGTTAAAATCGATAGAAACAATGTTCTCTTTCGGTACGTTATATTCTAGATAAAAATCTAACGTTTTCAATCAAATAATTGGATTAACTTTTTATTGAACTATTTGTTGAAATAAAAATTCCATGTTTCGGAAAATTCAATTTGGATATAAGAATAACGTAGTTTACAAATAGGTTGTGGTATGAAATGCAAATCTGTAATAGAATGGAATTCATTTAAACTGTTGCGGGAAAATACATTTCTGTCGTGTTATATGGAAATGTAAATAACATCGAAATGCTTATCTTTTGTCTATGAATATTCAACCTTTGTTTGAACAGATTCCGCAAATTACCTACTACTCATTTTTGCTTCAAATCTTAAATTCTTTGGATTATTTTATAACGATTATCTGTTTTGTATGCACTTATGCTGAATTTCCCTCTGTTGAATTCACTCTTGTATTTAATATTTTTGGAGTAATCAAAATATCCTTTATTGTAATAAACAGTTTCTTTTAAAATAACAATGCCAGAACAATATATTCTTTTTATTGATATTTCTTTTACTTTTTACCTTCCGTCACCTTTATATAAGGAAGGTATTGTCTTTGGTCAAAAAACATAAAACATAAACACGTTTTAGGGGCCATAGAATACGATTTTACTATTTTTACGATGATGTCTTTATGTGTGTGCGTGTGTTACGTGTTCACTTTTAATTGTGCAAAGTTTATTAATAAGTATATTTGTTTAGAATAGCGTAACGTCTGAGGCACATCACAAAATTATCCTTTTTCTATTGCTCATTTTATCTGATGAAATCAGAAATCCGATGTCAATAAACGTCAAAACTGTCAAAAAAATTAAGCGGTAGCGTAGTGGGAACGTAGAAGTTTGGAGTTTGCAAACTCCTACCGCTGCCATTGCCACTGCGCTACTACTAATTTTCTTAATTTTTGGATGTGAACGAATACATTTGCTATAACGCATTCAATCTTTTACCCAGGCCACTACCACTGCCACTAATTCTACCGCTACATTAATTTTTTTGTTGTGAATGATACTTAAGAGTTACAGATTTGTTCAGAATGAGATGTTGCACGTTTTTTTTCTTTGCTTTAATCGAAAGATTAAGAAAAAAAAATTTACCCCTATTTTTTATTTTTTTCGTATTATTCTTTATTCATGAGAAAATTATAATGTTTGAATTTCCGCTTCCCCTTTCGACTGATGACGTTCGAATCTAACTAACCAATGAGGGTGTGGCTTACATTTGACACCGACGGATATTAAACGAGTGACAGTCATGACAGCTGTCAACTACTATTGATTTTTGTATTTGGAAATAATCAAACATGGTTGAAAGTGTCAGGTGTCAACTAAGATGGAAAAAAGAGAACGGGGAAAATTTACTTAGAAATAGACAAAGCAAACATGTTGGAGATAAATAAATGTAAAAATAATACATGGGATGAAATGTATAATGAATTTAATTTAGTAAATGTTGACATGTGTCAAATTTATTTTACGGAATAAAATTTACTTCCTCGCACATCGTTGGAGTCATTTATTGTATAGATTTAATTAGCTAGTATTTTTATTCTTGTTTTGACGAAAATCTGTGGAATAAAGTATTTTAATACAGGGCATTGAACTATTAAATATAACGCTGTAATATAATAATAAATAACTAAGAACTACACTAAAGAACCAAAATCACGCTGCACTATAAGTCAGACCTTACGTCACACAGTTGTCATTAAAGCAAGCATTGACGTTGATGTATGCTACATTTGTTTTTTTATTTCATCATCTTTCCAGTTTTGTCACTGGCTAATGTTATTCTGACGTCACAGGCAGTGTAATTTGGCGCCAATTCAAAAAGTATATTTTTAAATTGCTACTGTGCGTAATATATGCAGTAATTTGAACAGAAAATCATATTTAATAATACTGTAGAACATACTTATTCGAATTTCAGAAGAAAAAATATATGTTAATTTTTTACAACACCTCATTGCAGCATGATTATCATACATATATTAGTCAGCTATGCTATAACTCAGGAAACAGCTGCTATATTAAGAAAATTCTGATTGAAAGGTGTCATTGTCAAGCGCAATTGACAGTACGTTTGTGTTATAATTATACTGGAAATATAGGACCTTTTGCTAGAATTTTTCTGTATGGAATTTGTATAAAATACATACATGAAAAAAAGCAATATTTCACGGATTGGAATTCATTCGATAAAAATTATCACTCATAGAATAATCTACATTTGTCAAATTACTGGCATCTGCTTTTAAGAACTCAGGTTTCATTTTTAAAATGATGTATGTGAAAAGCTTTCGAAAACCATGTAAGTCAAGTGTCAATGTCATATCATATGACACTGACACTGCAATGCAAACCAAATTTACAGCAAAACACTCTATTGTGTAATATATCAAAAATTCGGTTCTTAAATTCCCACTTTTAGCTTTGTAAAATGCTCTCTCATTCTCCTACGTGACGTCAGAGATATGGCGCCGTTACATAAATTTTAATTTCAAATACTAATTTCAGCGAAATTATAAGATAATATATAGTGGTAGACTTCATGGTTAATTTTTATACTTTATTTCCATTTCGACAAAGGTCGTATAGTCCATTGTATAATATTTGCCTTTTAACAAAATCATTAATTTTACAGTAATTATATAAGTTAATTGCCTTTTAGGTACAAATTTATTAGCGTTAATAAACGTTTTGTTTTTACTCCTATTCATAATTCATATTCTGATGACATGGGATTTCGACGAAATTCAGCCAATATCCAAATTGTAATATTTTTTGTTCATAATCTATTCATGCGGTAAGTATATAACTTTCGACGTCGAAATAATGTTAGATCTTAATGTTCTTCATGTTATTTCATATAAAGAGCCAGTGGGAAAAACATGAATCACAAAATGTGTTTTTTTTAGTATGCGAATTTTAAAATGTATTCAATCTTAGTACAAAACTTGGTGATTTGTTAACATTTATTATACCCACGTCTCGTGGCCACGTGCCCTATGGAGCACTCTATACGCCAGCAGTTTTTACTTACTTCAGATAAGAATAAACTTGGTGACGCTGCAGGGCCATACGTTTTACACACATAAAATTTATGAATTAGTTTTTTTTCGTGTATGATATTTGACCGCCCCAAACGTCAAAATTTGATCATTTTTACCTCTCGCTAAGAGAGGTATTGAATTCATGCTAAAAATCGCATATCCAGATTTTAGTGAATAAGCACGTTTTAAGGTCCCTAGAATTCGATTATAACATTTTTACGATGATGTCCGTGTGTGTGGATGTGTGTGTGTGCGGATGTGTGTGTGGATATGTGGATGTTGGATCCACGATTTCTCAAATACTATAAGACTTAAGACATTTTTAACTAAGAGTTGATTAAGTTCTGGTAACAATTGGACAACCGGAAGTAGTAATTCCAAGAAAAAAATCATCTAAATATTATTTATCGAAAGTTTATGTAAATACTTTTATTAAAGAACGTTAAATTCTTTATTCGATAAATATAAATTCATTATTATATCTTCTATAGATTTAGAGATAAAGAAATGCATATAAAATAATTTTATGTAAAAATTCTATAAATAAATAAATCTGAGACGTGTTTTGTGTATTTTCTACGCTGAAGTATAAATAAAATGTTACAGACATAATATCAAGTTTTTTTTAATAACATGATAAAAATAAATTACAAATTAGTAACAGCGGGGGGGGGGGGTGCTTGGGATAATCACCTATCCCTTAAGCCATGACTTGATAAAAAAAAACATCAAACAAGCACAAATTATTTGATGGCATGTTTTTGAAATATAAATTTTGATTACATAATATGGCTGTCAGTTAAAATATAATTGTAATAGTAGATATTATATTCAATTTTCACAGTGTTTATCCAGGTAAGTTAACAATCCGTTAAATATATTCACTTTTCTTAAATATTCTGTGATCTGGAAATTTATTTTTGTACATGGAAGGGGGAAAATATGCAGCTTTACATCCCTTGATAAAATGTAACTTTCAATTATAATGCATGTGACCTTGAATGAAAAAAACATTTGCATGCGGCGCCTTTTTTTCTAGTTACTTTTGCATAGCCTACTACGAACCCCCCCCCCCCCCCCGTGTGCCCACCCATTTTTTGATTGTGCCCACCCTACGTTTACATCTTGGCGCCGCAACTGAGATTGGTACACACAGAAATGGGTAATAAGTTATGATGATACATTCATTTATTAAATTTTATATTATAACTTTTCCTAATTCAATAAATATCTGATTTTTCATTATTAATTATTCTATAAGCTCGTATTTATTATTTTTAATCCCAGGTATTTTTAATTGTTACAATTACCTAATAAAGCTGTAATTTATTTTGTAAACAGACATATGAAACATAAAAATGATTAATATACTACGATGATAAACTTTTATTGGTACAAAAGTAATAAAAATTAATATATCTGTTTACGGTTTATATGTACTAATATTTGTATTGCTCGATATTTTCTTCAACATATATTTATTGAATGAAATATATGAATGTGTAACTCCATAATTTTAATTGAATTTTGACATACTTTCCTAACACGCATACAATTTAATAACTATCATTTTTGAATAAAACGCAAATACAAGCATTAATAAATTTAATTATATAAGTTAATTAATACTTTTTAATAAAAAATATATTAAATTCTTCAATGAGAACACATAATTATGCTCATTATATTTGTTAGAATACAAATATTCAATTACTATTAATACAGTTATACATACATGTCCACGTTTGGAAAACGAGCCGCGGGGCGAGTTTTACAAAGGCCTTATGAAACATGTTTTTTTATATTATTTTTTCTATTGGGTAATTTTATAATGGGTTTTTAAAAAATGCGACTTGTCAAAAATATGACTTTGTTTTTACCTCTCGCTAAGAGAGGTATTGAATTCATGCTAAAAATCGCATATCCAGATTTTAGTGAATAAGCACGTTTTAAGGTCCCTAGAATCCGATTATAACATTTTTACGATGATGTGTGTGTGTGTGTTTGTGTGGATATATATATATATATATATATATATATATATATATGTGTGTGTGTGTGTGTGTGTGTGTGTGTATGTGTGTATGTGTGTGTGTGTGTGTGTGTGTATGGTGGATCCACGATTTCTCAAATACTATAAGACTAAAGACATTTTTAACTACGGATTCCTCAATCGAAAAATAATGGGAAGAGTTGATTAAGTTTTGGTAACAATGGACTTTTTCAATTTAAAGAGATAGAAGATATGCGCAACGGGGATCTGCGCATAGTAAGAACAATTGAAATCTATGACGTTTGTTTCCAAAAAAATTACACGTAAAATGTGAGAAAAATCTTTGACAACATCCCCAAAGAAGTTTCAAAAGCTAAAATGTCTAACGATGTACATTTTCACTGAGACTACAGGTATTTTAATGACTGCAATATTTTTGACGTTTCGTTTGACAGCCCAACTAGAAGTTGTTCGCGCCATTTTCTTATTATTTGTAGCGATAGAAAGAGATAGTCGTTAAATTGTTGTCCATTGGACAACCGGAAGTAGTAGTTACAAGAAAAAAATCATCTAAATATTATTTATCGAAAATTTATGTAAATACTTATATTAAATATAAATTCATTATTATATCTTCTATAGATTTAGAGACAAAGAAATGCATATAAAATAATTTGATGTAAAAAATCTCAGATCAAACTACTTCAAGGCAAGAAATTCAAATGTTTGTAATTGACACACAGGTAAAATATCTGGCGAGATGTTATGTGCTGGCCACATCAGATTTATTTGTCAGTTATGTTGGTTGGGCTTTCCGCTAAATAATTTAAATTTCATATTTTCAGTTTGTATATATTGTGTGTTATGAATTTTGTCTGATTGTATACATTAAACAGTGCGTTTATAGATCTTCTAAACAACGTGTTTGCAGTGCTTTTATAGACCTATAAGAACACCGAAATAGAAAAATTAATTTTTACATTTAATGCAAATCATTTAATTTTTAAAAACCTAAAGTTAAAGTATTATTGAAATATTGTTGCTAAAGCAGCACTTTTAAGTCCATTGTCATTTAAAATGCTTTTAAACATTTAAACAAATTTGACTTTTCACGCTGTCAAATTAATTTGTAGTGACTTAAAAACAGCCAGAGCTATTAAACTAATTACAAGAGGATTAAAAATGGCCAAATTAATTTCAGACTGACATAAAAACTGCCAAAGTTGTCAAATTATAAATCATCATTCGAAAATACCGCATCGTATAATATTGATGTGTGTATAATTTTGACAATTTACGCCGCAATATCGATGCGAGAATATAATTCATGAGTCACGTGACATGTTTTCCGCCAATCAACATTCAGAATCTCCCTAGTTACATGTCTATCACAGCGATGATAAAAAACAAAGAAATTATCACCTTATTTATATTCGTTACTAAGGGGATTGTTTTCTTTATTTGACAATGACAGTTAATTTTGAATATAAAAATGTGCGATAATCGGTCGGTTGAAACGATGAAAATAGTAAGGCAATTGTCAAATTAACCATATTGTAATATATTAAAAGTTAGGTTAGCAGCACACAAAAATTCATTATATTCTTTCATTAAATATAAGCTCGTGATATGATGAATAATCGAAGATATTGCTCGTGAAACCGAAGCAGCACATTTCACTCGTCCTTCGGACTCGTGAAATCTGCAACTCGGTTTCACTCGAGAATATCATCGATGATAATCATATCACTTGCTATATTACGTATAATAATATCATTTTATCTGGCAGTTAACTGACACTTTATTCATAGGTGGAAAAACCGGACCGAAGTTAACTTACGTTCAACTGACAATAAATGTTTAAAATGCCAAATTTAATTTTCCACAAAAAAATGATAACAATTCAAACAGGTGTCATTGTCGAGGATCAAAAAATATTATTATATAATAACTTATTACTTATTATTTTATTACGAGTATTAAAATTACAATTTTCATCAATATTATTATGAATCAGATATCAGAGGTAGTAATATTTATAAACAAGTGATACCTACTGAGAGATTAATTAAATTCTACAAAATTAATCCTAAAAAGTGATTTCAAAATGCTGACATTTAATATCTTGTCTCTTTACAAGTATATTCGGAAATACGCTAAAACAATTTCGAAGTCAAATTCTGACAGCCCTCTTGAGATACGGTATTTAATTTAAAATATAGGTTATTTCAATATTTTTATTCAGTAATTTATGGGAAATCATATCAAATATTCAAAAAATTAATTATGTTCACTTTTAAATAAAATATTAAATATTGTAATTATAAATAATGTTAATTAACAATTTTGTGTAATAAAATTTCAGAACAACATATTTAGAGTAAAAAAATTAACATACCTACAGTAAAAAAGCGATAGTAGTAAATCTCGACAATTATTCGAGGAATAACTGCTGTAAAGCAAAATATATCATAAAATATTTCATTCTACATGACTAAATATTACGCAGGAATGAAGCGAAAATTACCTACACTTAACAAGATTGTTGATATAATAAAAGCATTTAATGTAGATGAAATTTTGGAAAATTAATTTAGTATCTATTTAATTTAATTAAAAAATATTTAAAATAACTAATTGTATTTAATATTCATAATTAATAAGTAAAATTATTAGATAAAATTTAAGTCATAATTGTAACAAAATTTATACACTAAAGCAAAAATTTTCAGAACTAATTAATTAAATTAATTATTATATTATGTTTTTCAAAATATTTTTACTTTGAAATATTTTTTAAACAAGATAAAAAAAGAGTTGAAAAATATATGTATATAAATTTATTTTTTAATCTTCATTTCCTTCATTTCTATAATTTTCAAGGAAGAAGGTTTTTAAATAAACCCGTAAAAGTCTAATTCACACTGTTCAAATTTATTGACAGAAATTACCGACCGGTTTCAGTCATTTTTACCATTTTCAGGGTACCGGTTTGAATATTACGAAAGTATAGAAGAACGATACGAAATAAAAATAAAATGTAACATTAAGATATTTAAGGTGCAACGTAAAATCAAAATTAAAAATTTCGAAATTTGTTTTTCCGGTAAACGTGCGTATATTTCGTATCGTTCTTTTATACTTTCGTAATGTTCAAACCGGTACCCTGAAAATGGTCATTAAATGACCGAAACCGGTTGGTAATTTCTGTCAATATTTTTAATTAGACATTTACTGGTTTATTTAAAAACCTTCTTCCTTGAATTCATCCTTCACACTTGGGCGTCCACGATTTTTCATCTATAATTTTCATTGGTAAACTCCAAACTACTACAAAAACCAAATGTGTCCAGGTATTTTTTATTTTTATTTTTTAATAAACGATGGATTCATACTTAATAAAATTTTAAACTGAACACTGTTTTTTTTTTGTTTATTATACAGTGTGTTTTACAACTTACAAACCAAACGTTAACTGGTAATATAATTTCATAAGCCTACTGATTCTATTTGTACAAAAACATTTTTTTTTCTAACTTCGTAAAAATAAGTGGTGTTTATTTGAAATGAACACACTATAATTCTCTTATAGAAATTTATAATATTGTTTAACTTACACATTTCATATTTTTACTTTCCGTCACCTTTAGGTAAGGAAGGTATTGTCTTTTGTCAATAAATTCGGTGGTGAGTTTATGATGAATAAACACGTTTTAGGGTCCCTAGAATACGATTTTACTATTTTACGATGATGTCTGTATGTGTGTGTGTGTGTGTGTGTGTGTGTGTGTGTGTGTGTGTGTGTGTGTGTGTGTGTGTGTGTGTATGTGTGTGTGTGTGTGTGTGTGTGTGTGTGTGTGTGTGTGTGTGTGTGTGTGTGTGTCTGTGTGGTACAAAATTTTCTAATGCCATAACTTTAATTCTACAATTCCAAAAATTATAATTCTTTCGTATTCCTCTCCGTTACATCCATGTGAAGAACTGATTAGATTTTGGTTATAATTGGTCAACCGGAAGAACCTGCATTTGAAGATTTTAACAGTTTTTCTTGAAAAAACGACGTTAAATATCATTTTTTCACATTTAATGTTATTAGAAATATTAAAGAATATTTTATTCTCTATACGATTTGAATGCTTTTTATACTTCATATTAGACGGATATAGAGTTAAAAAATTATAAAGAATTTAAATATCATATATTAGCCAGCTATGCTATAATTCTGGAAACAGTTTGATTCTATTTCTCAAAAATTTTAATGAGTCGTTTTGAATATTTACGAGTGTTTATGAATATGGGCATTAGAGAAATATACAAGCTAAGTCTACACGACCAGATTGTAAAATCATCTCCAAGTCAAAGAAGATTTGACAATTTGGCTACGACATATTATACGATGTCATTAAAAACCAAGATATATGCACTCAAACAGCACTTATTTTTTCAAATTTCAAACAAATCGATAGTAAGAATCGTCGCCTCAATTCTGTAAAAAAGTTGCTAATCTTATGCCCGGTTGCAGAAACGTTAATCAGCGCGTTGGTCGGTTAGCGGTTCATCAAAACGAACAAATGCAACGCGATGATTTAAATGTCATAAGAACGAGGAAACTGATTCGAATTTGTTCGATTTGATGAACCGTTAATCGAACAATGCGTTGATGAACGTTTGTGCAACCGGGCATTAGTGTAGCAACATTGCTAAAAAATTTAACCAATAGAAACAAATATAAAGCCTTTCATTTTCATGTTTTATTCAGTGTTCGTAATTACTAATGGTTGTTTGCTAAAGCAATGTTGCTAAAGTTAGTAACTTTGTTACAGAGTTGGGGTGAATATAATTATATTACCCGTTACCTTTTGGTGCATTAGTTCTAAAACATCTTGTACATATAGAAAAAAATAGGCAATCAAACAATAAACGATAATGAAATGAATTTTTGATTTCCCGGAAAATTGATTTTTTCAACGTTTTCGGCTTTTGGGAAAATAAACATCAGTTAGGTGCAATTATAATTTTAACGCTCTATTAATCGGACCTAGGGCCCTATTCTTTAACTCGGTGGTTAATTTTTAACCACTGGTTAAAAATTTTATCCTGTAGATATTGATTTGACAACTAAAAATCCCTTCTTTTACCTCCCGCTACCCTTGGTAAGGGAGGAATAAAAATCGTGCTAAAAATCGCATATCGAGATTTTAATAAATGAACACATTTTAAGGTCCCTAGAATCCGATTTTAACATTTTCACGATGTTGTTGTGTGTATGCTTGTGTGTGTGTACTCTAACTCAAATACTATAATTCAGAAAATTTTGAAACCTTGTATTTCTACCTTATTCTAATATGGGAAGAGACCATTAGATTTTGGTGTATATCAGATAACCGGAAATGGTACTTTATTTGAAGCTGAAAATAGATTTTCTTCGAAAATACCTTCAAATGTTACTTTTTGAAAATTTGTGTTATTATAAAAATTAAAGATTATTAAATTTTCTACAGATTTTTATAAATACTTTTTCTATATATTTTATGGATAAATTTATAAAATACCTATAATTATAATCCCGGAGCCTACGCTTTAAACAAGCAAAACTCCTTGATCACACAATTCATATATCAAATGTATGTAACTGACAGATAAATGTCACTGTCAAAGAACTAATCATTTCAAATTAATAATAGTAATGTTTTAAAAAGAAAATAGTCAATAGAACCATATATAGTTATATGAAATGGATCTTAATACAGTTCCCGCAATAACTACATACGTAAGTTTGTATATTTAAATTAATAAAAATTAAATAGCTAGAGGTTTGGTGTTGGCCACATCAATTTTTGTTATATGTTAACATACTTGGGGGCCTATTCTGTATCTCAATGGTTAATTTTTAACCATTGGTTAATTTTATTAACCAATCAAATATGTTGACATGTAACAAAAAGAGGGATTTTTAGTTGTCAAATCAATATCTATTGGATAAAAATTTTAACCAGTGGTTAAAAATTAAACACCGAGTTACAGAATAGGGCCCTTGATTTGTTAAAAACTTTAACCAGTGGTTAATTAACAAATCAATTATGTTGATATATAACAAAAAAATATCTGATGTGGCCAGCACATTACCTTCCGTCAGTTATATGTATTTTGTATAAATATCATACAGAAAGTTCCTGGCAAAAGATTCTATTTCTACCTTAAGGCACTTGTATGTATTTTGTACAAATTCCGTACAGAATGTTTATAGCAGAAGATCCCATATTTCCAGTAAAATTATAACACAAACATACTGTCAACTGCACTTGACACTGACACCTTTCAATCAGAATTTTCTTAATATAGCAGCTGTTTCCAGAATTATAACGTAACTATATAATGATATTTAATTTCTTTATAATTTTTTAACCCTATATCCATTTAATATGAAGTATAAAATGTATTCAAATTGTATAGAGAATAAAATATTCTTTAATATTTATAATAGCATTAAATGTAAAAAAATGATATTTAACATCGTTTTTTCAAGAAAAACTGTTAAAATCTTCAAATGAGGGTACTTCCGGTTGACCAATTATAACCAAAATCCAATCAGCTTTTCACATGGATGTAACGAAGAGGAATACGAAAGAATTATAATTTTTGGAATTGTAGTAGGTATTAGAGTTATCGCATTAGAAATTTTTGTCACACACATACACACACACATACACACACATGCACACACACATACAGACATCATCCTAAAAATAGTAAAATCGTATTCTAGGAACCCTAAAACGTGCTTATTCATCAAAAACTCACCACCAAATTTTTTGACCAAATACAATACCTTCCTTACCTAAAGGTGACGGTAGGTAAAAATGGATATTTATTTGCCAAATCAATATTTATTGAATATATTTTCAAACCAGTTATTAAAAATTAACCACTGAGTTACATAGTAGGCCCGAATAAATAAAACATAAATAAAATAAATTTTAGTTTTACGATTTATTATTTGAAACAATCATTTTGCGCACTAAATAAATATAGAATTTAAAAGCAAATAGTTCGGTCTATTTAACAATTTATTAAGGTACCGCAGTTTAAAAATATTTTAACAGCGTACAAAATACAAAGTTGAAAATATATTTCAAATATTTGAGCAAAGTTTCGAAATTTATCAACACTTTCATTTCACCTTTAACTTTCAAAACAATCGTACAAAACATCTTTTCAATAAATCCCAACAATTTAAACTATTTCTTTCCAACAATTACAACACCTGAAAAACTCTTGCAAAAGTTTAAAAAAGACAATAAATTACCGGAAAGTTTCATGAGGATACTTCACAATCACAACCAGACAACAGGATACAAGAAAGAGAACAAGAACAACGTCTTACCTTTTGGTTTTACGAAGCTGTGGTTGGCTGGCAGCTGGTCGGTGGTTCTGGTACGCGAAGCGTCGCGACGCTTGATTATATAGCGCGCCAGCCGGCCGACGCAAGCGCCGACCCCCACGTGCAGGGGAGGAACTAAACGAATGGTACTGGGCAGCTTATTACAGATCAAAGTAGGTGGTGATTTCAGATTACATTGTTCTCCATATTCAAGGCTTTTTACTAAATAGGAGAAATTTAAAGAAAAATAAAAAAAAATGTTTACTTACAAACCTGCATTCTTTGATTTAATTATGCAAATTAGGTTAAGAATTGGGTATCCAATGCTGGAATGGAAAAAATGATCGTAGGCGAATATTAATTGGATCCGATACTAAAAAAAGTTTCATACATTTTGATATATTATGAAAATATGACTAATTGTAAAAGATATTTTACCAAAATATTTTAAATCCCGGACCCTACGCTTTAAACAAACAAAACGCAGTTATTCAAATGTAAGTAACTGACAGATAAATGTCACTGTCAAAGAACTAATCATTTCAAATTAATAATAGTAACTTTTTAAAAAGAAAAAAGTAAATCGAACAATAGGAAAGGAAATCAATTCAGTTTCCAGCATAAGTAAATATGTAGGTATGTATTTAGATAATAAAAATTAACGATTCGAAAAAAGTTTAAGCTAATTCTCATTTTTGGTTTAGTGAATTCTATTCTATCCCGGTATTTAATTTAATCTTCATTTTATTATCAAAAAAGGTAGTTACTTGGATTAGATTAGGCTATATTTTAAGAAATAAATATTTTTAACTACGGATTCCTTAATCTAACAATAATGGGAAGAGTTGATTAAGTTTTGGTAACAATTGGACAACCGGAAGTAGTAGTTACAAGAAAAAAATCATCTAAATATTATTTATCGAAAATTTATGTAAATACTTATATTAAAGAACGTTAAATTCTTTATTCGATAAATATAAATTCATTATTATATCTTCTATAGATTTAGAGATAATGAAATGCATATAAAATAATTTGAGGTAAAAAATCTCAGATCAAACTACTTCAAGGCAAGAAATTCAAATGTTTGTAATTGACAAATAAATGTCACTGTCAAAAATATTTGTATGCCACTGTCAAAAATATTTGTATATTATTATGAAGATTATGAAAATAATAAAAGTCAACAACGCAAAAGAATATTCGTAAAAAAGAATATAAAATAAATTTGCGAAAAAATGACGAATATAAAGAAAAAGAAAAGGAAAGTCGAAAAAATGTATGTATTGTACATAATTTATGTGAGAATTATTTTGTAGTGGAACATGAATATATGTATTTGTATTTAAAAATATTTTTTGTTTTATGCGTACATCCAGGTAAAATATCTGGCGAGAGGTTATGTGCTGGCCACATCAGATTTTTGGATTAGTGAATGCTATTCTATCCCGGTATTTAAAATTTAATCTTCATTTTATTATCAAAGAATGTAGTTACTTGGATTAGATTAGACTATATTTTAAGAAAGAAACTGCCAAAATTAGAATAAAATTTGCTAATCAAAAAATAAGGATTGGTTTCATATTTTTTGTGACTCGGGCGGTAAATGGCGGGTGGTATTGTGTTGACCACAACAGATTTTTTTTTTATTACTTAACGTCCAGTAAATTTTCTAATATTTAAACATGATTCTGAGTTAAATTAAGTTGCAGAAATCTTTAACGGTAAGGAAGCTAGAAAGTCTATTATTTGATGATCTCAAATTCAAAAAAAATACTGACACTCTTTTTGCCAACAGTTTCTAAATTTTATCATAAGGAAAACAACTTTATTTAGCTAGTACCGGCCGCAGATATGGGAACCGGCAGTCAAGGCACTGGTTAAAAATTATTAATCACTATTTTATTGCTGAATGCTATCTACCTATACATTTGACATTACAATACAGTCGACGAATTTACTCATATTAGAATTATTAGACGACAGCAGTATTAATTAATATAGCGATATGGAATTGTGTATTATGTACGAGTTTACGATATCGGAAATAGATAAGATTTATGCATAGAATTGCTACATAAATTGTACAAATAGTCCAGGTCGAAGTATCATTAAATAGACTTTCCCTGAACCATGTTAACGTTGCTATCATCAAAATGAAAAAATTATAGAAAAAATTAAATCAGGTTTTGCAATTTCGTTCAGTAAATTTTGGTTATAAAACCAAAAAACTGATAAAAAGTTATATCTGCACTGTTCATAAGAGATCTATTATTTCCCTAGTTTTGTTTTCACGATCGCTGAAATTGACACACCTGCTTTTGTCATAGATTCACAGAATTAATCCTGAAACGAATACTTCTATGGATGCGTAAAATGAAAAACAATAGGTTTATGTCACAAAAAAATTAAAAAATCTTTAGTGGAGTTTAATTTAGCAGATTCGAATAGAATAATAGGCTTTGGAACTATGATCCTTGTAACCTTGTTTCATTCGAAACGTATACCAATTCAATGCATTTACTGGAGATCCACTCTAATTTTCATTCATTAACCATTTACAGTATCGTCCAAAATATTCTAATACCATTCAATGAAACACCATCTTTCCTTGCTATTTAACCATGATATCTTAATTCAAAATTGTGTATTATCCGGAACAGGGAATTTAACTGTTAATACTAATCAATTCAGTGGTGCCTGGTGCCACGGAATAATAAAAAATCTGGTGTGGCCATCACAATACCTCCTGCCATTTACAGCCCGAGTCACAAAAAGATTATGTTAATCCTTATTTTTGGATTAGCGAATTTTACTCTAATTTTGACAGTTTATTTCTTAAAATTGAAAATATAGTCTAATCTAATTCAAGTAACTACCTTTTTTTAAACCCCTCAACAGGATTATATCCCAATTACGGAGTGGGTTCACATTCACACACATCCATGCTTTAGTGGGATTCGAATCCAGAGCCCCGAAGGTACTTATTACATGGGGGATAGCATAGAATTCACTAATCCAAAAATGAGGATTAGCTTAAACATTTTTGTGAATCGTTAATTTTTATTAATCTAAATACATACCTACATATTTACTTATGCTGGAACCTTTATTGAATTCCTTTTTTATTGTTTTATTTACTTTTTACCTTCCGTCACCTTTGGGTAACGAAGGTATTGTCTTTGGTCAAAAAATTCGGTGGTGAGTTTTTGCTGAATAAGCGCGTTTTAGGGTCCCTAGAATACGATTTTACTATTTTTACGATGATGTCTGTATGTATGTGTGTGTGTGTGTGCATGTATGTGTGTGTCTGTGTGACAAAATTTTCTAATGCGATAACTCTAATTCTACAATTCCAAAAATTATAATTCTTTCGTATTCCTCTTCGTTACATTCATGTGAAGAGCTGATTAGATTTTGGTTATAATTGGTCAACCGGAAATACCCCCATAAGAAGATGTTAAAAGTTTTTCTTGAAAAAACGTTGTTAAATATCATTTTTTCACATTTAATGTTATTATAAATATTAAAGAATATTTTATTATCTATACGATTTGAATGCATTATATACTTCATATTAAATGGATATAGAGTTAAAAATTATAAAGAAATTAAATATCTTATATTAGCTAGCTATGCTATAACTCTGGAAACAGCTGCTATATTAAGAAAATTCTGATTGAAAAGTGTCAGTGTCAAGTGCAGTTGACAGTATGTGTGTGTTATAATTTTACTGGATATATAGGATAGGAAACTTTGTGTATGGAATTTGTATAAAATACATACAACTGCCTTAAAGTAATGTACAAGAAATAGAATATTTTGCAAGGAACTTTCTGTATGGCATTTATACAAAATACATAAAACTGACGGAAGGTAATGTGCTGGCCACATCAGATTTTTTTCTTTTTAAAACGTTATTAAATTATTTTGAAATGATTAGTTCTTTGATAGTGACATTTATCTGTCAGTTACATACATTTGAATAACTGCGTTTTGTTTGTTTAAAGAGTAGGCTCGGGGATTTAAATTATAGATAATTTTATAAATTTATCCATAAAATTGCCATTTCCAGTTATCCGATTTTCATCAAAATCTAATGGGCTCTTTTCATTACAGAAAAAGTTCGAAATAAAAGGTTTCAAAATTTTCTGAATGATAGTATTTGAGTTGAAGTGGGAATCCACACATACATACACACACACACACACACACACACACACACACACACACACACACACACACACACACACACACACACACACACACACACACACACACACACACACACACACACACACACACACACACACACACACACACACACACACACACACACACACACACACACACACACACACACACACACACACACACACACACACACACACACACACACACACACACACACACACACACACACACACACACACACACACACACACACACACACACACACACACACACACACACACACACACACACACACACACACACACACACACACACACACACACACACACACACACACACACACACACACACACACACACACACACACACACACACACACACACACACACACACACACACACACACACACACACACACACACACACACACACACACACACACACACACACACACACACACACACACACACACACACACACACACACACACACACACACACACACACACACACACACACACACACACACACACACACACACACACACACACACACACACACACACACACACACACACACACACACACACACACACACACACACACACACACACACACACACACACACACACACACACACACACACACACACACACACACACACACACACACACACACACACACACACACACACACACACACACACACACACACACACACACACACACACACACACACACACACACACACACACACACACACACACACACACACACACACACACACACACACACACACACACACACACACACACACACACACACACACACACACACACACACACACACACACACACACACACACACACACACACACACACACACACACACACACACACACACACACACACACACACACACACACACACACACACACACACACACACACACACACACACACACACACACACACACACACACACACACACACACACACACACACACACACACACACACACACACACACACACACACACACACACACACACACACACACACACACACACACACACACACACACACACACACACACACACACACACACACACACACACACACACACACACACACACACACACACACACACACACACACACACACACACACACACACACACACACACACACACACACACACACACACACACACACACACACACACACACACACACACACACACACACACACACACACACACACACACACACACACACACACACACACACACACACACACACACACACACACACACACACACACACACACACACACACACACACACACACACACACACACACACACACACACACACACACACACACACACACACACACACACACACACACACACACACACACACACACACACACACACACACACACACACACACACACACACACACACACACACACACACACACACACACACACACACACACACACACACACACACACACACACACACACACACACACACACACACACACACACACACACACACACACACACACACACACACACACACACACACACACACACACACACACACACACACACACACACACACACACACACACACACACACACACACACACACACACACACACACACACACACACACACACACACACACACACACACACACACACACACACACACACACACACACACACACACACACACACACACACACACACACACACACACACACACACACACACACACACACACACACACACACACACACACACACACACACACACACACACACACACACACACACACACACACACACACACACACACACACACACACACACACACACACACACACACACACACACACACACACACACACACACACACACACACACACACACACACACACACACACACACACACACACACACACACACACACACACACACACACACACACACACACACACACACACACACACACACACACACACACACACACACACACACACACACACACACACACACACACACACACACACACACACACACACACACACACACACACACACACACACACACACACACACACACACACACACACACACACACACACACACACACACACACACACACACACACACACACACACACACACACACACACACACACACACACACACACACACACACACACACACACACACACACACACACACACACACACACACACACACACACACACACACACACACACACACACACACACACACACACACACACACACACACACACACACACACACACACACACACACACACACACACACACACACACACACACACACACACACACACACACACACACACACACACACACACACACACACACACACACACACACACACACACACACACACACACACACACACACACACACACACACACACACACACACACACACACACACACACACACACACACACACACACACACACACACACACACACACACACACACACACACACACACACACACACACACACACACACACACACACACACACACACACACACACACACACACACACACACACACACACACACACACACACACACACACACACACACACACACACACACACACACACACACACACACACACACACACACACACACACACACACACACACACACACACACACACACACACACACACACACACACACACACACACACACACACACACACACACACACACACACACACACACACACACACACACACACACACACACACACACACACACACACACACACACACACACACACACACACACACACACACACACACACACACACACACACACACACACACACACACACACACACACACACACACACACACACACACACACACACACATCATCGGAAAAATGTAAAATTGGATTCTAGGGACCTTAAAACGTGGTCATTTACCAAAATCTCGATATGCGATTTTTAGCACGATCCTTATACCTCCCTTACCAAGGATAGCGGGAGGTAAAAATGCACACATTGACAGCTGCTCTTTTCATTAGACCTTTTGTATTTGACAAAAATTCTTATAATTTCAACCACAAACAAAATTTGTGTTGGTGGACATGAGCGAATGAGGTAGTTAGAATAGTAGACATTTTGAGAAATGAAGGCCATAAAAATATGGAAAAACTATTTCTTGTTGTAAAAATATGAAAACATTGCAGGACATTTATTTACTTTAAGCTAAAATAATGCTCCTAATCTTTCAACCATAGTAAGTACAAATTTCTTCAAGTACGAAGGTCAACAGAAAAAAAAATGTAAAAATGCTGTTCAACTAAATTTTAAGACATTGCTGGGTGTGCCAATTTGCTTCATACACAGATTTCGGTAATGATGATGACATATTTGTACCGTGCGGACGTCATCTCACGGGCACTCATTGCTGGCGTGGAGAATGCAACACAAGGTTCATTTTCTGCCATTTAAAATTCGAAATATTTGGCGTCGATCGAGATCGAACCCGGTTCCTTAGATTCGAGACCAGACATGCGGCCACGAGACCACGAGACCCCATTTATTTATTTATTTGTTATTTGGGAAACCAACAGAATAAATCCAATAACACGTTCTGTTTCTGCGAAATACATGCATATTAAAAATTGTAAAATTACAAACAAGCTAAATAGAAAGCAGATAAAAACAATACAAAAGAAAAATGATATTTAAAGTTTTAAAAATACAAATAGTACACATTAAACATTTAAGGCACATTTAAATTACACTAATAACAGACAAAAAAGATCTAAATGCTGAAAATTATTATTGTAGCATTGCATAACCCTTTGTATTGGAAAATTTTTGTAATTGTTAGAATTACATTTAATTGTATAAAATAATTGCTTGTTACGCACTACTACTGCTGGGAGTATGAAAATTTAAGTTGACAAGGTTTCAACAAAATCATTTACAATTTTAAATAGAAAAAATCATGTCAGTATTACATCTTCTTTTCTCCAGTGACGACATGTTTAAATAACTTAATGAAAGTTCATAGTTGCTTTCATTTGAACTAAATTTAAACTTAAGCAATGAAATAAACTTATTTTGACTATCCTATTAATATTTCTGGTATTCGACGGACTCCAAACTTGAGAAGCATATTCAACAATAGGACGTACAAAGATATTAAATAATAAAATCCTCACGTCATCAATTTCTGATGCAAGAATTACAAAACTTTTATCTAGTATCTTTGTCGTACAAACATTGTATATATGGGACTTTTATTCCCTATCTCATTGTCGTGTGTGTTTAGGTGGGGTATAAGCTATTTCCGTCTAACCAACGGCAAAAAATGAAATAGAAACTATATTGTAACCGCGGTAACGAGTGTTATTTTCAAATATTTGAATTATATGAATATTCATGTCATTCTGTCATTCATGTGATTAAGGTGATTTGGCGTCGATAATAATTTGGTCTTGGTTTTCGTTGTGTGTTGGTAATTTTGTTAATTCTTGTGATTATACATATTGTACATTTTGCTATTGCAAAGACGGTGTTTCTAAGATGCCCTACAATTATTGCAAGTTATTGCTTTTGGACAATAAAAAGAGGTATATTTCATCCATTATACTTATATCGTATTTATTCAATTGGTTTATTATTTCTAAGTAACTTTTTATTACACAGTGTAGGACATATTGTCAATTTTTACCAGTTTTAACATTACATCATAATTATTCAATTGCGAAATATGTCACTTTGGATTTTGATGAATAAGAATTTTTACACAGAACGTATATATTAGCAAACAACAAAATTATTACAAGTACAATATTGGAAATGTCAAACATGACAAAGTCCTGTTATACTCCACCTTATATCAATCTAGAAAATTAAATCCCTATAATAAAACCATGGTAACAATATGATGTCATCAATTCCCTCCCTCCCCTGGCGATTAATATTATATGTTTACTTTGATGACGTGGGGATCAAGTCGTGAAAACGGACTTTAAATGAAGTGATGCTATTGACACGATTAAGAGACTTGTATATAAATCCTAAAGTCTTGTATGCTTTTCTAGCTATGGTATCAATATGTACGTTAAATACTAGTTTGGAATCAAACAAAACACCCAAATCTTTTATTGTGGTTTTCCTATAATATTAGTGTTACTTATAGAAGAAATTGATAACATTTCTATTTCTTAAAAACGATACCACAGAATATTTGTCTATGTTTAAGTGTAAGAATCTCATTACAAATTGTTCTAAATTAAGTTGTTCATTCTGTAATCGGATATAATCTTGTACGTTATGAATTTCAATGAACATTTTCAGATAATCGGCGTATAATAGAAAATTGCAATATGTAAAGCATTTATAAATTGAATTAATATAAAAATTAAAGAGCAAGTGTGATCCTTATAACATAAAATGTAAAAAATCTGATGTGGATACCACACGACTTCTTTGTACGCAAGACCACTATGAAGTATAGAAGCAATTATAAAATTGCACTTATTTGACGTAATTTGACATTAACATCTAATTTTTTAGTTTTTTGTTATTTTTTGTCCTAATCCATAGCAAGCTTTATTACAAAAACCAAAAAGTATAGGGCGCGAGCAGACACGTGACTCGAGCGACCTTGACTTGCTTGGGATCAGCTGATTTGTGTGCGCATGTCATTTTGACAAGAACATTGTCAATTTGACAAGACCAATGTTTTGACTTATTTTGGTTTTGAATTGCCAAAATGTTAATATTTTATATTTTTTAGGCAGTAAAACACATGAAATTAAAAATAATAACATTTTAGCAGTTAAAAATCAAAATAAATCAAAACATTGGTCTTGTCAAAATGACATGCGCACACAAATCAGCTGATTTTAAGCACGTCAAGGTCCCTCGAGTCACGTGTCTGCTCGCGTCCTATAGGGCGCGAGCAGACACGTGACTCGAGGGACCTTGACGTACTTAGAATCAGCTGATTTGTGTGCGCATGTCGTTTTGACAAGAACAATGTCATGTTGACAAGACCAATGTTTTGACTTATTTTGATTTTTAACTACTATAATGTTATTATTTTTAATTACATGTGTTTTACTGCCTAAAAATTGTAAAATATTAACATTTTAGCAATTCAAAATCAAAATAAGTCAAAACATTGGTCTTGTCAAATTGACAATGTTCTTGTCAAAATGACATGTGCACACAAATCAGCTGATCCCAAGCAAGTCAAAGTCGCTCGAGTCACGTGTCTGCTCGCGCCGTATATGTTTTAAGTTTACATATCTCGCTTATACAAAGGGCTAATTTAATAATACTTGATGTGCTAGACGCAGAATTTAATTCTCTTATTTGAAGCATTTATTTCTAAAATCAAAATGAAACCATTTTATTTAAGAAAAACTGTTAACAACTTCAGGTAATATACCACTTCCGGTTAGCTACTATGTTATTCCAATTGACATAAAAGTCTTATATACCAGATTTGAAAAGTTTTGGATTATATTTTAAAATAGTTTTTCATTAAAATCTATTATAAGCTTCAAATAAAGTACCATTTCTGGAAATTATGTAATGACCAAAAAGGGAGGAGCACAACTAGTCCTAAATACAAAATTTCAACTTTCTACTTTTTTGAGTTATGCGAGATACGTACGTACGTACGTACATACAGACGTCACGACGAAATTAGTCAAAATGGATTCAGGGATGGTCAAAATGGATATTTCCGTTGAAATCTGAAAACCGAAATTTTTCGCAATTACAGTACTTCCTTTACTATTTTACAAGGAAGTAAAAAGAGATGAAAATAGCGGAAATTAGCGGAACTATTATTACTTATTATTATTTGCGCTCTCCAAAATTTTGCGCCCAGGATCCAGGGCCAGTGGGCACATATCTATATCTATATAAATCCGGTATACTGATTGAAATAACAATATTTTTTTTTAAATTAGGAATTTTATAAAAATTCCTGCAACACCCTATTGTTAAAAGACTTACTGGAGACCGCCCATATCTTCATTCTGTTACAACAGTGTGTTCACTTCTTACCGATCTTGTTTCGTGATTGCGAAGTGTAATTGGTCATCCGATTATAAATAAACTGTTTGAGTTTCTGAGAATTGTTATTTTTTTCTTTTCTTTTCTTCTTAGATCGTAAGATCGTCGCTAACAAACAATATATGTACTTAATGTGGGTGTAAAAATAAAGGAAGTACATTTTCCACGACATTCCTCATTTGATTGGTCAGCAGAAAAATGTAATTAGTCTCCATGCGGAAAGAAAGAATTTTTTCGAAGATGAAAATTAAATACTGTTATGAAATATCATAATCTTGATACATGTGATGATATATCTGTGAGTTGTAAGATGAACAACCAATATCAATTTTTCACCAAAATTAAATGATTTGTGTATATTTGCATGAACAACCAAACTCTGTAACATGTCAAATTGGTTTACTACGTTTTAATAACAGTTAACAATTCAACTCGACGATTTGACTGTTTTAATAACTTTTTTGCACGATCGGGTTATTTTTACCTTCCGCTACCCTTGGTAAGGGAGGTATAGGGATCATGCTAAAAATTGCATATCGAGATTTTGGTAAATGACCACGTTTTAAGGTCCTTAGAATCCAATTTTAACATTTTCACGGTTGTGTCTGTGTGTATGTGTGTGTGGATCCTCCACTCTAACTCAAATACTATCATTCAGAAAATTCTGAAACCTTGTATTTCAAACTTTTTCTGTAATGGAAAGAGCTCATTAGATTTTGGTGTAAATTGGATAACCGGAAATGGTACTTTACTAAAAGCTCAAAATAATTTTTCTTCGAAAAATACCTTTAATAGTTATTTGTATTTGCAGTTATTTGTATGCGGTATTTGCGGCCGAGGCGACAATCTCGAGGGCGCTAAAGGATTTCGCAGACAAGGTGTACACAATATTTTTTGTGCAACCGTAAAAAATATGTAATTACAAATTTTATTAATTTTAAACAGTTTCAATGTAAATAGAAAGTTAGCTTTCAAGGTGGCTATGGGATTAACATTTGATAAACAAATCCATGCAATTCTCAAGTGTCAAAGTGGTTGTTTACCTAATTTCGCGGCCGCTACCATGACAACGGCCGCGAAATGAATTTAGCGGCCGTTACCATAACAACGGTCGCGTAATTGAATTTCGCGGCCTGTATTGCGGCTACGAAATGCTTATTTCGCGTCCGGTTGCACAAAAATGTTATTTTTTCGCCATTAATGTTATTATAAAAATTAAAGATTATTAAATTTTCTACTGATTTGCGTTAATACTTTTTCAATATATTTTATGGATAAACAACAAAATCGCTCAGTGAGCGAATAAAAACAGCCCCAGCACGTTGTGGACGGCGCTGAACGTCCAAATACTGAAATCTGATCATTTTTCGCGTTGTGGTCGTGTTTTCTGGCCACGACATGGTCTAGATAATGCTGAATCTAGATTGACAAAAATTCTTCTTTGCCAAAAATTATGAGACATTTCTTGAATTTTTCTTCTTGTATACCCTTTAATACAATACTTTTTGATGTAAATTATGTTCATTTTCTTTAATTCACTTATTTTTCATCCATTTCCAAACAAAGCATGAGAACTTTTTTCTGTTTAACAAAACGGTCCTAATAATAGCCGCCATTAATTTAGTTCCCGAAAATTGCGCTGGTGTCACATTCTATCCTGCGGGTCCCAATATAAGTCACAGGACAAATATGTTGGGTCCCACGGCAAAAAGGTTGAGAAATGTTAGACTAAATAACCGATAGATTTCAAACTAATATAGGTATTTCGAGTCTTAAATTTATGTGCATTAATATTTGTGTTTAATATAAAAATAATTTATAAGGCCATGCTCACACGTGCATGAATTACATTATTTTATGTAAGTTCTTATTTTATCTACAATGGAAAGCAATAAAATTTTACATCACTTTCAACTTTAAAGTAAATAAGAACTTGATGTAGAATTGAAATCCATTTTCTTTCCACTAAGTAAATCTCGTTATACATGTTTTGACTCTTTGTTATGCATTTAAAGAAAAAAGTTTATAATATTTTCGATTTCTATTTTTCATTTTCTTTCATATTTATGTTTATGTAGTTTGTGTTTTATTATATCACAGTCACAAAATATGAACGAAGCATATATGCCAATTCAAAATAATATATTTTGTCATTCTTTGAAGTCGTACATACTCGTATATAAAATACTTACACTAGCCAACAAGAAATAGTTATTTATATAACAATTGAGTAAAGTATATCTTTTTGCACGAGTTGCATACAATAGCTATTTGTGTTTTAAGAGCGCAAAATGGGACATTGTCGATTAAGAGGTTGTTGAGCGCGGCATTCTCTCGAAATCGACAATGTTCACTTGCGCTTGAAACACACACAAGATTTTTTCTACAGTCCTCCACCATAAGAAAAATAATAAAATATACACTTTGTACTTGTCTACTGGGAGCGTTCACGCCAAACTTTTACAGGTAGCAGTACAACTGTTCACACAATTTATTTTATATTTAATTTTAATTTATCGTTACTTTCCATTCTTCTTGAGCTATAGCTCAATCTAATCTAAGCATTTTATACTTTTGTTTTTGTAAATAAATGCCATATTTTATTTTCATAGCAATGCGGCATTTTGTTTGGTTATGTAATATACCGACAGAGCAGTTATATGTCAGATTGACTTGTGAAGGTGGCAAATGTGTAACTACAGTGCCATTAGTTCCTAACTAAACGTTTCTATTAAGAATGTAGGCAAGTGACATTTCTCAACATTGTATGGTTAGAAATTTGGATAGCGAGCGTTTTTCTACTTTGTCGCGCATGAGCGGCAAAGTGACATTTTGCGTTGACAAAAAAGAGCGCCAACGGCTACTTTGTATATAGACTGTAAAAAAAATTGTTTTACCTCTGCAATAAAAGTGTGAAAAAAGTGCCGTAACGTTTCATATTTGACCCCGCAGCGTTAAAAAAGTGCACTTTTTTCACACTTTCATGTAAAAAAGACATACTACGTAAACCCATTTTAATGAAAAAAGTGTACTTTTTTAAAAGTCGTAAAAAATATTTTGCAGCACCTATGCCAGTGTGTGGATCTTACATGATTTTTCACGCTGGATTCAAATGTGAAACTTTTTTTTTTCTAACACCTCTGCTGGAATTTTCAGAAATCGCAATTTTATTAGTACCAAATATTTTTCATTTCAAATAGTTATCGAGTTTTAAACTCAACTGTCTATAATCCTGAAACGCATAGTAGTGTTATTTGTATAGAGAAAATTTATAAATATTTAATTTTATAACACTTGTAGTAGAAATGAATACTCTGGGCTTCTAAACATAAAAACAGACTAACATGCAATGTTACTTTAGAGTTTAGAATAAAGTTTAAAAAAGATGACAGAATTGTACGTATATGCAATTTTATAAATCTTCTGGATTATCTTCGTTGCCCGGAAATTGTAGTTGATTGGAATTTGAGGCTCACAATTTTTATTATCTTTTCAAAAAAATAAATGTATCATAGATTTTATTTATTGTTAATGTTCTATGAGTATAGTTTCCTGTATTTTTTCATTAATTGACGCTGTTTTTTCCTTACAGAGTGGGGATTCGCCTGCTTCACGTCCATCTATAACTGTTGAAGAGAATGCACCGCAAGGTAAGATTTATATTTTAATTAAATATGAATTGTATCAAGTAACGTACTTACGAATACGTAATAAGCAAAAATCTGATGTGGACACCACACGACTTCCTTGTACACAAGACCAATATGAAGTATAGACCCAAGTATAAAATTGCACGTATTTGACGTAATTTGACATTAGCATCTATTTTTTATTTTTTTGTTATTTTTTGTCCTAATCCATAGCAAGCTTCATTACAAAAACCAAAAAGTATATGTTTTAAATATACATATCTCGCTTATACAAAGGGCCAATTTAATAATACTTGATGTGCTAGACACAGAATTTAATTCTCTAAAAATTTTATTTGAAGCATTTATTTCTAAAATCAAAATGAAACCATTTTATTGACGAAAAACTGTTAACAACTTCAGGTAATATGTCACTTCCGCTTAGCCTGTTTTAACCAAAATCTACTATGTTATTCCAATTGACATAAAAGTCTTATATACCAAATTTGAAAAGTGTTAGATTATATTTTAAAATAGTTTTTCATTAAAACCTGTTATAGGCTTCAAATAAAGTATCATTTCTAGAAATTATGTAATGACCAAAAAGGGAGGTGCACAACTAGATGTTATAGCAGTCCTAAATACAAAATTTCAACTTTCTACGGCTTACCGTTTTTGAGTTATGCGAGATACATACGCACGTACGCACGTACGTACGTACGTACGTACGTACGTACAGACGTCACGACGAAATTAGTCAAAATGGATTCAGGGATGGTCAAAATGGATATTTCCGTTGAAATCTGAAAACCGAAATTTTTCGCGATTACAATACTTCCTTTACTTCGTACAAGGAAGTAATAAAAAAGCTTATAAATTCAAAATATTTTATTTTATTTTTAAATGGAAACTTAGTACTTACGAGTATTACTTATTACTTACTAGTACTAAAATAATATGAGAAGGGCCATAAATGTTTAGCATCTAAACAAAATTGATGAGAAAATTAATTAAGATGTTGCATGTTTTGTCGTTAATATTTTCTGCAAAACACTTTTTGTTGAATAATTTTAAAACAAAAATAACACTTTTATCCCTTTTATTAATTTAAATTAAAATACTTGAAATATGATTATTTTGAAATATATTGTACCCAAAAGTACTGGGTGGTTCTATCATGACAAAAATTTTGCCTAAGTAAAAGAATTCATAAAAATAGATGTTCTAAATTTTTGGTAGTTTACGGTTATTAAATAAATAAATAAATATATCATCGCAGCATATTACCCATT